>JAIUCV010000017.1:15323134-16523134 GCA_026724425.1 Erythrophleum ivorense
CTCTGGTGGGCCACCCGTGACGAGGGCATCACAGATTGGCCAGGGAAGCTGTTACGCCCCACATTGGATGGACGAGGGGAGGGTCCTGGGCATATAAGTGAGTGCGCTACACACCTCAACAACTAGTTTTTGGGGAGAGAGTAATGGCCCCATGACAGGTGGCTCTGTATACAAAGAAATGTAAAGGAAACTCTCATAACAAAGTTTATTGACAACCATACAGAAGTGTCCTGAAACATCAATTTTGATATATAGTCACTTCTAACTATGAAAATAAAACAATAGCATAGAAATATGACTGAAGATTTGTAAATCAATGCACCAAGGTTAGAATCACTTTCCATATAATGTTTCTCACCATTTTTACATTGCAGCATAACATTTTTCTTATCATCCATCCGTTCTTTCAAGGTTCAAATAAAAGAGAGATACCTACCTTGTTGGTACTGCCTTTGATGACTCTGAAATCAATGTGGGGCCACTTGCTTCTACGTAAGATTAACTCAGCGGAATTGTCGGTATTTGTGGAAGATCCTTCCAAGAACTCAGTGAAAGATTCCTCGTTAAGATTTGTGCATCGAATATCTTCCATTCTGGAACTTTGCTTGTACACATATATTCTACTCCATTTTGCCCTTGCTATTCCATATCTTTCGTCCTCTTCATCCACATAGTAGTTTATGTAAGTCAAGACACAGGAAATCTCCATGTGGTTCCATTCACGCTCTAAAACTACACTCTCGAGTTTAACCTCAGGAACTAGGCTTTACAAATCAGATAAAAAGATATGTTATGATGTACGTGATGCAGAAATTGTTTGTTGATCTAGAAATCCAATATCTATGCTATTGACTTGGACATCAATATGTAGATCAGGCAGTTCGTCCCATTGGTCTGTAGTTAATCCAGCAAAACGCACATTGGGAATTTCTTTTGGATCCAAAAAGACACCGAATCTCCCTCGATATAAGGGTCAAACCATTCTAGTGTCCTGTCTCCTATTATAGACTTCAAGCCATTAACCTTGTGTATTGCCTACTGCAAAACATTCTAAGAACAAAGTCATTATACCTTTCGAGAGAGAAAGGAGGGGAGATTTAGTAAGAGAGGAAGAGGAAGAAATGGAGAGAACTTTCTATACAGTAATGAATATTTTCCATTAATGAGATGCTGAATTTTGTGCATGAGAAAAATGATATGCTTCTGTCTACAAGCCTCTGTTCGTGAATGAAATTGGACAAATAAGATAATGAAGTGAGATAGTGAATGGGTGAAGGGAAGTGATGACCATTTTTTGAGAAGGGGAAGCATAAGATAATAAAATGTAAGAGTAAAGTGTGATGACCATTTTTTGAGAAGGGGAAGCATAAGATAATAAAAAGTAAGAGTAGAGTCTTTATTGAACTATGAGAAGAGTGGAAGAGACTTGAGCTTTTATGTAGAGTATGCTTAAATCTATCTTTTCATAGGAATAACTTATTTTTAAAATATTTTTTTTTTGGTGTTATCTATGCAAATAGTTCAAAAATAATTTGTGTCTTGAATACTTTTTTCTTTTTTAAGAATGCAAAACCCTCCCAATTAGAATATAAAAATGATTTACCAGTCCATAATAAATATGAGTTATTATTATAAGCATGATGCCAATTAATACCATAACTCGGTCATAGAACAGAAATACTAGATCAAGATAGGACAACACATCAAGGAGATATGATGAAATTTTGTGTTTTGTTGTCATGTCATGTTTATCCAACAAAAATTTCACTATTTCATTTGTGTTCGCACTAACTTTTCTTTTTTAAGTTCTTCATAGGTAGCCACATAAATGCATCCAAAAGGATAATAAAGAGAAAGAGACTAACCTGATTGAGTAATATGCTATGAACCTCTGAACTCAAAGGGAGGTACCACATGTCATTAACTACCTCCAATTCTTTTATGGTTAAAGAAATCTTTGTCTGAAGCACAAGGCATATTGTAAGGTCTAATTCTCCTAACCCAACAAGGTTTTCGAATGACCTTGGCACTTCTTCTATGCCACCATTGTCTAGGATAATGTCTCTTATATTTTCCATCAGTCCTAATATTTCTGGGAATCTTTTAAGGCTCTCGCACTTTGAGAGGTCAAGAAATTCAAGGGATGTTAACCAAATGCTTGGAAAGGTCTTGAGCTTCCTGCAATTTTTAACACTCAAACTGCTAAGTTTATTAAGAAATCCAATGGAAACATGAAGTTCAACTAAATTTTCACAGCCTTCCAGGCATAATTCCTTTAAATTTGGGACTCCAAATAAGTCAAGAACTCTTCTTAAAGATTTACATCCTCTAAAATCCATCACACTCATGGATTGGAATTTCTACAATACAACATTAAAAATAACTAGCCTTGATAATTTGTAAGCACAACATAAAACACTCAAAAGCACAGACACTGATATAATTAAACACTAGCCATGACACAGAAAAAATTAAAAGAATCTACATGTAATTTAAAAGTGTCTTGTCATGTATTGTATGGATTTCTGACATATGTCTACATTTTTGGAAGTGTTCTTGCTTCATAATAAAACATAATATTGTTACTAAAAAGTGGCAATACTCTACATACCTTGAGTTGCTTACCTAGTTTGAAACAACTTTTAGGCATCTGTAGGATAACGAGTTCCTTGGGATAAAAATTAGAAGGTAAAGAGGGAGAAGGATATCCCTTCCAATCCAGCACTCTTAAATTGTTTGGGAGATACATAAGACCTTTGGAAAATTGTGCATTTCTAATTATAAGTATCTTAAGATTTCGCATCTTTTTGAAGGCCTTTCCACTCCAATTAATCTCTTTATCTCTAGGGATGTCCATATTTTTGACTTTAATCTTCTCAGTTCCCTTTCAAACCAAATCATAAGTTAACCACAAAATCTATTAGGTGGGTTAGGAATCGAAATAAACTTCTAAAGAAATGTATAGATCATAGCCTACATATTGCTAATAAATAGTTGGTTAGTCAAGGAAGGAGAGAAGAAAAAAACAAGCTACATGTGCACTTAAGATTGCTCTGGCAAGGGATTTAATGCAAGGCAAAACTCAAGAGCACACTAACTATAAAAAAATAATTATTAAAAAAAATACATGTAGATGACTCTTAATATACCTTGTTTTCGTCTAAAACATGAAGAATGTCTTTATGGAACCAAAACTCAAGAGCCTAGTGCGTTTGCCAGGCTCTTTTGGTGATTGCTGCCGAACAATTTCTCTGCCTATGTCTTGAATCAAATCATGCATTGTCACAAGATCAAAATCAATCTTTATGAGACATTTATCAATTAACACCTTGATACCATAATCTAGGCAAAGACCATGAGCATGTAGAGCACTTGTGACATATTCCAATGTGTCTCCCTTAAAGCAACAAGCTATGTCAAGAAAAATTTCTTGCCCGTATTCCTTCAAAACATAATAGCTTACTTTGAGTATCTATTGGATCTTTTTATTGGGAATTCTTCAATAATTATTTGATGCAGAATTCCATTCATTTATTCCTCTCTTGAACAAGTTGGAACCTATAACTTCCAAAGCCAATGGAAGACCACAAGCATAGAGTACTGCATTATTTAAATTGTCCATGTAATTTGGCTCAACTCTATTATGTCTAAAGGCATTCCACCTAAGTAATTCAAGAGCTTCTTCTTGATTTAAACTCTCTACCTCATAAATTTTTTCAACATCATGTCTAGTTAGCAAATGCTTATCCCTTGTTGTTACAATGATTCTACTTCCAAGACCATACCAATCATGTCCCCCCAACAATTGCCTACAATTGCTTTAGCTTATCAACATCATCAAGAACTAGAAGACCTTTCTTTCTATGGAGCCTATGTTTTATTATTGGATTTCCTTTATTGACATCTCTTCAGTCAATATCTTCCCCAACCATTTCAGAAAGAAGCATTTCTTGGAGATATACTAGACTATGCTTAATTGAATTTTCTCTAACATCGGTAAGAAAACAAAATCTTTTAAATAGGTCAGCAATTAAATTGCATATTGCTTGAGTGATTGTTGATTTGCCTATTCCACCAATGCCACAAATCTCTACCATTTAGATACCCTTATTACACCCAAGATCCAGAAGAGGTTTTACTTTTCGCACTCGAGACAAAGTCCAACTGGGTAATCAGCAATATGTAAAGTTCTACGATTAATCCTTCTAAAGACATCTTTAACGTTCCCTTCAATAAAATGAAATTCAAATTCTTGCCTGTCCTAATTACGAAATTTTATGAAAATTCATATCAATCTAATTATTTTGCTACAACTTAAATTCAAACCAAATGCATCAAATCCATCACTTGGACACAATGCACCACTTCAAATATAAGATTTGCCTTCTTCAGATTTTGCAGTGTCCATACTTCTTAGCCTTCCTTAGATATTAATAAATATAATACTAACTATCACTCTGAAATCAACGTGGGGCCACTTGCTTCTATGCGAGATTAACACAATAGAAGTGTTATGCTTTGTTTGGTTGGAAGATGTAATGGTGAAGGGAATATAAAATGCAAGTAGGTAGGAGTAGGTAAGATAGAAAATGACTATTTTACTCATACTTTTAGAAAGATAATTTAATAAATAGAATATATAAGGATATAATAGCTATTACACAAACTATACAAATAAACTACGTTTATAATGTTGAAAACCAAACAAAGCCTTATGATTTGCTTTTGAGAACCCGAGAGATTCCTCATTAGCATTTATGAATAAGATATCCTCCTTTTTGGATTTCGACATGTACATATATGTTCAACACAATTTTGCTAGTGGAGGGTAGTATTCAGAAAATAAGCTACAGGAAATCTTCACGTGGCTCCATTCTGGCTTTAAAACTACACTCTTGAGTTTATACTCAGGAACTAGGCGTTGCAAATCAAACAAAATGATCTGATGTGATATAGTTCTTCCATTAGCTCTTCCAAAAACTCTTCCATGAAATAATGGGTCAATATCAATGGTTTTGCCATTGATAATGACCCAAGCATTTAGATTAGACATGTCATTATATGCCCAGTGAATTTTTGCAGCAAAACATAGAGCCATATTTGGGAATTTGTTTCGGATCCAAAAATATATCGAATCTCCCATGGCATAGTTGTCAAAACAATCTAGCATGCTGACTTCTTGTATTATAAAGTTCAAGACATCAACCTTACGTAAAGCTTGTTGCAAAACATTATAAGAACAAAGTTAGTATCTAAGAATAGATTTACTGGGAAAGGGGAGTTCGTTTTAACCATGTTATGCCTCTCCAAAGATAAAGTAGGAGAAACTTAGTGAAAGAATGGATGAAATTATGCTTCTGTCTACATGCCTCTGTTCGTGAATGAAACTAGACAAATAAGATGATGAAGTGAGATAGTGAGTGGGTGAAGCAAAGTGGTGTCGAATTTTGAGTATTGGATAATAAAAAGTGAGAGAAAAGTCTTTATTCAACTTTCTGTGATAGAAAGTATGGAAGAGTGAAAGAGACTTAAAGTTATCATGTGTAGTATACTCACATGCATATTTTTAGAGAATAACTTGTATGTAAAATAGTATTTTTTGTGTGGTTATGCAAACAATGCAAAAATGATTTGTGCCTTAAATAATTTTTCCTTTCTTAAGATTACAGAACTCTCGTAATTAGAGCATAAAAGTGATATACCTGTTTATAATTAATGTGAGTTATTATTAATTATAAGCATAATACCAATTAATACTATAAGTTAGATATAGAATATAAACACTAGATCAAAATAAGACAACCATAACATTCAGATATAATAAAATTGTGTTTTATTTCAGTGTCATGTCATGTTTTATCAAAGAATATATCATTATTTCATAAATGTTGGCACTAACTTCTTTTTAATGGAAGTGCTTTATAAGTCGCCATATAAATGCAATCAGAAGGGTAATGAAGAGAGAAAAATTAACCTGACTCAGTAAACTTCTACCAAATTGAAGACCCAAGGGTCTACCTAATATCTCCAATTCTTTTAAGTTTGGCGGAATTGCTCCAACTGCTTGAAGACCTTTACAATTTGAAAGTTTTAATTTTTGTAACCCAATAAGGTTTCTGAATGACAATGGAAATTCTTCTCCGCCACTATAGTCCAGATGAACATCTCTTATATTTCCATTGTTTCTAATATTTCTAGGAATCTCTAGAGCCTCCAGCACCATGTGAAGTCAAGAAATTCAAAGCATGTTAACCTGATGTCTGGAAAGGTCTTGAGCATCTTGCATTTTCGAACACTTAATCTTTTAAGCTTATCAAGAAATCCAAAAGAAACATGAACTTCAATGAAATTGTTATAGCCATCTAGATACAGTTCTTTCAAATTTGGGACTCTAGATAAGTCAGGAACTCTTTTTAAAAATTTACAACCTTTGAAATCCATCACGCTTACAAACTGGAACCTCTGCAAAGCAAGAGTAGAAATTAACTAGTCTTAATAATTTGTAAGCACAACATAAAACATTAAATAGCACAAACTAATACATACACTAGACATGACGAGGAAAAATTCAAAGAATCTACTAGTAATTTAAAAGTGTTGCATTGTGCCTAATATAGGAGTCTGAAATATGTCTATATTTTTTAAAGTGTTTCTACTTCATAATAGAACATAAGAATCAGAAAAATGGCAATGCCCTACATGCCTTGAGTTTATCCAGTTTGAGGCAAATTTTGGGCATCTTAAGGATAATTAATTCCTTGGGATAAAAATTAGATGGGAAAGATGGACAAGGATACCCTTTCCAGTCTAGCACTCTTAAACTATTTGGGAGAAGCTTAAGACTTGTGGAAACCTGTGTATTTCTAATGATAAGTATCTTAAGATTTCGCATCTTTTTAAAGGCCCTTCCATTTCAATTAATCTCTTTATCTCCAAGCATGTCTAGATTTATGGCTTCAGTCCTCTCAGTTCCCTTTCAAACCAAATCATAAGTTAACCACAAAATTTGTTAGATGTGTTGGGAATTGAAATAAACTTCAAAAGAAATGGACATATTATAACCTATATATTGCTAATAAATAGGAGGTTAGTCAAGGAATGAGAAGAGAAAAAAACAAGCTACATGTGCACTTGAGATTACTCTAGAAAGGGATTTAACACCAAGCAAAACTCGAGAACGCCCTGATTATAAAAAAAATATTATTATAAGAAAAAACATACATGCAGATGACTCTTCACATACCTTGTTTTCTTCTAAAACTTGAAGAATGTCTTTATGGAACCACAACCTAGTGTGTTTGCCAGGCTCTTTTGGTGATTGCTGCTAAACAATTTCTTTCCCTATGTCTTAAATCAAATCATGCATTGTCACAAGACCAGAATTAATCTTTATGAGACATTTATTAATCAACACCTTAATACCATAATCTGGGCAAATACCATAGGCATATAGAGCACTTGTGACATATTCCAATGTGTCTCTTTTAAAGTAACAAGCTATGCCAAGAAAAATTTCTTGCTCGTATTCCTCCAAAGCATCATAGCTTACTTTGAGTATCTGTTGGATCTCTTTAATGGAAATTCTTCGATAATTATCTAATGCAAAATTCCATTCATTTATTCCTCTATTGAACAAGTTGGAACCTATAACTTCCAAAGCCAATGGAAGACCACAAGCATAAAGTACTACCTTGTTTAAATAGTCCCTATAACTTGGATCAACACTTTTTTGTCCAAAAGCATTCCATCTAAACAATTCAAGGGCTTCTTCTTGATTTAAACTCTTCACTTCATAAATTCTTTCAACACCATGTCTTGCTAGTAGATGCCTATCCCTTGTTGTTACAATGATTCTACTTCCAAGACCAAACCAATCAAGTCCCCCAGCAATTGCTTGCAATTGCTTTAACTTATCAACATCATCAAGAACTAGAAGAATCTTCTTGTTTGTGGAGCCTATGTTTCATTATTGAAATTCCTTTATTGACATCTCTTAAGTTGATATCTTCCCCAACCATTTCAGAAAGAAGCATTTTTTAGAGATATACTAGACCATGCTTAATTGAATTTTCTCTAACATCAGCAAGAAAACAGAAACCTTGAAATAGGTTAGTAATTAAATTGCATACTGCTCGAGTAATTGTTGATTTGTCTATCCCACCAATGCCATAAATCCCTATCATTTTGACTCCCTCATTACACCCAACATCAAGAAGAGAGTTTACTTTTAGCACTTGAGACTTAAGTCCAACTAAGTAATCAACAATGTATAAAAGCCCACGATTAATCCTCCTAGAGACATCTTTAACAATCCCTTCAATAAAATGAAATTCATATTCTTGCCCGTCCCAATTATAAAATTTTATGAAAATTCACATCAATCTAATTATTTTGCTACAACTTAAATTCATATCAAATGCATCAAATCAATCACTTGGACAAAGTGCACCACTTCAAATATAAGATTTGCACTCTTCAAATTTTGCAGTGTCCATATATCTTAGCCTTTCTTTGATATTAACAAATATGATACTAACTATCAAATTAACTAAACAAAAACAAAACAAAACAACAATAAAAAACTACGTCTACCAGAATATGCACATGCTTTGATTTCATTTTTTGTCACGATAAAAAAATACTAACAAAAACTGGTCCTTGTTTGACTTCTATCGAACACAAAATGAACATTTATATTAGTCAAAATACAAGACTTCTAACACTTGAAATTTTGTTAAGCAGAGTCATAATTTGTGTTAGTGTTTGATGCTTTTTAACCTTTGTTACATATTAATATGACAGTAACTAACAATATCAAATGCACAAATAAAATATGTAAAGTAAAAGAGAGGTGATGAACTCAAATACCCAAGAATAAAATGGAAACCAAATAGATTAGCAGCATCTTGCAGAGCCATCCTCCATTTTTTCACCTTCCCCTTGTCATTCTTGAACCTTTTCTTATGTTTAGCAAATGCTTCTCTGTAATTTTCTCCCTGATGTCGCACTTCTGACGAATCCACGTTATAAAAAATGGGCAAAACCAATCAACCTTTTTTCTTTAGATACTTAAGGATTTGAACAAGCTCATCTAAACAGAAAGTTGAAGAAGTATAGTTTTTGGAGAAAATAGTGATAGCAATTCGAGACTCTCAGATTGCTTTGAGAAGTGATGGTGTAATCTCTTCTCCTCTTCCTAGCCCCTCATCATCTATAAAAGGTATGGATACCCCTTTGATGCAAAGCATTATAGAGGTTTCTAGTAAAATCAAAGTGAGTATCTTCACCTCTAAAATTGAGAAAGACATCGTAAGTCCATCCATAGGCGAAGGAAGAAGCAAATGGTGATTGCTCTATCATGTTAGCTAATTGAAATGGATGTTGCTAGACCCACCATAGAATGACCAAGAAATACTTGTGCTTCAAAGTTGTCCAACATTAATCTAAACAAGAAATCATTGGAAACAGAAAAGATAGAAAATCAAGTCAACAAAATGGATGTCAAATAGAAATCTAAAAGCCAGATTCTACACAAATTAGAAGTCCAATTGCGAGGAAACGAAAGGAAACAAAATAATTACAGCTAGATTCTACCCAAAAGTTGAAGTCTAAAGACGTCTATAAGTATTTTCTCTAGCGATTCTTGGCTACCAAAAGAGAGACGAGTCGAAACAGACCTTTCGCTTTAGATGTAAATGCAGTTAACTCAGTGAAGCCTCGGAATGTCAGTCAAAGACAAAAACAACTCCATTTTATTTGAGCTTTGGCTTTAGAACTGTAGAACTTAAATTCTGAGGACGAGTAGCGGAAGGAGTAGATGCACTGGATAAGGAGGCTAACTGAGTACCAACAAGGCAATTATATATGCTAAGGTTAGAATTTTTAAACACCAATATAACACAAATTTGCATTTATCCACGAATAAGTAATAGATAAAATATAAATTGACTGAAAAATAATATCTCAAAAAGTATTTACTCGAAAAGCAATACATTCTTGAAACTCGGAGTCTATGATGCCGAGTAGCAGCCAGTAGCCCAATGCATGCGTGACACACAACGAAGCCCCATGAACTCGGCTTCATTAGTGCTGAGTTCAACGTTGACATGCCATGTGTCAAATGAGGATGAACTCGAAACCATTGGTTTTGAATTCAAAGCAAACTCAGATGTAATGTGCCTCTGCATGCACTGTGTGCGCATTTGATAAAAATGCTTAATCATTTGAAGTGGAGGAGACATATAATCAAATGAATCGCCAGTATGGTTGGTGCTGCAAGGTTAGCTTGATCGAGTGATGTTGTGATTGTGGTGAATTTCAAGTGGACGGATACCCATGCCAGCATGTTCTTGTAGCTTGTGCCGTAGTTTCTTTAAAGCCATTCCAATTAGTGGATCTTGTGTTTTTCCTTGACACCATACGTTGTGTGTGTAACAACACTTTTCAACTTATTAGAGGATAAGAATATTGGCCAAACCCCGATGGACTAAAGTGGATCCCTAATCTATCAATGCTTTGAGAGAAAGGTCAACAACGAGCATCCCGCTATCAAAATAAGATGGATTTTAGGGCTTCAGGACAACCTATTAGATATGGTTTATGTCGACAACAAGGATATAATCGAGCCACTTGTCCACATCGTCAATGTGATAATTAGGGAGAAAAAAATTGTAATAAATATTTATAAATCAATTTATATTAATTGAAATGTGCGTCAACATATACTAAATGTTTATGAATCATTTTACATATGTTTATAAATTAATTTGTACTAAATATTTATTAATTAATGCATTATCTGTTGTCATATTTGTAATTTTTGTTAAATTTTAATATGTATTATTTCATAAATTATGCTTAATACACTCATAACAAGTGCATTGATATTATGGCCGCTCCATGGCACGTTGTGTATCCGGGCCTTGAAGATAATTCATTATTATACCTACAAAGAGTTCATATATCTGAAGCTATTTGGAATGGCCAGGTGAGATAAGTTACTTACTCTTACTAATTACATCATTATGTACATTGATAATTGTAGGTAAGTAGTTGACAATTTATAGTTTGTGCATATTTGTAGGACGATCAAATTCTCCACCCACGATGTGTTCAGCATGAAGATTGTTTAGGGGATCCACCACGATGTGTTCATCTAATGTAATACCATAATTTCTTAGCTCATTCCATGCTATCTTTATACCTTATATCAATCAATACATATAAAAGGCAAGAAAATGACATTAAAATATTGATTATTTTTGCATTGCATCGCGTATAAAAATTCCGTTCCATGCCATGTGAGACAAGTGACCCCATACTATACTTTTTCATATTTAATTATATGTATACAACTCATTGGCATTATAAAATCATGCCTACAACTCATGAAAACCGAAATGGAACCTAGAATATGGAGGTTTATTTTCGGCCAGATTTGGCCCCTTTTCTGGTCCAATGTAGAAAAATCATAACTAATTCTAGAAAAATCAAAATCATACATTCTTGGCCATTGTGGAAAGCTATGGATGTCTACTTCACAATAAAAATATGCACAGACTATAACACCTATCACAGAGGGCGTTTGACATCCGAAAATGTCCAGAGGTCAAACTCCCTCCTGATGTTGTCATAAATTCTATAGAAAATTTTGAAAATGTCTAATTAATTTCACAAAAATATAATCCATGCAAATGATATCAATATGGAAAGATGTGGATGTTAACTAGAGGGAAAAAAATACTTTCAGACTAGTTTAGTTATCCCAAATCTCGAAATTCAATATAACAGTAACTTAGGTTGGGTAAGGGTCCTGATACTGGACAGAATGTTCAAAAATTCATATCTCCCTCTTTAGACTTCCAAATGAGGTTCTTCTAGTTGACACAAGTCTCTGTGAATGTCTAGTTTCTCTGTATAAAATTTTATGGCAATTGGACATCGTTTGCCCTATGAGTGACAGAATTTAATTTCAGACCGGTGCTACAATACCAAGGACTAAAACAAAAAAAAATTTTAATTTCAACAATTCGCTAAATATTCCACAGGCCTCCAAAAATTACCAACTTTAGCTTCTCAAAAAGATCTCAATAATATCTAGATGCATGCCAAATTTCAGATCAAGACTAACTTATTTGGACAAAAAGTGACATAGCCTCATGAAATGGTCATTTTTGCTTCCTGCCAAGAGTCACTTTGCACCAAATGGCCTCTTCTTGAGTTTGGCACCCCTTGAGCAAGTTTCAAAGCACCAATATGACTTGTGGAGACTGTCCAAGTGATCTCAAACCTCATGCATCTCATTTTGGTCTCTCAACATCTATTTATGCATAGTTACATCAAGCCATCCAAGAGCCAATTTGCACGATGCTATTGATTTAGTGTCATATAAAGTCTACATCATATTCATACATCATTTTACACTTGTTCATGGTTTTACATCATAAAACATTACATACATCATCACCTTGACATTTAACCACCATTTAAAGTACATAATACATGAAAACAAAGATGTTCAATATCCTTGGCTTGCATCTCCTTGACTTGGAACACCACTTAGACAATTCAAGGATGAAGGGAAAAGGGGAGTGAAATTCCAAGAATCTCAATAACTCACACACCTATTCACACCACATTCAAGGCATACATATACCAAATGCATAACTATACAAGTATAAAGTGTGCAATAAATTTCATTTTATGCCACATTCACATGTTAAGATTACTTTTATGCTCTAGGGACTTTTGGTTTAGCCTCACTTCATTTCTAGGACTTTTGGATTTACCTCACTCTTGTTCTAGGGACTTTTGACTTTGCCTCACCCATTCAAGGGACTTTTGGCCTTGTCTCACTCATGCCATGAGACTTTTGGCATCTTCTCACCTTCATCAAGGGACTTTTGGTATCACCTCACCCTTATGAGCTCTTTCCACAACCATAGTCATTCAAGCCAACACATTGTTACTAATGCACAACAAGGATCAAGTGGCATGTTATCAAGCATCAAGAATGCATGCAAGCACACTAAGACATACATATGCACACATGAATGCAAAGAGAATGAGGTGGAGAGCTACCTTCTTATTTATGCAAGCTCACTTTGCAATTTCCTTCCCCTCCTTGGTTTCATAAGAGCACTTAGGTGGAGTAGGGTTCTCTTGACCTAGATATCACAAACATCACACAATTACACACTTGAAGCAAGCCAAGACACTAGGTTCACTCTTAAACACACACTTGGTTCCATAATGGGCATATTGGTTTCATAAATGGTCCATTGAAGCAACTCATATCATCCAAGTTCTAGGCTCCATTCTCTTGTTATTTCTAAACTTCTTGGACTCATTTAAGGTCCTTGGAGCCATCACATATTCAATTGCACTATTGAAAGACCAAGTTGCTTCATAAGGCACCATTATGGACACCATTGTCCCATCTCCCAACCTATGGCTCCTAAATTTTTTCCAATGGTTTCTCCCATCTTCTAACATCATATAAAGTTCAAAACCAAGGTTAGAACAAATTAAAACATCCCCTAGCCTAATGAACCTAGCTTGGCCAAAATATGCACCATAATGGAGGTTCATGGATTTTGTGATTTTTTCTTAATGGTAGAGCCACTTGGGAGGCTTTCTAAAGGCCTTAAGAGCTGAAGGAAACATTCAAATAGCCAAGGAAATATTCACACAAAATCAGATTTGCAAAACCCTAGAAAACACTACACTTTTTTAACTTGTTTTCTATTGGTTTTCTTGGAATTTCTTGCCATATTCCATCTCCCCATGGCCTAAAACCCTTGTTCCCTCCTTGTATTTGGACAGAACATCCTCCCCTCCTTTGGTTCTGTTCTTGGCTGAAATACACACAAAGGGAGGGGGAAGTGAAGATGCAACAAAAAGCAAAGATTACCTAAGGTTTAAGTGAGCTTTCAAGTGTTGTGAACACCGCATTTTGTCCGGACATGCCAAAAATAAAAATAAAAAATAAAAATAAAAATAAAAATAATGGGAAGAAGAAAAATGAAAAGGAAAAAGTTAAAATAAAAATTCAACTAAAAAAAATAAACAAAAATGACAAAGTAAAGCGAGAAAATAAAAAAAAGAGAGGGAGCTTTAGAAAACAAAAAAATTGAAAAGGAAAAAACAAAACAAAAGAAAGAAAATAGAAAAGTAGGAGAAAATAGAAAAAAAAAATGAAAAAAATTAAATTGAAAGCTCTAGAAAACAAAAATAAAAAAACCCCCCGAAGAAAAAAATCAAAAAAAAGAGAAAAGAGAAAAAAAAACTAAAATAATAATAATAATAAATTTTAAGGATTAGGAGAAAAGAAAAAAGAGAGAGCCCAAGTCTTCTAAAAAAAAACAAGAGAGAAATTGTAAGGGCCTGAAACAAGATTTTTTTTTTCTGTAATCCAACATTTAATTCAGCCCAGTAAAAATGGGCCAAAAAAATGGGTGGACCAGATTTTCATTGGGCCTGCTTCAAATCGAACCGGATCCATTTTCTATAAGCCTACCCGCATCTCTAGCCTGGACTCTCTCTGGCAACAAACAGACAACACGACTCTAAAGTTCAGCGCAGCAGACGGATGAGAGGAGGACTGAGACGAGAAGGCGAGCAGGCGTGAAAGGGACAGATCAGGGAGGAGTTTTCGAGGGAAAAGTGGAGCAACCGGGGAAACGAAAAAAGGAGCAACCGGGGATCTGAAAAAAATGGAGGGAGACTGGAAAGAAAAAAAGGAAGGGGTCTGATTCGAGGAAGAGGAGGAAGCCTCTCGATTTAGGGTTCTGAGGCGTACAGAGCGAAAGAGAGGAGGAGACTTTCGAATCAAAAATCTAAGGGTTTAGAGGCGAACGGAGAAAGGAGCCAAGGGAGTGAATCGAAGAGAGACAGAGGGAGTGGGAGTCCGAAAAAATAAACGGAGAGAAATAGATAGGGGATTGAACGGGATCCTTCGGATTAAAGGATTCGGAAGCGATAAGAAGAGAGCTCCTCTCATACACAAAGGGAGAACCGAGAAGGGAGAGTGAAAAGGGGGTTCGATGGAAGCCGAGTGACGAGATTCATCGAGCTGGATCATCTGCGAAAAGGAGAAGAACGTAAGTCTTTTTTTTGCTTTTGGCTTCGCCTGATTTGCCTAGTCATATCCGATGGATTTGGAAATATTGATCCCATGCTGTCTTTTTGTATGTGTATGTTTTGTCTTCGGATCCCATCAATGTTGTTCGCTATTTTGAGTTTTCATTCCAACTGTGTGGCCTAGATTGGGAACACAATGCGCCGAATGAGCGTGATTGAAAGAAGTCCTCAGAATCCCCCATATATTGCCTCTGTTGTTTGTCTATTTTCTATGCTTAATTCTTTTTGAAATTTGGTGCTGCTCTTCTGAGTATATTGCTGCCATATAAAGTTTTGGAAATTATATTGAGACGCTGTTCTTGCTGTATGGTTTGATTATGAGAAAGAACAGGTTTTGATGCCTTTCTTTTTTAAAAAAAAAAACTTCTTTGCCCCTGTATGCTCTGATTTAACTCTGCATTTTGTGGTGCGACTATGGGTTACTTGCTGTATGTTCGAAGTAAATAAAAACTATCTGGCATTGCTTAAGTCTGGGATGGCGAGATAGTCATGTAGGGATGGTCCTCAATGGGGTACGAGAATTCTGTTAGGTCTCAAGAAGAATATGGGGTAGAGTTGTCCATTTAATTGATCATATAATTATTGCATTAGGGCTTTGCTTTATGGTTTGTCGGGATCTGTTACCATGGTCGAGTGATGGTGAGAAACTCCCGGGAATAGGCTTGGCTCTGTTGATTTGTTCATGTCGATATGAGTCATCTGATAGTTTTTATGTGCTTGTTAAAGTTCGTTGTTGTGCCATGACACAGTCTCTCCCCCATAAACAAGTATGGTTTAATCTTGGTAACCATATACTTGTACATTGCTAAGCATGTTCTCCCCTTTGTCGCAAATCTGTGTGATCTTCGACTTTCACTTTGTCTTTGTCTCACTTGGTCTTTCGTGTTTTGAATTTTGGATTGCCTTCTAATCCCAAGTCATTTTACTGTATTTATACCTGGACGGGGTGAATTGCTGGAGAGGATACATGGGATTGGGGTAGCTGAACAAGGAGAACTAGGGAAAGCGTCACCGACCAGATAAATTGATGGAAGGATTCTTGAGCAGATGATTAAAGAGAAAGCAAAAAGGATGGCTTCACCGGTTCTGTACTTTCGCCCAATTTATGTATAATCTTGTGATGTATATTCGAAATAGGCTAGTATTCGATTGAACACAACTCACACACATTCACGAGTTAATGTGTTGTAAATATTCTTTTATCTCTTTCTTTTTGTTTTACCACGTTATTTTTTAGAATAGCTGCGTGGGATCTATGTCCCCTCAGACATATTAAAAGTACCCAAAAGAGCTACGTGAGACAATAAGTCTCCTTGATGCTTATTAGGTACACGCAATTTCATTTTCTTAAATTGTGGGGTTTCAACGAGCTACGCCAAATTAATTTTGATTTCAGCCAAGTGCGCCCAAAAGAAAAAGTAAAAGAGAGAATTGTCAAAACACAACAAAAGGGTTTTTAGAACAAAACAACCTATTTCCAAAAAGTGAACTAAAAAAAAAAAGAGCATCAAAACCAAGGACTAAACAAAAATAATCGGTCAAAATTGAAAGAGAATTATAAGAAAAGTATATATGAGAAAAGAAACAGAAGGGGAGTAAAACGTAAAAGGAGCCCTTTTTATTTTTTTTATTATTACTATTACTTTTTAATCTTGTTTTTGCCCTTTCTTAAAAGTTGTTGTGTGAGATCTTTGTCTCCTCATACATATAGAAATACCCAAAGAGCCATGTGGGATAATAAGTCTCCTTGATGCTCATTAGGTATGCGCAATTTCCATTTTATAAGTTGTGGGTGATAATGACCTACATCGAGTTAGGCTTGATTTCAATAAAGTGGACTCAAGAAGAGAAAAAAGAATTTTCAAAATACAATAAAAGGGTTTTTCGAGACACAACAACCTATTTCCAAAAAAAATGAAATAAAAAGCGTCAAAATTAAAGATAAAAAAAAAATTAATCGATCCAGTATGTATTTTCTAATAATAATAATAATAATAATAATAATAATAATAATAATAAAGTAAAAAAAAAAAAAAAAGAGAACCAAAAAATAATAAAACAATACAAAATAAAGAAAGAACGAATACAAAAAGAAAGGGAAGAGTAAATTTAATTCTGCTTTTTGCAAATAAAAATACTTCAACCAACTTTAAATTTGTTTTATTTACAAAAATCTAAATGATTTTTACTCACAAAATCTAAACAAAAACAAAAACAAAAACAAAAATAAAACAAAACATTAACCAAACTCAACCTCATCGAACTACGTGGACTTTGATCCCTCTGAAGGGTACGTAGGCCCTAGGCTCTTATCCTAGGTCAAGTCCGCCCTTGTAAATAAAATTTTTGTTCAATTTTCATTCTCTTAATTTCTTTTATTTGATTTTGGTTTCTAATTTCATTTCCTAATTTCCTTTTTTCTTTTTAACTTCATTCATGTTATTTCTATTTCTTATTTTTGCATGTGATTTGTTAAGGGGAATTAAAATAGGATAGAGGCCATATTGATCTTGCACGATTAACTTAGGGTAACCGTTCTTAGTAACGGGTGTTGTAGGGTGCCTAACACCTTCCCTACTCACAATCGACTCCCGAATCCGAATTTGGTTCGCAGACCACCTTTTTGTGATATTCCAAATTAAAAGGTTTTTTCCAAAATTTTACCTTTTCAAAAATAAAAATTTGGTGGCGACTCTACTTTTTCTACTTCTTCTACTATTTTCTACTTTATTTTTAAATTCTGATTTCGATTTTGGCGCCGCGCGGTCGCATTTTCGGGTGTGACAAGTGTCTTTCTCCTTCATTCTCTTCTCCTTAGCAAATTTGAAATTCTCCCCTTAGATCTAGGTCAAAAATAGAACCAAATCATTCAAAAAATCCATGGAAAGAAATGAGGAAGAGAGGAGAACAAGATTGGAGGAAGATGGAGCAAGAAATTTCATGAAATTACCTAGTTTTTCCTTGGCTTTCTTCCTCTTTTTGTCCTCCCTTTGGTGTGCCTAAGAGAGCTGAAGATTTTCTATATTTTGGGCAGAATGGGTCGTTCTCATTAAAGAGGAGAAGAAGGGAGAAAAGTGTAGAACTCTTTAGAACATTCAAGAAACCATAAATTTCAATTTTGCCTTTCCGTAATGGCAATTTCGTTTCGATTTCATTTTAGCTTCTTTTTGAGAACTATCTTTTCCATCATAAAATTTAGGTTCCCAATTTAATAAAATGCCTTTGGAATCCTCAAATTGGAACTAAAACCTTCCCAAACGAATCAGTCAAAGTTTGGGTCAACTGACGTCTAAAAGAGTACACCGGAGGGGCTTTACCGATCCTGGGGCTTCTCATAGTTTTTAGGGCCTCTGAGAACCCTGAGCAACTCAAATTTTCTATTTAAAAAGCACTCCTAGGTGTTTTTCCAAAATTACACTTATTTACGAAAATGCCACTGGCCTTTCGGCAAATTTTTCAAATCACTCCAACCCTATTTTTTGGGCAACTCAAGACTCAAATCCTCATTTTCTATTACTTAAAATTTTATTCAAATTTTATTTGGCCTTGAATCACTTATCTCAAGGGACTTGTTTTTCAAACCGGCCTATTCCAGTGATTGTACAACATACCGAGTGTTACATTTAAGGCAAGTTGGATTTTACGGTATAGCTTAATTTGGCCCTTTTGTGTATGATCCATCATTAATTAGTGTGCTCGTGGAGCAATGGCATCCAGATACACACACATTCCACACCACTCGTGGTAAGTGTACTATCACCCTTAAAGATATGGTTGTGCAATTAGGCCTACCATGTGATGGAGTCCTTATTACTGGAAGGACAAATTGGTCATAGGCAAATACATGTAGTGGCTTCTTGGTATTCGACCGCCAGATGATAAGATTGATGGCCAACGACTCACTATTGTATGGTTAGCTGAGAACTTTGCTTACTCACCAGATGACACTGATGAGGAGGTTATACGTCAATTTGCATGAGCTTACATACTTAGGTTGATTTGAGGCTTTTTATTGCCAGATAGATCTAGTCATGAAGTATATTTGATGTATCTCTCACTACTTAAGGATTTCAAATAAGTTGGCCGATTTAGTTGGGCTTCAACAGTTCTAGCTTACTTATATCGAGAACTATGTAATGCAACATATAGGGACGAGAAGGGAATAGGTGGTTGTTTGACATTACTGCACTTGTGGGCATGGGATCGATTTCCAATGCTCGCATCAGAGAGACCGCTGATCCCTGATCATTGTATAAAAGAATATCTTATACTTCCCTCCTTTTGGTTTTAGATATGAATTACATTTTACTTATAACTCTATATATTTATGCCTATTTTTATAATGTCATTGAAAATTATGATAGGTGGAAGAATGTTAGACGACCTCCTCGCCCTGGTATGCGAGCTCTTAGTCAATATCGGACTTTACTAAATGCTATAGGGGACAACGAGGTTAGTTGTTATATTTTTTTCCCTTCTTCTGTATGTGCGTTATAACTTTGACATTTTATGATATTATATTATTTTATCCATATTATCCATAGATTATTTGGTACTCATACCAGTCCTAAGATGTCTATGATTTGATTCCAGAGCATTGCTTAGCTTCTCCAAATATTTAGATAGCTTCAGTGCCTCTTATATGCTTTCATGTCATAGAGTGGCACCATCCAGACTGTGTCCTTCGCCAATTTGGTCGACCTTAGCCAATCCCTCAAGAACCCATCAAATTGGATGCTCTTCATGTTTTACAACTCCGAGGAAGAACTCAAACCAATTGGGCAATAAAGCATAATATTTTTATTCAACAATGGTAAAACTGGCAAAATGCTATGGTGCAGTCTCCAATTATTGATGAGCTTTTTGATTGCATCTCTACGTACATATGATGGTACTGGCGATGTACTTGGAGATGGATCTACCCTCTTAGCATTGCGATTGGTTATGCAGTAAATTTTTAAATAGTTGTCATTGTTCTCTTCCTTATTTTGGTATACATATAAATTTACTTTGTTGTTATAATGACATTCAAATGCTTATTTCTTTTTTTTTTCTTAGGCTAATCTAGCAGAGGGACTTTATCATATACATTTGCAAGACCCTCTACCTTCAAATTTTTGTAAGATTGTAGATCGAGACACCAGAAATATATTACTAGCTCTTGGTGAATAATGCTTCTCACTATTTCCTCAGCCTACTAAACTAGCACCTGATTTACCCAAACCTCAAATTCTGATGAGTCGATCGGGTAAGCAACATCAAGGTTACTTATCATCCTAGCAACCCCCTATTAAAGAACAAAGATAGCAAAATGAGGAGTCAGTGCAACAGGACTTTAGTAGTAGCATGGCCGGTCCATCTTCACATATTCCAACCCCTATGCCTCAAGATATTGGTTTAGTTGGATTATCTTCTTTTATTCTAGCCAGTTAAGTTAGTGACTTTGTAGAATTTGGTCCTTCACATTACATGCCATCATCACCTATGACTTATTTTGGAATACCGGAGCAACAATCTGGAGGATCATTTGTTAACCTTTTGTTTGATACGTCTACATTTACTGATGCATATGTCGGTACCTCCTTTGATGTTGGAGGATCATCCGAACTTGGATTTGTAACACCACATGAACCGATTCCTCCAGCTAATTCCTTATCCTCCTCACCCTCAGAACAGGAGCAACAACAATTACAACAACAAAGACAACAACGACCACAACATGAATAAAGAAGGCCTCGTTGCAATACCGAAAGTCATTTATTATAGTACATGTATTTTTTCAATGTTTATATAATTATTGTATAAAAAAAATATGTGCTCAAACTAATGTGATATATTTTTTTAGTTGATTTTTTGTACTTTATGAAACTTTTTTATACAAGTATATGTATACCACTTGAACTATACACAAGAAATTTTAAGTTGTTTTCATAATTCAAGTATAAAACTAGGGAGAATTCTTTTCCTAAAAAATAAAACCAAATTTCAAATTAAAACACTAATTAGTTTTATTATTGAACATTTTTTCCTATCCTGTCAATCTTTTTCTTTTTAAATTTCTGGGCATTTAAGAGAAAAAATTAATTTTAAATTATTGATATAAAAAATTGTGTCAATAATAAGTAATTATCTGGAGATAAGTTAGTGGAGGTATTATTGGCATAAAAAACCTTGCATAAATGATATATAATTATATATAGAAAATCTCAAATTCTTATATTAAGATAACTCCGATAATTAAAATTCACAAAATTGCCATAGTAATTGACACCGACATAATAGAGAAAATTCATTACTTTACATTTCATTATTTTTTTTTGAGATTATTTATAAAAGATATAATTATTTAATCTATATTTCTTTAATTATAAAATCAAAGAAAATATATAATTATTTAATTTATATTCTATTTAATTTTTATTTTTTATAATACTTATTTAATTTTATTAAAGTTTATAAATTTATTAAATAAATTCTGTTGAACTCGGAGTCTCTCAATCCGAGTTCAAAAATTCAAAAAAAGTAAAATTCGGCTTCACCCTCTCCGAGTTTCAACATTTATTACCTTTGCGTCAAATACTTTTTGTTCTATTGCCTTTGAATTATTATTTTCCTTGGATGCTGCATTCAAGTGTTGGAGCCCACAAATTTGACTACAAGGATATAATTAAAATTTTTAAAATTATAAATTTTTAAATTTATAATCCAAACATCTCCAAAAAAAAAAGATTGTGCAATTTAAATTTAATGTCATGAAAGTATAGAATACACGAGATGTTGGCATTTGGCCCTTTAAAAAGTTTTATTTTATTTTTACTTTCTGGTTATAAATTTAGAAACGATAATTAATTAGTAACTTTAAGTCTTTTCTGGTTTATAAAAAAATATGTATAGATTCATTTATCTCAATTTTAAAGATTTATGATTTGTCACAGTTATAATTATAATATTAATTCTTCATTCTTTCATTTGTGCTAAACGTAAAGACGACGTATAGAGAAAAAGCGGTCGTGAATTCCAAAAGAACCAAGCGCTAAAATAGAAATGGTCATTCTAACTAATTTTGCTCTCCACTGAAATTGCGAAATTTGGTTGGTATGGCGCTATAACACCTTGGTCCATGCGTTTTGCTTCTTGGGCCGTCTCCTTTTGCTTTTTCTTGATCTCTTCTCTCAATTGATGTGATCGCTAGAATGAAAATACAATATTATTATTACGCGTATAATAGCAGTTAATTAATTAAAAACAATAGGAATGTTTGGGACAAGTTTAAAAAAGAAAAAGAAAGAGATTCTATGCCTCTTACGTGAAAGTACGTGGAAGGGGGATGATTACATTAGTATTCATATTAATTCACGTATGAATTTTATTCCAAAATGTGGTCCCTCATGTGGGAATAAAGGATTCCATGCCTCATGGACTGTGGAATAAACAATATGAACAGAAGGAAAATAAAACTCTTTTGTCTTTATCCCAACGTATAGTCCCTCATCCATGGGAAGAAGTTTGGAATTTCAAGCTTAGAAAGTGTGTAAACATGATGTAGCACGAGTTTGACTCTATGGATTTACTTAAGAATTTAATTAAGAAAATTGATATACATGCAGCAAGAGCCTCTTCTTTTCCCACCATAACTACCATATCGGCATTTAAAATAAAAGTGGAAACACCCAACCAAAGTTTTCCTAACATGACAACCTCAAATTGTCTAGACACCTCATTTAGCGAGCCAAGATTCAGGTTTTAATTCATATAAAATTATCAAATTATAAAATTTTGATTGAATTATTCTTTTCATCTCTTAACTTTATTTAGAATTTAAAATTAGTCCCTTACCAAACCTTGCAAGCATCGGAAGAACTAGGAAAAGAAATCAAACACAACAAGTGGTGCATAGCAACCCAATAGAAAGCTTTAAGGGAAAATTACGATTAAGGACAAAAAAATAAAAAAAATGTATTTTTAAAATTTTTTATCATTAAATTTAACTGATTATTATTAAATTTAATGGTAATCATCTTAAAACAAATAATAATATATCTTTAAAAATAATTTTTATTATTTTTTTAGTTTTTTATTATAATTCTCCTAATTTTCAATGACTTCTAAAGCCGACCATGGTTGAACATTAAGCAAGTCTCCAAGCATAATAATATTTTAATTCTTTTATTTTATTTAAAATTTTAAATTAGTACCTTACGTAACTCTGCAAGCATTGTAAGAACTAGCTGGGCACCCGTGCTTAGCACGAAAACGTATAATAGAAGAATCTTCTTTGTATACAGAAAGCCATGGATTTACCGTTTATAAACTATTCCTAGGTCACAGCACTGATACACTGTTCATACATTATTTTGCACTCGTTCATATACTATTTCTGCACTATTTTGATACTGTTTATCAATATTCTTTTAGAATTTCTTTTTTTCCAATTTTGCTGTGGGGCTCACATTTTAAAAAAAATTCCTGAATTTGCAAAAATTATTGCCAATAAAATAATAAAAATTGGTTTGATGATACAATAAAAAAGATTATAAAAGAAAACACGCAGCCCAATAAAAATCGAGCCACAAAAATAGTTTAATTACAGTATCATAAAACAGAAACTTTATATATATATATATATATAATAAATAATAGTTTAGGTCGCAGTCTGGAGCCACGTCGGTCAAGTATAGCGTGCCAGTGTGGGTAGAGGTGTATAGGGGCCCACCACCTCCCATCCTCTATGCTCTTAACGTCCTGCTCAACAGGAAGGTTTCGTATCATAACGCCTTCCCCTACCCCTTAGGGTATCATGAAGAGCCCAGACGACCAATGCCGTCTCGTCTTGTGCACTGCGATACTTCCGAAAGAAGCGAGCCGAGTAAATAGGTCAAAAGGAAAAAGGTTTGGACCAACTAGACTCTTGTCCAACGCTCTTTCGTCGCAATCGGGTACAGTAACCTCTTTTTCTTTGCCGAGAGGAGTTGAGTAAAGAAAGAGGCCGAGCATTCAATTTTATGTTGGATTAGAGTAGGTTAGGGTCGCTTGAGTTTTTTTTTATAAACTGATATTTGTAATATAAAAATATTTTTTTACAGATTTATAGGCATATATTTCAAAACAATATACTTTTATGATCTTCATATTTTTATCAATAATAAAAAAATGACTTGATATTATTAAGCAAAATATAAGTTATACTAACATAATTAGTTTTAAGTAAACACGTGTATTTTCATTATTCAACAAAAAAAATATCAATAAACATGTATATCAATAATGAAAACAATTAAGAAATAGAGAAGGTTTAAGTAGATAATGAAAGTTGTAGCATGTTAAGAGAATTAGATGAAATAAAAATAAAAATATATATATAAGATGACAAGATATTAATAACTAAAAATAATAATAACTATTAAGGCAAGTTAGACAGAATATGTCTTTGCTCGTGACCCGACCCGATATAGTTTTGTTTAAAGTTTTACTTATTTATATTTTTAGTCTGACCCAACCCAACCCGATTAAGCTGGATTATGATGGGCTTTTAGGGCTAACCATGTCAATGAATACCCCTACACAACAAGAATACCAACGTCCAAACAAAAAGCTTGGACAGTTGTAATTATTTAAGGCATAGAATTGAAAAATGTGAATTAAACAAAGAGAGTTTTAGCAATGAAACAAAGTTGTATTCATAAAGAACTTGGGATGCTTTGGAATGTGCCAGTAGCAAGTGTACTGTTTATAAAATTGTGAGGCTGTTAGTAGACTTAATTGCAGTCTCGTCGTGTTCATGAAATAGCATGAAGTTTATTCGCTCATTGCTTATGAGGCGAATTAGAAGTTAAAGAATCAGTTTGATATATCTTAAATTTACAAAAGTTAATTTAAAATGTTAAATAAAGTTAAAAGACCAAATTTAATCTAAAATTTAATAGTTACATGCGTCAAACTTTATCACCATATAAACTGATTTGCTACAATGCGAGAATGATTTTCATACCACACAAACTCCTGAAGATTATCAAGCATTACCAAAACAAAAATAAAAATAATGAATTGATATTTTTATCTTTAAAAGATCCTTATTTTAAATTTTACCATCTCATTTTGATTTCTTAAAAAATATTTCATCATTAATACATCCCTATGTTAAGGCCATTAAAAGAGAGTGTGTGTGTGTGTAAAATAGAGTTATGTGAAGTAACTAAAGGTGAAACTAATATGACCTTTAAATGCTTAGTAGTGATAAAAATATATCATTATAAAACACCATACCACTTAGAAGATAACCACAAGATCATACTACTTTGGTTACCTACGGCATTTCAATGACTTCTTGACACTGAAATGACCACATTAACTTCAAATTGAGTCAAGCGTTATCAAAACAAAAAATAATAAATAATAAATTAATATTTTGATCTTTAAAAGATCCTTATATTAAATTTAACCATATCATTTTGTTTTTTTAAAGAATATTTCATCTTTAATACATCTTTACATTAAGCCCATTATACGTGCGTAATAAAGTTATGTGATATGACCTTTAAATGTTTGGAAGTGATTGAAATATGTTATTATATAATACTATACCACTTAAAAGACAACTACAAGATCATTCTACTTTGGTAATCTATGGCATTTCAATGACTTTTAGACATTGAATGACCATATCAACTTCAAATTAAGTTACATCATACATCTCTATCAACAATATTAATAGACTTAGGGTAAAAAGGCATATATATTAAACACAAAATGTTATTTAAAAAATTGAAATAAATCATTCATACTTTGGGATATAAAATTAAAACTAAATATGTTTTTCAAAGGCAAAAAAATCAATTCACTCTTAAAATAATGAAATGCCAAAAGAAATAATCACAGTCTAATTGTGAGTAAGCTATATATAATTTATTATTTTTAAAAGAAATATCTTAATATTACTTAAAGCAACCCAAACATGGCATACTTTAAAGATAGTTATAAAATTATATGAAAATATGCTCAAGTACACTTAGTATACCAAAAATAAATAAACTAAACTAATCAAAAACAACCATGGGACATGTCAAGCAACCTTATAGTGATCTGCCTTTGATATATATGCATACCTATTTTTCATTGACTTAGTCCGTTGACTTTTTAGTATTATAGGTACCTATGAATTTCTAGGGTGCATGTTATATATAAAAGTTAATGAGACACATGGAATTTATATGAAGAACCATGCACCAAGTTTAAATTACAAACTACTTAGGCCATCTCATTTCTTTTTTTTTTTTTAAATAGTCTCTCATGAAAATTGGACCTTCTGATAACAAATTAAACAATCACTGTGAAGAGATAAATCAAAGCAATGAATAGAATTGATATCACACATAATCATTAGGGTAATTTTAGAGAGAATTTTACCTCTCAACTATGTGTCCTCTTTTGTTGATTTTATATGAATTATTTACACTGAAAAAAATACTGAGGTATTTTCAATTAAATCACTTTTGTATTTTCATTTCTTTTCTTAGTAATTTTTTTTTACCGTTGACCAAAGATTTAAGTACATTGAACTATGCTGAATATTTTGTCTATTATTACCAATAGGGTAAATATCGCATTTTCCCAACACACTATACCCTAGACTTTGGCGAACGATAAGATGAAAATCGATGGGAAAATACTCAGCCAATCAAGGGAGAATTTAAATTCAAGAAGAATTTTTAATTTCTCAATTCTTAAAGGCAAAAAACCTCTAATTGGCTGGTTTTTTTTGTCAACTCAAATCATCTTATGCCTATTTTGGTTGGCTTTTGGCGTGTGATATAATGTTATGTTTATTTATTTATTTCCTAAAGAACTTAAAAAAATTATGTAATTGAGGTTGATCATTTCAAAATGGCTTGATGTTAGCCTTGTTTGACTGCAGATTTGATTAAGGAAATTTTTCTACCTGCAAGTCATAATTGGAGCTTTTCTTTATCTATCAAATTTATTACTATTGTTGTTGTTGGTACTGTTTATCCCTTTTTTCTCTCTCTCTCTCTTCTATTGATTACAACTTTCCATCACATTGTGAGAAAACTTGGCCAACAAGTACTATTGATGAACTTGGATACTTCATTTTAAGGATTTCATTATTTATATATTGAATTTTTTTATTTCTTACTTTTAAATGGTATTTTCACACGTTTAGAACTGGCTAGAGTTAGAAGTTGAATTGTTGAAGAATCAGCAGAAAAACTAACAAAGAAGATGATGAAAAATTTATAGGTTAATTAAAATACTCCAAAATCTAATTGACCTCACGAACGATGATGGCATTATGTTGGATTGGAACACCCCAAAAGTTTAGGAATCCATGTATAGTAAGGACTTTATGAAAAATCTCATTAGAGATTAGATCCTACCCAAATTTTTTTTCATGAAAAATCATACTTAGAGTTTGGTGTGGTGGCCCTGTATGCAGAGAGATGGAAAGGAAACACTCATAAAAAGGTTTATAGACAACCATGCAAAGGCGTCCTCAAAAATAAATTTTGATATATAATCACCGCCTAACTATGTAAATGAAACAATAGCACAAAAGTATAACTATAGATTTTAAATCCATACACCATAGTTAGAATCACTCTCAATTATAGAAGCACGTGAAAGAACCAAATATACTTCATTAGAAAAGACACTTGCCCTTCTTTTTCACTCTAAAATTTTTCATTGCTACAAATCAATCCAGCCCTTTTTTTCTGGACAAATATTCTGGCTTAAATGGCTCCTGCAAGAAAGATTGTGTATGAGGACAATAAAATTGTGATGAAAGCATGGCAGAGAAATACTGCCATTCCTTATATATATGCTTCCCTTTCCTATATGAATTGGTTGTTCCAGTTCCAAGCAAAGGTGAATGGTAATTAGTAAGGTTTGAATCCTCTAAATTGTTTAAGGAATTGACAATGCCAATTTCAAAGAGAGATAGACACAATGTATACGAAACCTACTTAAGTAGTGGACCGTCCACACACATTATGTCTTTATCTGTTCATACTTAACACAATAAATTTTTTTAGAAATTTAGATGATCCAAGTCACGAAAAGAAACTCCATACAATGTTTCTCAGCTTTTTTGTGCAACAATAAAGCATTTTTCTTCTCATCCATCCATTCCTTCAAGGTTCAGAAAAAAATGAGACACTTGACTTGTTAATACTGCCTTTGATGACTCTCAAGTCAATGTGGGGCTACGTGCTTCTACGCAGGACAAACTTACCATAAATGTTGGGATTCATGGAAGATCCTTCCAAGAACTTAGGGAGAGATTCCTCATTAAGATTTGTGAATCGATTATCATCCACTCTGGAATTATACTTATACACATATGTTCCATTCCATTTTACCTATGCTATTCCATATCTTTTATCCTCTTCATCCGCAGAACAACTCAAGACATAGGAAATCTCCAGGTGGTTCCATTAATGCTCAAAAAATACACTCTTGAATTTTCCCTAAGGAACTAGAGATTGCAAATCAAACAAAAAGATATGTTGTGATGTAAGTGATGCATAAATTGTTTACCCATCTGGAAATCCAATATCTAGGTTTAAAATAAAAAAATCACCATACAACCTCCAAAAGCATAATCTACATGGTAATTTTAAGTCTCTTTCATTCTTTAAGATCTTCTATCACAAAAGGTTCAATAAAGACTTTTCTTTCTCACTTTTTATTATCTTTTGCATCCACTTCTCTTTAAAAAAAAAAAAATTGGCCGCACTTCACTCCCCCTCAAAACATCAAAATAAGTACTTTAAAAAAATAAACTTCTTTTCCTTAAAAAGCCAAATAGGTTAAGGTAGTGTTTAGTTTAACCAAGGGAAGGGGAGGGGAGTGATTTTAATGAAGAGAAGGGGAGTGATTTTAATGATATCTTGTTTAGTTGATTTAAAAAGGAGGGGAGGGGAGGGGAGGGATTTTAATGAAATCTTGTTTGGTTAAGGAGGGGAGATGAGATTAAATGGACTAATTATACCCTTATAATATTAGAATTAATTTTTTTTTTTTTAAGATATTTTTATAAAAAAAGGCTTTTTCTTGCTTTCTATTATAGAAAATAATTTTTTTTATTTCTATTCAAAAAATATTTTTTATTTTCATAAAAAATTATCTTAAACCTCATTAAAAAAAATAAAATCCGTATTATGTTTTAAGTGAAAGTAAAAGTGAAGGTAATTTAGTCAAACACAACAAAAAAATTTCTCTCCCCTCCAAAAACCCTTACTTTTGGAGGGGAGGGAGATGAGGGGAGGGGAGGGGTATGCCGAACCTACAAGGCAAGAGTCTTAGCTTCCTTCATCACTCTACCAAGCTTAGGTATGCCGAAAAAAATGGAGAGGAAGAGTAAAACTAATGAACCTAGCCATAGGAATGAAGAAGGAACGGAAAAACGGAGCTCACCGCAGGTTGTGAAGCTTCGACCCAACTTGCTTTTTTCCTCCCTCGAACTGGCGGTGAGGAGGCGCGAGGGAAGCAGCACGACGCTGGGGGAGCTTCGCAGACCAGGGAGAAGACAACAGCTACTTGGAAAGGGAGAAGTGAGCTTCGAACCAAAGGAACAGAGCTGAACGAATGGAAGAGAGGAGCGTCGGTTTACTGTGTGCTGAGGAAAGAGAGAAGAATGGATCAGAATAAAAGTGAGAGAAGGAGATAAATAATAATAAAAAAAAAATCAACCCCCCTCCCCCTTTATTTTTTCCTCCGGACCGTTACATTCACTCCCCCTAAAGAAAATTCAATCCCCGAATTTAAATTCATGTTCTTACCTTAAGTTTCAAACAAGTGAGGACATCTAATACTCATTTCGCTCTCTACCTCCCAGGTAGCTTCTTCTTGTGAATGGTTACGCCATAGCACCTTGACCATTGCCACTTCCCGTGAGCAGAGCCTCCTTACCTGTCTATCTACAATTGTAACAGGCTCTTCCTTATACATCAACCCCTTGTCCAGCGTAATTTCCTGAGACTTGATTACGTGGGAGGGGTCAGACAAGTACTTTCTCAACATAGACACGTGAAACACTAGATGGACCCCCGCTAACTCCGATGGTAGGTCTAAACGATAAGCCACTTGACCTACCCTATCTAATATCTCATATGGTCCCACATATCTCGGGCTTAATTTTCCCCTCTTTCCAAACCGCATTACCGCTTTCATAGGTGACGCCTTCAAGAACACCAGATCCCCCACTGCAAATTCCAATTCTCGTCGTCTGTGATCCACGTAGGACTTTTGTCGACTTTGAGCTGTCAATAGCCTATCTTTTATCACTCGTACTTTTTCTAGTGCATCTTGTACCAAATTGGGGCCTAACAATTTAGCTTCACCAACTTCAAACCATCCTATTGGAGACCTACATCGTCTTTCATATAGTGCTTCAAATGGTGCCATTTGAATACTAGCTTGATAGCTATTATTATATGCGAACTCTGCTAAGGATAGATGACTCTCCTAACTACCACCCAGGTCTAGGACACAAGCTCTCAGCATATCTTCCAAAATCTGCATCGTTCTCTCTGATTGCCCATCAGTTTGGGGATGAAAAGCAGTACTGAGGTTTACTCTCGTACCCAAAGCCTCTTGAAAAGCCTTCCAGAAACGAGACGTAAATTGAGGGCCTCTATCGGAAATTATAGATACAGGTACTCCATGTAATCTCACTGTCTCACTGAGGTAGAGTTGTGCATACTTAGCCATGCCATAAGTAGTCTTAACAGGAAGAAAATGTGCTACCTTAGTTAATCTATCTACAATCACCCATATTGAATCATACCCCCTTTGGGTACGGGGTAAACATGTCACAAAATCCATGGTGATTCTTTCCCACTTCCATTCAGGGATTTCTAATCGCTGATGCAACCCCGCTGGTTTTTGATGCTCCGCTTTCACTTGTTGACACACTAAGCAACGAGAAACAAAGTCAGCTACATCCCCCTTCATACCTTCCCACCAATAAGATTGCTTCAAATCTTGGTACATTTTGGTTGATCCCGGATGAATGATATACGCCGAGTGGTGAGCCTTTTCTAAAATTTCCCTCTTTATATCCCCTATGTTGGGCACACACAATCGGTTCCCAAATTTAAGCACTCCTTTGGGATCCATCATGAATTCACTATCCTTTCCCTCCTTCACTTCCTCTATGACCTTGCCCAACTTGGGATCTAATTTCTGAGTTGCCTTTACCTTCTCAATAAGGGATGAATGAGTTTGCACATAAGCTAAAAATGCCCCAGATTTTGCAATTTCAAGCCTGATACCACTTCCCTCTAAACTATGAACTTCTCTTACTATTGGCCTTCTCACTTCTGCAATATGGGCTAAGCTACCCATTGACTTCCTACTTAAGGCATCTGCTACTACATTGGCCTTCACAGGATGATAAAGAATAGTGCAGTCATAGTCCTTAAGTAACTCCATCCACCTTCTCTGCCTAAGATTGAGATCTCTTTGCTGAAAAATATACTTGAGACTTTTATGATCAGTGTAAATTTCACAGGTTTCTCCATAAAGGTAGTGTCACCAGAGTTTAAGGGCAAACACCACTGCTGCCATTTCCAAATCGTGAGTAGGGTAATTCTGCTCATGTCTCTTGAGTTGTCTAGAAGCATAGGCTATCACTCGTCCATGTTGCATAAGAACACATCCTAGCCCTACCCCTGAGGCATCACAATATACAGCATAACCTCCTACTCCTGATGGTAATGTTAAGACTGTGGCAGAAGTCAAACACTTCTTCAACCCTTGGAAGCTTTCTTCACAAGCATCCGACCACTGAAATTTAACTTTCTTTTGCGTCAATCTAGTCAAAAGGGCAGCTAATTTCGAGAAATCTTTTATAAAGCGGCGATAATACCCAGCTAACCCCAAAAAGCTGTGAATCTCCATAACTGTGGTAGGTGTAGGCCACTTTTGGACGGCTTCTACCTTGCTTGGATCCACTTGGATACCATCTCTCGAAATGACATGACCCAAGAATGTCACTCTATCTAACCAGAATTCACACTTAGAAAACTTTGCGTATAATTGCTCCTCTCTTAACCGCTGCAACACTAAGCGTAAATGTTGTTCATGCTCTTCCCGGCTCTTTGAATAAACTAGGATATCATCAATGAATATTATGACGAATCTATCTAGAAATGGTCTAAATATCCGATTCATCAAATCCATAAATGTCGCCGGCGCATTAGTTAACCCGAAGGACATTACTAAGAACTCATAATGTCCATAACGAGTTCTAAAAGCTGTCTTGGGTATATCTTCCTTCTTTATCTTCAATTGGTGGTACCCAGAACGCAAATCTATCTTGGAAAAGCATTGTGCACCTTGCAATTAATCAAAAAGGTCAACAATACGAGGTAATGGATACTTATTGCGAATTGTAACTTTATTAAGTTGCCTGTAATCAATACATAATCGGAAGGACCTATCCTTTTTCTTTACAAAAAGTACTGGAGCACCCCAAGGAGAGACGCTCGGATGGATAAAACCCTTATCCAACAAATCCTACAATTGAGCCTTCAACTCCTTCAACTCCAACGGTGCCATATGATAAGGAGGTATGGAAATGGGTTGCGTGCCTGCAACCACATCAATATGAAATTCAATCTCTCTATCCGGTGGTAATCCAGGTAACTCTTCTGGGAACACATCCCCAAATTCCCTAACCACCGGAACTTGTTGCGGGTTTACCGTTTATGTATTCACTTCCTTAACAACAGCCAAATATCCCTGGCACCCTCTTCTTAGCAACCTCTGTGCCATTAATGATGAAATAAGGTTAGTTGGTACTTCCCTAGGATCACCCTGAATCAGAAAGGGCGACTCCTCTGGAATGTGAAACCTTACCACCTTTGAATAACAATCTAGTGTGACATGACAAGAAGTCAACCAATCCATTCCCAAAATCACATCAAAATCAGTCATATCGAGTATTGCCAAGTCCGTTAAGGTTTCCTTACCCTCAGTAAGAACCTCACAAGATCGGCACATATAGTCCACTGGCACCGATTCACTAATCAGAGTCATAACCATGAAGGGATCATCTAATTTAACTAGACCCCTACTAACCCGTTTAGAAAAATGAGGAGATATATATGTGTCACACCTGAAAATGCGACCGCGTGGCGCCCTTTTTTCAAATAAAAGAAATTCAAAAAAAATTCAATTTTCAAATGAAATCGAAAATCGAAATTTAAATTGAAATATGAATAATAAATAGGGTTCAGGAGTCGCCACCAAAATTTTATTTTTTTAAAAGGCAAAACTTTGGAAAAGCCTTTTCACTCAAAAAGATGGTCTACAAATCAGGAAATGGATCCGGGAGTCGATTGTGAGTGGGGAAGGTGTTAGGCACCCCACTACACTCGTTACTAAGAACGGTTACCCTAAGTTAATTGTGCAAAAATAAAATGACTTAAATTCTATTTCAATTCTCCCTAACAAACCACATGCAAAATAGAAATAAAGAAATTAAAAGAAATAAAAATAAAAATAGGAAAGGATGAAAATCGGTATTAAAATAAAACAGAAATAAATTAAAGAATTAAAAGAAAAGAAATTAAAAGAGAAATATTTTATTTACATGGACGGACTTGACCTAGGATGAAAGCCTAGGGCCTACGTACCCTTCAGGAGGGATCAAAGTCCACGTAGTTCGATTGGAGATTTAAATTTGATGTTTTATGCTTTGTTTTTTTTTTAATTATTATTTTTGGTTCTTTGTTGGTTTTTCATTATATATTTCTTGGTTTGTTTGTTTATTTATTTATTTATTTTGTTTTGTTTTATTTTTTCGAAAAGATTAAGGAATTAAAACTTACCTTTCCTTTTAACAAATAAAACGATTTTGACATTAGTTGATTGTGTTTTAACTTGTCAAAAATAAAGATAATTTTACTTTCCTTTGTCCTTTCAATTTCTCTCTTTTCTTACCATTTTTTTTTCTCTTTTTTTTTCATATTTTTGTTTTTCTTTTGTTTGTTTTCCTTTTTTTTGTTTTTTTGTTTTTTTGTTTTTTGATTCTTCTCTCCCCTTTTTAATTATTCCTTCCTTTTTGCAATTCTTTTTTTATTTTTGTTTCCTTCTTTATTATTATTATTATTATTATTATTTTATTATTATTTTTATTATTTTTTTATTGTTCTTTATTGTTTTGTTTTATTTTATTTTTACTGTTTTTGTTTTATTATTATTTTTCGTTTTATCCTCTTTTTTGTTTCTATTTGTTTTTCATTTCATTTTACTTTGTTTTCTTTTTTTTTTGTTATTTTGGGCTCTCTTTCTTCCCTTTCTACGTTTTGTTATTTTTTCTTTGTTATTATTTTTTTTTCTTAGTTACCCTTTGTGTTTTCATTTTTTTTTTCTGTGTTTTTGTTTTTGTTTTATTATTTTTTTTGTTTGGTGTTTTCTTTTTTCCTTTTGGGCATATGTTCCTTATTTTTTTCTTTCTCTTCACTTTTTGTTTTTTGTTTTGTTTTGTTTCTTTTTATTTTTTATTGTTTATTTTTGCTTTTGTTTTATTTTACTCTATCTACTTATTTTTGTTATTATTATTTTTACTTCCCTTTTTTCTGTTTTTTGCATTCTTTTAAATGAGGCTATTGGAGTCCAAAACATTTTTGAAATACTTTTGAATAGGGCTAGGAGCCCAAAACTCTTTTTCTCTTTTGCAATCAAATGAATGGGGCTATTGGAGCCCAAAAGCATTTTTTGGAATACTTCTGAATAAGGCTAGAAGCCCAAAACATTTTTTTAAAAATCTTTGGAATGGGGCCATTGGAGCCCAAAAGCATTTTTTTTTAAATCTTTGGAATGGGGCCATTGGAGCCCAAAAGCATTTTTTTTGAATCTTTAAATAGGGCTAGAAGCCCAAAACATTTTTTTTTTAATCTCTTTTGCAATCTATTGAACGGGGCTATTGGAGCCCAAAAAAAACTATATCTATCCTAAGCCCAAAAGGCATCATGGAGGCTTATTGCCACACATGGCCTTTTGGTCCGTCCCTATTTGCTTAGGGGAATATGAAATCCCACACAGCATTGTCTAAAAAAATTACAAACCGAAATAAATAGCTTGTATGTGTGTGCCAGGTGTCCAATTAGAGTCACTATATCACTCTTGAATACATTTACAGTATGAAAAGAAAAGAAAGTAAAAAAAAATGAATAAAATAAAATAAAACAAAATAAAGTAAAATGAAAGGAAATGAAACAATACAGGTATGCGAGCTACATGTTCATTGTAACATATTCCTCAGATTAGATCACAGAGCACCCTTTTGTGCTTCGAACATTAGGCATTGCACATAGCAATCCGCTGGCGCCTTGGAACATCAGGCATGGGTGCACCAGAGAGAAAAAATAATAATAGCAATAAAAGCAGAAATAACACAGTAACAAGGTTCATCATTAGGAAGAACGTACAAGTAAATGGGACAGGGATCTGAGGCTCATTTCCATTCCTTACCCACTGTCGACAGTAATACATAAGGCCACAAAGAAGACAAGCCAAGTAAAATTTACCTAATCAATGAATCTAAGAAAGTTCAGCTACCCCAAATCATCACGAGACAGAACAGTCATGTAAGGAAATGGCCAGACAAACAGATTGAGCCAGAAATAGACAACCAATTTTGTATTAACAACTTCATTAGGACAAAAGAAAAAAAAGGAAATATGGAAATTCATGGGAATTACTCCAAACAGATATATTCTGCATGTTTAATTCAGTCCATACAGTAAAATCACAACCCAAACCAGTAGAGGCCCTTATCGAAACATACACATGCAAAGATACGATACAGGAACAGAACAAGTTGATCAGAACAATCTCACTGCACCAATGAACACATCAACAGAACTCTAAGAAATAGAACACATTGAGCCTACGATTTTTCTATATCAGCACAATAACAACAAAACCCAAAGACTATCGTGAAATGCCAAAAACTTTACCCAGCCTATGACGAATACCGAAACGAAACTATTGTAAGGAAAGGCAATCAGACTCCAAATTTGGAAAACAAAATTGTTGGAATTAGATTCTCATTCGAAATATGTTCATCCATACAGAAAAATCAGCAACTGAGCTGTGAAGAGAAAGGAATACCTCTGTCTTTATGCGCGAATACTTCTGTTCGTCTGTGCGTTCCCCTTCAACCTCTGAACCTCCTCCCTCTGAAGAATCGTTCCCTTCGTTCCTCGCTCGATTTTTTTCAGAATTCCTTCGACAAAACACGCAAAACCTCCCGCAGTGATTTTTCGCTCGATCCCCCTCTCCGATTTCTTTCTCGGCTTCCCTTTCCCGAAAAACCAAAAACCTCCGAAAAAACCCTAAGAATTCCTCCGAAGAAAATCCCCCCCCCCGAAAAAATCCCCCCTTTTTACACTCGCTCCCCCTTTTCGCTTTTATAAGCGATTTCAGGTGGTCCCGATCCCATCTCCGTACCCCCTCTGCTCCACTATCCTGGCGCGCGCACATCCCTCGTACAACTCCATCCGAAACACCTGCGGGAGCCCGAGCAGAGGGAAGGACCATCGGGGAGAGCCATAGTGCTTCCCCGTCCTCTGCCCCCTCGCCTCTCTGCATCTCCTATTTTCTGTGCGTGTGTGTGTTCGAGTGAGTGCCTCTGTGTGGTCCCCCTCCTTCAGAAGCATGTCTGGGAGAAAAAGAAGCGGGTAGGGTTGCATTTGATACGGGTTGGGCACCGGGTAGGATTTCTATTTCGGGTTCTGATTTTTTGTTTTTTTTTTTGTTTTTTTTTTCGGATCAATTCCAGCTTTTGGGTATATGGGCTAGGTGAGTGGGCCAATGGTTCTGGGTTAAAAGTTTTTTTTTGTAGTTTTAAGGATGCTAGACTTTTCCTTGGACCTCCTTATTTGGGCTTTCTTGAATTAAGCTCTCAAAATTGTAATTAATTTTTGTTTTAGGCTTCTCCTTTTATTATTTTGATATTTCTTGTAGTTTTTTCGTGAAATTTTTTTTAATTACTATTCTTTAAATTTTCTTTTTTTTTTTTATTTTCATTTGCTTTTAACCTCTCTATTTTCAGTTTATTTTAATTCAATTTTTCTTTCCCTTTTTTTTTCTTTCTTTTTTTTTTTACAAAATGGGCCTATTCTCTTTTAGTTTTCTCTTTCTTCTTTTTATTTTATTTTATTTTATTTTATTTATTTTGGATTTTTGTTACTCTCTCCCTTTGACATTTATTCTCTTTTGTTTGTTTGTTTTTTTTTAATTATTTTTTTTAATTTTATTTTTGAGTCCTTTCTTTTTATTATTATTATATTTTTTTAGCTTATTAAACTAAGAGGATTTTTTAGCTTATTTTTTAGCTTATTTTTTTTATTATTTATATTTTTTTTTTAAGTTTTATTTTTGAGTCCTTTCTTTTTATTATTATATATTTTTTTGCTTATTAAACTAAGAGGATTTTTTTTTGTTTTGGATTTTTCGTTTTCATTTTTTATTATTTTAACTTTATAATTATTTTTGAGATATACCCGGACAAAATACGGTGTTTACAGTTGCCCCTCTTTACTTGTTTCTTAAGCAAAGAAATTGAAAATGTAGTTTTTGATATCTTTTTGCATAAGAAATAAGTAAAGATAAAAACATGTATTTTGTCTGGGGTGCTTTGATTGCTTTCTGACAATATGTAAAAGGAAAGAGCAACCCAAACAAAATATGATGTTTACAGGTTGCCCCTCTTTACTTATTCTTTAAGCAAGGGGATCGAAAATACAATTTTGATATCCTTAGCTTGAGAGTAAGTAAAGATGGAAACATGTATTTTGTTTGGGGAGCTAATAGGTCAAGGAAAGTTAACTTACCTGGGTGCGCTGGAACTTGATAAAAGTTGCTTGTAAGTACAAGATCTTCGAGGGTATGCTCAATGTATACAAGATTCTTGGATGCTTAGTGTATGTGGAGCTTTTGGGTGCCTATTCCGGTAGGACTTTGGATGCCTATTTGAGCAGGACTTTTATTGGTGCCTATTCTGCGTAGGACTTTGGTTGCCTATTCTGCGTAGGACTTTGGGTGCCTATTCTGCGTAGGACTTTGGTTGCCTATTCTGCGTAGGACTTTTATTGGTGCCTATTCTGTGTAGGACTTAAGGTGCCTATCCTGCGTAGGACTTTGGTTGCCTATTCTGCGTAGGACTTTTATTGGTGCCTATTCTGCGTAGGACTTAAGGTGCCTATTCTGCGTAGGACTTTGGTTGCCTATTCTGCGTAGGACTTAAGGTGCCTATTCTGTGTAGGACTTAAGGTGCCTATTCTGCGTAGGACTTTGGTTGCCTATTCTGCGTAGGACTTTGGGTGCCTATTCTGCGTAGGACTTAAGGTGCCTATTCTGCATAGGACTTTGGGTGCCTATTCTGCGTAGGACTTTAGGTGCATATTCTGCGTAGGACTTTGGTTGCCTATTCTGCGTAGAACTTTGGTTGCCTATTCTGCGTAGGACTTTGGGTGCCTATTCTGCGTAGGATTTAAGGTGCCTATTCTGCGTAGGACTTTGGTTGCCTATTCTGCGTAGGACTTTGGGTGCCTATTCTGCGTAGGACTTTAGGTGCCTATTCTGCGTAGGACTTTGGTGGCCTATTCTGCGTAGGACTTTGGGTGCCTATTCTGCGTAGGACTTAAGGTGCCTATTCTGCGTAGGACTTTGGTTGCCTATTCTGCGTAGGACTTTGGGTGCCTATTCTGCGTAGGACTTAGGGTGCTTAATAAAAAGTTAAATATTTGTTTTTACTTGCCCCGGTATGAACCACAGTTTATATAGGGTATGCAAGTGTAAAATGCATGGAACATGTTATGCTTTATGTGATGAACTGCAAATCTTCTTTGTGCTTGCCCCAGTGTAAACGAGAGGCGAGTGCATGGATAGAGAAACATGTGATTTTCGTGTTTTATTATGTTATCATTCATTTTTTCCTTTTTGTTTGCCCCAATGTGAGCTTAGTTTTAATGTGATATGTGAAGTGTAAGTTGCCCTTTACTTCTTTTAATTATTATTATCAGTTTTCTTTATGACTTTGACTTGATCGGGATTCTTGGATTCTCAAACTTTTTATCATTATTATTATTGTTATTATACCCTTTATTATTATATCTTTTTTTTTTGTGTTATTTATTTACACATGTTTTTTTTCAGAAAACTTCTGGTGTGGCCAAAACATATTGTTTGTTCAAAACGCTACCCATCTAACCAGACCCCGGATATTTCGGCCCACATCCAATCGGGAATACTTAGAGCTCCACCAACATGGTATTGCGCAGTTTTATCTTGGAAATTGCAGTTATCTTTGTCATTTGTCTTTTGGGAAAGAAACCGTCATATAATTCACAGATGTCTCAATGATCAAGTTCGAGATGAAGACGGCACGCTGATTTATTTGATGTTAGATTCCAGTCTATCTTCCCGGTATTGATTAAGACAATTAGTTCAAAGAAGATTGTAACACTGACATCCCAAATAATTGCTTTAACAAACGCTGTTCCTTGGTCATTAATTCATTTGTAGAAAAACATGAACGTAGCAGTTGTAATGTAAATGAACCATGACTTATAGCAAAAATAGAAATCGTTGGAAGAACAAGTTCCAATTAGAAGTTTATTAAGCACATAAAAGTTAGGACAACAGGTAATTTGAGATATGAAAAAGAAAGAAAAGACGAAGATTGAGAAGTATTTCGAAGAATGTCCTCTACAGGTAGCCCGGTCTTCCCCACGTAAGGTGACTCTTTGCATCATACAAGACATGCATTCTGCTGAATCCAACATGAAGCCTGTAACCTCTGCACTTTGGCCCAACTCGAACTTCAGATTCCTCTTTACCTTTACCTAAGCATTTTCTCATATTGTTTGACAGTCTTTCCCTTCCTCCTCTGCTTTTCTTTTCCTTTTTTCTTTTTTTTTTCTTTTTTGTTGCTCTAATTTTTGCCTAGGCCGCCCATTTGGGTTTCCAGCCTAGCGAGCTTTTACCATGCTCTAACTTTTGCCTAGGCTGCCCATTTGGGTTTCTAGCCTAGCGAGCCTTCCCCTCTTTTTACGCAAAATATTTTTTCACTGCATCAGAATTGAAAGGCTTAGGCAATTCGTGACCGTCCATATCTGTCAAAACTAATGCCCCTCCTGAGAAAGCATGCTTCACAATGTAAGGCCCTTCATAGGTAGGAGCCCATTTGCCCCGAGAATCATCCTGGTTTGGCAAAATTCTTTTAAGAACTAACTCACCGGCCTTGAACTCTCTAGGACGAAGCTTTTTATCGAAAGCTCGTGCTACCCTCTTTTGATACAACTGTCCATGGCATATAGCGGTAAGTCTGCGCCCCTCGATCATATTCAACTGTTCATACCGAGCCTTCACCCAATCACTTTCATCTAAATTGGATTCAATTAATACTCGCAAGGTCGGGATCTCAACCTCAATAGGCGTGACAGCTTCCATTCCATAAACCAGAGAGTACGGAGTTGCCCCAGTCGATGTACGCACAGTCGTGCGATAGCCGTGCAAGGCATACGGGAGCATATCGTGCCAATCTTTGTAAGTGATTGTCATTTTAGCAATGATCTTCTTTATATTCTTATTTGCCGCCTCCACTGCTCCGTTCATCTGTGGTCGATACGGTGCTGAATTATGGTGTTTGATTTTAAACTGTTCATAGAGTTTGGAGATTTCTGTTCCATTCAGGTTCGCAGCATTATCTGTGATAATCTTTTCAGGTATTCCATAACGGCAAATGATGTTTGCTTTGAGGAATTTGCAGAAAGCCTTTTGAGTAACACTGGCGAAGGAATTAGCTTCTATCCACTTGGTGAAATAATCAATGGCAACCAAAATGAAACGATGTCCATTTGAGGCCTTGGGGTTAATTGGGCCGATTACATCAATGCCCCACATAGAGAACGGCCAAGGTGCTACCAAGTTATGTAGCGCAATTGGTGGCGCATTGATTTTGTCCGAATATATTTGGCATTTGTGACACTTACGAACATAATCGATGCAATCTTTCTCTATTGTTAACCAAAAATATCCGCATCTCTGGATTTGTTTGGCTAACATAAGCCCATTTGTATGTGTACCGCATATTCCTTCATGTACTTCTGTGACTATCTTCTGGGCTTCCTTTGCATCTACACATCGTAACAGGGTGCCATCGTGACTTCTCTTGTATAGGATCCCATTACTGATGAAGAAATTCATGGCTAGACGCCGGATGGCTTTTTTATCACTTTCTACGGCCTCAGCTGGGTATTCCCTACTCGTCATGTAAGTTTTGATGTCATGATACCAAGGTCGCCCGTCATGCTCCTCCTCTATGTTTAAGCAATATGCCGGTAAGTCTCTGGCTTCCACGTAAAGTGGTTGGACTTGGACTCCATAGTCGAGTCGAATCATCACTGCTAAGGTGGCTAAAGCATCTGCAAATTGATTCTTGTCTCTGGTAACATGATGAAAATTGATTTCTTCAAATTGCTTGACTAACTGGGCCAAAAATTTCTGATATGGAATCAATTTTGAATCCTTAGTTTGCCACTCTCCGGTCACCTGATGAATTATAAGGGCTGAGTCACCATAAACCTCGAGACTCTTGATACCCAAAGTTACAGCAGCATTTAGCCCATTAATGCAAGCTTCATATTCAGCCACGTTATTAGTGCATTCAAATTCTAATTTAATAGCCACCGGAAACTGCTTTCCTTCGGGGGATATGATTACTGTCCCAATACCGTAGCCATGCATGTTTGCAGCCCCATCAAAATACATCTTCCACTGCCCATCATCATCGCCTCTTTCATCTTTACCCTCCTCAATAGCCAATATGTCCTCGTCAGGAAAATGAAAATCCAATGGTTGGTACTCATTCAAAGGATTTTCAGCCAAGTGGTCCTCTATGACACTCCCTTTCACAGATTTTTGCGTCATATACTTGACATCATACTCTGATAGAATCACCTGCCATTTTGAGACCCTCCCAGAAACATGCGGGCTCTCAAAAATATATTTGATGGGATCCATCCGAGAAATTAGCCAAGTGGTAAAATAGAGCATGTATTGCCGCAAACGCCTAGTGGTCCATGCTAGCCCACAGCAAGTCTTCTCGATCAGTGAGTAGCGGGCCTCACATTCATTAAATTTTTTACTCAAGTAGTAAATTGCTTGCTCTTTCCTTCTAGAGGCATCATGTTGTCCCAATACCGCCCCCATCGATCTCGGCAAGATGGTTAAATAGAGGATCAACGGTCGTCCTTGCGTGGGCAGAACCAGAATTGGGGGATTTAACAGATATTCTTTAATTTTGTCAAAGGCTTGTTGACAATTGCTATCCCATCCACCGGTGTAATTCTTTTTTAACAATTTGAAAATCGGCTCACAGGTTGCAGTTAAGTTGGCAATGAATCTTACTATGTAATTTAGCCGCCCCAAGAAACTCTGGACTTCTTTTTCTGTTTGTGGAGACGGCATTTCTCGAATTGCTTTGACCTTATCGGGATCCACCTCTATTCCCCTCTGGCTTATCATGAAACCCAGCAGTTTTCCTGTCACAGCCCCAAAGATACACTTGTTGGGATTCAAGCGAAGTTTGTATTCACGCAACCTTTCAAACAGCTTTCTCAAAACTACCACGTGGCTTTCCCTTTCTCCAGATTTAGCCACCATATCATCTACATACACTTCAACCTCTTTGTGCATCATATCATGGAAGAGTGCCATCATGGCTCGTTGATAAGTTGCTCCTGCATTCTTTAATCCAAACGGCATCACTCTATAACAATATGTCCCCCATGGCGTAATAAATGTGGTCTTCTCTTTGTGATCTTTATGCATAGGGATCTGATTGTACCCTGAGTAACCATCCATGAAGGAATACCGGTGGGCGCGTGCCGTATTATCAACTAACACATCAATGTGGGGCAAGGGAAAATCATCCTTCGGACTTGCCTTGTTCAAATCCCTATAATCAACACACATGCGGACTCTTCCATCCTTTTTCGGGACTGGTACGATGTTTGCCACCCACTGAGGATATGTGGACACTTGAAGGAATCCCGCTTCTAATTGTTTCATGACCTCTTCTTTGATCTTTAAAGACATGTCGGGGCTCATTCTCCTCAACTTTTGCTTTTTTGGCTCAACATTCGGGAATAAAGGAATCTTATGAGAGGCAATCTCTGGGTCCAGCCCGGGCATGTCTTGATAAGACCATGCAAAGACGTCCATGTATTCCCTAAAAAGCTGAATCATTTCTTTCTTCTCGGGATTATCCACCACTTTAACCTCCCTTTTGTCTTCCTCTGTCCCTAAATTAATATTTTCGACTATTTCTTCATGCGGGCATATTCCTTTATCTTCGGAATCAAGCATTTCCTCAAAGATTGGGGTTAATTCTTCGTTATCGGATTCAGAATCATGCATATCCGTAGTAACGCATAAATCACACAGTGGGGACTCAGGGACTTCTGCGTTGGACAGGAGTCCCGAGGAAAACGATTTCCTGGGGGGAAGAAATAAAAATGCAAATGAACAAGCTAGAAAATGCGAAGAAAGAGAATGTAGGATATCCAAGGACTTTAAATTCATTCGCAAAATACCACTATCATTCGTAAAGTACTAATTGAAATTGCAAAAGGAAATGTCTTAAACAAATTAAAACAAAGGAACAACGTAATTATAACAATTACTCTAAAGTTACGACATCAGTGATATCCTCAATTTCCCAGTTATCCAATCTTTCCCCGGAGTCATCAACCGCGATCCAAGTCTTAATTCCTTGCACGGCATCGTCGTCAACCATTGAAATACTCAAGCGATTCATGACCTCTGAAGGATTTGGAAAGGTTTCCCTAATATGAGGAATTTTCTGCTTCTTTTGACCTTTGTTCCCCTTCATGTTTGGTTGTACTCTGGGTTGGTCTAGCAATAAAGTATCATATCCTAACCCTTGATGCTTAGGATTTTCTGGGAGAGTAATAGGCCGTTCAATTCCTTGCAGTTGTATCCCCAGTCCTTTTCCAGATTGGAACCCATTCTTTTTCAACATTTTCATCACGATCTGATTAACATTTTCGGTGGTAGGCTTGGGCCCATCCATTTCCAGGCCTTGAAACGGCATTTCCGTTTCTTGTTCAGCAGCTTCGATGTATGGCAGTGAACTGGGTTTACTCAATACGATCTCCTCTTCTCCCTTAATGGTGATTATCCTTCCTTCGTCAATGAATTTGACCCTTTGATGAACAGTCGAAGGAACAGCACGGGCAGAGTGGATCCACGGCCTCCCAAGCAGCATCGTGTAAGATGGATCAATGTCCATTACCTGAAAATCCACTGTAAAGAGCTTTGGTCCAATTTCCAGAGGCAGGCAGATGGTGCCAATCACCGCTCTTTTAGAACCATCGAACGCTTTGACCACCATATCATTTTTCTCAACATGTGAGGTCCCTATTGCTAACTGCTCAAAAGTAATTAATGGCAGAATATTAAGTGCCGACCCTCCATCAATTAAGACCTTTGCGACTACAAAACCATTGCATTTCAAAGTTATGTGCAAAGCTTTAGGTTGGTTAGCAGACATCCCCACAATTTCTTCTTCGGAGAATGAGATGGCAGAGGTGGTCTTAACGATATTCATCACACTAGCGACCTTTTCTGGGGTAACATCAGATCGCACAAACGCTTCCTCCAGAACTTTTTGCAGAGCCCGGCGATGCACCTCCGAACTCATGACTAAGGACCACATCGAAATTCGAGCTGGGGTCTTCTTCAATTGTTCCACTACATTGTATTCACTCTGCTTCATGATCTTTAGGAATTCTTCGTCAGTGCCATCCTCTCTTCCCTCTCTCTGATCATTAGCATCAATGCCCTTTCCCTTTAGACATTGGTCAGCATTTGTAGGGGCATAGACCCTACCACTTCGGGTGACCCTCCTATCCTCAGCTATGTTGGTGACGGGTTCTCCTTCCGCTTTGGCGATCACCGTTTGACGTGAGGGTAGCTCGATGCTCTCCTTATATCTCCAAGGTACGGCTCGATCACTTTCATATGGAAAAGGGGCTGGCATGTTAATAATCACTGGCGATTGTTTTGGAATGAACGGGACTGTTGTTGAAGAAGGCTCATCGACTGTTAAAGTAATTGTTCTCAACTGTTTAGTAGGAATAACAACATCAACATATCTCTCATTTGTTACACAAATTTCTTCTTCAGATTTTCCCACAACCACAACACCTAAGATCATCAATTCTTTCAATGCCTTCTGGAACTCTACACAGTTCTTGATGTCATGATCTGTATTTCATTGGTGGTAATCACAAAATATGGCTTGCGGCCCAGCGATGCACTCTTCTGATGGCAATTCCAGCATATACCCAGCTAATCGGAGATTGACTACCAGAGTTTTCAAGGGTAACTCAATGACATCGAGGCTCTTAGAAAATTCTGACTCATTTTCAATGGCGTTCACTTGTCGCTCATGACTAGGCAGAGGATTGGTAGCTATTGTTGAATTTTCTCCGGGCTTAAGCTGGATATGGTTGGACTTGATCAAATCCAACACGTTCTTCTTGAAAGTTGTGCAATTCTCAATTGAGTGTCCCGAGACTCCCATATGGTACTCACAAGAGACATTGGGATTATACCAAGTTGGGTACGGTGGTTGCAATGCTTTCACGTACCGTGGCCCTATAAGTTTTGCTTCTAATAATTTCTGATACAACTCCGCGTTAGTTGAGCTGAAATTAGGCCACGGACGATTGTCCCTTGGCCGCACATTAACTCCCCTCTCTTGTTGCCTAGGTCCATTCATAACTGGTCCATGTTGATTTTGGCCTTCGCCTCCCCTACCAATCTGGTAGGACACAGGTTGGTGCTGGAATGGTCTTGTAGGTTGAACGTAGCTTACCTCTCCCTCTTTCTTCTTCACACCTTGACCCTTCCTGAATCCGCCTTCCATCAAAGGGGATGTGAGCTTTCCGTCTCGGATGTCCGCATCAATTCTCTCCCAACCTCGATTAAATCAGCAAAGTCAGTAACGTGAGTTCCCAACATGATCTTGTAAAACGGATCAGATAGTGTCCGAATAAAATATGAGCAGAATTCGGACCCAATCATCAGAGGCTGAACTTGTGAAGCCATTAATCTCCATCTCTGTGCATACTCTTTGAACGACTCAGTTGGCTTCTTACTCATTCTTTTCAGCTGCTCCCTAATTGGAGCGGTATCAAGGTTGAATTTGTATTGCTTCATAAAAGCATTGGTGAGATCTCTCCACTTGCGAATTTTGGAATGGTCTAACTGCATATACCACAGTAAAGCAGACCCAGTCAAACTCTCTGGGAAGAAATTTATCAAGAACTTCTCATCCCTTGACCAAACAGTCATTTTTGTGCAGTATGACTTAAAGTGGTAGATTGGGTTGCCAGAGCCATCATACTTGTCGAAGTCAGGGACTTTAAACTTCTTTGGAATGGACACTCCGGGAGTTAAGCATAACTCTTCTATATCCAATGACCCTCATGTGGTTGGACCTTGTAAATCACGCAGTTGGTCCCTGACTTCCCCTAATTCTCTTTCCCAGTCCTCCTTGGCGTCATTATTTTTCCCTTTGTCATCTACCGTAGGAATCTGGAAGGTGTATGTGTCATCATATCCAGGGAACTCGTGCATATCTTTGGCCTCATCGTGGAAAAACTGTTTATCAGCCACCATCATAGGAGCCTCTTGTGTATTCTTCTGCTGCAACCCAGGACCCGGCACTCGATTAGATTGTGCCTCAGTTATAACCACTCCAGGCGAACTTCGCCCCACTTGTGCAGCAACGGGTGGATGACTAGAGGCACTAGGGGAGTTATCAATGCCTTTTCCTTTAAAGGCTTCCAACAACATCTTCATCATCTCGCTCATTTGAGCCATCTGGTTCTCCATGGTTGTAATACGATTATTCAAGGCGACTGTGTCCTCTTCAGCTCTCTGACTGCCTTCCCTTTGATGCTCCTCCATAAGCCTAGCTCTTGAACGCGTGTCGTATATCCTTGTGGGATGAGTCTGGTTAGATGGGACATGTTTCGGAGGCGCAATGTTGTCTTTCTGTATTTGACCCTTACTGTTCTTTTTTCTGTGAAGAGAAATCAAATTTAGTGGTATTAAAAAAATGTTTCTCTTGTTTTATTATTATCGTCAGTAATATATGTATATTCGATTTTAATTTAGCTTAACTGTTTTGGCACAATTGGCAAAGGAACATCGGGCCCTCTGATACTTAAAGGATTTTATTAACCCATATAAGAATCTCAAAGTTGACACTTAACACGAGAGGGAATTAAAGACCCCTACACGATCAGGTCTTTGCATTGATTTGAGCCATGTCTAAATCATAAAGGAAATACAATTCTTTTTCCAGATCAAAGTATCAAGGGATACATTACATCAGCATTCTTAACAACTATTGAGATATTTCAACTCATTTACAACATCATTGCATAACATAAAGAACTCCGTCACTTCCTTTGGCGCACTTAATGGATTAATTAAACCTTCAGCTGCCTTCAAGGTGTTTGTGAAGCTAGGGAGGATTTCATCGGCCAGGAGAATTAATTTTCTGAACCAGGATCGGAACCTTTCTTTTTCTGCGGCTTGCTCTGCATGGAGTGTCTTCCACGTCTCCACTGTCTCGGCTTGCTGATTAAGTTGTTCGACCAAATTTTGCACTACCGCAGCATTATCACTCCTAATGAGGGATATTTCATTCATTTTCTGTTCCAATTTCTGGGCTAACATATTCAGCTCACGTCTAGTCCCACCAGATTCAAGTTTCTGCATTTGCCTCTCTAGTGCGTCCTTTTCTTTAAGGACTTTCATCAACTGAGCCTCACCAATATATATCTTCTTTTCATTCTCGATCATCCGTTGTTGAGCTTCCTCAATCGTACTTTTCAATCTTGTATTTTCTTCTTTCAGCTTTTTCACCTCGACAGTCCCCCTACTTCCTTTATACCTCTTCACCCTATCGGTCTCTGCTCGCAACATTGCACATTCGTTTCTCATTTGGTTCAAACTCCTCAGGCGTTCTTGTCTTCTTTCTTCTAGACTCTTCAATTTTTCCTTTTTCTCTTCAACTTGCCGTGCTAACTGTTCATCAATCGCACGCAGATCGTTGCCGAGCATTGGATCTTTCGGTCCAAAAGAAGGATTAGCCCCTTTTGTTCTATCTTTCAACCACTTTTGATATTCTTTAGTTGCAGCTACAATTCGCTTGCCCAATTCACATTTCCCTTTACGTATCACTTGGCTCCACGCATTTCTTATTTTTTGACAAAGCGTCTTAGCTTCCGGATCGTTATGATAAAAATGAACCAGTCGCGTAGCCTCTCCAGATGGAATGCCTTGCTTGTATGCAAACTGTTGATGAACAATTGATGGATTGTAGTTGATGCACCCTCGAGGGCTTATGAGAGGTACATTCAGGAATTCCCCGCAACAGTATATGATTTCCTCGCTTTCCCACCAAGCAAGCTTCCACCAGATTGTGTTTTCGTCTAACTGACCAAGGGATTGAGCCCAATCATCACGAGTCATTCTTGGGGATGACAGAGCAGAACCTTCACGATTAAGGAAATCCCTAATCGGGTGGTGGATGGTGTCATGTCGTTGACCCAATTGATACTTCCTCCCATGAACATGATTGAACACCCAAACTGTGAGGAGCTACAAGCAACACTTTAATTTTCCTCCCTTTTCTAGTTGACAAAAACTCAATGTCAGGAACGTTTCTGCTAAAACTGCGAGCACCAAATTTACGCGATGGTTTTCTACCATCCATAGGACACTCACAGCTGCCAAATTGATTATTCCCACGGCCGATGGAAATAACACCACTCCATATATGGCTAAAGCGAGGACCCTCTTAAAAGTCACCCAATCCCCTTTTTTAGCTAAGATCTCCAAACATCTTTCCACATACTTTCTTGAAAGACCTTCAGTTTATCCTCTCTGATGAAGTTGGACCTTACTAAGATCTTCCCCCAAAATTTGAGCCACTGTGCGCTTCGATGGTAAGTGTCCGGGATAGTAATAAACTGAGGTATCTTTTTCTACAGGTGCATTCATGAAGCTTCCATATTCCTCTAGAGTAGGTGTAATCTGGAACGTAGGGAAGGTGAAACACCTTAGTGAGCTATCCCAATACTGGGCCAAGGCAGAAAGTGCTTCTGGCTGGACTGGTATTCGGAGCAAGTCTAGAATATCCCCGTATTCCCTTTGAAAATCTCGGATATGCTTTCCATTCAACTTCCCACTTAAAGTAACTAGACTTTCGACTGATTCAGCTTCCGCCTTGATTTTGAGCTTCACTCCCGTTGCAACTAGGCCAGTCTGCCTCGGATCTAGATATCGCCCATTGCCCAAAGGTTCCATTACCAATATTATGCCTACCAATCCGGTTAATCGTCCACTGTTTCAAAAATGTTCAAAACTCGTTAGCTGGTGTATCATTATTGTTAACTTGACAACTTGCCAAATCCTCAAGGAATTTATTATTCCATAAAGAATAGAGGCGTAAAGATCAATTTAAGAAGGAATAACTCCCTACATAATTGACACCAAGGTGTTCAGCAAGTTAATATAACGATCCACTAACAATCATACTATGATTTTGAATGTAATGTTTCGACATGGGAAATGACAGAAAATATTGCACTCTTTCTTGAGGGGCCTATTGCCCCATGAAAGTAAAGAGGCGGCAATTAAATCGGGAGAAATATACCTTTCTACACGATTCGGTGCCTTAAAAGATTTAAATCCCTAGTCGAAACGCAACATTCACACGTTGGATATGCAAAACCTATGGGTTTTATAATCATCCGAAATTTTGAACATACCCACTTTTATTGAAAATTCGTCGTTTTGTGGAGGTTTGTTTTAATGAAAATAGATTAGATATTGTTTATTAGCTTATCTTATCTTCTTTCATAGTATGTTATGAATATGTGAAGAGAGTCAATGTATGCTGAATGAGCTCCCTTTTATGAGATTAAGGAATGTGATTATGGCCTTTTCGGGGTCGGGAACCCCCTAGGTAAGGGTTGGTTTAGCTAATGCATACTTTCCTCATAATCAATGTATGTCCGATTGTGCAATGGCATATCATTAATTATTCCAGTAAATAGCGACAATGCGTCACTTTCCCTATGGATATCATTGGATGCATGAATGTGATGTGTAAACAATTGAAGACACCCTCCTTTGTCCTAATATGGATGGATCTTAGGTTGGGAGTATTGGTTCATAGAAGTTCGGCTCTACCTATTTAGGAAGTATCTACGGCTTGATTATCAGTGCCAATTTTGGTGGATCTATAACCCCTAATCATTGGTCCCCAAATTGCCCTCACCGTGAGATGAGGATCTTATTATATGAACCCAACCTTGAGAGGAAAAGAGATCCTACACAGGTCCAATCCATATAACAAGGTACAATTTAGGCGAGGTCTTCATGATAACCTCAGGAAGCACAAGGCTTCACAGGGAAATCAATACAAACCTCTACTAACTTAGGAACACTCAGACCCGGGTATAGGGCCCATAACGTGTGTGAGAATTTTGTGTCCGTGACGTGTGTGAGGAGGGCATTTACCTCTTTATCCTATGAACTACCCTACCCTCATCTGGTAAGCAGATTGACAGAAATAGAAACCGAAACAGAATAAGAGATAGAAACATATACATACCAAAAACAAGAAGTAAGATATAAAAACATGGTCATCTATCTTAAGGTTTCTTTCTCATGTTATCTATCCTACACATATTATGAACATAGATGAAAAATGTATAAAGCAAGCATGTAAAAGGTATGTTATCTACCATAATCATGTAAGGCAAACCACAAACAAAAAGGGAGAATAGAAATAAAAGAAGGCCATAATATTTTGCACAGCTAACTTAATTTGGGCTTGACTCTCGAACATATCCCCAGTGGAGTCGCCAAACTGTCACACCCGAAAATGCGACCGCGTGGCGCCCTTTTTTCAAATAAAAGAAATTCAAAAAAAATTCAATTTTCAAATGAAATCGAAAACCGAAATTTAAATTGAAATATGAATAATAAATAGGGTTCAGGAGTCGCCACCAAAATTTTATTTTTTTAAAAGGCAAAACTTTGAAAAAGCCTTTTCACTCAAAAAGATGGTCTACAAACCAGGAAATGGATCCGGGAGTCGATTGTGAGTGGGGAAGGTGTTAGGCACCCCACTACACCCGTTACTAAGAACGGTTACCCTAAGTTAATTGTGCAAAAATAAAATGACTTAAATTCTATTTCAATTCTCCCTAACAAACCACATGCAAAATAGAAATAAAGAAATTAAAGGAAATAAAAATAAAAATAGGAAAGGATGAAAATCGGTATTAAAATAAAACAGAAATAAATTAAAGAATTAAAAGAAAAGAAATTAAAAGAGAAATATTTTATTTACATGGGCGGACTTGACCTAGGATGAAAGCCTAGGGCCTACGTACCCTTCAGGAGGGATCAAAGTCCACGTAGTTCGATTGGAGATTTAAATTTGATGTTTTATGCTTTGTTTTTTTTTTTATTATTATTTTTGGTTCTTTGTTGGTTTTTCATTATATATTTCTTGGTTTGTTTGTTTATTTATTTATTTATTTTGTTTTGTTTTATTTTTTCAAAAAGATTAAGGAATTAAAACTTACCTTTCCTTTTAACAAATAAAACGATTTTGACATTAGTTGATTATGTTTTAACTTGCCAAAAATAAAGATAATTTTACTTTCCTTTGTCCTTTCAATTTCTCTCTTTTCTTACCATTTTTTTTTCTCTTTTTTTTCATATTTTTGTTTTTCTTTTGTTTGTTTTCCTTTTTTTTGTTTTTTTGTTTTTTTGTTTTTTGATTCTTCTCTCCCCTTTTTAATTATTCCTTCCTTTTTGCAATTCTTTTTTTATTTTTGTTTCCTTCTTTATTATTATTATTATTATTATTATTATTATTATTTTATTGTTCTTTATTGTTTTGTTTTATTTTATTTTTACTGTTTTTGTTTTATTATTATTTTTCGTTTTATCCTCTTTTTTGTTTCTATTTGTTTTTCATTTCATTTTACTTTGTTTTCTTTTTTTTTTTTTGTTATTTTGGGCTCTCTTTCTTCCCTTTCTACGTTTTGTTATTTTTTCTTTGTTATTATTTTTTTTCTTAGTTACCCTTTGTGTTTTCATTTTTTTTCTGTGTTTTTGTTTTTGTTTTATTATTTTTTTTTTGTTTGGTGTTTTCTTTTTTCCTTTTGGGCATATGTTCCTTATTTTTTTCTTTCTCTTCACTTTTTGTTTTTTGTTTTGTTTTGTTTCTTTTTATTTTTTATTGTTTATTTTTGCTTTTGTTTTATTTTACTCTATCTACTTATTTTTGTTATTATTATTTTTACTTCCCTTTTTTTTGTTTTTTGCATTCTTTTAAATGAGGCTATTGGAGTCCAAAACATTTTTGAAATACTTTTGAATAGGGCTAGGAGCCCAAAACTCTTTTTCTCTTTTGCAATCAAATGAATAGGGCTATTGGAGCCCAAAAGCATTTTTTGGAATACTTCTGAATAAGGCTAGAAGCCCAAAACATTTTTTTTTAAAAATCTTTGGAATGGGGCCATTGGAGCCCAAAAGCATTTTTCTTTTAAATCTTTGGAATGGGGCCATTGGAGCCCAAAAGCATTTTTTTGAATCTTTAAATAGGGCTAGAAGCCCAAAACGTTTTTTTTTTAATCTCTTTTGCAATCTATTGAACGGGGCTATTGGAGCCCAAAAAAAACTAGATCTATCCTAAGCCCAAAAGGCATCATGGAGGCTTATTGCCACACATGGCCTTTTGGTCCGTCCCTATTTGCTTAGGGGAATATGAAATCCCACACAGCATTGTCTAAAAAAATTACAAACCGAAATAAATAGCTTGTATGTGTGTGCCAGGTGTCCAATTGGAGTCACTATATCACTCTTGAATACATTTATAGTATGAAAAGAAAAGAAAGTAAAAAAAAAAATGAATAAAATAAAATAAAACAAAATAAAGTAAAATGAAAGGAAATGAAACAATACAGGTATGCGAGCTACATGTTCATTGTAACATATTCCTCAGATTAGATCACAGAGCACCCTTTTGTGCTTCGAACATTAGGCATTGCACATAGCAATCCGCTGGCGCCTTGGAACATCAGGCATGGGTGCACCAGAGAGAAAAAATAATAATAGCAATAAAAGCAGAAATAACACAGTAACAAGGTTCATCATTAGGAAGAACGTACAAGTAAATGGGACAGGGATCTGAGGCTCATTTCCATTCCTTACCCACTGTCGACAGTAATACACAAGGCCACAAAGAAGATAAGCCAAGTAAAATTTACCTAATCAATGAATCTAAGAAAGTTCAGCTACCCCAAATCATCACGAGACAGAACAGTCATGTAAGGAAATGGCCAGACAAACAGATTGAGCCAGAAATAGACAACCAATTTTGTATTAACAACTTCATTAGGACAAAAGAAAAAAAAGGAAATATGGAAATTCATGGGAATTACTCCAAACAGATATATTCTGCATGTTTAATTCAGTCCATACAATAAAATCACAACCCAAACCAGTAGAGGCCCTTATCGAAACATACACATGCAAAGATACGATACAGGAACAGAACAAGTTGATCAGAACAATCTCACTGCACCAATGAACACATCAACAGAACTCTAAGAAATAGAACACATTGAGCCTACGATTTTTCTATATCAGCACAATAACAACAAAACCCAAAGACTATCGTGAAATGCCAAAAACTTTACCCAGCCTATGACGAATACCGAAACGAAACTATTGTAAGGAAAGGCAATCAGACTCCAAATTTGGAAAACAAAATTGTTGGAATTAGATTCTCATTCGAAATATGTTCATCCATACAGAAAAATCAGCAACTGAGCTGTGAAGAGAAAGGAATACCTCTGTCTTTATGCGCGAATACTTCTGTTCGTCTGTGCGTTCCCCTTCAACCTCTGAACCTCCTCCCTCTGAAGAATCGTTCCCTTCGTTCCTCGCTCGATTTTTTTCAGAATTCCTTCGACAAAACACGCAAAACCTCCCGCAGTGATTTTTCGCTCGATCCCCCTCTCCGATTTCTTTCTCGGCTTCCCTTTCCCGAAAAACCAAAAACCTCCGAAAAAACCCTAAGAATTCCTCCGAAGAAAATCCCCCCCCCCCCCCCGAAAAAATCCCCCCTTTTTACACTCGCTCCCCCTTTTCGCTTTTATAAGCGATTTCAGGTGGTCCCGATCCCATCTCCGTACCCCCTCTGCTCCACTATCCTGGCGCGCGCACATCCCTCGTACAACTCCATCCGAAACACCTGCGGGAGCCCGAGCAGAGGGAAGGACCATCGGGGAGAGCCATAGTGCTTCTCCGTCCTCTGCCCCCTCGCCTCTCTGCGTCTCCTATTTTCTGTGCGTGTGTGTGTTCGAGTGAGCGCCTCTGTGTGGTCCCCCTCCTTCAGAAGCATGCATGGGAGAAAAAGAAGCGGGTAGGGTTGCATTTGATACGGGTTGGGCACCGGGTAGGATTTCTATTTCGGGTTCTGATTTTTTGTTTTTTTTTTTTGTTTTTTTTTTTGTTTTTTTTCGGATCAATTCCAGCTTTTGGGTATATGGGCTAGGTGAGTGGGCCAATGGTTCTGGGTTAAAAGTTTTTTTTTTTGTAGTTTTAAGGATGCTAGACTTTTCCTTGGACCTCCTTATTTGGGCTTTCTTGAATTAAGCTCTCAAAATTGTAATTAATTTTTGTTTTAGGCTTCTCCTTTTATTATTTTGATATTTCTTGTAGTTTTTTCGTGAAATTTTTTTTAATTACTATTCTTTAAATTTTCTTTTTTTTTATTTTCATTTGCTTTTAACCTCTCTATTTTCAGTTTATTTTAATTCAATTTTTCTTTCCCTTTTTTTTCTTTCTTTTTTTTTTTTACAAAATGGGCCTATTCTCTTTTAGTTTTCTCTTTCTTCTTTTTATTTTATTTTATTTTATTTTATTTATTTTGGATTTTTGTTACTCTCTCCCTTTGGCATTTATTCTCTTTTGTTTGTTTGTTTTTTTTTGTTTTTTTTTAATTTTATTTTTGAGTCCTTTCTTTTTATTATTATTATATTTTTTTAGCTTATTAAACTAAGAGGATTTTTTAGCTTATTTTTTTTATTATTTATATTTTTTTTTAAGTTTTATTTTGAGTCCTTTCTTTTTATTATTATATTTTTTTTTGCTTATTAAACTAAGAGGATTTTTTTTGTTTTGGATTTTTCGTTTTCATTTTTTATTATTTTAACTTTATAATTATTTTTGAGATATACCCGGACAAAATACAGTGTTTACAATATGAATGAGTAGAACCAGGGTCAAATAACACACGTGCCTCATGAGAACAGACTCGGAGGGTACTCGTTACTATTGCATTGGAGGCCTGCACATCCTGTCTAGTCAAAGCAAACACTCGAGCCTGCCCTCTCCCCGAAGGGGTTGGCCCCCTGCTTCCTGCACCTCTCCCAGTACCACCCTTACTTGATTGTGTAGGGACTGACTGAATCGGCGTAACTGCTATAGGTGGCGGCTGGTGAGATGATGAGATCGATCCATAACTAGATCCTTGCCGTTGAAGAGGGCAATTCTTCTTCAAGTGCCCCACTTGCCCACAAAGATAGCAGGCGCCTGTGGCTTTATAACATTACCCAGAATGAAGTTTTTCACAAATAGGACATCGGTTCCAGTCACGTTCCATTTGAATTGAACTGTGTTGGGCCTGACGTCCAACACCACTCTGATCTGATCTCTGACTAGCTGCACCCCCCGAAGACTGCACTAGTTTCTTCGGCACTAGAGGCAACGCCTGGCCATGATCTCTAAGTCTCAACCCGCCAGTCAAGTACCCTGCGCCTTGGTATCCTTCTTCAATTCTTTTTCTCTTCTTTGCAAAAAGGGCATTATCTTCCATTCCTTGTAACTCAATCTTCCTTGCGTAATCAACCGCCGCAGCATAAGAAGGAAATTGCTCAGCCTGTGCTGCTACTGCATTAAATAATGGGTGCAACAACCCATCCATAAATCTCTCTATCCGATCCTTCTCTGTAGAGACCAAATGAGGTGCATAACATGAAAGCTGTGTATATCGGATATCATATTCAAAGACACTCATGCCTGGGACTTGCCTCAAGGTCTCGAACTCTCGGCGCCTCGCATCTCTGGTACTCTTTGGCAGGAATCTGGCCATAAAAGCTTCCTTAAACTCTTCCCAAGTCATCGGGGGTAGTCCTGGAGGTCTTCCTTGAAATAGGGTTTCATGCCATGTATAAGCCACATCTTGCATCTGGTATGTGACCAACTCAATCCTTTCTTCGCCTGAACATTTAAGAGCCCAGCATGCCTTCTCAACACCGTCAATGAAAAGTTGGGGGTCCTCTCGGCTATCAGACCTAGAAAATGTTAGTGGCTTCAACTTTAAAAACTGCGATATCAAATCATCAGTATTCCTTCTCTCATTCTGCACTGGTTGTGCCACAAAAGTAGGCTGAGCCTGTGCTTGAGCTTGTGGGGCAACAGCACCCATGAGCTGATCAACTCAGGCACTTTGCGCTTGCACCACATTGGCTAATGCCTCTACAGTTCCTTGTAATCTAGCCACCAAGGCATCCAATGATCCCAATTGCAGTTGAGGAGGCACAATTCCTTCTTCTGTTATATTCTCTGTTAGGGGCGGGGCGGCCCTGCCTTGCCCACTACGCCCTCCACGTCTACCTCATCCTCTACTAGCCCCTCTACCACGACCCCTAGGGGCTGGAACTGCCGGTGGAGCAGGAGCCTCAACAAAAGGCTCTTCTGCATTTCCTTCTGCAATTGCTCCTATAGTTGCACTAGATCCCGTCGGCATCATCACTCTATAAAAACAAAAGCACAAGTTTAGAACGAAATAAAGAAAACTAATCATTCATAGACATACATATTCACAAACACCCGTGCTTTCCACGGTATTACACACAGGGAAAGAACCCTTAACACCTTATAAGGCCTCTAATGATTCCTTAGTTATAATTATGCCTGGGTTCATAAAGATAACTAAGGCGTCATTAGGGGAGCACTTATTTCATAGGACACAGGAATTTTTGCTCTGATACCACTTTGTCACACCCTACTCCCCGAAGAGAAGGGGTAACCAACACGGGAACCCATACAGGGTTCTTAGCTATAGTTTAATTGATTCCTTTAACCCTGTCTCATTGGATCTAGATATATATGTAACTTCTTTCCTTTTTGTACTTTAGCTTTTTATAGAAATTTCGGCAGAGTGTCCCCTGTAAATAGGACATCCCCAATTTCTACGAACAGCCAGAATTCTACAGAAATAACAATAGAGAGCTCTGCTCTCTTCAGCCAATCATCCAAAACATCAAGGAACCAAAAATGGGGAAGGGGAAAACAAATCCTATAACCGTTGGTCCTCCTCCTATAGTATTTTACAATGCGAGTATCAGTTCATTACAACAATTAACAAAACCCAAAAGAAAGTTAATGAAGCCCCCAGTTCCCAAAAAGGGAGGCTCACACCACTATGCCTCGGCACCTAAGATGGGGGAGGCGGATCAGATCCAGTAATGCTATCTGAAAAGTTTAAAAGTTAAAGGAGTGAGACAACTCAACAAGTAGATGAATAATTTCAATAATAAAAAAAACAGCTAGATTAACCCTAGTGAGCGGCGGCTTCGCCTCGTTGGCAGCTCCTTACCCCCTAGGGGTGGCTACACCTAACGGGCAGCTCCTTTTCCACTACTATCACACATTACAGTTAAGGCTCTGGGGAGGCTTCACCTCATTGGCAGCTTCTTACCCTTTTTCACGAGTGGCTACACCTAACGGGCAGCTCTTCTTCACCCAGATCTTATACTAAACACTAAATTACCAGGATTTGGTACCCACGCATAATAAGGCCCAAATAATATAAGCAAAACTCAATTATTATCGCAATTGGACAAGAGATAATTAATGCATAACACCTAAAACATTAAACGGCAAGTAGGAGATTCCCATTCAATAAGTAAATAAGACATAGTTAAAAGGGAAAAGAAAGAAGAGAGAAGGCAAAAGGACTAACCGGTTAGTTAAATACCGACGTAGATCGTCATAAACGTAATTAGTTAAATGTCCACTAAGCTATCCAAATAAATTACGATGATAAAAAAAAAAGGAAAATGAACGGCTTTTAAGGGACTTATCAAAGAATCATACCTACTTGTATATATATAAATTATTATTAGGAAGAATTGTTACAGCAATATATATATATATATATTATAACCTCTGAAGAGTATAGAGAACTCCAGTCATTTAATTCATAACGCAATTCAGCTCCTGCCAACGTTTGGTTAGTAACCATGCTTGATAAATTCTATCACACACCTCACTCCCTAATTTATGAATCATGTATAATTAAATTTTCTTATGGGATTCCCTCTATCCAAGGAAGAGTGTAAGAAGGGGTCATATAAATACCCTACATCCACCCCTCACAATTCTTAAGTTACCCCTCTATTCCACGGCACCATACAGACTTCAACTATCCGTTACATATGAGGCGTATATGTATATATATATATATATATATAGCAATGGAAGAGGGCATATGAACTATTGAAATCATTATCTACTCACAGTGTTGTTAAAAGCTAACTGGTATTCGCTCCTCCTCTCTACTTACTTCTTGCAATCATTAGGGTCCTCAGAGCTTCCTACCACATCAAACTTGCCAAATCAGTAAGTAACTCAAACAACATTATTGAGTATCTATCTATTCGATAAAATGTCCTAACCAGTTTGTTTCTTCATGCTATGACTCATCCACTGCTTACAAAATTTCTCCCTTTTTTTTTTTTGAACCTTCCTTACAGCATTACCCATTGCCTCATCTGAGCTTCAAAATCAATTCTAAGGAATTAAATTGAAGATCTATGCAAGATTAACCTACATATGAAACCTTATTCCAAAACCCCTAATTTTCCTCCCATTTTCGGCTAACCTACAGGGCAAGAGTCTCAGCTTCCTTCATCACTCTACCAAGCTTAGGTATGCCGAAAAAATGGAAAGGAAGAGTAAAACTAATGAACCTAGCCATAGGAATGAAGAAGGAACAAAAAAACGGAGCTCACCGCGGGTTGTGAAGCTTCGACCCAGCTCGCTTTTCTCCTCCCTCGAACTGGCGGTGAGGAGGTGCGAGGGAAGCAGCACGACGCTGGGGGAGCTTCGCAGACCAGGGAGAAGACAGCAACTACTTGGAGAGGGAGAAGTGAGCTTCGAACTAGAGGAACAGAGATGAACAAATGGAAGAGAGGAGCGTCGGTTTACTGTGTGCTGAGGAAAGAGAGAAGAATGGATCAGAATAAAAGTGAGAGAAGGAGATAAATAATAATAATAAAAAATCAACCCCCCTCCCCCTTTATTTTTTCCTCCGGACCGTTACAGTACTACCTTTGATGACTCTCAAATCAATGTGGAGTGATTTGTTTCCATTCCGAACAAATGCAGCATAAATGTTGGGATTCATGGAAGATCCTTCCAAGAACTCAAGGAGAGATTCCTCATTAAGATTTGTGAATTGAATATCATCCATTCTGAAATTATGCTTATACACATATATTCCACTCCATTTTGCCCATGCTGATCCATATCTTTTATCCTCTTTGTCTGCATAGAAGTTCAACTCAAGACACAAGAAATCTCCACGTGGTTCCATTGCTACTAAAAGTATACACTCCTGAATTTACCCTCAGGAACTAGACGTTGCAAATCAAAAAAAAAAAAATGTTGTGATGTAAGTGATGCATAAATTGTTTGCCCATCTGGAAATCCAATATCTAGGTAAAAAAATTATTTTACATTCAAATTATTCCTCTGAAAAGAACAATTTGTGTATACTCCACATGATAATAAGTCACTTTCATTCTTCAATACTCTCTATCACACAAGGTTTTTTCGGGCCAAACTATCACACAAGGTTCAATAAAGACTTTTTTTATCACTTTTTATTATTCTCTACATCTGCTTCTCTTTAAAAAAAAATTGGCATAACTTCACCTCAAAATATCCAAATAAGTACTTCCTAGAAAATGAACATTTTCTTCTCCTTAAAAACCTTAGCCAAACAGGCAATTAGAGGCCACCACCTTCCCATTAATTTATCTCCTCTTCTACAGTCATACATATGTCTACTTCCTAATCTCATGCATCTATGTATATCTTTACATAAGGAAACTATTTATATAAATCATCTTCTCCTATTCTGAAAAATATAAGGAAATAAGATTGTTTTACTTGATTTAAAATTCAATTCATGACCATGTAGAAAAAATAGAAAGAAATTAAGAGATTGTGCTTGGAAAATAAGTACCGAGATGTTTAGTACCGTTTGCTTCGACCTAGGTCTTTTTATTTGCAACATCTTCTTCTAAAAATGCCCATCATCATTTGCCTCCTCTTTAGAATATATCATTGAAAGTAATGTTCAATGCATTGTCTTCAGATTCATACCCATCCTTATCTTGCTCATAAAAAATTTCATCAAGCCCCTCCTCCTTGCACTTTTCCCAGTAATTAATTGTCTCACCAACATATTCCATGTTTGGTGAGGTGACATTTTGGGGGAAACATGCCTTATGTCTTAGGTTTCTTCGATTGCCTTCTACTTCCTTTTCTTTCTTTCTTTTTTCTCTTTTTTTTTTGGGTGAATATCCTAAATTCTGACAAGGATATGTGGTATACCATATAAGCAAGAAAGGGAAACACTTAGGATTCAAACTCGGCAATATTATAGACTGATGTCAAGTGGTTTAACGAAATTTTACTAAAAGATGCTCTAATAAGATGAATTTGAAATTGAGGGACTAGTTTGGCGCGTTTCAAATTCAAAGAATTAATTTTAAATGTTACATAAAGTTAAGAGACCAAAATTCAAATTTAACCTAAAATTTAAGTGTTACATGCATCAAACTTATCAATCACCATATGAAGTGATTTACTATGATATGAGATTGATACTCATGCCTTACAAACTCCTGAAGTTTATCAAGCATTACCAAAACCAAAAAGAAAAAATATTGAATTGACATTTTAAGCTTTAAAAGATTTTTTAATTTGATAGTTTCGTTAACTTTGACCACCTCATTTCAGTTTTTAATAGTATATTTTATCTTTAATGTGCTTTTATGTACATTAAACCTGTTAATGTATATTTAATAGAGTTATATGAGTTAACCTAATGTAAAGCTAATATGACCTTTAAATATTTAGTAGTAAATGAAAAATGCTAGTATAGAGGGGAGAAAAATTACAAGACAGTGAGTACAATAAAAAACTGAGGCAAGCGCACAATTTCTTTCACTATTGAGGCATGTGAGTGCCGTGAGGAATTATGATTTTTTATAGTAATATACCGTACATTTAGGAGAAAGTGTCATAAATGAGTACAAGTGTATATAAGATTCATTTTTTTAATTTTCATCTACTCTCTATTTTCTTTATATTTCTTACTAAATGCATACCGTACATTTATTAGTTAAATATAAATGATCCAGATCTATCTTGTGGGAGGCCTGGTTGTGCATTGGAAGATATCCCTGGTTGCTTTCCAGACTGCAATAAGCAAGACTTCAAAATTAGCTTCCTATGAAAATTGAACCATCCAATAACAACTTAAAAAATCATCAAAAGACTGGTCCGAAAAATGAACAGAGTTAACATGACACGTATATGAATGGAAAGATGTTAGTGTAATTTTTCTCAAATTGGGCATTTATTTGTGTATTAAAGAAAAATTCATATTGCAGCGTAAGGCATTGAGGTATAGCAATGGCTTGGAAAATGGTATTCTTAATTGAAGAGGAATTAAGGAAGGCTCTTATTGACTAGTATTTAATTTTATTTATTAATTTTTTTTTACCAAAGAACTTGGAAAAATGATGTAATTGAGGATTCATCACTTACAAAATAACTTGATGTTAGCTTTGCTTCCAGTGAAGATTTTCTACCTTCAAGTCATAATAGGAACTTCCTTATCTATCAAATCTACTATTATTGTTTTCGTTGTTTTTATTCTTTTCCTTCTCTTTTTCTTCTATAGATTACAACTTTCTATAGAATTATGAGAAAACTTGGGCAAGAAGTACGATTGATGAACTAGTAAAATTTGTTTTAATGATTTCATTATTAATATATTGATTTTTTAAAAAAATAAATACTAGTTACATGCATTTAGAATTGGCAAGTTGAATTGTTGTAGAATCAGCCCAAATAAAAAAAAAAAAAAAGAGTACCCCATCGAAAGTTCAATTGCTGCCGAATCAACAGAAAAGCTAATAATGAAGATAATGAGAATGGACAAGTTAAAGCACTCTAGAATGTATTTGAAATCTAGAACGACGATGACATTTTGTTGGAATGGAACACCCAAAAGCTTGGGAATCCATGTTTTAGTAAGAGCTTTATAGAAAAGCTCATTAGAGGTTAGATCCTACCAATATTTTTTTTTTTTTTCCCAATGAAAGGTGGGCTAAAGATGCATATATTAGATTATTAGAAAAGTAAACTTGGATTGGAGAATTCCGAAGCTATGAATTGTAACGAAGTGGAAGAGATGGAGCAGGGCAGATAGTATCTTTGGAGGGATGACATTAAAGTCACTTAATTGCCTAAGAAAACCATACAGAAGTGTCCTGAAACATCAATTTTGATATATAATCACTTCTCACTAAGTAAGTAAAACAATAACACAGAAATATGACGAAAGATTTGTTAATCTATGCACCACAGTTAGAATCACATTCATACAACGTTTCTCACCACTTTTACCCTGCAGCATAGCATTTTTCTTCTCATCCATCCATACGTTCAAGGTTCAAATAAAAGAGACATACCTACCTTGTTGGTTTAGCCTTTGATGCCTCTGAAATCAACGCGGGGCCACTTGCTTCTACGCAAGATTAACTCAGTCGAAGTGTTGGGATTTGTGGAAGAGCCTTCCAAGAACTCAGGGAGAGATTCCTCATTAGGATTTATGAATCGGATATCTTCCATTTTGGATTTCTGCCTGTACACATATATTCCACTCCATTTTGCCCGTAGAGGGTAGTATTCGGAAATCAAGCTACAGGAAATCTTCACGGGGTTCCATTCACGCTCTAAAACTACACTCTCGAGTTTATCCTCAGGAACTAGGCGTTGCAAATCAAACAAAAAGATATGCTGTGATATAATTCTTCCAAAAACTCTTCCGAAAATTCTTCCATGAAATACTGGGTCAATATCAATCGTTTTGCCATTGATAATGACCCGAGCATTTAGCTTAGACATGCCATCATATGCCCAGTCAATTTCTGCAGCAAAACAAAGAGCCATATCTGGGAATTTGTTTCGGATCCAAAAGGACATCAAATCTCCGTCGGTATAGTGGTCAAACCATTCTGGCATCCTGTCTTCTTGTATTATAAAGTTCAAGACATCAACCTTGCGTAATGCCTGTTGCAAAACATTATAAGAACAAAGTTGGTGCCTAAGAATAGATTTACTGGGAGAGGGGAGTTCTTTTTAGCCATGTTGTGCCTCTCCAGAGAGAAAGTAGGGGAAATTTAGTGAGAGAATGGATGAAATTATGCTTCTGTCTACATGCCTCTGATCGTGAATGAAACTAGACAAATAAGATGATGAAGTGAGATAGTGAGTGGGTGAAGCAAAGTGGTGCCGAATTTTGAGAATTGGATAATAAAAAGTGAGAGAAAAGTCTTTATTCAACTTTCTGTGAAAGAAAGTATGGAAGAGTGAAAGAGACTTACAGTTATTATGTGCAGTATACTCACATCCATATTTCGAGAGAAATAACTTGTATGTAAAATAGTATTTTTTGTGTGGTTATGCAAACAATGCAAAAATGATTCGTGCCTTGAGTAACTTTTTCTTTCTCAAGAATACAGAACTCTCGTAATTAGAGTATAAAAAAGATATACCTCTTCATAATTAATAAGTTATTATTAATTATAAGCTTAATACCAATTAATACTATAAGTTGCATATAGAACAAAAACACTAGATCAAGATAGGACAGCCACAACATTCAGATATAATAAAATCGTATTTTATTTAACTGTCATGTCATGTTTCATCGAAGAATATATCATTATTTCATACATGTAGGCACTAACTTCTTTTTAAGGGAAGTGCTTTATAAGTAGCCATATCAATGCAATCAGAAAGGTAATGAAGAAAGAAAAATTAACCTGACTCAGTGATAATCTACCAGACACCGAACTCAAGTGTCTGTCTAATACCTCCAATTCTTTTAAGTTTGGCGGAATTGCTCTAATCTCTTGAAGATCTTCGCAATTTAGAAGTTTTAATTTTTGTAACCCAATAAGTTTTTTGAATGACAACGGCAATTCTTCTATGCCACTATAGTCCAGACGAACATCTCTTATATTTTCCATGGTTTCTAATATTTCTGGGAATCTCTGGAGCCTCCAGCACCACGTGAAGTCAAGAAATTCAAGGGATGTTAACCTGATGTCTGGAAAGGTCTGGAGCTTCATGCATTCTTGAACACTTAATCTTTTAAGCTTATCAAGAAATCCAACAGAAACGTGAACTTCAATCAAATTGTCACAGCCATCTAGACACAGTTCCTTCAAATTTGGGAGTCCAGATAAGTCTGGAACTCCTCTTAAAAATTTACAACCTCTGAAATCCATCACGCTCACAGACTGGAACCTCTGTAAAACAAGATTAAAAATTAACTAGAGTCAATAATTTGTAAGCACAACATTAAATAGCACAAACTAATACAGACACTAGACATGACAAGGACAGAATTTAAAGAATATACTAGTAATTTAAAAGTGTTGCATTGTGCCTAATATGGGGGTCTGACATATGTCTATATTTTTTAAAGTGTTTCTGCTTCATAATAGAACATAATAATCAGAAAAATGGCAATGCCCTACATGCCTTGAGTTGCTTATCCAGGTTGAGGCAATTTTTGGGCATCTTGAGGATAATTAATTCCTTGGGATAAAAATCAGATGGGAAAGATGGACAAGGATATCCCTTCCAGTCTAGCACTCTTAAACTGTTTGGGAGATGCTTGGGACCTGTGGAAAACTCTGCATTTCTAACAATAAGTATCTTAAGATTTCGCATCTTTTTGAAAGCCATTCCACTCCAATTAATCTCTTTATCTCCAGGCATGTCCAGATTTATGGCTTCAATCTTCTCAGTTCCCTTTCAAGCCAAATCATAAGTTAACCACAAAATCAGTTAGATGTGTTCAGAATTGAAATAAAATTCTAAAGAAATGTACAGATGATAACCTATATATTACTAATAAATAGTAGGTCAGTCAAGGAATGAGAAGAGAAAAAAAACAAGCTACATGTGCACTTAAGATTGCTCTGGCAAGGGATTTAACACTAGGCAAAACTCAAGAACACCCTGAATATAAAAAATAATAATTATTAAAAAAAATCTACATGCAGATGACTCTTAACATACCTCGTTTTCTTCTAAAACCTGAAGAATGTCTTTATGGAACCACAACCTAGTGCGTTTGCCAGGGTCTTTCAGTGATTGCTGCCGAACAATTTCTTTCCCCATGTCTTGAATCAAATCATGCATTGTCACAAGACCAGAATCAATCTTTATGAGACATTTATCAATTAACACCTTAATACCATAATCTGGGCAAATACCATGAGCATATAGCGCACTTGTGACATATTCCACTGTGTCTCCTTTAAAGCAACAAGCTATGTCAAGAAAAATTTCCTGCTCATATTCCTCCAAAGCATCATAGCTTACTTTGAGTATCTGTTGGATCTCTTTAATGGGACTTCTGCGATAATTATCTAATGCAGAATTCCAATAATTTATTCTTCCATTGAATAAGTTAGAACCTATAACTTCTAAAGCCAACGGAAGACCAGAAGCATAAAGTACTGCATTGTTTAAATAGTCCCAATAACTTGGATCAACTCTATTTTGTCTAAAGGCATTCCATCTAAGCAATTCAAGAGCTTCTTCTTGATTTAAACTTTCTACCTCATAAATTCTTTCAACACCATGTCTTGCTAGCAAATGCTTATCCCTTGTTGTTACAATGATTCTACTTCCAGAACCAAACCAATCAAGTGCCCCAGCAATTGCTTGCAATTGCTTTAGCTTATCAACATCATCAAGAACCAGAAGAACCTTCTTTCTGTGGAGCCTATGTTTTATTATTGGAATTCCTTTATTGACATCTCTTAAGTTGATATCTTCCCCAACAATTTCAGAAAGAAGCATTTCTTGGAGATATACTAGACCATGCTTAATTGAATTTTCTCTAACATTGGCAAGAAAACAAAAACCTTCAAATAGGTCAGCAATTAAATTGCATACTGCTCGAGCAATTGTTGATTTGCCTATTCCACCCATGCCACAAATCCCTACCATTTGGACTCCTTCGTTACACCCAGCATCCAGAAAAGAGTTTACTTTTAGCACTCGAGACTCAAGTCCAACTGTGTAATCAGCAATGTGCAAAGGTCTACGATTAATCCTCCCAGAGACCTCTTTAACAATCCCTTCAATAAAATGAAATTCATATTCCTGCCTGTCCCAACTACAAAATTTTATGAAAATTTATGTCAATCTAATTATTTTGCTACAGCTTCAATTCATTCCAAATGCATCAAATTAAACACGTGGACACAATGCACCACTTCAAATATAAGATTTGCACTCTTTAGATTTTGTAGCGTCCATACTTCTTAGCCTTTCTTAGATATTAAGAAATATGATACTAACTATCAACTGAAAAAAAAGAAAAAAACTACATCTGCCAAAATAAGCACATGCTCTGATTTCATTTTTTTTCTATGACCTAAAGATACTGACAAAAAACTGGTCCTTGTTTGACTTCTATCAAACACAAAACGAACATTTATATTAGTCAAAATATAAGACTTCTAACACTTGAAATTTTGTTGAGTTGAGTCCTAGTTTGTGTTAGTGTTTGATGCTTTCTAGCCCTTGTGACATATTAATATGACAGTAACTAACAATATCAAATGCACAAATAAAATTTGCAAAGCAAAAGCGGGGTGATGAACTCAAATACCCAAGTATAAAATGGAAACCAGAGAGATTAGCAGCATCTTGCAGAGCCATCCTCCATTTTTGCACCTTCCCCTTGTCATTCTTGAACCTTTTCTCATGCTTAGCAAATGCTTGTCTGTAATTTTCTCCCTGATGTCGCACTTCTGACGGATCCACGTTATAAAAAACGGGCAAAACCAATCGACCTTTTTCCTTTATACACTCAAGGATCTGAACAAGCTCATCTAAACAAAAAGTTGAGGAAGCATAGTTTTTGGAGAAAATAGGGATAGCAATTCGAGACTCTCTGATTGCTTTGAGAAGTGATGGTGTGATCTCTTCTCCTCTTCTAAGCCCCTCGTCATCCATAAAGGTAAGGATACCCTTTCGATGCAGAGCATTATAGAGGTTTCTAGTAAAATCAAAGCGGGTATCTTCACCTCTAAAATTGAGAAAGACATCGTAAGTCCATCCATAGGCGAAGGAAGAAGCAAATGGTGATTGCTCTGCCATGGTAGCTAATTGAAATGGATGTTGCTAGACCCAACATAGAATGACCAAGAAATACTTGTGCTTCAAAGTTGTCCAATATTAATCTAAACAAGAAATCATAGGAAACAGAAAATATAGAAAATCAAGTCAACAAAATGGATGTATAATAGAAATCCAAAAGCTAGATTCTACATAAATTAGAAATCCAATCGCGAGGAAACGAAAGGGAACAAAATGATTACAGCTAGATTCTACCCAAAAGTTGAAGTCTAAAGACGTCGGTCAGTATTTTCTCTAGCGATTCTCGGCTACCAAACGAGAAACGAATAGAAACAGACCTTTGACTTTGGATGTAAATGCAGTCAACTCAGCGAAAGCTCGGAGAGCAATTCTTATGTGTACCGGAGACCCGTGATTTATATACTTAATGGCTAAAATTTAATACCCACACTCAGTGCCTAAGATTTATTTTTCACATGAAACATGGACTTCACTGTTACAAATTAAAATTTGACTATTAATTATACTTAATACACCATACACCAAAAATATCTAAAAAAGAATTCAGGAATATCAGTCAGACATAAGCGACGCCGTTTTTATTTGAGCAAGCTTTAGAACTGTAGAACCTGAATTATGACTTATGAGGATGAATAGCCGAAGGAGTAGATGCTGATAAGCGTGCTAATTGAGTACCACCATGGCAATAAGTTAGGGCTAGAATTTTTAAACATCAATATGACACAAATTTGACTACAAGGATTTAATTAAAACTTTTTAAATTATAGAGATTAAATTAAAAATTAAAGAAAAATATAAAATAATTTTACATAAATTAAATCTAAATTTATACTATTGACTAATATTTGAAAAATAAATAACTAAAATCTAAAATTAATGAGCAACTAATTTTTCACTTATCACAGTAGCATTATTTAATTCAGAAGAGTAAATTACAGTTCTTTCGTTTAAGAAATGTTTATATTACATTTTTTTAATTGAAAATATAAGTTTCCTTTTTTTAAAATTAAAATATACAATATACTAACCTCTTTTGTAGTAAAAATGAATAATAATTACATTTATTTAGACCAAATTAAATCTATATTTTTTAAAATAAAATAAATAATATTGAAATAAAATTTAATATATATTTTTTAATAAGTTATATTTTGATATAAAAAATCAGTATTATTATTATTATAACTATTTTGACCACATTTTAAGTTCAAAATATTAGCTAGTTTTCATGATCGTAGTCTCTGCGTTCACGAGGTTATGAAGTTACTTGCAATAGAATGCCAAAATCATCAAGAGACATAATTAAAGAAACAAAATGAAAATTCTAATAATCTGAAACATTCTCTTACAAGAGCAGAGAAAAATCTGTTATTGCACTTCTACGGTAATATTAACAACGTAATGGAATTCTAAGGCTTTGAATTTTTTTTTCTTTTTTTTTTGGGTAATACCAGAAAAATATAATGTAATGAACACATAGAATATACAAGATGTTGGCATTTGGACCTTAAAAATTTTTATTTTATTTTTACTTTCTAATTATAAATTTAGAAATGATAATTAATTAGTAACTTTAAGTAATTCTAATTTATAAAAAAAATGTATAGATTCATTTATCTCAATTTTAAAGATTTATTTTTTTTATCACTTTAAAAAAAATAACATGAAATTAAACAGTTACAGGAATCAAAAGAGTGTTCTTTTTTCTCCATTTTCATTTTTTATTCAATTTGCTAAATTCATTGTGCTTTATTATTATAACTCCATATTTAAAGTTAGGATTAATGTGCTCAGTTTGTTTTCTTCTTACACTACTTCAAATTGTCTAGACACATCATATATAGCGAGCTAGAAAACAGTCTAATACAAGCGTAATAACCCAACTATAATAATAATAATAATAATAATAATAATAATAATAATAATAATAATAATAATAAAATAATTAATTAAATTTTTTTAAAAAAATTATTTTTAAGATAAATATAAAATTTAGATAATTTTATGATAATTCTAGAGTTTTAAAATTATTTTAAAAAATTATTTTAACATTTATCTTATAAAGAGAATTATAATAAAGAATAAAAAAAAAATTATGCTTAAGGACTTATTACCCCTTATTTTAAGATGATTACTACTGAATTTAGCAACAAATCGTTGAACTTAATGATAAAGATCCTTAACAATAATTTTATGTATCTTTTAGTCCTTAATCACAATTTTTCCTATCTTATAATTATCAAGATATTTTTATTTGTCAAAATTTTAAAATAAGTTAGTATGAAAACTCTAAATATCCGTGAGGCTCTTATTTTCACTTTTGGATGTGTAAAAATAACTCTTTCATAGGTCTTAAGTAAATCCCATTAAAAAAATATTGGGTATCTTTTATAATTTTTTTTTAATTTGCCTTATCATCATCCCCACTGTTCTCTTTCTTCAAAATTTTTTGTCCCTTCCTTTATTCATGCAGCTTCCCTCTTTCTCTTCCTTTCCCATTTGTTTTATTTCATTTTCTTGTCCATTCTCCATCGTGAAATGCTGTCACCATCATCTTGTTCAAGTGACCAAACGTTGGGTGGCTATAGGTGCTACGTAGAGAAAGAATCATGGATGGTGAGCTCCATTAATGCTTAATTTTTGTCCTTCCTCTTCTCTTATATTTGGGTTGCATTATCTCTTGTTTCAGCTTCCATTTTTGCTTCTTCTTGATGCTAATAGTAACCTAAAACATCAATTGTAGTTTCCTTTTCCACTTTGGTCGTGGGGGAGCTTTTCAAATTGGGATTTCTTGATCTAAATCTTTAAGGTATGAATTGACATTTCTTACTTGTTTTATTAAACTTCTTAAGATATATTTTAAATTCAAATTAAATTTTAGAAGTTTAAATTAAATTATAATAGTTTAATTTGTGAAATTCAAAGTTTAGAATTAAAAGTGGTATTAGAAAAATTAAATTATAGTTATGGATTTAAGTACAGATGGTAGAATTAATTATATTAAATGTATTACAAGCTATTTGAGTAATTAAAATGATGTTATTATATCCAATACAATTATAGGTGGTATTAAGGCTACTCATGCAATTTGGGATCTCATCTAGATTGTAGGAATTTGGGACTTCTACTGTTAGTTTTTACAAGTGAGTGTATAGATAGCAAAATGACAGTCTCTTTTTACTTTATGTTTATGTATTGTTAGCCCCAAATCTCACATTTTTTTAATTTACCTTATCTACATTATCGAGAAAACAATATTGTATTTTAAACTTTAATATGGATTGTAATATGAGTGTAGAAGCATATGTGTGTGTGTGTGTGTATATATATATATGGTTATAATGTTGAAAAGATCATGAATGAATTTCATGTGTTCGGATTAAATATGAACCCAAATATTTTATGAGATACTGATGCCTAAAAGGTGTATACATGTATATATGTGTGTATGAAGAAGGGAATCACGTTTCAAGAGAATTGAAAGTGTGAAGTATGAAATATGCAAGTGGTGATATTATCTATATCTACATAGGTGAGGAGAAATAATAAACTTATAAATTTAATGCTTATTATTCTTTTATTACATTTTTATTTTCAAATGGTGAATTTTAATAATAATTTTATTATATAATCTTGTTGATTTATCATTTTTATCCTATTTATCTAAATTGCTTCTTTTTCTTGATTTAAATTTTTACTTGCTAATATTTAATTTATTCAAATGATTTTATTTCAAATTTGTGGATAGGAATCTAACTAGAACCTTGTAGCCGTTAGTAAGGATAATGGCTTAGGTGCACCTGGTTAAAATAATGAATATTTATTGTGATTGCACTCAATAATAATTATACTAAATACATTGTGAAATGCACACCGTGTAACGACACTCGGTGACGGTGGTGATGTTATGATATGGTGCAGTAGCACTAATGGTAATATTGAACCTTGTGTGGTAGCACTTACAATTGATTATGGTTCTTTCTTGTGAAACCCATTTCATGTTATTTTTTTCAATCTTAAATTACACTTTTGTTAATAGCTTGCTATATAAGTGAATTATTGTAATTATATGTATTGTTTGCTTATTTGTCAAAATACTCTATTGTGAAAAAACTTTAAGCACACTTATTTTTCCTTCCACTTGCTTTGTTATTTATGCATTCATAAAGCCAGTGGTAGGCTTACTCCTATCCTTGACATATTTAAAATTATTAGAAAGTAAATTAAAATGCTCTAAGACTTGCATATCTCCCCGACAAAGTTGGTGTGTTAAATCAATTAGTTGGTTTGTGTTGAGACACCAAGACATATTGGCTACTAGGTAGTGGATTATTTCGACTTATGTAAATGCTATATTTCTTTTATAAACCTTATAATGGCCCTTATAATGACATTTGTTTATATTTTAAAAACTTATGCACATGTTATATTGTGGAAAATTTTTAAGGTATATGAAATTGGTGAACTCCTAAAGATATATATATTGGATTGTGCTAAATTTGTAGGGTTGAGATATCTAATTTTTAAGGGAAAATGCTACCATATTTTCGACAACTATTGATTATATATATATATATATATATAAACATGAACTTTGAATGTGTTGTTAGGCTTCTAGACTAGGTTAACGTTGGTTGGCTTAGTCTAGGTGTCATGGTCTTGGATTTTGGGTCATGAGAATCGACATCTTGCAATAGCTTTTAAGGATGACCATGGTTGAATACTAGACAAGTGTCCAAGCATAATTAATATTTTAATTCTTTAAATTTGTTTAAAATTTCAAATGAATCCCTTACCTCACTTTGCAAGTATGGTAGGAACTAATTAATGGATCCTCTTTTGTACTGTATATCATTGTTGAGCACCCAAAAGGAATTGTGTTTAATTTTTTTTTCAAATATATTTTTTAATTTTCAAACTCATTGACTTCAAAAAACAACCACTATGATAGTCATAAAAAAAATAACAATTGCCTATTGAATTCACAATGTTTACAAAACATAACTACAAATAGTCATTGTCTAGATACCTTGGAATATGCTAGTAGCAAGTGGAATGTTTATAATATTATGAGGCTGTTAGTAGACTTAACTGTAGTCTTATCTTGTTCATGGAATGGCATTAAGCTTATTTGCTTAATAATACTTATGTTAGTTGTCACAATTATGATTATAGTATTAATTCTTCATTCTTCCATTTGGGGGATGCGTACCCTAAAGTCTCAGACTTCGTCAATTGCCTTATGCTTTTTTTTAATAAAAAAAAAATTCAACACAAAATATTCTTCAAAAGATTAAAATAAAGCATTCAAATTCTAGGTTATCAAATTAAAACTAAATTTATTTTTCAAAGATAAAAATATCAATTCACTCTTAAGATAATCAAATGCCAAAAGAAATAATCAAAGTCTAATTGTGAGTAAACTATATATAATTGACATTTTTAAAAGAAATAACTTGATATTGCTTAAAACAACCCAAACATGACCTAGTTTGGATTTTTTAAAATGTAAAACTAATAAAATGTCTCTAAAGTAAGAGAGATACAGAGAAGAGAAAAAATGTATAAAAGGGAGAAAAAATAAGCCTCATATATACTTTTACTTTTTGTATTATTTACTCTTTCATTTTAAAGACAATTTATAGGTTTTATAATTTAGAAAATCCAACCTCATTATGGCATGACTTCAAACATAATTATAAAATTAAATGACAAAAAAATTGTTAAACTTTATTATACCAAGAATAAGTAAACTAACTAATAAAAAACATGGCATATCTAGCAACTTTGCTGTGATTTGCCTTTCACATATCTACATGTCTATTTCCCATTGACTTAGTGGGTTGACTTTTTGTGTGCTTTAGGTACCTATAAATTTTTAGGGTATATGTTATATACAAAAGTTATCAAGACACATGGAATTTATACAAAGAATTCATATTTAACCTACAATTTTGCATCAAACTTATTGATTGCCATATTGTTTGTGAAAAGAAAGTAAAGGCAGAAAAGAAAATGAGAACAAAATTTCTTATTTCATTTCATATCAGTAATGCTTTGTACAATGTCAATATATACAGGAAATATCTCATAACTGAACCTATAAAAATAAGACACGTATCCTATTCTTGACTCTTCTTGTAAAGGCATATTCTTGAAGAATAAAACAATCCAGCTTAGCAAAAAATAAACTAAGTCATTAAGAACTATCATCTAAATACTAAATAATTATTTAAATGCTTTAACATCCCCCTTCAAGTTGAGGTGGAAGGGATGGGCAGAGAGACTTGAACGCAGCAATGTAAAATGAAAGGTAGAAAGAGGTTTTGTAAGAACATTAGCAAGTTGATTAGTGAAGGAGACAAAAGCCAATAGAAGAGCATGAATGGCAACTATTTCATGATCAAAATGATAGTCTAAGTCAATGTGTTTAGTGCAAGAATGCATTACTAGATTTGCTACAAGGTAAATGGCTCCAATGTTATCACAACATAAAATAGGAGGAGAAGGAAGAAAAATGCCAAGTTCACCAAGAAGAGATTGTAACCATATTAATTCACAAGTGTTGAGACCCAAAGCCTTATATTCAGCTTCAATATTAGATCTAACAATAATGGCCTGTTTCTTAGAGCTCTAACTAAGTTAGAACCAAGAAAAATACAAAAACTACTAATTAAGTGTTTATCATTGAGGCATTCGCCCTAATCAATATTTGAATAAGCATAAAGAGTAGGATAAGAATGGCGAGTAAGATGCAAACCAAAATGAGCTATTCTTTTGAGATAATGAATAATTCTTATAATTGCTTACTAGTGAGTCTATCTTGGAAAGTGCATAAATTAACAAACTCTATTAACAACAAAGGAAATATTTAGTCAGGTAAATGACAAATACTGGAGACTACCAACAATGCTTCAATAAAGAGATGGATCATGAAATAAAGGACCTTTGAAGCTGATAGAGGATGATTAGGAACCATTGGTGAAGATATAGATTTGCAATTTGTCATTGAAGTACAATGAAGTAAATTTGTGATATACTTTTTCTGAGACAAGCATAGACCATCTTTTATTGAATGAACTTCAATTCGTAGAAAATAATCGAGAGGACTCAAATTTTTGACCGGAAAAGTAAGAGATTGTTGAGAAATAAGATTATTAATCATAACTTGAAAAAATCTGGTAATAATAATATCATCAACATATATGAATATATAGATCATTGAAGAAGCATATTTGAGAATAAATAATGAAAAATCAAACCTGGAACTAACGAATCCAAGCTTAATCAACTGTGAACTCAGAAATACAAACCGTGCACAAGTTCCTTATTTCAAACCATAGATTGAACAATGAAGTTTGCACACACAATTGGGGTATTCTAAATGAACAAAGCTAGGTGGTTGAGACATATAAACACCCACAATGAGCTCACCATGAAGAAAGACATTTTGAATATCAATTTGTTGTAGTGGCCAACCATTAACAATTTCAATAGATAGAATAACCCAAATAATAATTAGTTTAACTACTAGAGAAAACGTGTCAATATAATCCAGGCCATGAAGTTGATGAAATCCTTTAGCCACTAATCTAGCCTTATATCGTTCAATAGAGCCATTAAGTTTATATTTAGTGCAAAAATTCCACTTGCAACCAATCAAATTTTGAGTAAAAGAAGGAGGTACCAAAGACCATGTTTATGTTGAAACTAAAGTTTGAAGTTCATCTTGCATAGCTGCTCACCACTTTGAGTATTGCAAAGCCTCCTTGATAGAAATGAGTGTCTCCGGTGGAAAAGAGACTTTAGAGAGCTGAGCCTTTGCTTGAGACCAAGGGATGGTGCCATTGGTTCTAACTTTTGGACAAAGAATGTTGTGCTTTGAACGAGTAAGCATAGGATGAGTATTTAATAATGGTGGTGTGGTAGGTATAGGAAATAGTGAAGCAAAGGGAAAGGATGAGAAAGAATTAGAAGATTATGTTGAGGATGGTGAAGAATGTTGAGACAAAGGAGAAGGTGAGTGTGGTGATGATAGGGAGTATAAAGACTGAGGCATGTCTATGAAAGAATCAGGGTTAGATGACAAAAATGTAAGATTAAGCTCATAATGGGTAATGGGCTAAGAATAACATGGAGTAAGTAAAATAGTTTTTAAATTGGGCTGATTAGCTATTATGGACGAAGAAGAGTTTTTGAAAGGAAAATAATGTTAATCAAATCTAACATCCCTTAAGACATATATACGTTGGTCTTTGAGCCCATAACATAGATACCTTAAGTGATTTGGATTGTAGCCAATAAAAATATATAAAACTAACCTAGACTGAAGTTTATTTTAATTACAAGATCCAATGTGAGGCCAATAAGTTGAACCATAAACCTTCATAAAGGAATAATATGAGCTTGTTTTAAAAAGTATTTCATATGGAGATTTGGATTTTGCATCTGAACTTGGAAGTCTATTAATTAAATATACTACAGTTGCAAAGGCATAGGCCCAAAAAGTTTTTGGTATAGAGACATGATCTATTAAGGCTAATCTAGTTTCCACTACATGTTTATGCTTTCTCTCTATAGACCTATTTTGTTGATATGAGTATAGACAGGATATTCTATGAATAATTTCCATATTTTGAAGTAGAGAATGTAAGGGTCGAAATTCACCTCCTTAGTCTAACTGAAAATATTTTATTTTCTAATTGAATTGATTTTCAACCTAATTTTTAAATTTAATAAAAATGGTGGTAACTTCAGATTTGGATTTCAAAGCATAAAACCAAGTATACTTACTAAAATCATCCATGAAAATCACATAATATCTAGAACTAAAGGTGGAAAGTAAAAGAGCAAGCCCTCAAACATTAGCTTAAATTAAATACAAAGGATAAGGGGGAAAATTGTGAGCAGATGGATGAGGCAAAATGCGACTCTTTGAAGAATAGCATGCTGGACATAAAGTTGAAGGGTGAGTATCAGAGATAGGCATAGAAAAATGAGACAAAACTTGTTGAACTATGTGAAAAGCTAGATGACCTAAACAGTTGTTCCAATTTATGAATGATGTGCTTTCACCAACAAAGGCTTGTGGACTTGGACTGGAAATGGTTGGCATAATATAAAGTTGATATCTAATAGGACCTTTTAGCAAAATTCTCCTAATCTGTAAGTCCATCACATAAAAGCAATCACAGTGAAATCAAAATAAACTGAATTATCTTTATAAAATTGACATACTAACAATAAATTTTTAGAAATATGAGGTACATGAAGAAGATTAGTAAGTAGAAATTTATAAGAGGAAGTGTAGAGATTAGCTAAACCATAATGAGTTATTTGCAAAGGAGTTTCATTACCTATTTTGATAGTTACAAGTCCTTGATAGGGTGTGGAGTTGAGGTTAAGATGAGAAAGCTTAGTAGTCATGAGACTATTTGCACTAGTATCTTGATACCACTCAAAGTTTGTAGCATTTTTCGTCTGAGATATAAGTAATTTGTTCCAGGTATGTGGGTCATGGTAGAGAAATTTGCTAAAAGAGATTATGGAGCTGGTGCTTGGAAGGCCTGGTTAAAACATTGGTGACATACTAAAGTTGTGTGGCTTGGTTTAGTACAAACTTGGCAAATGGGCCTATTCATTTATGAGCCTAAAGTTGAGAAGACAGGAGAAGGGTTGAAAGACGGTCAAAACCCTCATTGTGGAGCTCTACCACCTTTGTATGGAATTTTTCTAGTCATGCGACCACCACAATAAAGATTGAGGGTTGGTGAGCATTGTCCCCGAGAAGATAGTGTGGTGGAACGAGATGCTGTATTCATTGAAATCTCAATGGATGCAGGTGCCAAAGGTGAGTTTGCTACTAGGTGTGCCTCATATAGTTGGAGATGTCAAAGCTGTAACGATGGAATCACAGTCTGAACCCAAGGCAACGAGAAGATACATTGACAACTCTGAATCTAGAATTGGGTGTTCGATTAGAGCCAAAGAGCTAGTGATGAGAGTAGCTTTCTTGAAATAGTTTGGTACGTTGTTCGATCCCTTCTTCAAATTTGTCAATTAATAGTGAAGCTACAAATATTTTTCTTGTATTCTTTGCATAAACATTCTACTAAGAGCATCCCAGAGATCCTTTGATCTTTTATATTTCTTCACATGTGCTATAACATTTTCAGAAAAAAAAAAAAAGACATTAAGATACAAGTTGATATGTGCTGAATCACTTTGTATATTCAGGATTCGGTAATCTTGAAGGAAGAAACTGTGTAGGAGATGAAACAAAACCATCAACTTAACCATAAAGATTCTGACCATATAAATAAGGAACAATTTGGGCTTGCCATATAAGAAAATTTTCATTGTTTGATTTGATTATAACTATGTGAGAAAACGAGGATAAAATGAAAGATGATGTATTTTAAGTGTAGGAGACAACAAATGAGGACAAGGGTGGAGTCTCGATGTGAGGATTAGAAGATGGAGGTGTGGCTGCCATGGTTCAGAAGGGCTCTGATACTAGACTTGATCATAGGTTGGAAAGTCCGCTCGGACCCAAAAAAAAGGAAATAAGCCCGAAAAAAAAAATTCTATAAAAAATGAGTCCACTTTTAAAAAGCCTAAATATAAAACAGACCGGGTTTAGATTTTTTTTAAAAGTTTGGTTCGAGCCCGAGTCCGAACCCTCTCGTATTATAATAATAATAATTATATATTATTAATAAATAATATCATTAAAAATTTATTTATAACTATAGATATAAGTAAAAATAATTATATAACATATATGATTATTATGTTTTTTTACTCTTACTTATTACATAATATATTATTATGAATAAATTATAATTCAAATAAAATAAATTATTAATCAATAATATTATTAGATAAATTATTATTTTGAGAGGTTTTATTATCTTTTATATATATATTTCAAGTTATTGAAATTTCTTGCAATATTTTTTTTTGAGTTATTTAGTACTTAAAATAAGAAAAAAGTAAGCCTAACAAGTAATAAAATAAATATATTTAATATTTAAAATTAAAAAAATCTAAAAAAATATTTTTTTTAAAACAGACCAGGTCGAGCTCAACCCATTTTTTACCGGGCTTGAGCCCGACTTGGTACTATTTAAATAGTATCGGGCCTAAACAAATTTGTAATTTTTTTATAAGCTCAGTTTTTTTTTTAAACGAGCACAACCCATGATCAAGTTTATCTAATAATTATATTTGTGAAAAGAAAGTAAAGGCAAAAAAGAATATGAAAACAAAATTTCTTATTTCATTTCACATCAATAATGCTCTGTACAGTATCAATATATACCGGAAATATCTCATAAGTGAACTTATAAAAATGAGACATGTATCTTATTCTTGACTCTTCTTGTAAAGGCATGTTCCAAAAGAGTAAAACAATCTAGCTTAATTAAAAATAAACTAAGTCATTAAGAACTATCATCTAAATACTAAATAATCATTTAAATACTTTAACACTTATGAAGTGATTTGCTATGATGCGAGAATGATATACTCAAAAATTCCGGAAGTTTATCAAGCATTATCAAAACCAAAATAAATAAATAAATTGACATTTTAGTATTTTTTTTAATTTTAATGTAGTCTTTTAAACATTGACCAACTCATTTCAATTTTTTATAATATATTTCATCTTTAATGTGTCTTTACGTACGTTAAACCCGTCATTTAATAGAGTTATGTGAATTAACATAGCACAAAGCTAATATGACATTTAATATTTAGTAGTAAATGAAATATGCCATCATAGAAGGGAGAGAAATTACGAGACAATGGTTACAATAAACAACCATGAGGCAAGAAAGCAATATTTTTTACTATTGAGGCGTTTGAGAGTATGGTGGGAGGCCTGGCTGTGCATCGGGAGGCATCTCTGGTTGATTTCCGAACTGCTATAAGCAAAACTTCAAAATTAACTTCCCATGAAAATTGGACCTTACAGTAGCCACTTAAATAGTCATCAAAAGACAAATTAATCAGAACAATAAACAAAGTTAACATGACATATATGAAGAGATGTTAGTGTAATTTTATGCAGAGCTCTACCTCTCAATTGTGGGTCCTCTTTTGTACATTCTATGCGGACATTATAGATGCATGAGAAAAATATTATGAGGTATGTTCAGTTAAACCACTCTTGCATTTTTGTTTGTTTTCTTAATACAAGTGTTTTTTTTCCCTCACTTTTGTCCATGGATGTAAGTTAAAATCCTAATCATGTGAAATAATTTGTCTATTATTTCTCATACCTTACAATTTCATTTAAATTTTGTTATTACCCATCAAATTAGTTATATGCCGAATTTCGCATTGTCCCTACACATTCTCCTTCAAAAATTTTCATTTATGTGTACAACACGAGTGTGGTCCCACTTAGAGTATCCATACCCTCTGATCATAATCGATTCGCCTCAGAACATAGATATATATATAAAAAAGACACCATTTTAGGTTCAGACTTTGGAGAAGAATAAAATGAAAATTATTGGGAAAATACTCAGTCAATTGAAAGAGAATTTAAAAACCAAGAAGATTCTTTCTCAAAAACAAGGAAATAGTGATCCAAAGATCATGTATAGCTAGACATCATTATCAGTTCTCAAAGGTAATCAATAGATCTAATCATTTAGATTTTGTTTTGGTCGAACAATTTGATTTCCAATGTGAATTTCTGTGATGGGTTTTTGCTCAAATTGGGCATTTATCTATGTATTGAAGAAAAATTCACATTACAGAGTAAGGCATTGAGGCATAGCAATGGCATGGAAAATGGTATTCTTAATTGAAAAGGAACTGAGGATAGCTCTAATTGACTGGTATTTATTTATTTATTAAAGCAAAGAACTTTTAAAAAATGATGTAATTGAGGATTGATCACTTCAAAATAGCATGCTGTTAGCTTTGCTTGAGTGAAGATTTCGATGGGAAAATTTTTCTACCTTCAAGACATGATAAGAAATTAAGAGCTTCGTTATCTATATGAAAAACTAAGGGAATTCAATGAAAAACTATAAATGGGAGTTTGGTGTGGTGGCTCTGCATGCAGAGAGAATGTAAAGGAAACTCTCATAAGAGAGTTTATTGACAACCATACAGAAGTGTCCTGAAACATCAATTTTGATATATAGCCACTTCTAACTATGTAAATAAAACAATAGCATAGAAATATGACAAGAGATTTGTAAATCAATGCATCAAGGTTAGAATCACTCTCCACACAATGTTTCTCACCATTTTCAAACTGCAGCACAGCATTTTTCTTCTCATCCATCCATTCCTTCAAGGTTCAAACAAAAGAGAGATACCTGCCTTGTTGGTACTGCCTTTGATGACTCTGAAATCAACGTGGGGCCACTTGCCTCTACGCAGGACTAACTCAGCGGAAGTGTTGGGATTTGAGGAAGTCCCTTCCAAGAACGCCGTGAGAGATACCTGACTAGGATTTGTGAATCGGATATCTTCCATTCTGAAACTCCGCTTGTACACATATATTCCACTCCATTTGGCCCAAGCTATTCCATATTTTTTATCCTCTTCATCCGCATAGTAGTTCATGACCCACAAGACACAGGAAATCTCCACGTGGTTCCATTCACGCTCTAAAACTACATTCTTAAGACCTTCAGGAACTAAGCGTTGCAAATCAAACAAAAAGATATGTTGTGATGTAAATGAGGAATAAATAGTTTCCCAGTTTACAAAGTCAATATCTATGCCATTGACTCGGCCTCTAATACGTAGTTCAGGCGGTTCATGCCATAGGTCCTTAATTTCTGCACCAAAACACACAACCATATCTGGGAATTTATTTTGGAACCAAAAAGACACCGAATCTCCCTCGGTATAGTAGTGAAACCATTCTGGCGTCCTGTCTTCCATCATTACAAACTTCGAGCCATCAACCTTGTGGAATGTCTGTTGCAATACATTATAAGAACAAAGTCATTATGCTTCTCGAGAGAGAAAGGGTGGAGACTCAGTGAAAGAGGAAGAAGATCTATTGAGAAAACTTTCTATGGAGTAATGAATTTTCTCCATCAGTGAGATGCTGAACTTTGTGCGTGATAAAAATGATATGCTTCTGTCTAAATGCCTTTATTTGCGAGTGAATTTAGATAAATAGGATGATGAAGTGAGATAGTGAGTGGGTGAATTGAAGTGATGACCATTTTTTCAGAAGTGGAGGCATAAGATAATAAAAAGTGAGAGTAAAGTCTTTATCGAACTTTGTGTGAAAGAAAGCATTAAGGAGTGGAAGAGATCTGAGGTTATTATGTGGAGAATACTCACATCTATCATTTTTTGTGTGGTTATTTATGGAAACAGTGCAAAAATAATGTGTCTCGAATAATTTTTCTTTCTTAAGAATACCAAACCCTCCTAATTAGAATATAAAAATGATATACCTGTCTATAATAAATGTGAGTTACTACAATAAGCATAATACCGATCAAAACCATAACTCGGGCCATAGAACAGAAACAGTATATCATAGATAGGACAACCACAACAAGGAGATATGATGAAATTTTATGTTTTGTTTTAAGTGTCATGTTTTATCAAACAAGAATATTTCATTATTTCATACATGTTGGCACTAACTTTTCAAGTGCGAAAGTAAGAAGCCATATAAATGCTACCAGAGGGATAATAGAGAGAGAGATTAACCTGATAGAGCAATATGCTACGAGACTCCGAACTCAAGTGTGAATACCAATCTACATTAGCTACCGCCAATTCTGTGCTTGGAGAAATCCCTCTAACTTCCCGAAGGCTAAGCACCTTGTAAGGTCTAATTTTTGTAACCCAATAAGGTTTTAGAATGACAATGGCAATTCTTCTATGCCACTATATTCTAGACTAATATCTCTTATATTTTTCATCGGTCCTAATATTTCAGGGAAGCGTTGAAGGCTCTCGCACAATGAGAGGTCAAGAAATTCAAGGGATCTTAACCAGATGCCTGGAAACGTCTTGGGCTTCCTGCATTCTTTTATACTTAACCTTTCAAGTTTATCAAGAAATCCAACGGAACCATGAACTTCAATTAAATTTTTGCAATCTTCCAGCCATAGTTCCTTCAAATTTGGGACTTCAGATAAGTTAGGAACTCTTCTTAAAAATTTACATCCACTTAAATTCATCACACTCATAGATTGGAACTTCTGCAAAACAACAATAAAAATAACTAGTCTTGATAATTTGTAAGCCCAACAACATAAAACACTCTAAAGCACAGACACTGATATAAACACAAGCCATGGACAGACAAAGTTTAAAAAATCTACATGTAATTTAAAGGTGTCGAGTTGTGCCTTGCACAAGTGTTCGACATGTGTCTACATTTTTGAAAGCCTTCTTGCTTCACAAGAAAACATAGTAATGTTACTGAAAAGTGGCAATGCTCTACACACCTTGAGTTGTTCATCCAGTCTGAGGCAACTTTCGGGCATCTTGAGCATAATTAGTTCCTCGGGATAAAAATCAGAGGGGAAAGATGGGCAAGGATATCCCTTCCAGTCTAGCACTCTTAAACTGTTTGGGAGATGCGTGGGACCTGTGGAAAACTGTGCATTTCTAATGATAAGTATCTTGAGATTTTGCATATTTTTTAAGGCCTTTCCACTCCAATTGATCTCTTTATCTCCAGGCATGTCCAGATTTATGGCTTCAATCTTCTCAGTTCCCTTTCAAACCAAATCATAAGTTAGCCACAAAATTTGTTAAATGTGTTAGGAATTGAAATAAACTTCTAAAGAAATGTACAGATTATAACCTATCGCTAATTAATAGGAGGTTAGTCAAGGAATGAGAAGAGAAAGAAAAGCTACATGTGCACTTAAGATTGTTTTGGCCGGGGATTTAATGCTAGGCAAAATTTAAGAACACCCTAACTATAAAAGAAAATAATAATTAAGAAACAATATACAAACAGATAACTCTTAACATACCTTGTTTTTCTCTAAAACCTGAGCAATGTCCTTATGGAACCACAACCTTGTGCGTTTGCCAGGCTCTTTTGGTGATTCTTGCCGAACAATTTCTTTGCCCATGTCTTGAATCAAATCATGCATTGTCACATGGCCAGAATCAATCTTTATGAGACATTTATCAATCAAAACTTTAATAGCATAGTTTGGGCATATACCGCGAGCATATAGAGCACTTGCGACATAATCCAAGGTTTCTCCTTTAAAGCAACAGGCAATGTCAAGAAAAATTTCCTGTTCGTATTCCTCCAAAGCATCATAGCTTACTTTGTGTCACACCCCAAATTTTAAGTACACATGCGCGGAAGCGGAATTATAGAGGAAATACTTATGGCATTCGTTTGAATCATATGAAACATATGAGTTTTTCTTTAGAGGACATTTGTAGAAATTTCGGCAGAGTCTCCTCTATAACGTAGACCTCCCGAAATTTCTACAAAGTCTCAGACAGTACAATATAGCCCAAAAGGGCGCAATCAGACCAAAAGAAAACATCTGGGGTGTAGGGATACCCTAACAATGATTCAGTGGAGCCAGCTTTACAAGGTTTTACAAAGTTTCAAACAAAAATATATATACAATCAAAATACACTCACATGAGCTCCGCAGGCTCACCAAAGAACGTCTCCAGAGGTCAGCCACTAGAAGGCGGCTGGGGGCAGACTAGAGTCCCTACTGCTCTCTGAAAAATATATATATACAAAAAATGAGTCGAATACTCAGTGAATAAGCACACCGACCCTTTTTAAAATAAATGTAGGTCAAATAGGTTTACACATATATATATACAGATATAGACCATATGAAACAGATTTTAAACCAACTCCTTTTTCAAAATACACCGAACGCATCTAAATAGAACCAATCGGAACACAGACGCAGAGCACACAGCTCGCGGGGAAAATCACTACAGACGCAAGGCTTTCAGCTTGCGAAAATAAAATAACTCCGCGTGTGGTGGCCTGCACACGGGGCTAGCACCACCCCTGCTAGCTGAGGTTCAGATCATGGTGCACCAGGGCTAACATCTACTGTTGTTAGCTACAGGATTCTGAGCAGACAACTCCATAAAATTTCCAAATAGCATTTCAGACAAAGTATGTTCAGATCAGTTTCACAGTAGGATTTCCAATTAACTCAACATCCGTAAACTTGCAAAATTCCCGATTGAAATCAAATTTTGGTAAATATGCTTATGACTACATTTTTGAAATATATATCTCCATAAATAGAGAATCAAATTCTTAAAACACTGCAAGGAAACTTAAGAACAGAAATACGAATTTCCTGAGTCTTTGGTCTGCGTTACTTACTCACCTTCCGAGATACTACAGAAATTCTCTGATTCGTTCCTCGGCTATACCCCGATCTCTGGAATTTCCTACAATACCCGTTCATTGAATTTTAGAAAATGAACCCCCCTAAAGAATTTCATACGGACTTGGACTTATCAACCTTTAAAATTTAATCCTCTCCTAATTTTACACCGTCCAACTCGTACAGTAAATTCCATATACATATTTTTGTGCTTCCTTTTCCTTGGTTCCACTTAGGAGTTATAAACCCAATTTCAAAAATTAAAAGAAATGTCTACCATCTTTAATCGAGAAATTTATTCTAATTTAGCAATTAAGAAAGGAGCACAGGGGGGTTTTGGTCCTTAATTAAAATGGTATATATATACCTATATGCAGAATTTTGGGGGGAATTAATGTATAGGAAAATGGGCGTATAGTTTAATATAATTGAAATCAGAATTTTATCCAACCAAATCATCCTTTTGCCACACTTTTTTTTTTCTTCGGTACAAGACTTCCCTTCAAACTGCCACAACACAGGACATATTACAGCGTTAATCTACAGGGAAGAGAAGCACCAGAATTTGAAATCAAAGAAGCACACATGCAACAGAATTTTTACGCCTAAACACCAGTCCCATACAGCCACTAACTCAGCTCAAATGAGGAGCAAGCAAAGAACAGGAATCAAACTAGAAAAATGGATGAGGCGCTGTTCAGCAAACTAAGGGAGATGAGGCGCTGAAAAAGGGTCCAGCAGAAGCATTACGCACAACAGAATTTGTAACTTGGGGAGAGGATCATTCTGGCGTGATTTTTATCAGTAACCAGCGCTGGAATTTAGCAACCCAAGGAGATGATTTCTGCAGCAGAAAGTAACAACCAAGTCAGCTAAAAATGGCGCTAACAGAGGAGAAGATGATGAAAATTTCTGGCGTGCTCTCACCCAAAAACCAGCAGCAAAATGGAACTCATTCAAGGAGAAGCTGCAGCTGGAACTTCGAACAGCATCAACGCTGAAATAGGGCAACCAGAAACGCTGAACAGAGGAGTAGATGAGCTGCAAATTTAATCCATACCACTTCGTTCAGCAAGGAGGAGATGCGACTGGAATGGAGCACTCACCAGGAGAATTTTCACAGCGTGCAGAGGGAAGAAACCAGCGTCCAGCAGTTCGCATGAGTAGAGATGGTAGCATCCAGCGAAAACAGGGGATGAAGAGATGATTTCCAGGCGGTTCTGTAATGCTGCGCTAGAGGATAATTACTGCAGCAAGTCTGGATGGAAATGACCGAACAAACCCAGCTGAAGGAAGAAGGAGAGGAGGGGTACTTCGGTAAAATGGCAGAGGATCAATTGGTGCATGGCAGCTGTCCGATTTTTGCATGGGAAGTCAACTTCATGCATTCCTCTTCACGTCGTTTTTTTTTCTCCTGCCTGCATCACAAGTTCACGTCGGTTCTTACACTTTGAGTATATGTTGGATCTTTTTATTGGGAATTCTTTGATAGCTATCTAATGCAGAATTCCATTCATTTATTCCTCTATTGAATAAGTCTGAACCGATAGCTTCTAAAGCTAATGGAAGACGACAAGCGTAAAGTACTACATTGATTAAATTGTCCTTGAAACTTGGATCAGCTCTGTTTTGTCTAAAGGCATTCCATCTAAGCAATTCAAGAGCTTCTTCTTGATTTAGACTATCTACCTCATAAATTTTTTCAACACCATGTGTTTCCAACAAATGCTTGTCCCTTGTTGTTATAATTATTCTACTGCCAGAACCAAACCAATCAAGATCCCCAGCCACTGCTTGCAATTGCTCTTGCTCATTAACGTCATCAAGAACTAAAAGAACCTTTTTTCCATGAAGCATATGTTGTATAGTTGGAATTCCTTGATAAACATCTCTTAAGCTAATATCTTCTCCAACCACTTCAGAAAGAAGCTTTTTTTGGAGATATACTAGGCCATGCTTATTTGAATTCTCTCTAACACGATCAAGAAAACAGATGCCTTCAAATGGATCAGCAACTAAATTGTATGTTGCTCTAGCGATTGTCGATTTGCCTATTCCACCAATGCCACAAATCCCTACCATTTGGACTTCTTTGTTACATCCAACATCCAAAAGAGAGTTTACCTTTAACACTCGAGACTCAAGTCCAACTGGATAATTCGCAATGTGTAAAGGTTTGCGGTTAATCCTTGTAAAGACCTCTTGAACGATCTCTTCAATACAATGACATTCATATTCTTGCCTATCCCAATAACAAAACTGTGAAAATTCATATCAATCTAATTATTTTGCGACAACTTAAATTCATACCAAACACATCAAATCAAACACTTGGACACAATGCACCACTTCAAATATAAGATTAGCGCTCTTCAAATTTTGGAGCGTCCATACTTCTTGGCCTTTCTATGATATTAATATATATGATCCTAATTATCAAATAAATTAAACACAAAATAATAAATCAGACAAAATAAGCACATGCTCTGATTTCATTTTTTTTTGGGGTCCCTTTTTGACTTATATTGAACAAAAAATGAGCAATTATATTGGACAAAATACCTGACTTTTAACGCTCGAAATTTTGTTGAGTTGAGTCATAATTTATGTTAGTGTTTGATGCTTCCTAGCCTTTGTTACGTATTAATATGACAGTAACTATTAATATCGAATAAAAAAATAAAATTTGCAAAGCAAAAATAGGGTGATGTACTCAAATACCCAGTTTTAAAATGGAGACCAGAGAGATTAGCAGCATCTTGCAGAGCCAGCCTCCGTTTTCGCACCTTCTTTTTGCCATACGTTTTCTTATGCTTGGCGAATGCTTCTCCATAATTTTCTCTCTGATGCCGCACTTCTGATGGATCCACATTATAGAAAACAGGCACAACCAAACGGTCATTTTTCTTTCTACACTTAAGGATCTGAACAAGCTCATCTAAACAAAATGTTGAGGAAGCATAGTTTTCAGAGAAAATAGTGATAGCAATTCTAGACTCTTGGATTGCTTTGACAAGTGATGGTCTAATCTTTTCTCCTTTTCTAAGCTCCTCATCATCCATAAAGGTACGGATACCCTTTCGATCTAAAGCATTGTAGAGATTTTTTGTAAAATCAAAGCGGGTATCTTTCCCTCTAAAATTGAGAAAGACATCATAAGTCCATCCATAGGTGAAGGAAGAGGAAAATGGTGATTGCTCTGCCATGGTAGCTAGTTAAAATGAATGGTGTTAGACCCACCATATATAGGAGGAGCAAGAAACACCAGTGCTTCAAAGTTTAGTAGCAAACAAGTAATCATTGGAAACAGAAAACAAATCAATCGATGGCCCTTTGCTTTCACGTGCTCATCCCAGACAGGGTGCATCACTCCCCAGGTTCATCACTACAGAAAACATGAAAAAGTGGGTAATAGGAATAAAAAATCAAGTCAATAAAATAAATGTAGGTTAAACTTATATTTATACGATGGAATAATGTTTGAAAATAAATAATTAAATTTTAAAATTAGTGAATGATAATTTAGTATAATTGATTAAAGTTTTAACTTTTATCAATGTTTCAAAGTTAAATATGATTAGTTTAACGTTCTCAAAACAAAAATTTGAGGTGATTTAGTATATAGCTTCCTCGTTATTCCCTAGTCACTGCTATCGAGCTACTCAACTGAACTCTAAAAAATGAAGAGTTGGACCCAAGTGGTTGAATCATTGATAAATGTAATGGAAATATTTTTCCCCCTTAAAAATAGTACTTGCATTGCTAAAAGGGAAGGATCAAAATACACAAGAGACTTGCATACATGAGCTCTGTTAGTATTTAATATAATAATTTTGTTATGGAGAACTTGATCTCTTGAGAAATCAAGTTTGTCTCTACTATTAGATCATTTTGAGATTCACGTGTATGATAACAAAAAATTATTTTGTGCAAATCTTGAAGAGATCTAATAGTAAAAAATTCGTTTCATATTTGAGTGCACAGCATGCCTTACTGCCTGTGCACAGCAGGGGATCTATTCTTATAAGAAGTAGGATAAAAAACCAAACAGAGTAAGAGTGATAGCAATGTCCCAATAGAAACCTTAGACTGTCTAAAGCAATACATGGCCTACCAAATTGTTTGCCTATTGAGTTTACAAAACTACCACTATATATGAAAGCCTAAAAAATTAAAATTTGCTTATTGATTTCACATGATCAAGAAAACATATAAAATGTAAAATATTATAAAATTTAGATTAAATTAAAATTTTAATCTCTTAACTTTATTTAAAATTTTAAATTAATCCCTTACTTAACCCTGCAAGTATGGTAGGAATTAGGAGAAGAAATAAAAAATTAACAATTCCCTATTGATTTCACATGGTCTAGAAAACATGTAAAATTATAAAAATTTAGATTAAATTAATATCTTAATCCCTTAATTTTATTAAAAATTTGTAATTAGTCCATTATCTAACTCAGCAAGCATGATAGGAACTAGGATAAAAAATTTTACACAACAAGAAGAGCAACGTCGAAACAGAAAGTTTGGACGGTTTTAATTATTTAAGGCACAGAATTGAAAATTTTGAATTAAACAAAAAGAGTGTTCCCATTAAAACAAAGTTGTATTCATAAAGAACTTGGGATGCTTTGGAATATGCCAATAGCAAGTGGACTGTTTATAAAATTGTGGGGCTGTAGTAGACTTAATTGCAGTCTAGTTCATGGAATAGCATTAAGTTTTCTTGCTCATTGCTTATGAGGTGAAGTTAGAAGTTAAAGAATCAGTTTGATATATCTCAAATTTAAAATGTTAAATAAAATTAAAAGACCAAATTTCATCTAAAATTTAATAGTTACATGCATCAAACTCAACTGATTTGTTACAATGTGAGAATCATTCTCATATCTCACATACTCCTGAAGATTATCGAGCATTACCAAAACAGAAATAAAAAATAATGAAATGATATTTTTATCTTTAAAAAATTCTTTTTTAAATTTGACCATCTAATTTTGATTTTTTGAAGAATATTTCATCTTTGGTACATCTTTATGTTGAGCCCATAAAAAATGTGTAAGAGTGTGTGTGTAAAATAGAAAGGTAAAACTAATACAACCTTTAAATGTTTAATAGTAATTGAAATATGTCATCATAAAACATCATACCACTTAAAGATAACCACAAGATTATATTACTTTTGTGACCTATGGCATTTGAATGAATTTTTGACCACATTAACTTCAAATTGAATCAAGTAGTACCAAAATAAAAATAAAAAATAACGAATTGATATTTTGATCTTTAAAATATCCTTATTTTAAATTTAACCATATCATTTTGTTTTTCAAAGAATATTTCATCTTTCATACATCTTTACATTAAGCCCATTGTGTGTGTGTGTGTGTGTGTGTAATAGAGTTATGTGATGTGACCTTTAAGTCTTTAATAATGATTGAAATATGTCATTACATAACACCATACCATTCAAAAGATACCCACAAGATCATACTATTTTGATAATCTATGGCATTTCAATGACTTTTAGACACTGAATAACTATATTAACTTCAAATTAAGTTATATCATACATCTCTATCAACATTGTTAATGGACTTAGAGTATCCCAAAAAAAATATTGAATACAAAATACTCTTTAAAAAATTAAAACAAATCATTCATACTTTGAGATACAAAATTGAAACTAAATATGTTTTTCAATAACAAAAATATTAATTCACTCTTAAAATAATCAAATGGCAAAAGAAATAATAACAATCTAATTGTCAGTAATAATTTATTCTAAATTACAAGACAATGAGTACAATAAACAACTAAGGCAAGAACACAATTTCCTTCACTATTGAGGTATTTGAGTGTGGTGAGGAATTATAATTCTTCGTAGTAATACAATATACATTTAGGAGAGAGTGACACAGAAAATTAAAAGTATATATGGGTTTTATTTTTTCTCTTTTTACCCACTCCCTATTTTCTCTTTATTACCATACATTTACTTGTTAAATGCAAAAAGATCCATATCTATGTGGTAGGAGGCCTGATTGTGCACTAGGAGGCATCCTTGGTTAATTTCCAAACTGCAATAAGTAAGACTTCAAAATTAGCTTCCTATGAAAATTGGACCATCCAGTAACAACTTAAACAATCATCAAAAGACAAATCAGAATAATGAACAGGGTTAACATGACACATATGAAGAGATGTCAGTGTAATTTTATATAGAGCTCTACCTCTCAATTGTATGTCCTCTTTTGCACATTCTGTGTGGACATTATAGACACATTGAGAAAAATTAATATTATGAGGTATGTACAGTTAAGCTACTCTTGCATTTTCGTTTGGTTTCTTAATAAAATTTTCTTCTCACTTTTGTCCATGGATGTAAGTGAAAAACTGAACCATGTTAAATATTTTGTCTATTATTTCTCATATCTTACCATTTCACTTAAATTTTTTTATTATCCATCAAATTAGTTATGTGCCAAATTTTGCATTTTCCAAACATAGTCTAATTTAAAATTTTTCATTTATATGAACAAAGTCCCACTTTTTGGTATATTATCCATGCTCTATTGCCATTATCGATTCACCTCAGAAAATAAGAGTCTTCTCACTAAGATACCTCCTAACTATTTTATGTTCAGATTTGGGAGAAGAATAAGATGAAAATCACTGAAAAAAATACTCAATCAATTAAAAGACAATTTAAAATACAAGAAAAGTCTTTCCCTGTAACGAGGGAGAAGTGATTTGAAAATCATGTATTGCTAGACACTATGGCCAATTCTCAAAGGTAAGCAATAGATCCCAACATTTAGATTTTGTTTTGGTCGAACAATTTGATTCCCAGTGAGAATTTATGTTATGGGTTTTTGCTTAAATTGAGCATTTATTTGTGTATGGAAGAAAAATTCACTCTGCAGAGTAAGGCAATGGCTTGGGAAATGGTGTTCTTAATCGAAGAGGAATTTAGGACAGCTCTTATTGACTAGTATTTATTTATTTATTTTAACCAAAGAACCTTAAAAAAATGATGTAATTGAGGTTTAATCACTTACAAAATAGCTTGATGTTAGCTTTGCTTGTGTGAAGATTTTCCTACCTTCGAGTCAAAATAAGAACTTCCTTATCTATCAAATCTACTATTATTGTCTCTGTTGTTTTTATTTTTTCCTTCCCTTTTCTTCTATAGATCATAACTTTCTATAAAATTATGAGAAAACTTGGGCAAAAAGTACCATTTTTGAACTTGTATAGTTCGTTTTAATGATTTCATTATTAATATATTGATTTTTTTTTTATTAAATACTAGTTACACACATTTAGTACTGGCTAGAAATTGAATTATTGTACAATCAATAGGGGAAAAAAATGAGTATTCCCAAAAAAAGAAGTTGAGTTGTTGCAGAATCAGCAGAAAAACTAATAATGAAGATAATTAAAATTGACAAGTACTCTAAAATGTATTCGATATCTACAACGACGATGACATTTTAGTAAGAGCTTTATAGAAAAGTTCATTAGAGATTAGATCCTACCCACATATTTTCTTTTTCTTTTTCTTTTTCTTTTCAATGAAAGGTAGGCTAAAGGTGCATATATTAGATTATTTGAAAAGTAAACTTGGACTGGAGAATTCAGAAGCTATGAATTGTAACGAAGTGGAAGAGATTGAGCAAGGCAGATGGTATCTTTGGAGGGATGACATTAAAGTCACCTAATGTCAAAAGAAAACCACACGGAAGTGTCCTGAAACATCAATTTTGATATACAATCACTTCTAACTACGTAAATAAAACAATAGCACAAAAATAACTGGAAAGATTCATAAATCTATGCTCCACAATTAGAATCCCATTCCATACAATGTTTCTCACCACTTTTACACTGCGGCATAGCATTTGCCTTCTCATCCATCCATTCCTTCAGGGTTCAAATAAAAGAGAGACACTATGTTGCTGGTTTAGCCTTTCATGACTCTGAAATCAACCGGGGGGGCCACTTGCTTCTACCCAAGACTAAATAGAAGTGTTGGGATTTGTGGAAGAACCTTCCAAGAACCCAAGGAGAGATTCCTCATTAGGATTTATGAAACGGATATCTTTCATTTTGGATTTCTGCTTGTACACATACATCCCACTCCATGTTGCCCCTGGAAGGTCCCATTTGAAAATCGAGCAGCAAGAAATCTTCACGTGGGTCCATTCACGCTCTAAAACTACGCTCTCGAGTTTATCCTCAGGAACTAGGCATCGCAAATCAAACAAAAAGATATGCTGTGACATAATTATTCCCAAAATACTTGCAAAAATTCTTCCATGAAATACTGGGTCAATGTCAATGGTTTTCCCATTGACAAAGACCTGAGCATTTAGATTAGACATGTCATTGTATGTCCTGTGAATTTCTGCAGCAAAACATAGAGCCATAGTTGGGAATTTGTTTCGGATCCAAAATGACATTGAATCTCCCTTGGTATAGTGGTCAAACCATTCTGGCATCCTGTCTTCTTGTATTATAAAGTTCAAGACATCAACCTAGCGTAATGTCTGTTGCAAAACATTACAAGAACAAAGTTAGTGTCTAAGAATAGATTTACTGGGAAAGGGGAGTTCTTTTTAGCCATGCTGTGCCTCTCCAGAGATAAAGTAGGGGAGATTTAGGGAGAGAATGGATAAAATTATGCTTCTGTCTACATGCCTCTTTTCGTGAATGAAACTAGACAAATAAGATGATGAAGTGACATATAGTATGTTTGGATACACGTTGATTATTGTTCAGAATCGCTTTTAGCCAACTCCAATTGCCTAAAAACAAGAATTTTGTGCTTTGTGAAAATGTGGTTTGGGTGCCCTATCACTGTTCCAAACACACACATAGTGAGTGGATGAAGCGAAGTGGTACCAAATTTTGAGAAGTGGATAATAAAAAGTGAGAGAAGAGTCTTTATTCAACTTTCCGCGAAAGAAAGTATGGAAGAGTGAAAGAGACTTAAAGTTATCATGTGCAGTATACTCACCACATGCATATTTTTAGAGAAATAAGTTGCATATAAAATAGTATTTTTTGTGTGGTTATGCAAACAATGCAAAAATGATTTGTGCCTTGAATAATTTTTTCTCTTAAGAATACAGAACCCTCGTAATTGGAGTATAAAAATGATATACCTGTTTATAATTAATGTGAGTTATTATTAATTATAAGCATAATGCCAATTAATACTATAAGTTGGATACAGAACAGAAACACTAGATCAAGATAGGACAACCACAACATTCAGATATAATAAAATTGTGCTTTATTTAAGTGTCATTTTATGTTTTATGGAAGAATAAATCATTATTTCACAAATGTTTGGCATCAACTTCTTTTTAAAAGAAGTGCTTTATAAGTCGCCATATAAATGCAATCAGAAGGGTAATGAAGAGAGAAAAATTAACCTCACTCAGTAATAATCTACCAGACACCGAACTCAAGTGTCTGTCTAATACCTCCACTCCTTTTAAGTTTGGCGGAAGTGCTCTAACTTCTCGAAGATTGTAGCAAGTCATAAGTTTTAATTTTTGTAACCCAACAAGGTTTCTAAATGACATCGACAATTCTTCTATGCCACAATAGTCCAGACGATCATCCTCTATATTTTCCATCGTTTCTAATATTTCTGGGAATCTCTGGAGCTTCCAGCACTCTGTGAAGTCAAGAAATTCAATGCATGTCAACCTGATGTCTGGAAAGGTCTTAAGCTTCGCGCATTCTCGAACACTTAATCTTTTAAGTTTATCAAGAAATGCAACAGAAGCGTTAACTTCAATCAAATTGCCGCAGCCATCTAGACACAGTTCCTTCAAATTTGGGACTCCAGATAAGTAAGGAACTCCTCTTAAAAATTTACAACCTTTGAATTCCATCACACGCACAGACTGGAACCTCTGCAAAACAAGATTAAAGATTAACTAGTCTTAATAATTTGCAAGCACAAAATAATACAGACACTAGGCATGACAAGGACAAAATTTAAAGAATCTACAAGTAATTTAAAAGTGTTGCGTTGTACCTAATATGGGTGTCCGACATATGTCTACATTTTCTAAAGTGTTTGTGCTTCATAATAGAACATAATAATCAGAAAAATGGCAATGCCCTACATGCCTTGAGTTGTTCATCCAGTTTGAGGCAACTTTCCTTCATCTTGAGGATAATTAGTTCCATGGGATTAAAATCCGATGGGAAAGAAGGACAAGGATATCCCTTCCAGTCTAGCACTCTTAAACTGTTTAGGAGATGCTGGGGACCTGTGGAAAACTGTGCATTTCTAACAATAAGTATCTTAAGATTTCACATATTTTTGAAGGCCCTTCCACTCTAGTTAATCTCTGTATCTCCAGGCATGTCCAGATTTATGGCTTCAATCTTCTCAGATCCCTTTCAAACCAAATCATAAGTTAACCACAAAATCTGTTAGATGTGTTAGGAATTGAAATAAACTTCTAAAGAAATGAACAGATTAAAACCTAATAAATAGTAGGTTAGCCAAAGAATGTATAACACCTACTCTAATAAACCATTGGAGTAGGTACTTCGTCCCCTAAATATATGCCAAGTACCTATATAGTTATAAATCCTTGAGACTTTGACTCACGCTAGTTAATATTCACTTAAAAGGGCTCAGCCCTATTAAGCAACAATACCTGTTTAAGTTATTGTATAAAAATAAGGGTTCCGCTCATTTTATTCAATTCAAAATATAGGGACTCATAGTCTACATCTCGAGCATATATTAGAATATTTTAAGAAATTAAATTCAAAGGTCCATAAGTATCAAACTGCTAGCTAAACAATATTTTAAGGTCTAAAAATAGTAAAACTAAATAATAATATCATATGGTTATGGCAAAAGATAAATATTAACCCAGCATGAACTCGAAGAGTACAAGAGCTAATAGCTCACTCCTCCGGTAACTTCCCTTGCCTCCTATTCAGTCCTTCACCTGAAAATGTTAAGAGAATAAGGTGAGCACTAATGTCTTAGTAACCCAGAGTCTTACCATGTGCATACAAACTAACAACCATACCCAATTAACATACAATAGGCCTCCATACAAATCCAACATCACTATTATTAATTATTAACATAAAAGATCATAAGGTATAATTCGAAATAGTTATATGCACAATATGATAAAATACAATATGTGCAACCTCCCTTATTGCTTTGTCTAGCCTTATATCGCTAACTGAAGCCACAGGCTTATCCACGATCTGGCCACACATTAGACTGACCAAAGCTACTCCAGTGCTCGAGATGTACCCGACCAAAGGTACAGAACCCAAGCCCAAACTATGGCTCCCCTCCTTAAAAGACTAAACCAGGAAGTGTCACTGTCCCACGTTCCCCTTTTACAAACCTGGCCAGGTAAGTATTGAGGAACGAGGCCCTACGAAAAGTCAACCACTATGCGCGAGGTAGAGGCAAACCATGCGGTCATCGTATCATATATATCTCACCAACATCTCCTTAACCCATCATTTATGTATGTCATATTTATCCAGAATTCATACGAGCATGCTTAAAAAATAAAAAACCCCATATAGTATATCAAATAAGACTAACAAGCATGCTTGAAAGAAATAAAATACTCTAAAATTTCACTTCAATAATTTGAGCTCATAAGCATGCTTGAAAATGAAACACTATGTCAAAATTTTATTATATCTGCAAGCATGCTTAATAGGATTGTAACAATTCCATTAATTTCACAATCATTTACTTTTACTGTTTTATAATCCCATACAGCTTATTTACCTATGCCACGCTCAATAAGATAAACTTATTTATTTAATTAAAATTTCAACAATAACCCAATTTGCACACACATAGAAAAATCCCGAATTACCTATTCTCTTTTGGCTAAGTAGTCAAACGGCAAGAAAATCAAAGCAATAAGAGCTCTTAATGAAAATCTACAAAAGTTACACATATATAAAAACATCAATATATAATTCAAAACTACTTATTTATTATCCTAAACTACTCTAAAGTTATTCTAAAACTACTTTAGAAACTTAAAAGCTATCATAGAGAACCTAAAATTCTCTTTTAAATCCATATTTCTTTATACTTTAATTAATTCATTAGAGTAGTCAATTTTATGTTAACTTAAATTTACAAAAGTTCTCAAATTCCTAAATCTTGATTTTCTCATCTAAAATTTATAATTTACATATATATATACGAATTAAATTTATATTCCCAAATTCACACACACACATATCTATGTATAAAAATTTATATTAAATTTTATATTCATAAATTCATATTATATACATACTTACAAATATATATATATATATATATATAATTAAATATATATGTATATATATATTCATTTCAGAAAAATAAAGGGATGAAAGGATGTGTTTCTGCATAAGAATATATAATTATGTATATATTACAATTACATATATATATATATATAAGGGATGAAAGTTGTATATATACCTATATATATATTTAATCCACAAAAGGACGAAAAGGTGCATATTGCATATCACTTTAATTAAATAGTGCGTGGGGTATGTTTATACATATGCATATATATATAGTCATATGAGATAGAGAACAAAAAGCTACTCTCATACCTGGTGTGGAGATGTAGGTTCGAAGAGGGATTGAAAGAATAAATTGGAATTACTTAAAGAAAAGCTTCTAGTCGTGTGAGAGAGAGCAGACAGATGGAGGAGTGAAAAATAAGAAATAAGTTTAGGTTTTTCATAATTAGATTATTAAAGATATATATCTTATTAGTTATTATTATTATTATATTTTAAAATTTTATTGGCTATTAAAACTAACTTTAAGTTATCTTTCGGATAATTTGAAATATTTTAAAATTAACTAAAGATATATATCTTATTAGTTTTTATTATTATTATATTTTAAAATTTTATTGGCTATTAAAACTAACTTTAAGTTAACTTTTGGATAATTTGAAATATTTTAAAATTAACTAAAGATATATATCTTATTAATTTTTTTTAAAATCTTTGACTCTTTAAATTATATATATATATTAATAAATTTTTAAATAGTTAAAAATTTGACTTTTCCCTTATCCCATCCTGTACCCTACTCTTTAGGCCTAATATTTAATCTTATATCCTTTTTAAAGTCACTAACACTGTAAGTCCTAAAAATTTTTGAGATGTTACAGAACGTGAAGAGAAAAAAAACAAGCTACCAGTGCACTTAAGATTGCTATGGCAAGGGATTTAATGCTAGGCAAAACTCGAGAACATCCTAACTATAAAAAATGATAACTATTAAAAATATATATATACATGCAGATGACTTTAACATACCCTATTTTCTTCTAAAACATGAAGAATGTCTCTGTGGAACCACAACCTAGTGCGTTTTCCAAGCTCTTTTGGTGATTGCTGTCAAATAATTTCTTTCCCTATGTCTTGAATCAAATCATGCATTGTCACAAGACCAGAATCAATCTTTATGAGACATTTATCAATCAACACCTTAATACCATAATCTGGGCAAATATCATGAGCATATAGAGCACTTGTGGCATATTCCAATGTGTTTCCTTTAAAGCAACAAGCTATGTCAAGAAAAATTTCCTGCTCGTATTCCTCCAAAGTATCATAACTTACTCTGAGTATCTGTTGGATCTCTTTATTGGGAATTCTTCGATAATTATCTAATGCAAAATTCCATTCACTTATTCCTCTCTTGAACAAGTTGGAACCTATAACTTCCAAAGCCAATGGAAGACCACAAGCATAGAGTACGACATTGTTTAAACTGTCCATGTAACTTGGCTCAACTCTATTTTGTCTAAAGGCATTCCACCTAAGCAATTCAAGAACTTTTTCTTGATTTAAACTCTCTACCTCATAAATTCTTTCAATACCATGTCTAGCTAGCAAATGCTTATCCCTTGTTGTTACAATGATTCTACTTCCAAAACCAAACCAATCATGTCCCCCAGTGTAACCTCCGGTTCCCTGAAAACTAGAGGAAACGTGAGAAACGTAACGTACAGTTTCTCCGTTAACGAACGAAACTTACCGAATACAAAAGGAAGTCCCCCAAGATGATGGAGTTAAGGTCTCGAAAAATTTGGGAAGCATTCTAGACTCCTAAATATGAGAATCCCAAGCTCAGACGGAAAGAAAAATGGAGCTAGAATGAAAAAACAATTTGTCACGAAAAGCCTACGAAATGTAATGGCATTTTCGTAATTTTGAGCAATTTTTGGAATTCATACAAGAGGGCTTTTTAAATGAAATTTTTGAGTTCTTCGGGGTTCTCAGGGACCCTAAAAATCATGGGAAGCCCCGGGACAGTTAAATCCCCTCCAGTGGACGTTTTTCAATGTCGGTGTGCCCGAACTTTGATGAATCTGTTCAAGAAGGTTTTAGTTCCAATTTGAGTGATTCCAAAGGAATTTTACTAAATTGGAAACCTAAATTTTATAATGAAAAAGACAGTTCTAAAAAAGGAGCTAAAACGAAGGAGAAACGAAAATGCCAAGAATAAAGGACAAAATGGAAAATTTTGAAAAGTGTAACTTCCTCCCACCTATATATATGATGAGCCCTTCTTCTCCCCTCATTATGCACGACCAAGTTCTGCCCAAAACCAGAGGAAAACCCTAGGGAGAGTGGCGCATAAGAGGAAGGCAAAGAGGAGGAGAAATCAAAGGCTTAAGGTATGAAAATTAGTAGTTTTTCATGCTCTTTCTCTTCCAAATCTCTTCTCCTCTATTCTCCTTTGTTTCCTATGATTATCATGAAGTCTATAAATCTGATTCAAGGGAGATATTCAAGGGAAAGTTTGGGTTTGAAGAGATGAGCTTGGAGAAATCAAGATTCAAGCCAAACTAAGCAAGGAAACAAGGTAAAAATGCATCCTATGGTTGATACCTTTCACCCCACTTCTTCTCCATTTCGACCTAGACCAAGAACCCTAGGAGGATCTGATTTCCAAGCCCAACCAAGCATGATTCTTAGGTATTTGATGGAGAGGAATAAGAATATGCAAAGAAAACAACTAAATAACCATTAGATTTCAAGATGCAAGTTCTAGGGTTTCAATTGCACCTTATAAAATCTGATTTTGTATGATGATTCCTAGGCCTAAGTAAGAGTTTAAATGAGCTCCCAAGATCCCTAAGAGCCTCCCCATATGCTTCTTCCCTTGAGAAAACAAAGAAAGCTCCATGAAACCCAATATGCTTCATAGCCTCGGCCTAGATGGGTTCTCCTAACTAAGGAGAGTTTTAAATTTTTCTAAGGCCATTCTTGAGTCATATTTGATGAATGAAAATGAGGGGAGGCCTTGGAAAAAATTTAGAACTCATAGAAAGTGATTTGGTGCCTTAGGTTCCATATTATGACCTAAAGAAGCAACATGATGTTATGCTCTTTGTTTTAATTGTGTGATGACTCCAAGAGGCTTAAAAGGAGTCAAGAATCATATTTGAGAGGAAAGAATGGAGCCTAGAAATTGTTTGAGGGGTGTTGCTTTATTAGATGCATTTATGGACCATAATGGAGCTTATAGAGCAATCTAGTATCTAAGCAAGTTGTATGACCTTAGAGTTTGTTTCATAAACCTAATTGGCTCTCATAAATTGTATCTAGGCCAAGAGAAACCATCTCTACCAAATTGTGGGTGTGTGGCCGAAAGAGGAGGCTTGAAAGCTAAGGAAAAAGTGTGTGCTTGTATACAAGGTAGCTCTCTCCACCTTCTCTCATGCATGGATGTGTGTTTAGCTTGTTTTAGAATATGTGTATGTGTATTTTCAAGCTAAGAAAAGTATGCTAGCATGCCTTTATATTCCATGATCCTTGATACCATGTTATGTTTCAAATGAATCCATGATGTTTGTATGAGTTTACTTGAGTGAGGAGAGGCCAAGAACTCTTCCCTTAGGTGAGGATGAGCCAAGAACCCTCGAGCTTGGTTGAGACAAAGCAAAGAGTCTCCCAAAAGTAAAGTGGGCTCCCAAGAGTATGGTTGAGTCCAAAATGCTCAAGAATGGGTGAGGCAAGTCCAAAATCTATAAGGAGAAGTGTGAGGTCAATCCAAACACTTGGTGATCTCTTGAATGATTTGTATGAGTTGTTCACATGCCAAGTTTGCTTATAAAATGTCCATGGCTTTTATTTTCTTCATACATGCATTTGTAAAGCTTACTTTGCACATATTATGTGTGATTGAATGGAAGATGAGCTATTGAGATTCTTTGAATCTCATCCCCTCCTCTCCAATGATCTAACATGCTAGGTGGATCAAATACTTATGGTAAAGGGAGCCAACAACCATGAAGAGCAAGGATTGACAAGCCTATGTGTTATTTTAGCCATTTTGGAACCATAATGATAGTTCATAATGTATATGATATTACATATGTACCATAAACCATAAGACATGTGTAAATATACTATTATGTGATGTTTAGATGTATGAAAATAATATATGACCTATAATACTTATTTTGAGTATGGAAGGCCAAGGTGTGCAATATGGGATTTTGATGAATGTATGCATAAGTGTGGGTTGAATGGCCAAAATGAGATGCATGAGGTTTGGGACCATTTGGGTAGCTTACACAAGTCTCAAATGTGCTTTTAAACTTGCCCAAAAGGTACCACAACCAAGAGAAGGCCATTTGGTAAATTTGGTACCTCATATGGAGCTAAATTTGACCATAATGGAATCCTATATTATTTTTTAGTCAAATGAGTTAGTCTTGATCTGATATTTGGCATGCAATTAGGTCTCATTAAGAGATATTTGGAAAGCTTAAGATCATAATTTTTGGATACCTATAGAATATTTGATGAATTTTTAAAGTTGGGATTTTTCATGGATTCTGGTATGGATATTATTCATACTGGCAGTTTTGAATTCTGTGTCACTTGATGGCCAAATGGTGTCCAATGCTTATGAAATTTTACATGCATAGACTAGAGGTCATAATATTTCTGTGGCCACCAAGATCACCTCATTTGGAGGTCTGAGCAGTGAGTTATGCATGCTTGAAATTAACTGTCAGTATCAGTAGTGCCCCATGAGTCCAGTTACTGTTCCATAGGGTCCATCTGACTAAACGTATCTGTTTCATTCTAGAATTATTTTTAATATCAAGTTAACATTTTTATCTTTCCATAATGACCAAATTTGTATGATTTTGATTTTTATAGAATTAGTTATGAATTTTAGAAGTTTGTATCAATAAACTGAATAATAGCCCAAGCAGCCAGCGACTCTATAGCTTTTTGGATGTCAAACGTCCTGTGTGATGAATTTTATGACCTGAGCATATTTTTACTGTGAAGTAGACATCCTAAAGTTTCCATAATGACCAAGATTGCATGTTTTTGATTTTTCTAGATTTAGTTATAATTTTTCAAAATTTGTGACAGAAAAGAGGAAATCCTGGCCGAAAATGCAAATACGGATTTCATATGCTCCTTTGCTTTCCACGAGTTGTAGGCCAAATTTGATGATGCAAATGAGTTATATTCATGTATTTAAGTATGAGAACGTGATAGATGCTTTCATATGGCCTACGGGACTCTGAAAGAAAAATTTTACCTGTAGAGAAATGCATTTTATTCATAACTCTCTATGCCACTATATTGTTTCCATAAAACAAACATAAGATGAGGCATGGGAATTGTATGAATTGAGTCCTAGAAGCATGGTGTTACACCCAGCAATTGCCTGCAATTGTTTCAACTTATCAACATCATCAAGAACTAAAAGAACTTTCTTTCTATGGAACCTATGTTTTATTATTGGAATTCCTTTATTGACATCTCTTAACTTGATATCTTCCCCAACCATTTCAAAAAGAAGCATTTCTTGGAGATATACAAGATCATGCTTAATTGAATTTTCTCTAACATCGGCAAGAAAGCAAAAATCTTCAAATAGGTCAGCAATTATATTGCATATTGCTCGAGTAATTGTTGATTTGCCTATTCCACCAATGCCACAAATCCCTACCATTTGGACTCCCTCATTACACCCAACATCCAGAAGAGAGTTTACTTTTAGTACTCGAGACTCAAGTCCAACTAGGTAATCAACAATGTGCAGAGGCCTGCATTAATTCTCTTAGAGACCTCTTTAATGATCCCTTCAATAAAATGAAATTCATATTCTTTCCTGTCCCAATTACAAGATTTTATGAAAATTCATATCAATCTAATTATTTTGCTACACCTTAAATTCATGCCAAATACATCAAATCAAACACTTGGACACAATGCACCACTTTAAATATAAGATTTGCACTCTTCAGATTTTGCAGTGTCCGTACTTCTTAGCTTGTATTAAATATTAATAAATATGATACTAACAATCAAATTAACTATTAAAAAAAACTACATCTGCCAAAATAAGCACATGCTCTGATTTCATTTTTGTTTCTGTAACCTACAAATACTAACAAAAATTGGTCCTTGTTTGACTTCTATCGAACACAAAACGAACATTTATATTAGTTAAAATACAAGTCTTAACACTTGAAATTTTGTTAAGTTGAGTCATAATTTGGGTTAGTGTTTGATGCTTTTTAGCCTTAGTTACATATTAATATGACAGTAACTAACAATAACAAATGCACAAATAAAATACGTAAAGCAAAAAAGGGGTGATAAACTCAAATACCCAAGAATAAAATGGAAACCAGAGAGATTAGCAGCATCTTCCAGAGCCATCCTCCATTTTTGCACCTTCCCCTTGTCATTCTTAAACCTTTTCTCATGTTTAGCAAATGCTTCTCTATAATTTCTTCCCTGATGTCGCACTTCTGACGGATCCATGTTATAAAAAACGGGCAAAACCAATTGACCTTTTTCCTTTATACACTCAAGGATTTGAACAAGCTCATCTAAACAAAAAGTTGAGGAAGTATAGTCTTTAGAGAAAACAATGATAGCAATTCGAGACTCTCGAATAGCTTTGAGAAGTGATGGTGTAATCTCTTCTCCTCTTCCAAGCCCTTCGTCATCTATAAAGGTATGGATACCCTTGTGATGTAGAGCATTGTAGAGGTTTTTAGTAAAATCAAAGCGAGTATCTTCACCTCTAAAATTGAGAAAGACATCGTAAGTCCATCCATACACGAAGGAAGAAGCAAATGGTGATTTCTCTGCCATGTCAGCTAATTGAAATGGATGTTGCTAGACCCACCATAGAATGACCAAGAAATACTTATGCTTCAAAGTTGTCCAATACTAATCTAAACAAGAAATCATAGGAAACAGAGAAGATAGAAAATCAAGTCAACAAAATGGATGTAAAATAGAAATCCAAAAGCTAGATCCTACACAAATTAGAAATCTAATGGCGAGGAAACCAAAGGGAACAAAATGATTACAGCTAGATTCTACCCAAAAGTTTAAGTCTAAAAGACGTTAAGAAGTATTTTCTGTGGCCATTCTCGGCTACTAAACAAGGAACGAGTAGAAACAGACCTCTGGCTTTGGATGTAAATGCCGTCAACTCAGTGAAGCTATTACCGAACTATCATCGAAAGGAAACAGGAAAGAGAGAGAGAGACAAATGAAAGAATGAAAAGTGTGATATTTCATTATCTGAACATTGTACAGTATTTATACACGTGGAGTTCAACTAATTTACAGCTCATACATCTTAACTAACTAAGTTAATATTAAAATAACTAATGATGAGAGAAATTAACCATTTTCTCATGTGTACTCTATCACTCCCCCCCCCCCCCACAAGCTGGAGAGTGTATGTCGTACAGTCCCAGCTTGGATAGGAATGAAGTGAAAGGAGCAGGATCAAGAGGCTTCGTATATATGTCAGTAAGTTGATCAGTGGACTTGATGGGTAATAAGCGAATGGTACGAGCTTGTAGCTTCTTACGAATGATGTGGCAATCGAGTTCAATGTGTTTTGTTTGTTCGTGGAAGGTCGGATTTGCAACAATGTGTCGGGCTAACTGGTTGTCACAATAGAACAGTGCCGAATGTGGGTAAGGGATATGAAGATCACAAAGAAGATAGAGGAGCCATTGCACTTCATATGTTGTGGATGCAAGAGCTCTATACTCGGCTCTGGAAGAAGATCAGGATACAGTGTTCTATTTCTTAGAATGCCAAGAGATGAGAATGTTATCAAGAAAAATACAGAATCCTGTAATAGAACGGCGAGAGCCAACACAACCAGCCCAATCAGAATCGCTGAAGGCTTTTAGTCGAAGATCAGAGTTGGAAAGGAAGAATAAGCCTTTGCCAGGACAACTTTTAATATAACGGAGGACACAATGAGCAGCCTTTAAGTGTTTGTCAGTTGGAGAAGCCATGAACTAGCTAAGTTGCTGGACAGCGAAAGTAATATCAGGCCTGGTAGTGGTAAGATAGAGTAAACGACCAACAAGAGTGCGATAAGCAGAGGTATCACAAAGAATAGTGCCATCATCTTTGGAAAGTTTGACGTGGTGATCCATTGGGGTCTTTGTAGGTTTGCATGCGAAGAAACTAGAATCTTCAAGGATCTCTAGAGCAAATTTATGCTGGTTTAAGGAAATACCACGTTTGGATCAGGCAATCTCAAGTCCCAAAAAAAACTTAAGATCACCCAGATCTTTGATCTTGAAAGCATTATCAAGGAGAGACTTGATTCGTTGAATTTCAGAGAGATCATCACCTGTCAAGAGAACATCATCAACGTAGACGAATAGTGCTGTGAAAGATGAAGATGTCTTGCGAACAAACAGTGAATAGTCTGACTTCGATTGGGTATAGCCATAAGAAATCAGAGCAGAAGAAAGCTTAGAATACCATTGACGACTGGCCTGCTTAAGACCATACAGGAACTTTTGTAGACGGCACACAAGCTTTGGATCAGGTGAAGTAAAACCAAGAGGCAATACCATATAAACTTCCTCATCTAAATCACCATGGAGAAACACATTGTTAACGTCAAGTTGCTGTAAGTACCAGTTATGAGCCGCAACTAGAGCCAACAATAGACGAACAGTAGATAGCTTTGCAACAGGGGAAAACATGTCAATATAATCAACACCTTCTATTTGGGTATAGCCTTTGGCAACGAGACGGGCTTTATGCCTTTTGATAGTGCCATCCACTTTGTATTTGACTTTAAAGACCCACTTGCAGCCAATTGGACGTTTGCCTGGTGATAACTCAGTAAGAATCCAAGTGTTATTCTGTTCAAGTGCCTGAAACTCAGCATCCATAGCTTTACACCAAACTTCATGTCATACAGCTTGAGAATATGTCTTTAGTTCAGAATGGACAGAAATAGACAAACAGAAATGTATATAGGGAATAGAAAGATTGTCATAAGAGATAACAGAAGAAATAGAATGAGTTGAGGAGAAAGTACCTGTACTAATGGAAGGTGGGTCAGCTGAAGAGAGGAGGGCATGGTGATAATCATGCAAATAAGATGGTAGTTGATGCTGTCTAGTAGAACGACGAGGAGCAGAAGGTATGGAAGTGTGAGTCTGAGATTCGAGATAGATAGTGATGAAGAGGATGCAGGAAGGGGATCAAGAAAGTCCAAAGTGGGAATGGGTTGTGGCAGAGGTATGACAGAAGTGTCAGAGGAGGCTTGACCATCTGTAAATGGAAAGACATTTTCATAGAAATAGACATCATGTGAGAGAAAAATAGAGCGAGATTTAAGGTCCAATAAAAGATAGCCTTTAGTGCCTTTTTTAAAGCCAAGGAAAATGCATTTTCGAGCACGTGGGTCAAACTTGGTTCTGTGTTGAGAAATAGTATAGGCAAAAAAAAAGACATCTAAAGACACGTAGAACAGATAAGTTAGGTAAGGCGTTGAAAAATTTAAAATATGGAGAGTGATTATTAAGAAGAGATGTTGGCATCCTATTGATGATGTAAGTAGCATGTTTAATGGCATAAGACCAACATATTTTTGGAAGGTGGGATTGAAAAAGAAGTGATCGAGTAACATTTAAAAGATGTTGATGTTTGCGTTCAACGATGCTATTTTGTTGGGGAGTCTCGATGCAAGTTGTCTGATGAAGAATTCCTTTGGATTTAAAAAAATCAGACATAGAAAATTCAACCCCATTATCTGATCGAATAATTTGAACATGATTATGAAATTGATTTTCAGAGAGAATAATAAAATCTTGTAAAGCTTTGCGTGATTCAGCTTTGCTGCGTAAAAGAATGGTCCAGGTATATCTGGAAAAATCGTCAATAATGGTCATGAAATACTTATAACCATCAATAGAGATAAGATGATAAGGACCCCAAATATCGACGTGTAATAGAGAAAGCATCATATTAGAATGAGAAGAGCTTACAGGAAAGGGAAGTCTTTTTTGTTTAGCAAAATGGCACGTATCACAATATTCAAGATCCTTATTACAGGAGATATATGAATATTGCTATTGTAAGCAATGTAAAGTAGAAGGGGACAAATGTCCTAAATGATAATGCCAAAGGTCAAAGGTTTTAGGATGAACAGATGATATGACAGCTTAGAAAGCTAGACAAGTCAGTTAAGGAGTATAATGTTGCATGATATAGAGGCCCTCACATTCATCAGCTGAACCAATCATCTTCCATAAGTGTAGGTCCAGAATGAGGCAACGATGATTCTGAAAAATGACTCAACAAAGTAAAGATTTAGTAAGTTTAGAAATTGAGAGAACTGAAATTGAAATTCTAGTATGAAAAGGACATCATCAATAACAAGAGAAGCATAAATTCAAACAGTACCATAATAGTGAGCAATAAGAGAAGAACCATTGGGTAAATGAACAGTGGTAGGTGTTGTAGAAGTATAAGAGACGAAAAAGGAAAGAGAAGAACATACATGTGTTGTGGTTCCTATATCGATGATCCAGGAGGTACTGAAGGAAAAAAAAGTTAATGTAATATGGTTACCTATACTGGTTGAGACATGGTTTATGGTATGACTAGGTGGAGGAGAATCACTTTGAACCAATTTTAAGGATTTCTGATATTGTTCAACTATAAGACCAAGTTTGGCTGATAGTGAGTCTGACTGTATGGAATGCGAAGATTGAAGCATTGGGGCAGAAGTATCTCGAGGTTCTTGACTGATGTTATTAACCGAGGCAAATTGATGTTTGAACTTGAATCCAGAAGGAAAGTCGTGTTTCTTGTAGCACGTCTCCACAGTATGCCTTGGTTTTCCACAAAAAGTACATTGTTTGGTATTTCTATCTTGCCAAGAAGAGGAGTTTAGATTCCTTCCTGCCTTACTAAGCAAAATCTTGGATTCAGAGGGCATATCAAGAATTCCCATCTCCTGTTCTTGTTGAAGAACAAGAGAGAAAATTTTGTTCACAGAGGGGAAAGGTTCCAATATCATTATTTGTGACTTAATAGTGGAATGACGATCATTAAGCCCTTTTAAAAAATGAATAACGTAGTTTTGCTGTTGATACTGACACATTCGTTCAAAAGCACCACAGGAACAACAATTTTGATAGGAACAATAAGGAAGAGGACGCAAATTTGCTAACTCATCCCAAATAATCTTGATTTTAGTAAAATATTCACTTACAGAGAAATCTCCTTGTTTCAAAGAATGAAGCTCTTCTTGCAAATCGGCAATATGGAACATATCACTTTGTGAATATCGACTCCTCAAGTCATCCCAAATATCATAGGCCTTGTCAATCCATAATATACTCTGAGCGATTGTGGAAGATAAAGATCGAGTAAGCCACGTAACTACCATAGTGTTACAACACTCCCATTGCGGAAACAGAGGGTCGGTGAAGCTGGAAACCTTGATAGATCCGTCAACAAATCTGAATTTGTTCTTTGATTGAAGAGCCATTTTCATGGCTCTGGACCATGAATGGTAATTGGATCCCGAGAGTACTGGAGTGACCAACACCAATGCAGGATTTTTGTTTGGATGTAAGTAGAATGGATTCACTGGATTTTGCGTTGCATCTTGAAGCTGTGACCAAGATGAATTTGCCACAGTGCTACCAGAATCAGCCATGGAGAAAAAAAAAGAGGAAAACTAAGAATCAATCAAGAAAATGAGAATAGAAGTAGAAGGATCGAAGAGATCAATAGCATGGCTCTAATACCATATTATCGAACTATCATCAAAGGGAAACAGGAAAGAGAGAGAGAGAGAGATGAATGAAAGAATGAAAAGTGTGATATTTCATTATCTGAACATTGTACATTATTTATACACGTGGAGTTCAACTAATTTACAGATCATACATCTTAACTAACTAACTTAATATTAAACTAACTAATGATGAGAGAAATTAACCATTTTCTCGTGTGTACTCTATCAGAAGCCTTGAAATATCAGTCAAAGACAAAAGTGACTCCATTTTTATTTGAGCAAGCTCTAGGACTGTAGAACCTGAATTCTGAGGATGAACAGCGGAAGGAGTAGATGCGAGGATAAGGGTGCTAATTGAGTACCAACTAGGCAATTATATATGTTAGAATTTTTAAACACCAATATAACACAAATTTGCCTGCAAGAATTTAATTAAAACTTTTTAAACTATAAAGATTAAATTAAAAATTAAAAAATATATAAAATAATTTTACATAAATTAGACCTAAATTTATACTATTGACTAATATTTGAAAAATAAATAATTAAAATCTAAAATTAATGAGCAACTTACTTTTCACTTATCATGGTAGCATTATTTAATTCAGAAGAGTAAATTACAGTCCTTTCGTTTAAGAAATGTTTATATTACACTTTTTTAATTGAAAATATAAGTCTCCTTTTTTAAAAATTAAAATATACAATATACTAACCTCTTTTGTAGTAAGAATGAATAATAATTATATTTATTTAGACCAAATTAAATTTATAATTTTTAACATAAAACAAATAATATCAAACTAAAAATTCAATATTTTTTTTAATAAGTTATATTTTAATATAAAAAATCAATATCTATATAATAGACTAAAAGAAAGTTTTGACACAATTAATGAAACTGATTTGTCACAATTTTAGGTCTCCACCTCATATTGCTTACAAAACTATAGCTAACGTGACATAATTATTAATTATTATTGATTAAGCATTTTCTTACCAGCACCTAAAGCACTTAGAATATGCCAATTGTGTTTACAAGGTTAATATTTTTAAAATATAAATTAATATGCATAATCATGCTATAATAAAATATAATGATTTCTTATTGGCCAAATAATATAGCAGTCAAAATTAATTTTAATTTCCAAGGAAATTAACAATAAAGATGCTTCGTTTATGTAGTCTAAAAACTTTTAAGATATGTATTAATGGTTAAATTTTGAATATTTCATTAACATAATTAACATATGCAAGACTATATTTGAATCTTTGGATTTGATTGGCTTAAAAATCTTTGTCATGCAAAATAATTTCAATTTGCTTTATATGACATTATTTATTGTTGGAGATTTTCAATGGATTGGCTTAGAAAACTTTTGCTGTGTTCAGATTATCGTTAAAAGTCAATTCAGATTGTCAAATTACTTCTCTTTCAAGTTCTTCAATAAACACTCTCTTTATTGTTTAATATTTTCAAGACATATCTTAATTGTATTTTTAAAAGTAAGTGTTCATTAATTGTTTTTGCATATCTAGGCTTGTTATAGTTGGAGTCTAAACATTATTATTTTCCTCTTCAATATGTTTCATTCATTTCTATCCTTTAACTCCCGTGTCTTTATCTTTGACCTCTTTATCTAATTTTTGTTTGAATGCTCTCTCACCAATTTTCTTCTCTCTCCCTTGCTAAGCTTAGGAGGAAGCTAGACCAAAAAAAATGTGGGTGATCTTCGATTAACGATGAGAATGGAGTTTTCCAGAGATCCAGATTCACTGCAGTGGCCTTAGCCGTGGCCTTTGCAATAAATGATCTGTACTATACAGATTTATTTATTTTTTTAATTTTAAAAATATTTTTTTCTCATAAGATACATAATGTAAAATAAAAAAAAATCTTAACTGTGAATTTTGAAAAAAAAATAAAGTTTTAACTTAAAAAAATAAAAAAAAATTTTGAACTATTAAGATTTTGGTTTAAATGGTTGAGATTTTATAAAAGAGGAAAAGGAGAAAAAATAATGGAGAGGATCCATTTCCAGTTTTCAAGTGACCAATGAAATATCCAAAAAGGTTGTGTGTTTCTCTCTTTGCTCTCCATCTCCTTTTACTTGAAGAATTATATGTTTATTCCTCCTATTTTCTTTGACCCATTTGTTGATACAATACTCATTTTTGTTTAGTCAAATATAGTGCTTCCAGTTCAAATTCGGGGCTTTCTTTTGTTGTTTGACATTGGGTTTGGTTATTTGGTGTCTTCTTCACCTAGTAACGAAACTCATGCTTTTGCCAAACTGAGATTTTCTAATGCTATGACTTCCTCTCCCACTATTTCAGTCTCTTTCTTATACTGCTCTTTTTTATTTGATTTGATTTGTTTACTCCAGTTTGAAAATCAGAGAGACATGCATCAGTATCGATCACCCTTCGAGAAAGGGGAAAAATCAAAGAGGAAGGGAAAAAGAAAAAGACAAGACATCTATTTGGATTCTTGAAAGCAATTCATTTGACAATAGTTTGCTAAGGTAAGGCTTCCATTGCATTGCCACTTCTTCATACCTCGATTAAGCTAAATTTTAAATTTGTCTTCTCACTTCTAAAGTAACTAGAGTTGTCCTTTTGTTATTTTCTTTCAATAATGGGCTTTTGTGGGTTGTGAGATTATGTCCTAGATCATTTAATGGTCACTGTTGAGTTGAGCATCTAGCCATTCAAGGTCATGGATTCTTAATTTTTCAATCAAGGATCTTAATATTTTGAAAAATCAACATGTAAAGAAAAATCTTTTTTTTTTCTTTTGGTCAAGGATCCTAATGATGGCAGGTAGAAGAATGACTTTCATCTTTTTTTTCTTCTTTTGGTGACTTTCATCTCGTGCACCATTGGCTCTACCACTTCTCACTCCATTGTTCATTCTCACTAAGTATCACATATTATCCTAACTAATCTCAATCGTGTGTTTTGACTAAATATGAATCATGCCAAGTATCATATGGCTCGGAATTGAGCAATCATGATCCAACCTTTGACATGAATTTATCTGATTTATGAATGGAAGAAGCCAATCTCATATGAAAAAGCAATACTTTGCTTAAGATCCTACCTAAAAGTGGGTAGCACTTATATGTGATTTTATGTGCATACGGCATTTCTGGGATTCTGTTATTCTAATATGATTACTGTTACAAGTAGGCAATCTCTTAATGAACGAATTAGTTTTGCATTTTGAAGATAGTATCAGCATGATGGTAGCTTTGATTCTCTACTGAATTTACTTATCTTTACATTTATTGTAGAAACTTGATATCTGCCAAATGCTTAGAGAATGTACCATAAACGTTATTAAAAGAACTTCTACTTGAATAATCAGAAGAAGTCTTGCTATAGTTTATAGATAGAGATATGGGTCTTTAAATACCATGTTGAAAAGGATATGCAAAATTCATTTTTAAAAAGATATCATGGTTATTGTGTTAACAAAACCATTATTCGGCTTATGGTTATGCTACTTTCTCTGTTGTTATCTCTTTTGCTAACATTGCGATACTGCAAAAATAATTTTTAAGTGCGGTACCAAAATGGAAAGGTGTATCATGTTTTGCATCTATCTCAGCTGCTTATGGTAATCATGGTACCAAATTCCTTTCTTTGTTTTAAAAAATTATTTTTTTAGAGTGAAATTGATGTTGAGTTGGAGGTTTTTCCATTAAAGAGATTACATTAAAAAGTTGTTCTATTTTTCTTTATTTTTATCTCTATGGCTCTAGTATGACATTTGCTGAAATGTAAATCTAATATAAAACGATAAGAGTATTTTCCCCAAAAAAATATCTTCTTGTAATTTTTCTTCAAGAAAATATTAACTACGTTAATCACTCTTTTGCAAGATTAAATATCAACCCAAAGGATCTGGTGTTGCTCTGCCAGAAGGTTTGATCTTCTCTTTGGCCTTTTTATCATTACTAAATTTTTATGAGATGGTATAATTTGTCTTTGACCATATAATATAAATTCACTCATTATTTTAAAATTTACATGAGGTGGAAAATCATATAGTAGGAGATCCACGTGGTGTCATCTTATATCCAAGCGGTTTTTGAGGAATTGAGTTCCGTGAAAGTATATTGAGAGGAGAAATAGTTTATTCATGTTATTTTGTCAATATTTCTGCCTTTTTTTTTTTTTAGTCTCTCTTGGTTAATCTTCAAACATAATTTTGTTTTATTTTAGATAAACAATGCTGGGATAGCTATAGTTAAAAAGAATTGCATATTATGTTGCTGAAGATCTGTCAATTGTAATGGGCACCAATTTTAAGTCTACATACCATTTGACCTCTTTCATCTCCTAAATCAGCTATGGTGAAATAAGGTGCTCTTAATATATGACCCAAGTTTCCAAAATTTTGCAGTGACAGAGCAAGAGTTTAAATGTAAAATCTCTTGCTAACTATTCATGCCCCTCACCACTAGACCACACTTAGTAGCTTATTTTGTTTGATTCTTGGCTCCTAAGGGATTCTCAGATTCCAGCTGATTGGCATTATAAATTAGTTCTAAATAATTGGATACAAGAAATAAAGTACTTACTTTGTTTTTACATTGTAAATCCTTTATATGACATACTGCTTGTAATTTTGGATCAGTGAATTCTAACTTGGTTTGAGAGGTTCTCAAATGGATACTTAGGTTTCTTCACATGAAATGGTAAGTGCAAACATGGATGCTTTGTTTCTCTTGCATTCAGGAGACAACAATAACTGCTATTACCTTTATTTGTACTTTTATTTAATAACATCTTACTTCAATCAAATAACAATATACGTATAAGTTCTCTTTTAATTTTTTAATTTTTAATTATTCACTAGATGTGTCCTTTTTTTTCCTTTTTATTATTCGGTTAGATGAAAATATGGTACATGGAAGAGCATGGAATAGAAGCATTCAAGAGATTTACTTACAAGGTAAGCGTTCGAGTCCTTAAGTAGTAATGCATTTTTTAGTTGATCTTGATATAGGGGAGAAAAAAAGGCAACAACCCTAATGGCATATTACTGGCTATAGGTATGGAATCAATATTGATAGTACAGGCCATTTGAGTTCTTTGTAATTATAGCAGTTGAACTTCAAAATTTTGCACATTTCTTCTGTCTTTATATCTCGACATTTAATGGAATACCAAAGCTATTACTTTCTCTTTTATTTCTTTTTCTCATATTTCATCTTTCCAGTGAAGGAGGATGTTACGAAAGGTTTCGATATGTTGAAGATAAAGTTTATTAATATTTTTGGCTTTGTTTATTATGAGAACAAAATATATATACTTCAATAAATGGAATTTTTTCTAATCATCTTCATATGTTTTTTTTTTCCAAATCTTTTCTAAACTTCAGCAACAAAAGCCATGTTACAAACATAAACCAAAAACTTATTAGCAAGCTAGAAGTATTATTGGATATACTTGACCTACATCTGATCTTCATCTTAATTCATTAAAGTTCACTATATATAGATTTGCAAGTGATACTACAGAGCTTAGTATCATAGAGCAGGGACACTAATGAAGGCTAAACTAGACCTAGACTTAGGAGTTTATTTGGTATGTCATAGAATTTTGGCACCAATAAATTGTGACTTCCTTGATCTAAAGCTCTTTGTCTTATACTGCTTATTTATCTATTCAATGGTATCTGCTAACTTAAATCATGTTAGTATTTATTCATATTTTGGCACCAATAAATAGTCACTTCCTTGACTTGAAGCTCTTTGTTTTATACTAATTATTTCTCTCTTAAATGTATCTTTTTTATTTTTTTTTTTTCTTTTTATTGTTTGGTTAGATGAAAATATGATTTTGCATTCATAATCTATATTTTCATAAGGATATGTAATCTAATAATTTAGAATTATGTTTTCTATTATAATACTTTTATATTTGGGTTTTCAAGACTTACAAGCTTCTTGATAGAAATAGAAAGGACAAGGACTCTAAGTTCAAGTTAATTATGGTGGAGAGCAAAATCCACCGGCTTACTCCCAATTACAAGAAAACTAAGAAGCTACCAACATAATAAGGAAGTGCTTTCTTCATGGACCATTATAGTTGAATAATTGGCATTTTTTGTGCATGCTTTACAAGATAAAGGAGCAATTCTAAACAATTTAAAATCTTGCTTTACTTGGCTATGCATTTATATTTTACTTTTCCATCAAAATAACCCATTTTTTATGTGCAATATATTACTTTGACAATATTTAGGTGGATAAATCAACTCTCATCACAACTTTTATTGTTGTTCACTTTTCAAAATACTACATGTTAATTTGAAGCAATAATGTCATTTGATATTTGAATAGTAAGTTGATATTATTTATAATCATAGAACTTCCTATAGCAGAATGACTATGATCAATCACTTGGAGTTTAGAGAACATTAATTTATGGGATTGGATCAAAAAAGTAACTGTTCGCAAAGGGAATCCTGCTTATGTAGCTTTTTTTTTTAATTATTTGTTTAATGTCAAATAAAGTTAGAGAAGAGATTGTTGGTGTTGCAAGCAACTAATCAGCTTGATAGTCTGGGTAACAAAAAAGATCGTGGGATCTTCGTTTGTACTTTGTAATACAACGTCATGTTCTAAATTGTGATAATTTCACTCATAATTCGGAATGTTGATTTTTCTCTCAACGTTATGCTCAATCTTGATCTTGGATCATGTAGTTGCACCAAACATGGCACTTAAGGAGTTTGACATGGCAATTCAAGTGCATAGGGCCGATGGCATATCATCTGACATAGTGCTGACACATCTTCACGCTACTTCAAGGACATTAAGAATTGCAGGTGATCCAATTGGGGAGAGACAAGCTTTTAAGTAGTTCTGTATTTTTGTTCTGCGATCCACTGAAATGGGAAGAGAAAATTATACTAAAAGCAATTTCTCTTACTGCCTTTGAAATATACTCATAAACTATTCATCTTAAATTTCATTATTATTTGACTTATAGTACCATTCAATTTCATATATTATTTTACAAACAATTTCCTATATTTTTTGTTATTGAATTCTAACATGTAAAAATATTTTTTTATATAATCAAATTACATAATTGTGAGTAATAAAAATCATACACTTAACATATTTATTAAAAAAAAAGGCCTAAAAACTTAATAACAAAAATGTTAATGTTTTATATAAATTTTATCTATATAACATGTTTGTCCCCTCTAAATTACACACACACGCACATATATTCAACAGATACTGCTGAATTCATTAACCGTCCACTTCAATGGCATCCTCATAAAGGACCGGAGATGCAGGCCACACCTGGACGAATCAAGAAGCATAGTGTGCCTACAAGAAGCTAGGAAAGCTATTCTTTGCATTAGGGAGATGAATTTCATCCACAATCACTATCAACTTGGGATTCAATTGCTCTTCATCAATTCTAATGCAACTAGTTGTTTTAATAACTAAGTCTACACTTGAAACTGATATAGAATGAAGCTTAGTTATTTAATAACTAAGTAAGGAGATTTTATTGAGAGACTCATGTACGAGCGTTTATCTATTTGTACACTTCTTTTATATAGTCTTAACCTTAATAAGTGACAAATTGCTTGCACTGAAATATTGATGCATACTAGAAATAGTTTGCACCTGAAACTGATATAGAATGAAGCTTAGTTGTTTCATGGTGTGAAGGATATTGATTTTCTAGATGGAGAAAAAAAGTTTGGTTTTGTGAACAGTCAAATTTGAATTTTTTTTTTCCTTCTTGCCTGGAATTGCATGCTTCATTATGTACATTGTTCATCACCGAATGCATCACCTGCCACCTTGCTACCGGGTGCTACATATTTATATTTGCATTAATTAATGTTAAAAAATATAGACATATCATATTATTAATAAATATTTTGGGAAACAATTCTTTAATCATAACTTTAATTTATTATTTGTAAATAGAATTATAACTTAATATGAAATACAATGTAAGTAAATTGATAAGATGATATTCAAAAGGTAGAGTCATTTACACACTACTATAATTTTGGGTTCACTGTAATATCTATTGGATGGGATTTGGGATAATTACATGTTACACAAGTTATGCCTCTAACATCTATTGGCAGGATTTGTGATAATTATCATAGATCATTAGGATCATTTCATTTTTATTTTTTTATGGTAAAAAGATATAATTTAAATATTTTAAATGTATAATGACATTCTTTTAAAATAGAAATAGTTTTTGTCAAACTTTAAAATGGAAGAAGTTGCATATTTTGGTTTGAATTTTAGAGACCACCAATTTTCAAGGTTCCCAGATAAATTTGTATTTTCTTTAGATAGTTCTTTGATTAATGTAAGATTTTGCTTGGTAAATATTGATGAATCTTTTTAAATTTTTAATGTATGTAGAAAGTAAAAAATGAAGAGAAATAAGGATAATTTTGTTTAAAATAAACGTCATGTTATTTATTTTAAAATTAGTTGTGACATTAAAAACAGATGAATCAAAAATTATTTAAAGTGGTAATCAAATGTTTGAGATTTACGAATGTTCATTATTTAAAAATTAAGCAATGTCATAGTTGTTTATTTCTCACTCAAATATTTCCTTTTATTGATCGTCCTAAATGACTATTATACTAGGACATCCCTTATGTTTATTAACTATAAATCTCAAGGCAAGCTATAATTTTATCTCTTGTGCAATATAATTTTTTCTTTTATAAAATTGAATAGCTTGATTAAATATTTTCAAACAATACAATGATAGTCATGTAAACCAAGGATTTCTTAGTATTAGTACAAAGGGCAGCAAAACCAATAAATTTTCTAATACATTTAGTAAAATATAATATAGATATTGTTAATATACTTTATTTGGTAACAATTTAATAATTTTTTTTAATAGTTAGGAATATTACCTAAACTTTTTTATAACGCATCACCATTGTGAGGAAATATTGAAATACAATCTCATTATTTGCATTACATTTAGTGACACATATAACACATTAGATTATATATTTCTAATGATTGAGTATTTGATGATATTTTATGTCATGTCATTAATTTTTTTATTTTAAATTAATAATTAATATCATTAAATATTATTTACTCAAACATAATAAACACTCAAATAATTTTTAAATCATTTGATTAAATATTTTATTAAATTAATTATTTCATTATATTTACCCGTGCTTGCACGGGTCAAGATCCAGTTATGACCATATTTTAAGTTCAAAATATAAGCTAGTTTTCATGATCGTAGTCTCTGCGTTCACGAGGTTATGAGGTTACTTGCAATAGAATGCCAAAATCATCAAGAGACATAATTAAAGAAACAAAATGAAAATTCTAATAATCTGAAACATTCTCTTACATGAGCAGAGAGAAATCTGTTATCGCACTTCTACGGCAATATTAACAACGTAATGGAATTCTAAGGCTTTGAATTTTTTTTTCTTTTTTTTTGGGTAATACCAGAAAAATATAATGTAACGAACACATAGAATATACAAGATGTTGGCATTTGGACCTTAAAAATTTTCATTTTATTTTTACTTTCTAATTATAAATTTAGAAATGATAATTAATTAGTAACTTTAAGTATTTCTAGTTTATAAAAAAAATGTATAGATTCATTTATCTCAATTTTAAAGATTTATTTTTTTTTATCATTTTGAAAAAAAAATAACATGAAATTAAACAGTTACTGGAATCAAAAGAGTGTTCTTTTTTCTCCATTTTCATTTTTTATTCAATTTGTTAAATTCATTGTGCTTTATTATTATAACTCTATATTTAAAGTTAGGATTAATGTGCTCAGTTTGTTTTCTTCTTACACTACTTCTAATTGTCTAGACACATCATATATAGCGAGCTAGAAAACAGTCTAATACAAGCGTAATAACCCAACTATAATAATAATAATATAATAAAATAATTAATTAAATTTTAAAAAAATTATTTTTAAGATAAATATAAAATTTAGATTATTTTATGATAATTCTAGAGCTTTAAAATTATTTTAAAAAATTATTTTAACATTTATCTTATAAGGAGAATTATAATAAAAGATCCAAAGAAAAAAAATTATGTTTAAAAACATATTATCACTTGTTTTAAGATGATTATCACTGAATTTAACAATAAATTGTTGAACTTAGTGGTAAAGGTACTTAACAATAATTTTCTTACCACTAAAGTCTTGTCCTTAAAAATTGTCATTCCTCTTACAGTCAACTTGTTTTTCTGAAATAGAAGTGGAAATATAATGGCAATGCAAGGTTTCCAAGTCAATCTCGTTGTTTTTTTATGAGCCTACAGTTATGCATATTTTCATCACCATAATCGAATTTAAAATTTTTCATTTATATGAACTAAGTCCCACTTTTTTGTATATTATCCATGCTCTATTGCCATTATCGATTCACCTCAGAAAATAAGAATCTTCTCACTAAGATACCTCCTATATATATATATATATATATATATATATATATATATATAAGCACTATTTTATGTTCAGAGTTGGGAGAAGAATAAGATGAAAATCACTGAAAAAAATACTCAATCAATTAAAAGAAAATTTAAAATACAAGAAAAGTCTTTCCCTGTAACGAGGGAGAAGTGATTTGCAAATCATGTATCGCTAGACACTATTGCCAATTCTCAAAAGTAAGCAATAGATCCCAACGTTTAGATTTTGTTTTCGTCGAACAATTTGATTCCCTGTGAGAATTTATGTTATGGGTTTTTGCTTAAATTGAGCATTTATTTCTGTATGGAAGAAAAATTCACTCTGCAGAGTAAGGCATTGAGGCATAGCAATGGCTTGGAAAATGGTATTCTTAATCGAAGAGGAATTTAGGACAGGTCTTATTGACTTTTTTTTTTTTAACCAAGGAACCTTAAAAAAATGATGTAATTGAGGATTAATCACTTACAAAATAGTTTGATGTTAGCTTTGCTTGTGTGAAGATTTGTCTACCTTCGAGCCATAATAAGAACTTCCTTATCTATCAAATCTACTATTATTGTCTCTGTTGTTTTTATTTTTTCCTTCCCTTTTCTTCTGTAGATTACAACTTTCTATAAAATTATGAGAAAACTTGGGCAGAAAGTACCATTTATGAACTTGTATGATTCGTTTTAATGATTTCATTATTAATATATTGAATTTTTTTTAATTAAATACTAGTTACACACATTTAGTACTGGCTAGAAATTGAATTATTGTACAATCAATAGGGGAAAAAAAAGACTATTCCCAAAAGAACAAGTTGAGTTGTTGCAGAAGCAGCAGAAAAACTAATGATGAAGATAATTAAAATTGACAAGTACTCTAAAATGTATTCGATATCTAGAACGACGATGACATTTTGTGGGATTGGAACACCCAAAAGTTTGGGAATCCATGTTTAGTAAGAGCTTTATAGAAAAGTTCATTAGAGATTAGATCCCACCCATATATTTTTTTTTTCTTTTTCTTTTTCTTTTTTCAATGAAAGGTAGGTTAAAGGTGCATATATTAGATTATTTGAAAAGTAAACTTGGACTGGAGAATTCAGAAGCTATGAATTGTAACGAAGTGGAAGAGATTGAGCAAGGCAGATAGTATCTTTGGAGGGATGACATTAAAGTCACTCAATGTCAAAAGAAAACCATACAGAAGTGTACTAAAACATCAATTGTGATATATAATCACTTCTAACTACGAAAATAAAACAATAGCACAGAAATAACAGGAAAGATTCGTAAATCTATGCACCACAGTTAGAATCCCATTCCATACAATGTTTCTCACCAATTTTACACTGCGGCATAGCATTTTCCTCCTCATCCATCCATTCCTTCAGGGTTCAAATAAAAGAAAGATACTACCTTGTTGGTTTAGCCATTGATGACTCTGAAATCAACGCGGGATCACTTGCTTCTACGCAAGACTAACTCAATAGAAGTATTGGGATTTGTGGAAGAGCTTTCCAAGAACTCAGGCAGAGATTCCTCATTAGGATTTATAAATCGGATATCTTCCATTTTGGATTTCTGCTTGTTGACATATATTCCTCCCCATCGACCTCCGTATTCGGAAACTGAGCTATAGGAAATCTTCACGTGGGTCCATTCACGCTCGACAACTACACTCTCGAGTTTATCCTCAGGAACTAGGCATCGCAAATCAAACAAAAAGATATGCTGTGATATACTTGGTCCAAACAAAGCTTCAAGAATTGTTCCATGAAATACAGGCCCAATATCAATGGTTTTGCCATTGATAATGACCCGAGCATTTACATCATACATGTCGACGTATGCCTGGTAAATTTCTGCAGCAAAACATAGAGCCATATCTGGGAATTTGTTTCGGATCCAAAATGACATTGAATCTCCCCGGGTAAGGTGGTCAAAACATTTTGGCATCTTGTCTTCTCGTATTATAAAGTCCGAGACATCAACCTTGCGGAATGCCTGTTGCAAAACATTATAAGAACAAAGTTAATGTCTTAAGGATAGATTTACTGGGAAAGGGGAGTTCTTTTTAGCCATGTTGTGCCTCTCCAGAGATAAAGTAGGTGAGATTTAGTGAGAGAATGGATGAAATTATTCTTCTATCTACATGCCTCTGTTCGTGAATGAAACAAGACAAATGAGATTATGAAGTGCGATAGTGAGTGGGTGAAGCGAAGTGGTGCCAAATTTTGAGAAGCGGATGACAAAAAGTGAGAGAAAAGTCTTTATTCACCTTTCTGTGAAAGAGAGTATGGAAGAGTGAAAGAGACTTAAAGCTATCATGTGCAGTGTACTCACATGCATATGTTTAGAGAAATAACTTGCATGTAAAATAGTATTTTTCGTGTGGTTATGCAAACAATGCAAAAATGATTTGTGCCTTGAATAATTTTTTCTCTCTCAAGAATACAGAACCCTCGTAATTAGAGTATAAAAATGATATAACTGTTTATAATTAATGTGAGTTATGATTAATTATAAGCATAATGCCAATTAATACTATAAGTTGGATACAGAACAGAAACACTAGATCAAGATAGGACACAACCACAACATTCAGATATAATAAAATTGTGCTTTATTTAAGTGTCATGTCATGTTTTATCGAAGAATAAATTATTATTTCACAAATGTTTGGCACTAAATTCTTTTTAGAGGAAGTGTTTATAAGTCGCCATATAAATGCAATCATAAGGGTAATGAAGAGAGAAAAATTAACCTTACTCAGAAATCTACAAAACACCGAACTCGACCATGGGCCTGATACCTCCACTTCTTTTAAGTTTGGCGGAAGTGCTCTAACTTCTTTAAGCTTGTAGCAATCCATAAGTTTTAATTTTTGCAACCCAACAAGGTTTCTGAATGACATCGGCAATTCTTCTATGCCACAATGGTCCAGACGAACATCCTTTATATTTTCCATCGTTTCTAATATTTCTGGGAATCTCTGGAGCCTCCTGCACCATGTGAAGTCAAGAAATTCAAGGGCTGTTAACCTGATGTCTGGAAAGGTCTTGAGCTTCGTGCATTTTCGAACACTTAATCTTTTAAGCTTATCAAGAAATCCAACAGAAACATGAACTTCAATCAAATTTTCACAGCCATCTAGACACAGTTCCTTCAAATTTGGGACTCCAGATAAGTTAGGAACTCCTCTTAAAAATTTACAACCTCTGAAATCCATCACGCTCACAGACTGGAACCTCTGTAGAACAAGATTAAAAATTAACTAGTTTCAATAATTTGTAAGCACAACATTAAATAGCACAAACTAATACAGACACTAGACATGACAAGGACAAAATTTAAAGAATCTACAAGTAATTCAAAAGTGTTGCATGGTGCCGAATATGGGGGTCTGACATATGTCTATTTTTTTTAAAGTGTTTATGCTTCATAATAGAACATAATAATCAGAAAAATGGCAATGCCCTACATGCCTTGAGTTGCTTATCCAGGTTGAGGCAATTTTTGGGCATCTTGAGGATAATTAATTCCTTGGGATAAAAATCAGATGGCAAAGATGGACAAGGATATCCCTTCCAGTGTAGCACTCTTAAACTGTTTGGGAGATGCTTGGGACCTGTGGAAAACTCTGCATTTCTAACAATAAGGATCTTAAGATTTCGCATCTTTTTGAAGGCCATTCCACTCCAATTAATCTCTTTGTCTCCCGGCATGTCCAGATTTATGGCTTCAATCTTCTCAGTTCCCTTTCAAACCAAATCATAAGTTAACCACAAAATCAGTTAGATGTGTTGGGAATTGAAATAAAATTGTAAAGAAATGTACAGATTATAACCTATGTATTACTAATAAATAGTAGGTCAGTCAAGGAATGAGATGAGAAAAAAAACAAGCTAGACGTGCACTTAAGATTGCTCTGGCAAGGGATCTAACACTAGGCAAAACTCAAGAACAACCTGACTATAAAAAATAATAATTACTAGAAAAAAAATCTACATGCAGATCACTCTTAACATACCTCGTTTTCTTCTAAAACCTGAAGAATGTCTTTATGGAACCACAACCTAGTGCGTTTGCCAGGCTCTTTCGGTGATTGCTGCCGAACAATTTCTTTCCCCATGTCTTGAATCAAATCATGCATTGTCACAAGACCAGAATCAATCTTTATGAGACATTTATCAATTAACACCTTAATACCATAATCTGGGCAAATACCATGAGCATATAGAGCACTCGTGACATATTCCATTGTGTCTCCTTTAAAGCAACAAGCTATGTCAAGAAAAATTTCCTGCTCATATTCCTCCAAAGCATCATAGCTTACTTTGAGTATCTGTTGGATCTCTTTACTGGGACTCCTTCGATAATTATCTAATGCAGAATTCCAATCATTTATCGTTCCATTGAATAAGTTAGAACCTATAACTTCTAAAGCCAACGGAAGACCACAAGCATAGAGTACTGCATTGTTTAAATAGTCCCAATAACTTGGATCAACTCCATTTTGTCTAAAGGCATTCCATCTAAGCAATTCAAGAGCTTCTTCTTGATTTAAACTCTCTACCTCATAAATTCTTTCAACACCATGTCTTGCTAGCAAGTGCTTATCCCTTGTTGTTACAATGATTCTACTTCCAGAACCAAACCAATCAAGTGCCCCAGCAATTGCTTGCAATTGCTTTAACTTATCAACATCATCAAGGACTAGAAGAACCTTCTTTTTATGGAGCCTATGTTTTATTATTGGAACTCCTTTATTAACATCTCTCAAATTGATATCTTCTCCAACCATTTCAGAAAGAAGCATTTCTTGGAGATATACTAGACCATGCTTAATTGAATTTTCTCTAACATCAGCAAGAAAACAGAAACCTTCAAATAGATCAGCAATTAAATTGTATACTGCTCGAGTAATTGTTGATTTGCCTATTCCACCCATGCCACAAATCCCTACCATTTGGACTCCCTCCTTACACCCAACATTTAGAAGAGAGTTTACTTTTAGCACTCGAGACTCAAGTCCAACGGGATAATCAGAAATTTGTAAAGGTTTGCAATTAATCCTCCCAGAGACATCTTTAACGATCCCTTCAATAAAATGAAATTCATATTCTTGCCTGTCCCAATTACAAGATTTTATGAAAATTCATATCAATCTAATTATTTTGCTACAACTTAAATTCATGCCAAATACATCAAATCAAACACTTGGATACAATGCACCGCTGGTAATATATGATTTGCAATCTTCAGATTTCGTAGCGTCCATACTTCTTAGCCTTTCTTAGATATTAACAAATATGATACTAACTATCAACTTAAAAAATGAAAAAAACTACACCTGCAAAAATAAGCACATGCTCTGATTTCATTTTTTTTCAATGACCTAAAAATCTGACAAAAAACTGGTCCTTGTTTGACTTCTATCAAACACAAAACGAACATTTATATTAGTCAAAATATAAGACTTTAACACTTGAAATTTTGTTGAGTTGAGTCATAGTTTGTGTTAGTGTTTGATGCTTTTTAGCCCTTGTTACATATTAATATGACAGTAACTATCAATATCAAATGCACAAATAAAATTTACAAAGCAAAAGCGGGGTGATGAACTAAATACCCAGGTATAAAATGGAAACCAGAGAGATTAGCAGCATCTTGCAGAGCCATCCTCCATTTTTGCACCTTCCCCTTGTCATTCTTGAACCTTTTCTCATGCTTAGCAAATGCTTCTCTGTAATTTTCTCCCTGATGTCGCACTTCTGACGGATCCACGTTATAAAAAACGGGCAAAACCAATCGACCTTTTTCCTTTATACACTCAAGGATCTGAACAAGCTCATCTAAACAAAAAGTTGAGGAAGCATAGTTTTTGGAGAAAATAGGGATAGCAATTCGAGACTCTCTGATTGCTTTGAGAAGTGATGGTGTGATCTCTTCTCCTCTTCTAAGCCCCTCGTCATCCATAAAGGTAAGGATACCCTTTCGAAGCAGAGCGTTATAGAGGTTTCTAGTAAAATCAAAGCGGGTATCTTCACCTCTAAAATTGAGAAAGACATCGTAAGTCCATCCATGGGCGAAGGAAGAAGCAAACGGTGATTGCTCTGACATGGGTAGCTAATTGAAATGGATGTTGCTAGACCCACTAAAGAATGTCCAAGAAATACTTGTGCTTCAAAGTTGCCCAATATTAATTTAAACAAGAAATCATAGGAAACAGAAAATATATAAAATCAAGTCAACAAAATGGATGTAAAATAGAAATCCAAAAGCCAGATTCTACTCCAATCGCGAGGAAACGAAAGGGAACAAAATAATTGCAGCCAGATTCTATCCAAAGGTTGTAGTCTGAAGACGTCAATACGTATTTTCTCCAGCGACTCTCGGCAACCAATCGAGAAACGAGCAGAAACAGAGCTGTAAGTCAACTCAGTGAAGGCTCGGAATATCAGTCAAAGACAAAAGCGACGCCGTTTTAATTTGAGCAAGCTTGAACCTGAATTATGAGGATGAATAGCCGAAGGAGTTGATGCTGACAAGTGTGCTAATCGAGCACCAACATGGCAATTATATATGTTAAGGTTTGAATTTTTAAACACCAATATAACACAAATTTGATTACAATGATTTAATGAAAACCTTTTTTAAATTATAATTAAAAATTAAAGAAAAATATAAAATAATTTTACATAAATTAGACCTAAATTTACACTATTGACTCATATTTGAAAAATAAATAATTAAAATCTAAAATTAATGAGCAACTAGCTTTTTACTTATCGTAGTAGCATTATTTAATTCGGAAGAGTAAATTACAGTTCTTTCGTTTGAGAAATGTTTATATTACATTTTTTTTAATTGAAAATATAAGTTTCCTTTTTTAAAATTAAAATATACAATATACTAACCTCTTTTGTAGTAAAAATGAATAATAATTACATTTATTTAGACCAAAATAAATCTATAATTTTTAACATAAAATAAATAATATTGAAATAAAATTTAATATATATTTTTTTTAATAAGTTATATTTTTATATAAAAAATCAATATTATTATTAAAAATATCTTGACCATATTTTAAGTTCAAAATATTAGCTAGTTTTCATGATCGTAGTGTCTGCGTTCACGAGGTTACGGGGTTACTTGCAATAGAATGCCAAAATCATCAAGAGACATAATTAAAGAAACAAAATGAAAATTCTAATAATCTGAAACATTCTCTTACCAGAGCAGAGAAAAATCTGTTATCGTACTTCTACGGCAATATTTTAACAACGTAATGGATTTCTAAGGCTTTGTATTTTTTTTCTTTTCTTTTTTGTAAAAACAGAAAAATATAATGTAATGAACATATAGAATACACAAGATGTTGGCATTTGGACCTTAAAATTTTTTTATTTTATTTTTAATTTATAATTATAAATTTAGAAATGATAATTAATTAGTAACTTTAAATATTTCTAGTTTATAAAAAATATGTATAGATTCATTCATCTCAATCTTAAAGATTTATGATTTTTTTATCACTTTGAAAAAAAAATAACATGAAATTAAACAGTTACTGAAATAAAAAGAGTGTTCTTTTTTCTTCATTTTCATTTTTTATTCAATTTGTTAATTTCATTGTGCTTTATTATTATTACTCCATATTTAAAGTTAGGATTATTGTGCTCAGTTTGTTTTCTTCCTACACTACCTCTAATTGTCTAGACACATCATATATAGCGAGCTAGGATTCCAGTTTTGGTTCATATAAAAATGTCAAATTATAAAGTTAACTGATACATGCATCAAACTCATTCATTGCCATATGAAGTGACTTGCTACGATGGGAATATGACACTTGTACCTCATAATCTCTCAAATTCTGTCTTCCATATTTTGATGGTTTGATTTTAAATCTTTTTGGAAAAAGCATTCCATCTTCAATATTATCAACTTCACCTCATGTCATTAACATATATTTTATAAAGATAAATAAAATAACGTGACATAAAACTAATATGAATATGCTATTGAAAAACACATCTCTCAAAAGGGTTACGAGATCATATTATGGTAGTGCCCTGCAATGACATTTTTTAATGACAACTAGACCCTGACTTAGCACAGTAGCTTCATATCAAACCATATTATAGACGGGCTTAAAGAGGCGCTTTGCTCGCGAAATCATTTATAGATTATAAAAATATTTCATGAGAATGATACATTCCCACGTTTGATTGAAGTCATAAAAAAAATTAACTTCAAGAACGTCACATTCCTAAAAATACAAAATTCCTACAAAACCCCTCATTTTCATACTCATCGAGGGAGGTGGGAATATGGAATTCCATGAGAAGAAATAAATATATAACATATTATATTTAATAATAGTAAAATAAAAATACATATGTTAAAATAAAAAATTTAATTAATAAATAATGGATACTAAAAGAATATATTAACATATATATATAATTTACTTAATATAAAATATCAATAAAATAACGACTAAATTATAAAATATTAATAAAAATAAAATATGTCACTTAGTAAAAATGATATGAACCCAATATATAAATATTCTTTTCGGCCAATAACCAAATATATAAATATTAACTTAAATGTAGCAAGATATTCCCATAAACACGTGAACTAAACCTGAACATGTCATATTTCTGGGAATATGATTCCAGGAATCACACTTTTGGGAATGCAATCGTTCCCAAGAGTATATAATTTCACACATCAATTGAAAATAAACGAAATACTCTTTTAATAATTGAAAATAAAAATTCAATATTAAGAATTTTAAATTAAAACAAAGTACATCTTTGACTGATTTAAGTTCATTCTTAAAATAATTAAATACCATAAGAAATACTCAGACTACTATTTTTTAACAAAAATAATTTAATATTACTTAAAACAACCAAAGCATGGCATGGCTTTAAAAATAGTCATAAGATTATATGGAAAAATTTTGAAGTACACTTTGCGTCAAAAATAAGTAAACTAAACGAACAAAAAATAATCATATGTCAAGCATTTCAGTAAAATAATTTTAATAAAATTCATCTTCGACGTTTCATTGCCTTAGTATACGTACATTTGGTACGCTACATACCTACAAATTTCTGGCTAATGTATTTTATAAAAGTCATCAAGACGCATGGATTTTCTAGGAAGAATCATGCACCATGCCTAAATTACAACTTGCTTATTCCTTCTCATATAAAAGTCCAATCCTGAAATCACTGTCACATATCCAAGAGAGAGCAATACAGAGAGAAAGAAAGTTGAACGAGCAATGAATACAATTTCTTCCCCTGTACCAGATGAAACAAGGTAAATGGAGAGAAATTACAAGAGAATAAACAATAAACAGCTATGAGGCAAGAAAGCAATTTCTTTCCCTATTGAGGCGTTTGAGAGTGCGGTGGGGGACCTGCACTGGGAGGCATCCCTGGCTGATTTCCAGACTGCAACAAGCAAGACTTAAGAATTAGCTTCCGCAAGAATTGGACCTTCCAGTAACATTAAGAATATGAGAGAAAGAATGATTCAAGATCTTAGATAATTCCTAAAATACAAAATTCCATTCTTTTCTTTTCTTTGGGAATGTTAATCCACTCTCATTCCAAGTTTTATACAACGTAAATATAAAACATCTTAAACCCCGGTTGCATACTTGCATCCCCAAGTCAATCTCCAAGTACCATCGCCTAACTCTGGAGGATGACAACCTGATTTACTAATCAGGAGTTCAGGTTAGAAAATCTTGGACATAGATCATACTTCCTGCAGATCACCATGTCAGACATTTTCTTCATTCATGTATAGTAATCAAGTTGGTCTAGTTAATGTGTCATGCGGATAGAGAATTACTTTAGCAATATAAGAAACAATTAATCAGAGTACTCGAGGAAAGAAAATTTCCATGAAACATCAAATTTAGCAATCAGATGAAGAAGGAACTACTTCCATTAAAGAGAAGCTTCAACTAAGAATAGGGCATACACGTGGACATCTGAACCACAAAGCTAGCATGTGAATAGGTGTGCAAAAGCTTAGATCACAATTAGCATATTATGCCCATTAAGAAAGTTGACTTTTAAACAAAAAACCACCCAACAAATCTGGAAAGAGACCAGATACATATCATTATATGTCCAAGGGACAAGAGAGATATGAGGAAAGGGATTCTCATCACTAACAGATCTGGAATAAGCTAAAAAGCACTAATACCAGCATGCATATTGGGTACAACTACGACACAATGGATACAATAATTTTTTAAAATGTTAAAGTATAGGGGGGTGTGTATATATATATATATATATAAAAAACAAATTGACACATAAAAAAGTAAACAATATAAAAGAAAATTAAGTCTTAAACGAACATTTCAAATGTAAAATAAGATATTCATAACAGGCCACAAATAAAAGCATAAAACAAATTAAAATTAGAATTTCCAATTCAGATTAAATGTCAATCTTCATCTCCATTCACATCACTAAGATCCCCTATAAACGCTTGAGCCATTTTGGAGTCATTTTAGTGCATTTTAAAACATATCGGTGCCTTTTGAAACATATCAAACAAAAACACTAAATATGGATATTGAAGTACAGTACAAGTATTGAATACATATTCCATACAGGGACGCCTCCCTTTTTTTTGGTGTATCAGTGCTTCCTAAGGAATAAGTTTCATGGTGGAACAGAAAACCAAGACATACATATTCCATTGGCTAACAAAGTCATTGAGGATCCATGCTTCTACTCAACTATGCACCACGCAGGATGTCTTATAAGTGTAAGAGAGAAGAAGAGGAAAAAGGGCGGCCCAGTGCACGAGGCTCCTACTAGGTGGGGTTTGGGGAGGGTAGATGTACGCAGTCTTACCCTTGTTTTTACAGAGAGGCTATTTCCAGTTCGAACCCATGACCTCCAGGTCACTCAGCGGCAAGAGAAGAAGAAGAAAGTAGGGAAAAAAAAAGGTGGGGGGAGGGGGAGGCTAACTTAGAGGTGCAAAATGCAAATATAAATTATACCACAGAACAAAAAACAAAAAGAAAAAATAGGAATAGGATCCAAAACCAAAGCTCCAATATCAAATTTCTGCAAACTAGCATGAGGTCACAAGACAAGTTCTTAAAGTGACAAACTAGTCTTACCTGGTAAGGAGTATACCCTTGCATCAATGGCATTTGTCCACCTTGTGGTCGGTTAAATGAACCACCTTGAGGATAAACAGCATTTGATGGCCCCTGCATGTTATGCAAGTTGCTTGGAAAACCTCCAACAGGTGGCCCTCCACTTGTGGGTAAGGATCCTGAATGCATTTGATTCATGCCAACAAAAGGACCTTGTGGCACCGGAGGTCCCATCTGATTAATTGCACCTTGCATCCCCTGAAGACAGAAATTTAAATTGCTGCTTTTGAATTTGCATTGTACTTAATTAGCAATAGCTTAATACTATTAAGTAATAACCTACAAAATTATATTTTATCAAATATAATATTTAACCAGATGTGCATGCAACGAAATAGATGATTCAAGTCTAATGCCACACCATGAGCATTAAAATTGTTAATGCCTGAATATATCATATTAAATGTGTAAATGTATGCGGCAGCACTTTTAACTTTAAAAATTCACATTTATTAATACAGTGGAAACCATTAAATAAAACATCATATTGACCCATATAAATACAGCCTTATCTATGGGCTTGTACGCATATTTTTTTCCCTTATTAAATATCCATAAATTTGAACGTGATACATGATACAGAAGTTCAGTAAATATTTACAAGCTACTTCCATAAACAACTAACAGTCGCACTTGTGCATATTCAAAATATGAGACAACTAGCATTTAAAAGGACTCACTAGTCATTACAGCTCTGTCCTATTGTGCAAAGAAGAAAGTACATCCATTGAATCCCAGTAAGATATATCATTTTCTTTTCTTTTTTAAGAAATGTTTGGGTATAATCATTAGCTCAAATTAACGAGGGAGGGGAGAGGGAAGAAGGTAATCGTTCATCACCAACCCCACCCAGATAAAAACAAAAGCACAAATCTCCCGCATTTTAGGGACAACATCCAGATAATTTCATGATATGATTGAAAAGCAGGACACCGAGAATAGCCTGACAAAACTCCTACCATTGGCCCTGGCATTGGTATCGGATGTGATGAAGGCACTGATGAAGGTGCTTGAAGAGATCCTGGCATTCCTAGTGGGGGCATTTGTGGAGGAGGGCGAGGCAAATGTGGATGAGGGAGCAACGGCATATGGGACATATGCTGTAGCTGTGGCATATTTGGAGGAGGCATAGACAGAGGACCCATCTGTTGCGGTAATGCCTGGTGTTGTGGGATCTGCTGAGGATTCTGCTGGTAGGGCTGCTGTTGATTGGCAGCAAGAAGAGAGGGATGCGGACCTGGTGGTAGAGGAGGAGCACTCATTGAAACAGGATGAGACTGCTTCAGCTCCCCCTGAGTTGCATCAAGAGAAGGAATGGATAAGGGCATTGCAACCCCAACACCTGGAATGGTTCCCTCATTTCGAGTTAACCCAGAAGCAAAAGGTCCCGGAGTTGTTGGTCCCTCAGGTGCAGAAAAATTACCACCCGCGCGACCAGCAAGAGGATTTTGCTCAGCATAACCTGACAGATCAACATATTCAAAATAATGAAAGATGTTTCATTCACAGTCCTACAGCTAATTAATATTTGTAACTATAAGAATTGTCATGCACAAAACTCTTCAGTGTGCAACAAAGTGGATATATACCTTTGAGTTTAAAGTTAATATTTATAGACTGAATTTATAGAGTTTTAAATTGTGGAGAAAGAACTTATAATTAGGAAAGCATTCAGGACCCATTGAGAGAAACAATTTAAGTTGCTCAGGCAGTGACATTATTAAAAACATCATTTATTCAGATCAGACAGGTTGGCCCCCCAAAAAAGGGAAAATGACCAAAATAAAAAAGATAAAATAAGAGACTCGAATCCTCTTCTTTCCTGATTTTTTTTGTTGTATATGAAATATTTGAATAATATAATTTACCATCAACTTATTCAGTTGATTTTTTTAGAATATAACAGTGTAAGATAATCAAATACTTAAATATAGGATAATGGTGGTTCTGTCCCTTATTTGAAAATAGATCACCATGTGAAAAGTTTGAACATGAATATATTATACATAAATGTCAAGATAGTACACACACAGACGTGCATGCACACATATACATGCCGTGTTGTGTTGTGTTGTGTTGCGTTTTATATTTTTTAAAGTTTGATGTGTCAACATGTCTGCGTTGTATCATGTGTCAGTTCTTCATAATGCTGCTTATTTTGCTTTCGCAGGGAATTGGACCATTACCTTGCATACCCATGCTAAATCTATCACGAACAGTGTCTCCTGGCCGATTTCTGCACCAAAACTTCGTTGTATGATCATTGCTACCGCTGCAGAAGAAACATGAAAGCCCAGTAATTTAGGAGTTGGTCATCACTTTCTTCAGATATTCACAAATCGATTAGATAGGTCAGAATATGACTGCCAAAATTTAACTCAAAAGATTTAAAAAAAGTGTTGTTAGGCACTAAGACATCTCAACAGCCATGTTCAAGTCTCATTTTGCATATGGATGCAGATATTGTATTACATTGGAACTTAATTCCTGGTTAGAAAATTCAAAAGGCAATGTTCTCAAACTTTCTTCCTTAAGTAATTTTAATGAACCCGAAGTTTTTGGGCCTTTGTTATTGAAGACCTATAACAGAAGAAAGGGAGTAGAAAAGAAGAGATTTGGGTCTGAGGGGAGTGAACTATTAGAGGGGGTCAGAACCTACTCTAGAAGAGCCAAGAAAAGGGTGTCATGTAACTACCTATGCAGCATACAGTGGGAAGGGAGGATGAGCTGGCAGAGAGAAACGAAGTGGTTAGAAGGGGCATATATTGTGAGGGTCTTGGAAGATGGGGAAAGGAAAAATTGGCCTTTTTTTTTGGAGAGTCTCTAGCCTCTCAAATGCTATAGGTCCCTTGTGTATTTTCTGCCATTTTCTTTTGTTCTTAGTCCATTGTTTTCACTGTAACCTGCCATATTTCCATATCTAATTCTTTGTTGGATTGGAGTATTGCAGTTTTGTTGCATAATAATACCAGAATTCCTCGGAGTTCCATCAAATTTCCTTAAAAGGAAAAAAAAAATAGAAGTGTTATGGAACAGCTCTGGTGGTGGAATAGCTTCATAATATTAGGTAAATACCAAGCACAAGCAGTGTTGAGAAGAGAAAGAAAGAAAGCTATAAAGCACAATTCAAAGCTATTGCAGAGAGGAAATTAAGTTCACCTGCAGAGAAGGTATCCAATAGGGTGCCACGCAAGGTCCCACACACTATTATCATGAGCATTGGAAATTTCAATTTGTGGTGTTTCATGCCTGTAGAACAGATTAAATTAATAATCATGACAAGCATACCTAGCTGGTAGGAAATTCCACCCAAAAAAAAAAAAAGAGACACAAACTAAGCAACAAGCCCCCCCAAAAAAAAAAAACACAACACTATAAAATTTAACGAAAAAATTAAATTAAATTAAAACAAAATGTTATGAGTAGATAACTAAGAGATATCTGTTTTCTTAGCTGTTTATTATTTAAAAGGGTGTTACCTGTTTTTCTCTTTAAACAGATCTACCTATCCAAACATTATGAAATACATAGGCCTTAAAATGCAAGCGCAAGATCCTACTGCTTTTACTTTGTTTGCAAGCATACATACGTGTAACATAAAAGACAGACAGAGACAAATACACCCCAAGCATACTGGCAACTATTCTCAAAATTAACAAAGTTGAACTCATTGTGACGCTATGACGGACTTCTGAAAACATCTTTAGCAAACCACAACTGGTTGATACTGTTCAACACTCAATCTACCAGGACTTAAGCTCCAATTTGGCAAAGATCTTTGAATGAAGAAACAAAGCATCATTCATTTCTTTGACCCCCCAAAAAGGTTTCCCACAATTTTGAATAAATACTTAAGCATGTCTCCTCATTGCTTTCTTGGTGAGATAGACTTCGAAATTAAGAGAATGGCATCCACGGAAAATAAAAAATTTTACAAGTTCAACTCAATAGGAGGCAAGATGAGGAAAGAAAATTCCATAAAACAATGTAAAAGAGAAGGATAATAGCACATGAGAAAAATGAATTTACCCAACAAGCCAATGAAAGATGGAACCATCATAACTCCCACTGACAAAGTACTCTTCATGAAATGGATGCCAAGCCAAAGCTAACAAAGTTGCAAAAGGTAACACGTGAGAATCATCTTCCATTCTATCAAAACTGCAGAAGAATGAGCAAAAATGGCAATTTCTCCTACAGTCCTAGCAATGTTTCACTACCAAGTAGCCCAAATGTAACATATCACCATATAAGCTTATATCCAAATAAATAAATAAAGAAATATTTACTATATAAGAAAATAAGGAAATTCATGCACACATTCATATTATAGCCATTTTCCATAAGCCACTGAGAACATAAGCACAAAAAGAAACTTCAAGTGGCCCACTCAGAAATTCAAAACTTTGCATAAGCGTATAGCTGCCAATACGTTAAGGAGCTAAGAATATCACATAAGCAGTTTCATCTGGTGGCAAGACAGATCCATAGAAATACACAATAGAGTTTTCAAATCAGTGGGGCTGGTGCAAATCAGTTAACAGAAAAAAATACAATCCACAAACGCTCAAACAATGGAATATAATATTGGCATCAAGACTAAATAGCTGCATCACTTTAATCAATATATCACTCAAGATCTCATAGAAAAGTTTTATATATAGCAACTTTAGAAAATTGGTTGTGCCTTGCTCAGTGGAGGGCTTTCTTTTGAATGATAAGGTTTAAGCAGTTTGGAAGGAAAAACAAAAAACAAAAAAAAAAGAGGCTAAAACACAGTGGCTATCCGCAATATTTGCATAGTGTTATAATTTATTTCGTTGGAAAGGATGGTTGAATTTCTCAGTGTTTCAATGCCTTGGTAAATGTTGTGGGAAAGGATAGTATTTATTAATATTTCCTCAGTTTGGTGTTATGTTCATGGTTTTTCTAAGGGGATTGCCATCATAGATTTGCAAAGAGACTGGACTGCTTTACTGCATTTTTTAATATTTAATTATTTTTTAGATTTCTTTTGGAGGATGTCTTATTCTCCTATCTTGTAAGTCTCTTATCCCTCAACAGTTATTAAATCTAGATAGTCATGTCAAAATCTTAATTAAGGGCAAATAATGAAATGCCATAATGCAAACTGAACCTGCATAACTGAAACCCACAACTTGATAGGACTGCTAATTAACAACAATTCAACACCATGCAATTAACATGTGCCTAGCCTCTGTACAACAATCAGAAGAGACACTCCCTAGTTATCAGTAGGAACATGAAAGTCAAATCACTGCAGATTGTTGTAGAGGACGTTTTTCAGAAATTAGAATCAATCACTCTAACCGGCTCCTTCAAATCTAAACTAGAAGTTGCTTCAAGTAAACTGAGGAGCCCCATTTGGCCCACGTACCACTGGTCCAAAAGGATTGAACATCCCATCAACCAATGTGCCATGGCATGCAATCCCTGTTCATATCATTTCATCACCAAGAACTATAATAATTGCCAGTCTAGTTGCAGCACACAACATACAGAAAGACTCCCAAGTATTTTAAAAAGGAGAAAACTCAGGTAGTTTTTAGGTATTTGCCACCAAATTCTCCAATAAGAATATGGCAAGTGGAGATTTTTTACAAGTTAGCACTATATGATTGGGTCTTTCAAAAAAACTGCTCACATGTCATGTTTTGATTGGAAAACCTCAATAACAAACAACTAAAGAACTTTACCTAAGTCTTGTCTTTAAAAATTGGCATTCCTGTTACAGTTAACTTGTTTTTTCTGAAATAGAAGTGGAAATATAATGGCAATGCAGGTTTCCAAGTCAATCTCGTTTTTTGATGAGCCTACAGCTATGCATACTTTCATCACCAATATTTATTTTCTCCCATCACCGGATAACATTGATTTCAGCTGTATGCTAATTGAACGCTATATCCTTCTATTCCTTCCAACAGAAAGAGAAATGTCACTTACCAGTAACATCCTTCCGATGTCCACGGAAAGATTCAAGCTCCTTCATAGCCCTTATGTCATAAAGCTGCAGACACCGGGGGATATGTATATAAGTATGCGGGGAAGGAGAAATGTTATAATGAGAAAGAAATAAAATGAGATAATTAACAAAACTCAGAACGAAACAAGTGGGTAAAGAACAGAAAAGCATAAAGACAGATTGATTAGTAGAGAGATACATCCAACTAGAATCCCAAGAAGGCCATCATCCTAATATTCATAAGCCAGAAAACAAGGGCAAATGCCTATTAGGGGTCTATCTACTTTCACAGTGAAGATACCATTGAAAATCCCAAGAATTTTTTTTTTTTGGGTGTTTTATTTGTTGTCTGAACATGTTATTTATTGTGGACTGCCAACATTTTGGTTTTCCAGACCCTAGGATTTCACTGCCTTTATGGTAGCTTTATTGTAGCTGATTTTTAGGAGCTAAATGGCAGGATTGTTGCCATCTGCTTCTCTATATATGTTCACCTCTTACCATGAATGAAATAAGAATTTCAGAGTCATTATTTTCTGAAAATCTCCAGTACAGTCACAAACCTTGATTATTTGATCCTTTGAGGCCGTTAACACCCAGTTACCATTTTGATTCCATTTGACGCATAGTACAGTGTTTTTGTGGCCATGACTGCATGACACAAGCATAAAACTATTAAAAAACTAAACCGCACATAAAACTGAAAATATCAACACTTATACTTACAATGAGCAAAGCTCCTTCCCTCTCTTAGCATCCCAAAGTTTCACAAGGTTGTCCTTCCCACCTAAATTGCAAAGACCAAATGGAATATGCATCGCAACATTAAAAATAATATTCTCAAGGAATTTCACAAAAGAAATATTTAAAACACCTGAAACTAATAGAGATTTTGTAGGATGCCAGTCAACACTCTTCACATCCCAACCATGGCCTGCCTGAGTTCAAATGTCACAATAAAACTCCTAGGTTAGTTCATAAACAATAGACAAATGAATAACATAAACACTTTTTAACACAGGTTCTCAGATTGTAAAGGCTTAATGCAGAAACTGATTTTGCATACAACTTCAAGTATTCAAATAAACAAATTAAGTATAAAAAAGAAAAAAAAAACTTTGTATAAAAATCAAATTAAGTATATACTACCAATATAAATATTTAGGACAAATTATAAATTGACTCTGCTATTGAGTGTTTTCAAAGTTCCCCCCTGTGGTTAACAGTTTGACACCAACAACCCTTAATTTCAAATTTCATCCATTGCATTTATATACATTAGTCACTGTTCTTGCATTTGGAAAAGTTAAAAATCCATCCCTTGTGCTCTTATACATTTGTCACTAAAACCCTTGTGATATTTAAGAGACTAACCACTTCCATTTCAAATGTTAGTTCAATTAACCTTGCTCCAAATATGACAAAGGGGCCTTAGTACCAAAGCATAAAGCGCAGATTCACTCTAAAATGCTTAATTCCACAACAAGTCCTAGTATAGACCAAATAATAGGCAATCATGCACTCAAGGAATAATGTGTCGCACAAGTCCGCAGTAAACCTTCAGCATTTTCCTGGCATGTTTTGTCAGGGTCAAAACTTGGGTCCTTTGGGACCCAACAGAACATGAACATGAAAACCCAGTTTATCACACTTTCTTTTCTGTGGTGTAAAAATCTAAAACAGAAATCCAAAGTGGCACATTTTATGGCATTTGGGGTAAAAAAATAAAAAAAAGACTCATGTTTTACTTCCAAGATCTAATTTCCATAATAAAATCAATGGACCATCACCAAAGTTAGTGGATACATGGTGGACTGCTTAGGTCCTATGCTATTGCCTGTTGGCACTCCAAACTTTCTCCTAAAGAACTTTGATATTCTTTCCACATTCTCTATATTCCTTTGCCTCTGCATTTAAGTTTTGAAGGTGAGTTTCCTAAATTCAAGGCGTGGAATGTGGTGCTGGAGTACTGGTGTTCTACTGTCTGTATATTTTTTTGGAAATATTATGGTGTTATTGTACTGTTGTGGTTCAGTTTAACCATGGCTCCTAAAAAGAAAGTGAAGAAGGGTATTACTAGGAATCAATTTATAACTTATGAGCTTATTTAAATCTTACATAAGACTTATGGTGAGTACTTTTGTCAATTGTTGGGTTAAATTTTTAAGATAGAAATATAAGTATTTCATATAACAAATTTCAAGTTATTTTTAAATTTGTTATTAAAAATTACAATTTGACATTGGGAAATAAGCATTCTGATTTGTAGTTCGCATCATGATGCGACTGCTATGCTGCCAGTACAAACTGATAAAGCTAAATAATGCAGTGATAATTTTCAAACCCACCAACAATCCATGAAACTAACCTCTCCCATATAATCCACTTTCCAACACCCAGTAACATTAAGTTTGTATGACAAAAAATAAAGTGATCCTATTCCACATGCCTAAGCTCATAATCAAGCAGCCCTAAAGGGGCAAGCTGGGATATACTTTACCGAAAATTAAAGGTGACACAACATATCAGGGAACTATGAGAATATTATCGGTGCCAAGACTCCAACCAATATATTTATAGAATATTATCAGTGATTCACTTTCAAAATTCCAACCAGATTAGAGACAAGAAGCTCATTCTCATATCTAGTGCATCCAAAGCACATTACCGGATAATGAACGCTCTTCTTGGCACCGTGCAAAATCCCAAACTTTAACTGTGGTATCATCAGAGCATGAACAGAACTTCAAATCTGTCCTACAGAAACTGTTCAAAAGGGTTATTGCAGCTTGCCTCATGAGGATGCTAAAATTGTCAAGCATTAAAGGATTAAAAAATAATATATCTACCTTAAGGCTCTGACAGATTCTTTATGAGCAGATTTGTTGGCTTTCACATTGTTCATGTTGTTCTGCCAATACCTAGGAAAATGTTCCACACATACAACTACATCTAATCAGGTATATGATTTAACTTAGAAAAGTATAGTAAAATAACCGTTATATACAATAAAGTTTAGCAGCAACCACACAAAATAGTAAAGAGTATATTTACTTTATTGCACCTCCATCATCACCAGAGACCATCCAGTTGTCATTGTGACTCCAGATCATGGATCTGATTGCTTGATCATGAGCCTGTATAAGTTCCAAGACCCACTTTTTGACTTATTTATTCTTGAATTAATGATGAATACAAAAAATGAGATCGAGAAAACAATCAAAACTATATACCTGAAGAATCATTTCAAAATTAAAAGACTGTCCATTCCAAAGAGTAAATTCCCCACTCTGTGAGCCTGTGATAAGACGCCGCCCCGTTGGAGTCCACTTTATTTATTGAAAAAATACAAGTAGTAGCATCATAAAAGTCAGTCAGATGCAGTCTACTAACAATATCAAAATACATGCCCAACTATTTTCCCTAAACTAATAGAAAAAATTCAAAATGCAAAGAAGTTTAACTTGCCAGAAATGGAAATACAAGAAAAGGCAATAAAAAATAAATACAATGGAGGAAAGTATTTAGTTTTCAATTCATTCAACTTACACAATTTAGTTAACCGAGCAGCAAAAAAAAAATTTTATCATAAGCTGAACAAAGTCAGCAGCAAATCTTACCATTAGCATACCTGGTGAAAAACATTGTAAATCTTGTTACTCTATTCCGTAACACAAAAACCCCAGTAAAATGCAGTGTAGTTAAAGGTGTGAAAAAGCATATGGCCAATGCACTGTGGCAAGGCAACAGAAGGGATGACCTCTTGATTGTGCTGCCCATTCAGGCAGGTTCTCACCTTTGCCTCGACTGAAATCTCACTGCTTTACTGCTTTTCATTCTTCGTGCATTATTTTTCCAGAAAAAGCTGAGAATGAAGCTCTAAATTTGTTTTGAGCTGACCAAACTCCCATTTCCTTTCTATTTTACAAGTAAAATGCTAGAGTTTTACCTCCGTTCAGCCAAACTAGATGAGACAAGTTCTAGTAAAATCCTTTATCAAGCTAAGTCAGAAAGAAAGCAAAGCAGATAAAGAGGGAGGAACTCAGGAAGATCTGGGCGAAATTTTAATCCAATGAACACCCAAGATGCATGCTTAATATATTTTATTTAATTTTTTGCAATGGCCACTTTAAACAGAGTCAGAAACTTAGAGTATAATATAATATAACATACTATAATATAATATAATATATATATACACACACATGTTTATCACAAAGAAAAGAATATATTCTACATGACATAAATGTATAAAATATTTCTAACATGAATTTTAGGCCCACATCTTTTTTCGCAGTCAATTTGAAACTTTATGGCTTATTATCGTACTTTATCTTGAACATTTACTAAATTATATGAAGCCCATGCTTGAGTAGTTAATTTACATGATAATTATATACAATTAAAATCAAATCATTTATATATCAATTTTTTCCCATAATTTTAGCACTTTTCTTCACTCAGGCAAGGGCTTCTTTAGCGCCTTTCACCTTTGACTACATTGATTAAATGAGAAGCAGCTTCTGTTCAAAATATTTGAATACAATGAGCAACAAAAAATGCAGCTTGTATATCTCTTACTGACAGTGAGCACATGTCTAGAACAACATTTCATTCTTACTCACCAGAACCTGATTAATTGAGCATCGGTTTTTATTTAGAGATGTATGAACAAATTTGGCAGCAAAGCTTGTAGATGGATTATCTGAATAGGCAACTGTTGGCAACATCTGCAAGAAAGGAAAAAGAAAAAAGGGGGGAAAAAAGGCTTAAGGTAAAAATTTTAAAGAAACAAGTAAATCATGCTTGGATTGATAATTTACTACCAACATGCCTCTATTGCAGAGTTTAAAACAATATTCTTAAAATCAATCATGACATCAGAATACAGGGAATATCACATAAAAAATTAAAACAAGTAAAGAAAATACAAGAGAAAAAAGAAGCTCACTGACATCAATTGCTGCTGCCGGGGTAGCTTGCAATACTGTCCTATCCCTTGAATCCCGCTGCCACATACGAATCTGTAAAGAGTTGCAAATCACTGATGAATGTCCAAGAGAAATACACATAGTAAGGAGATGAACAAGCTCAAAAACTTTGCAGTATAGGTGTGATAGACAATATAAATAGATAAATCCACCAATAGTATAGAAGTAATTACTACCTGCATATAACGCACAACAGTGCTCGTATAATCAACTGCCCTCCTTTGGGTAAGCTTTCTCATTCTTTTCGCACCATAACTATCACTGTGAGCTATAACAATATTTTTCATTAAAGCAGAAATGTAAAAATTAATTAGAATAGTTATGAAAATGCAAACCTAAGATTTTCAACAAATTCAACCCATTTTACAGTCAATAAAGCAGAAGTATTATGAATGTAATGCCTTGATCTAAAATAATGAGGCATCATATAGTTTTCTGACATCTCAAGAACCATCTCATGCATGCAAAATGCAGTAAAACAATACAGTTTCACAAAGGGAAAGAAAAAAAGAGGAAAAAATATCAAAATACAGAGATGACAACTTGATAGAAGTGAGGTAAGAACATAAAAATAAAATTCAAAACAATACATAGTTTCTAAAAATTAGCTTGCCATGTCCATTGAATGCCATAAGAAATAACCCCTAACATATATGTGCAGAGCACCATAGTGAGATAGATCAACTTTTCTATCCCAAGAAAATGAGGCAGGTACATCAAATAATGGCAAACATTCCACATTCGGACAATCTTTCCTTCCTATGAGCTATTAAAACCTATCAAGCCTTATAGTTATCACAAAAAGCTCCTTCAAAGTTCTAGGGTAAAACCTCACCAAAATTTTTTAAAAAAATGACAATTTAAGGCCACTGAACAACATAAGAACAAAAAGAATATAGTTCCCAAGCTACTTAAGAAATGAAACAAATAACAAACGAAAAAGGCATAGTCTGGCCTTCTTCCCCAAAACAAGCACTAATATTTGAATGATTAAGTATCACCAAAAAAAAAAACCCTCAACCTTGGCAGGAGACTTCAAGTACCAAAGATAACTGACAATAGGAAAACAAGCAGTAGTTGGATTACAGGAAAGAAAAAATCACAAGAGCAAGGAACTGTTTAATCAAAAGACTGCAATATACTGTCCAAATCATTGCATAATATGAGGATACTGAAGGCTATTAAGAAACAAAACAAGATCATCAAGCTCTCATTAAGATTTTTCAAAAACGTAAAGATGCATTAGACATTAGAAATATCAAGATAATATAATTAAAATTTGCAGATGTAGAGGAATCTTCATTTTAGATTTGAGACCAGTAACAATAAGAAAGATCCAAGAGTCATTCGAAATATCAATATATCAAAAATGGAACAGGAGAATTCATCATGGAAAGAAACAAAGAAAGACACCTCTCATATCTTGTTCTCCGAGAAACAAATACAAGAAGCCAAGAACCAAGTCCAAAATCCAAATTTCACTAAAGGAAAGAACAAATGGCATGACTGAAAAATGAATTTCCAAGGACTTTGCATGAGATGTGAACCCCAATTTTGACAGCCTAGTTCTAAGCTATACTTATTCCTAATTACCGTATGCCAAAGAGCAATAATTTCCAAATCAGACACCAAAATACTTTGCTCTCAGTCTCTCACAACTCAGAAGCAACATACCTAAATACCATCCTTATATCTGGATTCCCTTAACCAAAAGATGTCAACTACTATCTCAAAGCTGCCTATGCTTTTCTTTGACAGCATGAAGTAACTCTTTCAAAAGTTCCTGAACAATTACATCCAAATTTGATGAAAGAAGTTGCACGAGTAGCCTCCTCTGTCAACAAAGTACGTCCAATTACCGTAAGGTCCATAACTATTGATTTCAAGCACCCATACAATATAAAATTCCGATGAACACCTCTGCTCAAGACTCATTCCTAATAAATTCTATGAATTCATACAAACTCAAAAGGCAGGTTTTTTTTTTTTTCTCGGCATCCAGGTACCTCTTATTTTTCATGCTCACTAGTACAAGTATACTTCCACAAGATATCTTATCGTCCAAGCTGACTCAATGAATCGTCATACATTTCCAAGAAAATCTCAAAACAAAGTTTAACCCACTAGATACTACCCCATTCGGAAAGGGCGTATTATAATTGCAAGGATAGATTAATGGCCAAAAATCCTTAAAGCTTACCATCGTAGTGTGGCGGAGGACCTCCAGCAGCGGGGTGGTGAAACTCTGGATTTATATTCGTGGACGAAGCAGAAGGGTGGCGCATAATCGGCGGTGGCTGCAGTTGTTGTTGCGGTGGCGGTCCCCTGAGAAAATCTGTTTCTGGCTGTTGCTGATGAAAATGTTGCGGTGGCGGTGGCGGTTGCTGCTGGTGCTGGTGCTGGTGGTGAGGTTCATTGTACACCATTGTAACTGAGCGTATCAACAAACTTGAGTCGATAGGTCAACGAATCAGGGAAGAATTGTAGGGCGCGATGCCGAGCACGAGCAAAACCCTAAACCCCTAATTTCCTCGTTGGGGGAAGGAGAAGCGGGAAAGTGAGAGTGTGCGTGAATTTTTTAGGACAAATGTTGGTAAAATTGCCATGTTCAGAAATTTGGGATAGATATCTCTAAAACGGCCAATTGCTTCATGGGAAATGCATTGGAGATCTTCACAATTAAATTTATTTTGAGGTTTTAATTTTTTAATAAAAAATTGAAAAAAAAAAATAGAATTGATGTGATGATGATAGAGTTTAACTTCTTAAAAAATAAAATTTTGCTTAACAATATTTTTTGTTTCAATCTAATTTCTTTTTCCTGAAGTTTCAATCAATCACATTAAATTGTCTTGATTTAAAATTGAAGTGAGGTGGTTGTTTTTATGTTGGATTGTTACCTATTGTCTTATTTTATATTTTTTCAGACTATGAGCCTCGTATATAATTTTAAAAAAATGAGAAACTTTTAGTAAAAAGTTAAATCATATATAAAAATGTATTTCAAATGCTTTATTATATAATAACTTTTTCATCTATATAATTTATGCGTAATATTAAAGACTTTTAACTTTTTCTCTTTTACTTATTTATCAAAAATATATATTAATTCTTTTATAGTACAAAAGAGGCATAAAGGAAATTGCTACCTAACCCAAAGCTCTTAGGCAATACAAAACCTATTTCAATATGCAAGTATAAAATTATTAATTTTTTATTTAGTGAAAAGAAAAGAGAAATATAGTTTTATCATCACTAATGAAAGATTTAATTTCAGTTAGCTATAAATTAATATAGAAATATTCTTATCATATAATTAAAATAAAATGTATATGTCATAATAAATTTAATCGTACATCACATTTGTGTTGATTAACTAAAAAATATACATATAGTCCGTTAAATTATTGATTGTTCTCTCTCTTATAAAGTTTTCTCTCCTTACTCTTGACATAAGTATCTAATAAGATACTCGACTTTTTAGTCCTTTCTAAAACTCACCTTTAAACTAGTAAATTTTTTCTTCTAATATGTCTTTATTACTTGTATGCAAGATCAACTATTAAATAAGCTTATTTTGCTAAGTAACTCCCAATATTGCTCATTACATGTAGGTGATCAACACTCTAAAAGTCATTATGTAAGCCTTAGTCATTTATGAATGTTCATATAAGTTTAGAACATTCTAAAGCCTTATATTATATTCTCTTTGGTGCTAGTATTATTTTCATCATATTAGTCTTTGGCCCAATTCTTCTACATTGGCATCCATACTTCTATTTGAAATGTAATCATGTCATTGGCAAGCTATTTTGATAAGTAAAGAACATTAGACCACAATTTCAACTAGACAAAAGATAGCTCATCTAATGATAAGTCATTGCCTTTAAAATGAGTCCATGGAACAAGAAGGACACTTTCTTTAAGCCCAAATGTACGTTCTTTTTATAGTAGATTGAACTCTTAAGCATTAGAGTTTAAAAGAGATTTACTAAGGAATTGTGTAATGGGCATTATGGTTAACTTTAAAGATTTCTTTGTCCAAACACTTCATATTTCTTTGTAGTCAACCTAGAAACTCAAAAATTATTTTCAAGTATTGGGTAAGGCAAAAAATTTATTCATGGTTGCTTTTGGAAATACAACAAACCTAAACTTTATTGTAGATAACAAACCTTGGTCCATCTATGACCAGTTACTCATTATGGAACCATGGAAGTCTAATATGATTCTCAGCAACTTAAAGGTAGAAAGGGCGACTATCTAGGTTCAATTTTAAGGTCTTCCACCAGAATACTAAAATGAAGATGTAGCCAACTCTCTAGGTAGCATATTGAGTGAAACTATAGTGGTTGATGACGATAGTTAGTAATCTAATAATCTCTAGTTTCAAAAAGTTAAGGTTTTCATTGATTCAACTCTTTCATTGCTTATGGCTATTAAAGTCCTACTTGACAATGGTATTATTATATGGATTGACTATAGATACAAGAGAATTTTAAGAATTTGTAGACATTGTTGTTGTGTGGGTCATGTAAGGAAAGATTGCCATAAGGAACCTAATCAGATTAAGGCTAAATTTGAAAAGCTAAAATAGAATATTCTTTCCAAGTATGATTTAGACTTTGTTGTGACTTCTCATTCCCTCTCATGAACAAAGATGTGATAACCTTTTGGAAGAAATAAATCCACAAAAGTGCAACAAAAATCAAGGGGACAAAAACAACTAATGGAAGCTTCTATTACATACATAAAAATGACCAAAGTGGATGGAGTGATAGATAATCTTTGGTTGGCTATTTCCCTAATTAAGTTAGTGCCTCAAACAACTCCCTATCTTTTAGCTCCTTTGAACTCCTTTTGATAATCTTAGCATAAGCATGTAGTCAACCTTAACGAATATAGTAAAGCAAGTGAGTGGAGGAATGAAATGGAAGATTTACTTCAAGAAATACAATTGGATCAAGAAGTGATGGTAAATCAATTATAAGGAAGTTATCTTTTTAAGAAGACAACCTTTGAATGGTCAATTAGCTAGTATGGATAAGAGTGATCTAGCAACTTTTGGTAAAGATTTATTGGCAAATAGTAATTCAGGGAAACATGTGAAAGATATGCAAGACATTGATCTTAATAAGGCTTTTGGAAATTTAGAGATGGTCTTATATGAAGTGTTGCCTTTTCCTTTGCATTAATGCAATCTAAACCAATTACTTGCAAAATCAAAATTTTTTTAAAGCCCAGGTGGAGATGCTACCTTAATGAACATAATCACAATTAATTTAAACTTGGGATGATCTTTAAATATGAGGGATTTGATCAAATTTTATGGTAATCTTTTAATTTCATTAAACCTCTATTTGAATCTTTTACTTGGAACTAGCTTTTTTTGGTGTTCATTATAAATTTTATTAGCTATCTCCTAAATAATTCACTTAGTAGCCATTTTTTCTACAACTGGTATAATTTCATTTCTAGCAATTATTGTCTTTTTGTAGGTCACATTATATTTGTTGAAGAGGAATGATGGTTAAAAGAAAAAATTACAAAAGATAAACAAGGAATGTCTTTCAATGTCATCATTGGGTTAATGTTATGTCCAATCTTAAATCTATGTAGACTTCTCAATTAATATTTTCTCTAAAAACTTGACACTTTCTCACTTTTAAATACCCTTTTCATATTTCCTTGAAGCAGAAGACACTAGACTACGATATCTCATATAAAAAAAAAAAGAAAAAACCCAAACTTCTGGGTTTTTTTTTCACCTTCAATCCCAATAAAAAACATGCTTTAAAAGGCTAAGATCTTGCCCCTTAAATCAAGGGTGTAGGGAGCTTTCTAGTCAGAGCTCCCCATAGTTCCATGAAAGTGATAAGTTGGAACTACCAAGGTGCCAAAAAAGCCTAACTTTTTATTTCTTATAAAAACTCTTTTTGTTATTGACAAGTTAATAAATAAGTTTAGTAATGTTGAGTTCTCCTACTTTATTTTTAGGTTGATCCTTTAGAAGAAGTGGCGATTTTTTTATTAGCTTAGAACCCTGAGTTCAACTACCAAGTTGTTAGTAGTTCTTGACACTAGATCCATGTAAAATGCACTAATATCATAGGTTATTCTTTCTTTATTTATTTTATCTTTTGCCATCTAAAATTACAACATAAATTTATTTTGTGGAATTGGATTGTTAATACTAATTATAACATGCTTTCGCCTTGGGTTATGATTGGGGATTTTAACTAATCTTCCCACTTTGAAAATAAGCTTAGTTCATTTTCTACCATTCTTAGGGCTAGTCAATTCAACCACATGATGAACTCTTACGAATTGATTAAAATCCTTCATAAAGGATATTAGTTTACTTAGACCAACAATAGGACAGGGATAGATGAAGTTTGGGCAAGAATAGATAAAGTTTTTTTATAATGCTAATTGGCTTGATCTGTTTGAAAAAACTATTTTATGTATTCTCTTTATTGCTTCATTTGTTTATGTCTTACTTATTTTAAATACTAATGATGAGAAGCATGTTAAGAAAAGTGTTAATCATTTCTAAAACTTTTGGTTTAAATTTGAAAAACATCATGATGTAATTAAATATGCTTGGAACATGTAAGTTATTGACTCTCCACAAATCAATTTTTGTACCAAACTTGCTCACACTATGAGAGCATTGGTATAGTGGAATAAACACTGCATAATGAATATTAGTCTTAAAATAAAAGAGTTGGAAAACTAGTTAAATCATCTTTAAGCTAATCTTGATTATAAAGGCAAAAAGGTGTTAAAAAAGCAAAATAGATTTGAACTTGAATTTTTTTATGATTATGAGGAGATTTTGTAGACCTAAAAAAGTCAAACAATCCTGACCTATCCAAGTGGATTGCGATACAAAATAATTCCAAGCTTTGGTCAAATTCAAATGCTCACTCAATTCTATTTTCAACATTAAAGATGAAGATGGCACATCGATTAATTCAATTGAACAAATTAAGCAAATAGCATTGAATTATTTTAAAATACTTTCATGTAGGAAATTTTATATTCTTGAATGCTTGTAGGATATTTAAATTCCCAGAATTAATAACTTTCATATAAGGTTGTTTATGGCCTAATTAGCTTAGCCACATTTAGGACAAGCAAAAACAAAGATCAACTCAGGTTAAACATTGAGTTGGCCTTAGGGCCAATTTGGCCTAACCTAGGGCAAAATGTAATTTTATATGAATTTATGTGGAATTTTATATTTTTAAAGGTTCTTTTATAATTTTTACCAAATTTAAAAGAAAAAATCCAACCAGCCCAAGGTACTAGCCCAACTCAATCTAGTACTAAACCGGGTCAAACTTAAGCATCAAACTTCATTTTTAAAGCCTAGTCTAAAATTATGTTGGCCATCAAGCTAGATCGATGTCCAACCTATGCATATCCCCACTTTCATATAAACATTTCAAATAAAAAGTAATTTAAGGATGAGATTGAGAAAGCTATATTCTAACTAAGCCTATATAGAGCTCCAAGCCTTAATCACTTTGACAATAGATTTTTTTCAATCCCTTTAGGAATTCTATGCAAATATAATAGTTAATGTTGTTTGTTCCTTTAGGAATATAGGTTTTCTTCTCAAAAGCTTAGCATAAGTTGTATAGTACTAGTTCCTGAATTGGAAAGCTCACAATCTTTCAAGGACTTTAGACTAATTAGCCTTTATAATGTCATTTATAAAATCTTCTCCAAAACTCTTTGTAACAAATTAAGCAAGATTTTATAATACTATATTGCTCCAAACAAATGTGCAAACATGTAAAGGAAAAAGTGATCACAAACAATACCTCCAAGTTTATGAATGAAACCTTGATAAAAAATAGTGTGTGCTTAAGTTAGAAATTTTTAAAGCCTATGATCATATCTTTTGGAATTTTCTTAAAGCCACCTTATCAAAATGAAATTTCTTCATAATTGGATTACGATGATTATGTTTTATGTCTTAATAGTTTCATTTATGAGTCATTCTAAATGGTAACCTCTAAAAGTAATTCTTTCCAAGTAAAGGTCTTTGTCAAGGTGATCCTTTCTCCCTATATTTTTCATTCTTTGTTTTAATGTTTTCTCTTACTTGATTTGAAAAGTGGAGCTGGATTCATCCTAAAAAGATATTTAGATCAACAAGCTCTCAAAGCCTATAACAAAATTAATATATGTTGATGACACAATCCTCCTTTTTGAAGGGTCAATGGATGCTTATAGTAAGGTGAAAGAAATTTTAAACTTTACAACAATCTCTTCAAGTAAGATATAAATAAAGCAACTCTAATATTGTTTTTAGTCTAAATACAAAATTCAAGAAATTCCTTATGGGCATTTTTTAGATTAAATATTCCACCCAATTGAGGAGGTGGACATTATAAGGAATAATAAGCATATCTATCATGAAATTATGGATAAATTAGATTTTCATCTAGCTACATGGAGAGCCAAATTATTATCCCAAGTAGTCAAACTTACTTTAATTAAATTTGTTCTTAATTAGACTTTAATTTATCAACTTTCTTGTATTCATTTGCTTAAAAAAATCTATAATATCATAAAGCTAAGATTTCAATTTTTTTTCTTATGTGAGTATAATAGTAAGAAGCACACCCATCTTCTAAATTCAAATCAATTATACTTAAATCTTAAGGATCTTGACCTTAGGCTCATTAATCTTATCAATAAAGCTCTTATAGTTAAGGAAGTTTAATAGGTTATTAACAAGTATCAATCTTTTTTGCAACTAAATTCTAAAATTAAATCATTTGATCTTTTCCAACTATTATATCTATAACATTCCCATCAACTATCCTTTGTGGTGGTAAATGCATCTAGATTGAAATATGGAGACTAACACTATGCCTAATCTTATTATACATAACCTCTTTAATTGGGATACTTCAAAAATCAATCAGCTTTATTCACATTCAATGATCAAGCAAATTCTTAAAACCCTCTTTCCCTTGTAGGTCATACAAATATGCTTTGCTAAATAGGGAGTTCTTCAAGTACTTATTAAGTCAAGAATGGTTTTAAAATTCTTGTGAAAGAATTTCACCAATCTTTTCTCCCACTTTCACTGGATAGGATAACATTCGGCAAATTATACTCCTTTGGAGAATGCCTCTCTTCATGTAGAAACTTATCAATAAGATGATTCTTACTATAGATGTCTTATCTTTTCAACAATTGAATTCTAATAAGAAGAAAAAGAATCCTTCAATCATATTTTCACCCAATGTAGTTTTTTAAAAGTCTTTTACTCTATGTCTTCATTAGGTCTTAGAATTGATTCCTTTCATCTATAGGACTTTGCAAAGTGCCTCAAAATTTAGTTCAATTTAAAAAAAAAAGATCTCAAGAAAATGAAAAATATAACCTACTACATTGTTGCTTTGCTATATAATATTTAGGTCTTGCAATTATCCATGAAGGTGACATAATAAATCCTTTTCTGGTTATTAATAAAATCAAATCACTGTTACACTAGTCTAACTTTTCTTTGTAAGATTTTTATGATAAACACCTCTAGAAAGGAAGTGAATAAGTGTGTTAAGCAATAACTGAAATTTTAAAACATGTACAAAAAAAATGAAGGACTAACTATCCTCTTTTCTAGATGCAACAGGTGGAGGACCAATGCACGAACATAGTGAATATAACAAGTAAACTTATAAATACAATTGAAAATAAAGCCAAATTGATGTGGAGGAAAAATTAAACGTGCAAGAGTAAACTATAATAGTGTAACGACGTGATCCTTAAACGGTCATCCAAAGGTAGAAGAGACAAGATACACAAACTAAAGAAATTTCTAAAAAGAGATAAGGCACACAAAATGTGGATGAGTAAGTAGAAGAGCAATACGTTTTATTAAAAATGGAGGAACAACTGTACTCTAAATTTTTGTTTACATAAAAGTGGAGGAGCATTGATCCTCCAAATTTTGAGTAGCTTTAAAAATAAAATAATAAAAGAGAGAGAGTTAAAGAAAAAAAATGAAAACAAATTTATTTTGGCTTAGCTCTTAACCTATGTCCAATCCTTTTAAGCCTTTTTGAGGGATTTTTTTTTTCAATTTTCAAAATAATATTACAACTGTGATAGTTTTAGTGTGCTCACTACCAATATATAGTTTCTTAACTTTTAAGCAAGTTTATCCAAAACTCTCTTCACAAGGATTTTTCACTAAACTCACCCTAAACTCAATTTACAAAATGATATGAGAATAAATTTAGAACCTTTATTAGGAAATGGATTACTATAAATACACTCTTTTTTTAAAGCTCTCTCAAATTAAACGATACTAGAAACTTAGCTCAGATAAGATGAAGAGATTAAAGGAGAACTATAATATAATTTTTCTTTTCATTCTATGCTTCCCTTCTAGACTATTTTGTTCATCTTCTTCCATTTATATAAAAGCTTTAAAAATATATCCATTAAAATTTAACTTCACTAAAAATAGCAGTTGCGAAAGAAAGAGAGGTTTGCAGAATATCCATTATTTTTTTGTGTCTAGCTTATCATGAATCAAAGATAAGTATGAAGACAACTTCTGACTTATATGAGCTTTGCTTGTCTTTATTTTTTTTCAATCAATGCATAATAAATGCTTTAAACAAATTAAATAAAAATTAATTTTAACATAATATAATATAATACTTTTTACATATGAAAAATATATGATATGCAAAACTTTTTTAACATGTTAAAAAACTTTTGACTTTTCAAAAACATATTCTAATACTTTATTGAAATAAAAAAATAAAGGTGCACTAGCATATTTGGGAGCACATTTCAATCAAGTCATATTTTGCAAGGAAGTGATATATATATATATATTATACTTTCAAAACTCATTAATATATCTGCACACTTGACTTTTGTATCAAATCTATTATATTCATTTTGTTACTTCCTTTTAGCTTTTCATACTTTTATTTAAATTCATTTTATAATTTTTCTTTTATATTAAAGTATAGATTAACAAGGCCCAATGAAGATATAATAAAACTTAACAATAATTTCAAATATCATGGTATAAGCAAATTATAAGCACAATCAAATTAAAAACGCCCAATAAGATAAAGTAAATAATATGAAACTTAATCAATTTATTATATGTTAACACAATACTTCATTTTAATTTATTTTATTTCTCTTTCAATAATTATTATTGTCTGTTAAAAGATAAATTAAATAACTTTTAATGCAATAAGGTAATAAATAATATTCAACTATATTCAACTTAATATTTTTATAAATTTAACTTAAGAGTTTTGTTATTATCAAAATAATTAAAAATTATATCAAAACCTTGGGCTAACATTTTATTAGAAGATTGAAAGAACTAATAGAGATAAAGTTAGTAGAAATACTAAGATTTTCCATCCCCTCCCACAACTTAAGATGAATGATAATAGATGGATAGCAATCATGTGGTCCTAGAAAAATAAGAAACATAATAATTGTACTATTATGATGTCAAAACTTTTCTTAACAATTCTTTCATTAGATCTTGGGCATGGACTGACATTACCATAGGAAAGAAAAATGAAGTTCTTCTGAAAGGAATCCAAAAGACTTTAGTTTAGGCAATGGAAAGTTCCTTTATAATTCATTCTCATGCTTATTCTTTCACTCTACTATTCTTAGACATGTATCAATATAGATATTTCAGAGCAGGTAATGAGAGATGGAATGAAAGGACTATCCAGGAAGATATTATCAACCTATTCACAAAATTTGGAGTTTTCTTGACTGGTATTCTCAGCCTTATAGAATACATGTAGTGGAAAATAATTTTAAAGAAGAAGCATCACTTAGATTTCATATTTGTTTGTAACTTTTCTCTTGGTTGGTTTTTTTTTTTTTGGGAGTTTGCTTTGTATTAAAAAAAACTAAAAACACACATAACTTGAACTATGTTTAGCCTTTGACGCTAAAGCATTCAAGAAAGAATGAACACTTTTTAGTTGGTTAAGATGAAGAATATCTTAGATATTTGTCATAAGATACTTTAATAAAAATATAATATAAAAATAATTTTTAAAAAATGAATTATATAATGTTTAGCATTAAAAATATTTATTTATATTTTTATTAAAAAATTTTAATAATGTATTTTTGCCAAGAAAGCCCAATGTTGGATTTCCTGCAATTCACAAATGGACTGTATATAATATAGTAAGAGAGAGATAGAAAATAAAAAAAGAGAGAGAGAAAGACTGAGTGTAAAGAAAAAAAGTAGGTCTTATATATACTCCATTTCCTTTGTATCACTTTTTCTCCCATTGTATAACCGTACAAATGAGAGGATTCAATTTGGAAAATGCAAGTAAGATACTTTCTACTTTTTAGTAGCAAAGAAAGAAAAAAGACAAGTTTAGATTCTCTAAAAATCTTTATTATCAAATTTCTGTAGATTTCAAAGAGAAAAGATGGAATGGGAAAAAGAGTAAGTTTCATATGCATTTTCACTATTTATATCACTTTCTTTTTGAATTTTACAAGATTTTTACAATAAAGAACTCTTGAAAATCCTTGTACAAAAAAGACACTTTTAGAAAATTTATGAATTGGGCCCTCATGAGGGTATTTTAGGGATTAATTACTAATTTATCATTTTACTTTCTTTTGCTTTTTGCCCGTTCATATCCTTCTCTATTTTCTCTAAGCTTCTAGTAGGCTGGTTATAATTTTTCTTTCATTTCTTTAATCTTCATGGCATCTATGAAGATTAGATCTCTAGCCTTCATTTGTTTTGATATTTGGAATCGTATATTCAATTCTTAAGTAGTGTTTGGATGGATAACAAATGATGAAATGGAATGGTTAAAGTGAGTTAGGCAATTATTTGAATTTTTTTTTTTAAAGGATGAAATGGAATAATAAGTGATAGCCTCTAAGACCCTTCATTATCATCTAAAACTCAATTTTTATGTCCGTCCGAATACAAATATACCCTCATACGTGTAATATATTCTTGTGTGTGACTTTATTTTATAAGGATAATATTAAAAAAATAATTTTTAAGTCATTCCATTTCATTAATAACTCCTTTTTTTTTTTTTTTGCATAAAACTCTCAATGGCAAATAACTTATAATTCCACCCCACTCCACCTCCTCATAAACTCCCAAACATAACTGGGGCTGTGAAAATATTATTGATCATCATTGCCCCATTTGTTATGTTGTAATACCTACATTTATATTATTTAGAAACTGCATGTGCACTTGCGTATGGGGTTTTATGGTATAAGGCCACTGAAAATAAGTTTTGCCTGTTACCACTATTAATTAAGACTGGATGTTCTCATAAGTTTGTGGAAGTTGCTTTTGTGGAACCTGTGCCTTACTTGTAATTCTGGATTTGGTTAATAATTTTTATGGTCTTTTGCGTTATTGACTATTTTGTGTTATTATTTATAAGCAGTATGTGATAGGGAGAGAGATTATACTTTTGATAGGTGGACCTTTAAGCAAATGAAATCGAATGTGTATTCTCAAACTGCATTAGAGTTCAATATTGCAAACAAATCCTTTAAACTTAAAATATATATATATATATATATATATAAATAAAAGGGGCAACCCCTATTTGGAGGCCATAACATCGTGCTATGGAAAACCTCTACAGTGGACAATGCAAGCCCTTTAATATTGGGTACTGCCAAACGCATTTAGGTTTTTTTCGTGCTATATCAAAAGCAAGTGCTATTGAAGTTCAATTTCAAAGAGGACAACTTATCTATAAACAATATGTGTTTGTTTATTCCCACTAGATGAAATGAAATCCTCCAAGAATGTTCTACTATGTGGATTGCTCTTTTTTATATATTATTACACAGAAATTTAGGTATAAAAAGAAAAAGTAATAATAAAAAATAAATAAAATAGATAAAAAATGATATTCATATCTTTATTTTAAAAAATAAAAAAAATTATTAAATAATAAAAATAAAAATATAATAGATATTATATAAAGTTTTTCCTTTTCCTCTTCTTTATAATATTCATAACAAACATACCATTTGTATCAAATGTTTTACGTGTTAGGATAAATAACAAGAGAAATCGAATCTGGTTGCATTATTATTCTCTATCAATCCTTTCATGGTATCCGTCCTCAGCTACTCTAGGGGACTCGGATGGTGTAACGGGAACCTCACCCAATTTAAGAAAATATTATCCAGGCATATGGTCTTTAAATGCCTAGGCCCGTCAAAGTGTGATGAGTGATGATTATTTTAAAATAATAAATTAAATGTGTAAATATCATATTTTATTTGAATATTTTTTAAAGTATAACAAATATTATTTAAATTGTTCATTTAATTTTTGAATCATTATTATCATTAAAATTATTTTAATTTTTATATCATTGAAGTCAAATTTATTTTTTAAATCAAATTTAATTTAATTTTAATTAATAAAATAATTCAAAATTTTAAAAATTAAAACCCTAAGTTGACTTTATTTTTAAACCCAATTCAATTAAGGAAAGTTGGAAAAATATTAAAACTCACGGGCCAAAACAACTTTAAAAAAATTAAAAAAGGATGAAGGAAAAGAAAAATAAAATTAAACGCAAAGAATTCCTGTGTGGCTTTTTAACTTCAATCCGTTAGAATTCATATCACATTTTTATTTTTTATTTTTGTATACTTATAAATTTTATTTTATTTTCATTCTTTATATTTTTTATATTTTCTACTTTAATACAAGTATAAACATTACAAATTAAACTATGTTTTTAAAAATTCATATCACACACATTTATTAAAATTTAAAAATATATTAAAAAGAGAAAAATATATTTTTTTACAAAAAAATAAAATTCAAATTAAATATCTTTCTAAAAAAGTTAAAAATTAAAATAGACAAATAAATTACGACATAATGCTGTGATCCCTTAAAATAAATAAAAAATATATTAAATATTTCATAACAATATTTTGATAGCTAAGATTTTAAGTCAATAATTTTTTTTTATATATACAGGTCAAAAAATCATAATCAATCTGTATCCTCTTTGATCTCACACAAAAAAAAAATTATATTTTTTCTCTTGTTATAAACAAAAAATTATTTTGTCAAAGAAATAAAGAAATAAATAATATATATATATTGTATTTTTAATACTTTTTAATAGCATTTAAATTAAAATAAAAATTAATAAAAGGGTTAAAAAACAAAAAAAATTACAATCACGACATCTTTATTTATTTCTTTGACAAAATAATTTTTTAATAACATTAAAATAAAAATAAAAAAATTAATAAAAAGGTTTAAAAAACAAAAAAAAAAGTTTAGAGTCACGACATCAACTCTAAATAAAAAAAAAAAAAAAGGCATTTGAGGCATCAGTTTTTACGGCGGCGGATTTGAGGAATAGATTTTTTATTCTAACGGATTGAAGTTAAAAAGCCTGCCCTCCCTCCCATCAATTTCTTGCGCTCTCCGTCGAGAAACAAAATCACAATGGAAATAGGAAAACCGCAGAAAAGGAATTAGTGAATCTTGTCGTGATCCCAGGAGGGAAGAATTGGAGGGTGATTGGAAATTTCCTTGAGGCCAATTCTTCAGCAAAGAGACAGAGAAGACAAAGTAGAGAGGGAAAGAGGGCAGCAATTTGAATTGAGAGAGAGGAAGAGCAGAAATCGGGAGAAGGAGAAGCTGTGGGATTCAAGTAATGTAAGCCTTACTAAAGGTAATTCCTGCAAATCTGATGGTTAACTTCAATTATTCGCAAATTGTGGATAAGTGAATTTCTTTGAATTTGGGAAACCGCTTTTTTTTTTTTTTTAAATATGGCATGTTCAATGTTGAATGCTGAAATTTGTATGGTAGTTCGGTGAGAAGGAATTCCAGGGGATTTAAGTCTTTTTGTGGGAATGCTCGGGACTTAGTTTTGCATGCTTAAAGTTGGGTTTATGGTTGCTCTGCCTCTGATATGAACTTTGGTAAAATTCCCTGCTTACACGTGTTCTTGTTGTGTTCCAATATTTTAGTCCAACTCCTTTGATAATGTTATTGAAACATGCATGGTTGACGTGTGATGGTGCCGTACTAATAGTGTTTCGAATTTGGCACTGGCATAGATAGAACTAAGTTAATGTTTGCTGACGGTGAAATTCTGTCTCAGACATGAACCTTAGTCCAAATTTTGCTTACACTCTTCATGGCTGCATTTCACTCTTAATAAGAAGGTTTCAATCCAATTTGCCTCGTTGAAAGTTCTGAGTGGGGAATAACATGATTTGCGTATCTTGCCCTTTTATAGTTCATTCTAGTACTAAGCTTTGAGATTCTAATGGAAAAATGTGCTACCTTCTTGTTGTATTTGAATTTGATTAAACCTTGGGTAGGTTGTGCACATCTTACTATTCTAGTCTATTGAGGTTCTAATGGAATAACGTGTTCCTGTTGCCCTTTTGTTGTATTCGGGCTTGATTAAAGCTTGGGTAAGTTGCAGTTGCTCGTGTATCAATATTGGGGTTGGGATCCTTCCTTATTAGCTCAAATTCACATGCCAGTAGGAATACTTTTTGAAGTTAATTAAGTGGGGCTACATTCTTTGGCACATGAGTTTTTCCCATACGGCTTGAATTGTTGTTTGAATTGTTCATCACGTGGGGCCCATTATGCATGCTTTAAATGATGCATTTAATTTGGGTTAGTATGCGTAAATTTGGAAAATTGTACTGCATGATTTATTTTTAGTTGTTGAGCAATGACAACGGTTGGGCCTAAATCTCGGTGGTGAGTATGGGTCTCTATTTTGATTGAATGTTTATATGTTTTGTAAACTTAAGTTTGATGCCGAATTTATTAAGGCCCAAGAAGATATATCTTTTGGTGTTTATAACTTGATTTGATGCTGAGGGACTATACTATAGCATGGAAAATTAGCTTGATAAGAGGTTAAGTGCATGGATCCTAGCTCTTAATGGTGTGTTTTGTATACCTTGAATAAAATTGCTTTATGTCTTGGCTGTTTATTCTTTCATGTTATGCACACACCTTCACACAAATACGTAGGCCTGATTGATGTTATTTTCTTATTTTATTTTCAATATTATTTTCTTGAGGGTTGTCATGTGGATGTTAAGTCCTTTTTTCTAGAAATAAAAAAATTCCAAAACTTTATATTCACAAAACCCAAAAAAAAAGAGAAAAATGAAAATAGCTAGAATATGGAATCAATTTAGCTTTCATAAATTAGAATACACCAACCAATAACAATTTTTTTTGTGTGAAAATTAAGTTCTTTTTATTTTCCTATTCTTTTCACAAAAAATAATTAAAAGTCACCAACTAAGTGACATATGGTTTTCTACTCCATTCGAACTATGTAGATTTTAATCCTTTTACTGGATATGTAATCTTTAAGTCCCCTTCCTAGATCAAATTTGCTTTTGTAAATATTTCATTTTTTCCACCTTTGTAAATATTTTATCTTCTTTTTGTTAGCTACTCTCTTCTTTTGTCTTGCATATGTTTTGGTTAGAGTAATTTAAATAAAGTTAAGACTATATTTGTTTTGCATAGTTGATTTAGGATAACTATTCCTTAGAGCTGGTGTTGTGGAGTATTTAGTACCTTTTCCACAGTACAAATAGGCTACTAAACACTTCTTTGGTTTGTAGACTGCCTTTCACTTTTCTATTTTGAAAAAAAGGTCCCCCCCAACAAAAAGGTTTAACCCTCAATTAAATTTTGGTGGTAACTCTAAATAAATTGATTTTTCAAAATTATTTTTGAAAATTAATTTATTTTCACTTTTCTTTTTAGCCATTTGCATTATGCTCGAATCCGACAGGTTATTAGGTGTGATAGGGTGCCTTAATGATAGTCAATTTACTTGTTAAGAAATTATATGGTAGAAATAGGTAGGGTTGTCTCATTGTTAGAAATCCAACCTTACTAAACATACGCATATGTTTTCCTTGGGGTTCTGGAACCCAATTGAGTTACATTCACTAATCTAGACTTTACGTCCTAAGTTCTTGTTTTGTAATATTTAAAAAATATCCTTAGAATTTTTCTTGTATCAGCAGTACACTGTGGCAGTATGCCTTTCTAGGAAGGGGAACTTGGTTGGCTTATTGGAAGGAAGGACCCATAATATGGTTGGTGAAAACATACCTTAGGGGCTCACTGTAACCATCATCGTTAAAAGTGCTTTTTGTTGTGGTTTTGCAATCTTCTAATTCCTGTGAAATTTTATTTTTTTTCTCTGAATGATTACTTGCCAGCTTCAGTTATTGAATATACTACTTTCTTTAAAATGTTTGGAATTCAGATTTAATCTGTCTGACTGGATTGGAATCTGCGCCCTTACTAGGTTAGTATAATGATACCATGTACCAGGTGTTTCACTCACAAAATTATGGCGGTATTGTGATACATGACTCCTTTGGTTGAATATAATATTATTTTGATTCCTTGCCATTCTTGAGTTTTGAATATACCTGTTTTTTTTCTTATATGTTAGATTCGATGGGAATGTAGACCTTGACTATGTATGTACTTTGTGTATTGACGTTGCCAAAGTGATAGTAAATGATGCATATAGTAGTATACAACAAATGATACCTGTTTCTGGCAACTCCTTAAATAATTTCAATTTACAAATTTGAACCCACTGCAGATGATATTTGACCTTCTCATTAAGTCCAGTAATACGGATTTTATTAACTGTCGGTTTCTTTATTCTTTTGGCTAGAAATGTGATCTGCCCTATCACTTACACTGTTCAGTTTTATTCAGAAGTTGCCATTGCATTCTAAAGTATGGAGTAAAATATCAGAAACAAGTCAGCAATTATTGTATTTGAATGGCAGCATCTGGAAAAGCTCTTCCGATTGACAATTGCACTTTAAATGGAGGTTGGACAGTTGTTTTACCCCGTCATGGCAGGCAAAGAAGGAAGGTTACCAAAACTGGAATTGTGGAAGAAAAACCAGAACCATGGGCTCCAACAGATCGGCAGACTGATCCATGCGGGGAAAAAAAATTGATGCAGAAAATGGAAAGATGTATGCATAAAATTGAAGGCTCTAAATTCTATCATATTTTTCGAGATTAAATCCAAACTTCACCAATTTCTGATAACATTCGTAGGGCTTTGGGCTTGGAGACGAAGATGCAAATGGTAATTTATGGTATTGGAAGCCTTGAATTGTATGAACCCCCTCAGTTGCAGCTTAGCCTTGCAATATTGATGAAAAGAGATTTCAGTTGGATTGGAAACATAGAGGTATTTGACCCTATTCTTTCTGCAACTGAGTCTCATGTTTTGGAAGCTCTTGGTTGTTCTGTCTTATCTATAAACGAGCATGGAAAGCGACAGGCCTTAAAGCCAACTATGTTCTTTATGCCACACTGTGAGGCAGAGTTATATAACAATCTCTTGCAGGCCAATTGGAAACTGAATCTGTTAAGTAACATTGTATTATTTGGGAATAGCTTTGAGACATATGAGCATCTGTCAGAGTTTAAGGACTCACCTATTCTCGACTCGTTGGGGCATATTTTGGCTGTTCGAAGATTTACAAATGAGTTTAGACTCGAAGCAATTTCAGATGATTATTGTAATGCTTTTCATGACTCAAGTTGGCATTTTTTCAGCCCTGTCCTTGAGACAGAGCTGCTATTTATTAATTCTTGATTGTGATAATCGGTAGGCATACATTCATATAAATGGCACGTTATGATTTGGTGCACATAACCTTGGCTTATTATTTGGCTGTGAAATTATTTGACATGTCACCGTCCTATGCCTTATAATATCCATTTTTGAAGTATCCAGCAGAGTTGTTTCACCTTCATGATCTGATTCTTGTGCTATAAGAGCTTAATCTAGGGAAATTCTTACGTGCTGGAGCATATTCAACAACTGCTATTTGAGGCTAACTTATTATCATCATTTATCCCAAATTTAAATCTTCTCTCCAGATCTATTATGTTGTTGAAGATATTTGCTATTCAAGTCGGTAACTTTTACCTTATTTGTTTTCCACAGACATGATTATGAACATAGAATTATCATCTCCAAAAATAATTTTTCATATAAAATTATCGTCACTTTTTTGGAACTATTTGATTTTCATTTGCCTCTAGGTGAGATTTTATTCATATATTGATAGATTATTTTAAAAAAAGACAAAGACCGAAGAAAACCCAAGAAAAAAAGAAACACACACACACACACACAAGTATAGTGTTGACTTCTAACTCACACAAGTATACATAGTGTTTACAGAAGCTACTTTACTTATCTAAGGCTATAATTTCTAGTAATCCAGTGTTTCTGTAGCCCTTTGGTTTCTTTCCTCGCTCTTTTACCCTGAAAAAAAAAACCATTAAATCAAAGCAGTGTTACACCTATTAACATAGATGAAACATGTTTTCATTAAAAGGTCAACTTTGTTGACTACAAAAGGATATTATTCGTTTAGTTTATCTGGAAACAAGATCCCTTCCTGGACCTGCTGCGTTTATATGCTGTGATGGGGAAAATTGCTAAACATGGCTTGGCAAAAATTTAAAAAAAAGAAAAGGAAAAGGTGTGACGTGTCTTATAATAAAGCCTAAATAATAAAAGGAAAAAAATAATTTGCCTGTCAATTTAAAAACTCAATATGGCTCCTTCGTAATAGATGAAAGATTACTATTAAATATTTGTTTGGTTTTATGTTTCAAGCTCAGCATCACTTGAAGTTGAATTGAAAAATGTAGCGCGTTTCATTTTATCTGACTTGCTCAGTCTGAACGGATAAGGTTTCTACAATAATACATCCTGTATTTAAAAGGAAGTAATACAAAAGAAGAATGACGTACATAGGGTTTTATTTCCCTCTTTATATTCACTTCGTTTTTTTTTATTATCTCTCTCAAATACATATTATGTATTTACTTTTTCAATATAAAGGATTTAAATCCCAATATAATCACCAGCCTCTAATATTTTGGTTTCTATTTATTTATTTCTTTATTTATTCTGGACCTATCCCAATCAAAATAAACTTATATGTCAATGGGAGCTTCGCTTCATCAAAATCTGACATATAAGTGACGACGTGAAGCATGCGATGCGATACATAATTCAATGTACAATCAGTTATTATAAATTCAACTCCAAATTACATCAATAATTTAATTGCTTTTAATTATATACTAAACAAGTGAATTAATTAATATGCATATAAGTTGGTCCACGCACCAATTACCGGTATACATTATAAAATAGAAAAATCTCACATCAAGTTTGCCGTTATATTTAAATTAGGGCTTCCCTGTTTGAATGAGGTTTGTGTCAAACAAGTGCTAACTCCTTTTGAAGCGCAACTCAACCCAGCAAGCCTGTGTAGAGCTTGACTTCATCAAATTTGAATCTTTTGCAATGTTACAGTTGTAGGTTAGAGAAAGAGAAACAAGCTTGAGTTCACAATCACATTCTTATCTCTCTTTAATTGCATATACACCAACTTTAGAAGATCCAAATTAGACCACATCTCATTTGGCAAGAGCTAGAAAGGAGGCAATGATTGATAGAGTCACCAAAGTGTACTAACTCAACCTACATGGAATGAGTCATCACTTCATTTGACCTACTTATTTAAATATATTAGAAGCCTTTAACTTAGTCCCCTATTTAATTCCAAAAAAAAATAAAACAATTAAAAATAATATTTATTATAATAATAAATATTTTTAAAATTAAAAAATTATTTAAAATAATTAAATTCAAACTTTAAATACTTAAACAAATTTTAACAATTAAATTAAAATGACTACTTAATTAACTTAAATCTCTGTAAACAACTAAAATAAATTAAAATAAGTAATGAACTTTTCAAATTTCTTCATTAAGAGTATTTGAACTTTGCTTTTAATAGTCAATCCTTGTAATAAAAGTTAAAATATTATCTCATTTTTTAAAATTATTAATATTAATTAAAAAAAGATAATTAAATTATATGAGTTGACCTACTTAGTTTATAAGTTAAATGGGTTGATCTAGTAAGTTCAAAAAATTGTACAGGCTAACAAAATCCAAATCTAACCCACCAAAATAATAGGTTAAATAGATTAGTGGATAAGTTCAACTAATTTTGACACTCTAATTATTGGTTTTACTATTCTCAATGCAATCTTTCATTTCTACAATTTGATCCACTCAATTTATTTAATAAATTGAGGAGGTTGATTTATGAGAAAATGAAAAAGATTTATTATAAGTTTCACTCATCTCTCTCTCACTTTTTTTATTGCCCGAAAAGAATTAATTTTATTTTTTATTCTTTCATAAAAGATATTTTAGAGTAACTATTAATTTAGTGTGTGTTTGGATCCGTGTCATTCCACCTGCATTTGAGCCCAAACTGGGGTTTGCAGAGTAAAAGCCGATTTTAAACATGTTTGGATCCGCGTTGAGATGGCCGCACCAAAGTTTCGGGAGCTTCGAAAAGCACGTTGCATTGAAGCAACTCGATCTCGCTTTCTGCCAACGTAAACGGTGCATTGAAGACGCATTAACATCTCCAACAACCAAAATGTCCTTTATGCCCAATGCACGAACTGGTCCGAGGATACAGCAAGCATTGAACATCTTGTGGTCCTTTGTCTGTGTTCAGATCATTGTTGCAAACCTCGTTGCATAAACTCCTCTGTTTGACTCTGTTTTGCATATATATTGTAGTGGTGAGCATTTTGGACGTCTCAAGTCAAAGGTTCAGGCTTCTGTGTCCAAGATGTGTTGCTCCTCCATCTTCTTCCTTTGTTTCAGGTAACATCTTCTTCCTCTAACATGCATTCTTCTCAAATCTCTGCTGCATGCCTTTCATTGTATCGTTTGCTGCATTATATCGTCTGCTGCATGAATGTAGGAGTTAGAGGATTGAGCTAGAGCAATGTCTTCTTTTCTTTTTTATTCATTTCATCTAGCTATCAGGAACGTAAGAGTGAGAGCAACGGGAGTGAGAGCAATCAGAATGTAGTAGGTATACTACCGGTACGAGATTCCTGGGTATGCCTCTGGGCTTCACCAGCCTAAGGCACGGAGTGGGAGCATTCATATTAAGTGTTACTTATGGCACTAAGTGGGAGCATTCATATTAAGTGTTCTCTCCGAAAGCCATCAGCCATTAGATGAATAATGCCATTTCAGGCGAGTGAATATCTTTATCTTGCCTTTCTGTATGATAGTCTCTTCCTCTTCTTCCTGCCTTGCCTTTTCTATAAGAGAGTTTCTGTCTTGCCTGTGTATGGGTCTACCAGCCTGAGTTTTAGTCTTAGATGCCTTGCCCTTCCCCTGACCTCTGTCTCACGACCGGAAATAGAACCTGTAGCTTTATGCCTTGACTTGAAAGGCTTCATCCCTAACTTCATCTCCATACTGCACCACCATTGGTGCATGGTCACTGATCCCCGCTGGCCCATAATGAACAAAAAAATCATAGAAGCAAGCCAAAGCAAAGCACCATGCAGAGATAGGTTTGTAAGAAAGTGACTTCTTCGGTCTGAAACACTGCTACAGGTTAAGGGAGGGAAGAGCTTCCGCCTGGTTTTATCTCAGTACTAGAGTCTCCAAGCTGCCCTCTCTTTAGTAAGATGACATATGCCTCTTATCGAAACAACAACAATAAGCACATGCCTCGGTTGTTTTGAGGTCAATGCATATACAGTTCCCTACTTGTTATTAAGTTAAAGACATTGAATAAATTTCTTCCACTTTCTATCTCCATGAAAGAACCTATACGAAATTGATTAGCTTTGCCAGTTTAAAAAAATATAGCTTCTGTGTTGTTTTGTCCTGTGCATGATACACCAACATAATGATCCTTCGTTTGGGATTGTCTTTTATTAGGAGTTAGGTATTGCCATTAATTTTTTACGAAAAGTAACACACCCAAAAAAGAAACATATTTATGTGAATTCAAAAGTATATCTGCCATTATAGAATTTCTTTTAGTGTGAATACCATTTTTAGTATTTGTCTTCTGTGTATACACCTAACTCGACAAAGATAGAATGCGATATACATGCACTAATATGTTACATTTTAGATATTATATATAGAATAGTATAGTCTCACCGTTAATTGTTTTAAAAATTTTATAATTTTCGAAGAAATTTTATAATTGTTTTCAAAGAAATTTTATAATTTTTTTAAAAAAATCAGTTAAGTTTAAAACTTGGAGAAGTGAAATTCCTAATAGAAAATTGACAACAAATATAAAAAATATAAACTATAAGTATTAGACTTCAAATGTAATTCTTTATATCTTTGGTATACAATTTTTTAATAAAGATATGATAATTATATAATTTTTTAATAATAATATGACAAATGTGTAATTTAATTAAAAATTATACACTTACTTATAAAAAACAATGTTTTCACACATATTATTCATTAGAACATATTATTATTAAAAAATGATATACTACACAAAAGTAATGCTAATAATCAATTTATATATATATATATATATTAGAACATATTATATATTAAAAAATGATATACTAAAGTAATGTTAAAATAATTGTTAGAACATATTATAACCATGCATTTTCGATGTTCCTATTCTTTCAATATGTTCTCTTAAATTGTTGAGACTTAACTACTTATTAATGTATGTGGACTTGTTGAAAATTTGAGCATGCTGGTTTTAATTGTTTATACTTTTTTTGGCTATATAGAAAAATGAGTTCTCAGAAAAAGGCTGTATGGGATCCAAGAACAACTGAGCATTTTATTAAAGCATGCTTGGACCAAGTCCAAAAAGGGAACGCAATGGAACAACCCTAACGAAGAAAGGGTGGAAGGTTGCCATTGAACAATTCAATAGATTGATCGGACGAAATTATGATAGAGCTCAGCTAAAAAACAAGTGGGATAGCTTAAAAAAAGAATGGTCAGTATGGCATAAATTATTTGCCAAAGAAACAGGCCTAGGGTGGGATAATCTGAAAATGACTGTTGATGCACTTGATGAGTGGTGGCAAAAGAAGGAATTTGTACGTTGTGCATCATGTCTTTGTTTGTTAATTACAATATTTTTGTTTATTTTTTGTGAAAGTGATGAGTTGTCCTATACATGCAGGAAAATCCACAATATGGGAAATTTAGATATAAAGGACTTCTATTACACATTTATATGGACCAATGTATCCAACGGGGGTTGGATAGCCAGCATCCACTAGATAAAATTTATCTAATAAATAATTAAATTATTACACATTAATTATTATTTTAAAAATTATAACCATAGCAGTGAGAGTATGAATATACCTGGAGGAGGATGGGGGAAGTTCATGCTCGAAGTCGTAAGAGCATGAGAAAATACACGAGCATCATGAGCAGTGCCTTCCCATCCAGGCAAAGCAAACGTGAAACACATGTCCCAATCACATACAGCCATGACATTTTGTGTTGGATGTCCTTTTCTACCAATAATCTTGGTTGTTCATTAGGGCTAACCACGCATGGTATATGAGTTCCATCAATTGCTCCAATGGCATTCTTGAAAAATGGCCAGTATCGTGGGTCATTTCGAATCTTTGGATGGGCTGAACCAAATGCAAAATTTTAAACCTGTTCTTCCATACCCCAAAAGTTCTTTCTATAGTACACCTCAAACTTGAATGGTAATAGTTGAATACCTCATTATCATTTTTAAATCTGGAAGAACGTCTAAAGTCAGGGAGATGATAACGCTCACATTTATATGGACCAATGTATCCAACGGGGGTTGGATAGCCAGCATCCACTAGATAAAATTTACCTAATAAATAATTAAGCATAGTATATTAGAGTCATACATTGACTCCACATATACTAATAATTTGATCGCTTATTTTACATAATTAAGTTCTGCATAAATTGTAACATTCTCTTCTAAATAAAATGATGTGAATTAAATTTCAGTGATTTAAGACAAATTAATTGATACTAGAAATGGTTTAAGTATTAATTTTTGGGCAAAGCTATGAGGATTTCAAGAAATATGAATTTTTGGGATGAGATAAAAATTTACTAAGGGCAATTGGAATTTAATAAGATGTTTTTGGAAATTTTTATAAATTATTTGAAATTAAATTTAAATAAATAATTAAGAAATAAATACTTAAAAAATAAAATTTTTGAAGCTTCCCTAGACCATTGATGTCCTAAAAATATAAAAAAATATTTAATAAATAAAAATATTTAGATTAAATTTTATAGTCAAAATATAATTAACAAAATTTTAAGGTTTAAAAACATAATTTTAATTAAGATTAAAATACAATTTTTGCTAGATTCAAAATATAATTTTTTTCTAGACCAAAATGTAACTTTACCCAGCAAAAACATGTTGCAGAAGAATCAAGCCAATCAATAGGAAATTATGGGTTGTTACTTCTAATGATTAGAAACAAATTTCATACTTCGCACTGAATAAATGAGTATCTAATTCATCTACAAATTATGGCAAATTAGAGATTTTTCTTTTAACTCCTCTAGAAAGCTAGAAAACTAAGGAGAGACTCAGGAAGTTGCCACGTCATTCCTTTATTCCTGAACTTTCTTCATTCTTCAGCACCTTGAGAGAGAGAAAGTAGAAAGGAGAGTTGAATAGAGAAGAGGAACAAACAAAGAGAGAGAGAGAAGAAGAAGAAGAAGAAGAAGAGGAAAAGTTGAAGTTCTGCATCCAGGGTAAGATAACTCTTGTCTCGATAAGAAGTATCTGGGTTACATCTTCTCCTATCTCCTCCATTCTTTTCCTTTTTGAAAAATTTAATCTTTGGGTCATATGGTAGTGAATAGTTGTTTGAATGGAAAATTGTTAGATTAAATTGTTTATTTTTGTGATTTTGATGTTGTTGTGCTATTAAAAATGTGAGAAGACCTGAGAAATAAAAGAAATTGTATTTTTGAGTTGAGATGAATAGTGATTTGAGTTGCAAAGAAAGAAATGGGGAAGAAGACGCTTGGACGGTGTGGCACCTTGATGGCACATCACAGTGTCAGTTGTACAATTGTTTTTTTCTAAAGGAACCAGTTATGCAAACACAAGCAAAAGGCGTTGCAATGCCATTCCTTCATGCCATAATGTTAGAAGTAGAATTATTTGGAGAAAATAGAGGCGATGGCATCGGGGTGCCATTCCCTTCATGCCGTGGTGCTAGTCTCAAACTTTTGAGGAAAAATGAATATTTTGAGTTTTTTTTTTTTGTATATTCTTCGCATTTGGTATCTTTGTATTTATAGTTGTGTACTGTATATTTAAGTTGCCTCATCAAACTCTTCTAGACCCCTTGAAGATTTTTAAGAAATAATTTCTTAATATAAATTCTTATGCAAAGAGTATGTGTTTAAACCCTATACATAGAAGACTAAATCTTGAACCATACCTATGTATGATTGACTCTATATGTTGGAATACTATTACCATAATTCTTGTGTATGAATGATTGAATCCAAATAATTCTCATGCACAGATTATCATTACTTTGGATACCTAACTTTAAGACATTAAAAAGACATTGTAACAAGGAAAAAAGGGTTCCAGTAGAATTGATATAGGCAATCTATAACTATCATATTCTTAGTTAATATATTGGTTTGCTATATACATATATGTTTGATTGTTTGAATTTATTAGTATTTAGATTGATGATGAGATTCAACATATTTAACATTTATAACTTGAGCAATGTAAATGGAAATGTAATGAATGATTGGAAATCATTTGTATCTAGGAGACAAGATTCTCTAGGGATTATGGTCCCAATAAGAGATGGTCTCAAGGAGACTGGGTTCTCAAGGAATAAAATGTCAAAAGGAGATAGTTTCTAATGATCTAGACATAGTTTTCAAGGCTTAAAAATATTAAAGGGTGATGATTTTTGTCGTGATAATTGCTTAATATTGTAAATCTACTCTAAGAGATGTTCTAATATGCAATCATTATTTTTATGATTATTCAAACAAGCATGGTATTAACTTACAATATGATATGCAAGTTCAAGAAAAGTAACTCTTCCTTCTTAGTTATACTGAAAATCTAGTTATTATTTAGGTGGTATAGGGTGCTTACTATGTTGTCTGTAATTTTAAAAACTTAAATTTGTATTAAGTGGTATAGGGCACTTGATGTAATATTTACAGAAATTTTCCACGAATAAGCATTTTTAAGAATAAATAGCTATGTTTCCTTATGATGATTTATATGGAGCTTTGATTATGATTATCCTAATATGTTGAAAATTTATGATGAGCTACATGATATCTATATGTGCACTATACATGCATTAGAGTTAGTACTTTGTGTTAAAATATTTTGTACTTATGATGCTCAAATTGTTTTTCTGATCAACTTCATCATTTTTCTATGAAATATTTTATTATAATTAACTATGATGAATTATATATTTTGTGTGTTAATGTGTTGATAGCTATATCTCATATAGACAACGGTACTGAAAGAAAAATGAAATTCTACACACACGTGGCAGCTAAACCAATATTAATTTTTAAATTATTATATCGTTTTACTGAGAATTATGCAATTCTATTCAGATTTAAATTGTGATCGTGCCAATTATTAAATTTTTCGTGGAAATTGAGTGGCAGTACGTGGATGTGCTGTTATAGGGCAAATACAAACAATTATCTACCTGAAATGGAGTGTCGTGAATGCAAACGGCCATGCCAAATTTACCCTCTAGGCATACCAGGACTATGACGTAGGAATGCATGCATCATAGAATTACTTTTTTTTTTGGTTTGTATATATGTAAATATGAGTTACGTGATCTAACTAAGAATAATATTTTGGGATGACTGAAACAAAAAGAAATAAAACTTTAAATGATATGTTGGCTAATAAATCCAACATATCTTAAAATTTGAGTAATCTATTATTATTATTATTATTATTATTATTATAAGATGTTGTGTAATTTTTTTACTTTGACACTAGAAAAATTAGGATTTTCATTTTCCACATGCGATATCCCTTATTCTCAACAGATTGATGTCTATAAATTGGGTAAATACAATTAGCTAAGTGAGGAGGTAGCGTAAATTACTCATTTTTTAGACATACTATTTAATTGTGTAATTTCAGGCTATAACTTTTTATAGGCGTGTTGCCCTGATTTACCACATTTTGTTGTTTAAGAAGTGCATTCTTGATTAATTTGTGTATATATAGTGCACCTTGTTATATTTTTTGAATGGTTTAGTGCTTAATACTTTTTATTTGACAAAAAAAGACCTTCATTTTTAAAGAAATTAGCTTAACTAATTAGGAAATATGATATTTTATCTCGAGAATTTGAGTTTCATCTTTTTAAAAAGAATACTCTAAAAATAAAATTTTAAATATAATTAAAATGCAATCTAGGAATCTATAGTTTTATGATTTATTATATTATCATATTAAAGATTATTGAATATTATAGAATAAATTACTGACAAATGTCACATGAGCTACTTAATTTTATATAATGCTTCAAGAACATTTTTTTGATCACCTGTTTTCAACACATAAAATTTTTTACCTAAAAAGGATTAATGAATTCTTTTCATTAATAATAATGTCCGAAAATTTTAATATAAAAACATTAGATTGTATTAGGTAGAGTGATTATTTAATTAAAAATTAATTCATACATAACACTTACACTTCAAATAATTTTGGAATGTAATTACACTGCAATATTGATTTAAAATTTTATTATTAATTTTGAATAAATTACATAGATGTCTTTTGAATTTTGTTGAAATTACACATATTTCTTTTTCATTTTAAAAATATATATTTTATTTTAAATTTAAATTTTTTAACTAAAATGCTTTCCATAAAAAAATATGTAAGAAAATATTTTAATTAAAAAAAAATATGTTTAAGTTAATGGGAGCATTTAAGTTAAAAAATTTAAAATTAGATTAAAATGTAATATAATTTTCTATATTAGAGAAGGTCCATCTATAGTTTAAAAATAAAGAAGAGGTTTATATAATTTTAATAAAGTTTAATGGAGCTTTGTATAATCTATCCGTTAATTTTTACAATATAATAACGCAATTTCCTAAAATATAACAATTCTTAAGATGTATTAAACATATGAAGAATATGGTGGATTAAGTATTTACAAGATATTATTTTATAAAATATTATACCTATAATAATAATAACTCAATAACCATAATTGTAATGAGAAATTATATTTTTCTTTTTGAATCTGAAGTTAATTATAAAATTAGTATATAAATTTTAAAATATAATAAAATTTTTTTGTTTAAAAGAAATAAATATAAAGGGTGATATAAGAATTAAAATATGAATAACATGACCTCTTGCAAATTAATTTTAATTTTAATTTAACATTTTTGGAATAATCTTTCTAAATAATGATTATAATACGTATTATCAAACTTTGGCACAAAAATCATGAGGAGATAAAAAATGAGTGAAATCCTTTTTTAATCCATTATAAATAGTGTATTTTGTTAATTTAGTTTCTTATAATATTATTTTTTAATTTGGTTTTTTTATAAATAAAATAGTTTTCAATTTGATCTCCCATAGGATTACTTTTTTAATTTACTCTCTCTCTCTCTCTCTCTCTCTCTCTCTCTCTCTCTCTCTCTCTCTCACACACACACACACACACACACACACACACACACACACACACACACACACACATATTTCTTGATTTAGTTTCTTACAAATAAAATTATTACTAATAATGCCTTTTTATCAAACTAAAAGAAATCAAATAAAAAATACTCATATGTAAGAAATTATTATTAATCACAATTTTATTTGTAGGAGACTAAATTAAAAAATACTTATATATAGGAGATCAAATTAAAAAAATTTTTATGAGGGATCAAATTAAAGAATATCTTATTCATGAGAGATTAAATAAAAAATAAAAAAATGACTCTAAGGACTCTAACTTTGTAAAATTAATACTGAACGACTTTAATAACTAAAATTTCTCTAAAGAATAAAAGAATCTTTAATAACTAAAATTTCTCTAAAGAATAAAAGAATCTAAATTCTGTCTTATAAGAATGAAAATAGTTTTAGGGCCCTCTTGATCTCCTTCAAAAGGGAGAAAGAAAAAAAAATCTCAATTTTACTCATATAATTATTATTTAATATTATATGATAATAATTATTAAATCATTAAAAATAAAAATATTATAAATAATTTATATTTATAAAATTATTTTTTTATTTTTTATTTCTATCTTTAATTTTCTACGTATTAAACTGATTTTTAATATAATTATCATTTAGTTATTATAAGTATTTTTTAAATTTATTATTCATACATCTTAAAGTTACAATGTGATCTTCCAAAAATTTTAAAGATTATAAGTGGTAATTTTGGAAGTATTAATAATATCTAAATGGTAATAATTTTCATAACTCATACAAAAAGATGACCAACCCAAAATACTTTTAGAAGACCAAATTACAATTTCAAATAGTATAAGTAATAATTTAAGAAGTAGCAATTGTTACTAATAAGGGGTATTTTTTGTTATTGTAAGATAAAATTTAAGTTTTTTAATCTTTTAAAGCACGTTTAACTTTTAAAATTCTTTAATATTAATTTTACAAGATTAGGATGATTAGGTATTATTTCTTTTAAAATATATTTGATCTGTAAAAGATTAAAATAAAACAAAAGCCCAAACCGCGTCCGAAAGTCGAAAAGAGAAAGGCGGGGGAGGCTGTCTGTATCTGCCCTGGTCTTATCCCACAATCCAAACGCACCAAAAAGTCGGCATAATAGCCAATTAGCCACCACACCGAATGAAACACCCTTTCTAAACAAATAGCAAAACAGACGCCAAACACTCTTCTCTCTCTCTCTCTCTATTTCTCTTTTCAAATATTCTCAACAAAATTTTAAAAATTTTCTGTTTCCTCGCTCTCTAAACCAACGGAAATTCCAGCTCCTTCTCTCTTCTCGTCCTCTGTTGCTCAACAATCGCTCTTTCGCTGCAAATATCGAAAGGCAAAAACCAGAGATACTGAAACATAATATAATCGTCAACGGAATCAAATTTCAGCTCCTTCTTTGATTATCCTTTGCTTCCGTACCGGAGCGTCTTTGCCGTCCAATCGGTGTTTCTTGTTTGGTGTGGAGATTTTTCATTTTTTCCTTTTGGTTGTTGACAGGTTGTGGAGGTTTTCTTTGTTCCCTTTCGCGGCCTTGCAGGTAAGAGGGAAAACCCAGTGCTGTCATTTTCTGAGATTTTTTTATACCCTGAATTGAGCGTTGTTGTGATTATCTTGTTGTTGAAAAATTTTCTGGGTTCGCTCAAGAATGAAAAATTTTCAGTTCTTTTGTGGTCAGGGTTGATGGCGGAACAGATGGAATACTCGTCGGGGAAGGCGAGGTTTCCGTTCTTCAATCGTTCGCAAACGATGCACGCGAGCCACACGGAATCGTTTCAGAAACCCCTCCTTCAATCCACTCTTGATCGTGCAGGGTCGATGAATAAATTCTACCATCCAATGGAATCGATGAAATCTGCGGGAATTTCTCTCAGGGGGAAGGTTAAGATGCTATGTAATCTCTTCGATTCCCCGAAAAGTTTATCAAAAGGTTCTGATGAACCGCCCGTTCAATATCCCAGTAAGCTTAAACCCACGAAATCCCTTGGCCATGATTCTCGGATTTCTTCGAGTTTTAACAGCAGCCCTTGCATCAGATTACCCGGTACTGAGGATAGAATTGTGTTGTATTTCACTAGTTTGCGAGGAATCCGAAGAACTTTCGAAGATTGCTATGTGGTTCGAAACATATTCAGGGGATGCAGGGTGTGGGTGGATGAACGAGACATATCAATGGATTCAGCATACAGGAAAGAATTACAGAGTGTGCTTGGAGAGAAGAAGAACGTGACCTTGCCACAAGTGTTCATCGGTGGGAAGTACGTGGGAGGTGCTGAGGTGATAAAGTATCTATTTGAAGTGGGTGAATTAGCCAAGATTCTTGAAGGATTTCCAAAGACGAAACCTGGGTTTGTCTGTGATGGTTGTGGAGATGTGAGGTTCGTGCCTTGTATGAATTGCAGTGGAAGTAGGAAGATATTTGATGAAGATGATGGCCTTTTGAAGAGGTGCTCGGAGTGCAATGAGAATGGGTTGATTCGTTGTCCAGATTGCTGTTCTTGAATTCTCTGGATGGCATTGCTGCTTCCTCATTTCACATTTTAGTCGTTGATAAAGAATTACTGAAGTAGTTTATTCCTACTGGTGAAGGTATGGGCTTGTTTAAGGTTATGATCCAAAACACTCTTTGAAGTTATGATTGCTCGAGTTATCATCTCTTCAGAGCTGATAGTCTTCGGCATATTGAATGGCATTATGTTTTAAGAGTGGGGGCTCATCAAAATGCAGAATTGATTTGAAATATGTCTACTATATTGTATTCCACAGTGGGGATAGTATTTCTCCCCACGTTAATGTAAATATTTAGTAGTATACGACTGAAAAGATTTGCAGACACTGGCTATTCATAGGGTATAATGAGAATGAATTGTTGTAAATCTTTCTTTATGTTCTTGATGATCCTCTATTTGTTTAATCTTATATCTTTTTGTATTTGATAGCGCACATGGGTGCTTAATTGCTTCTCGATTAAATTATGCTGAAAAATGAACAACGGTATCATGGAAAAATGATATGGATCTTGTTAGGCACAGATACAGAATCTCTTTCTTCATGTGCTATGTCTTGCATATATATATTGTACAAATTAGCTACATAAGGAGTTATTAAGAATTTATCAAAGTTGGCATTCTAAATGATAAGATTACTCGCCCATTTTATTAATTTTTTAATAATTCTTTATATCAGTTAACTGTTGTTTGTCCAGTCCTTTAACTCCCAAGTCAAATTCAATTGACACATTGGTTTCCCCTCTCGTGTCTATTTTCTGTAAATTGTCACTAAAAGGTGCCAAAAAAATAAGGCGCGTTCCTCTTTTTTGATGCTCTGAAATGCAAGTTCATGTTTTTTCTTTATGAATCGTGGGTTAAAATTGTTATCGTCCTTACCTCTATACTGAAGAATATAGAAGCGCAAGCATCATTTATATGTTTATAACTTGGGAATAGGCATTTGTGAAGTTTATAAAGATGAGAAACCAGAGAGAGAAACGTAGGGGAAAGGAAAATTTCTTATTATTCTTTTCTATACCAAGCAAAACAACAAATAGTTCTGTGCAATATTCTTTATTTTGATATCTACTAATGGCAATGTTTTAAAAATTAGATTGATATTGAATCAAAGTAAAAAGTGGTTGATGATTCACTGTTCAATAATTTAATTATTGTTAAATTAGGATTGAATTATTTTTTAAATACATATAAAAAAGTATAAATATATAATATTATATAATTAAATTAATATATATATTATAAAATAATATTTGAAAATATAAAAAACAATTCAAACACTTTATACAAGACGATAAATTTATATGAAGTGAATTGAGTAGAGTTTATAAAATGTCATAAGGTTTTATCATAAAATATCAAAATTTTATTGTAAACAAAAAAAATCATAAATTAATTTTTGACTAATTTAATGTCAAATTAATCAATTTTTATTGATTTTTGACTAATTTATTTAATTTTTTATTAATTTTTTCCTTGATCAATTTTAGGGTAAAATGAATCAATTTCATAATTAATTTGCTAGTTTAACAATTTGATCGGCTACTTCAATTTGATTTTATAATCCTAGCTAATAAAGATTCTGGCAATGTAATTTTGTATACATATATACATACATATATATATATATATATATATATATATGGGAATTGGAGAATATGGAAAGGTAAAAAGTAGGGATGAAGATGGATCCCAAGACATTAAACTCATCTTTAATTTTAAACATTTTCATAAGCATACCTTCTCTTTGTTGTGACACAAAAAATTTGGGTCTAAGTGGATTTGTTATAGGGTGAAGTTACATTTTAACTTCTTAAACTAATATTTAATTACAAAATTACTACATGAATTATAAAATAGGAAAAGTTATACTTTTGATTTTTATAATTTCACTCAATTTTTTATTTGATTCTTATAGTTCAAAAATTTGTAATTATATTCTTATAATTTGAACAATTATTAGTTTAATCTCTTGCATTATACTTTTGTTAGTATTTTGTTAAATTTTGTTGATATGACTATTTTGTTACTTTGAATATGCATAATTTAAATTTATTCCTTCAAGTCATTTAACATAAGATGCATCATATGTCATAGGAGTGAATTTTACTTTATTATCTACTTTTATTTGGCATATATTATATATATATGTTAAGATAATATATAATTAGTTATATCAATAAAATTAGAATATTAATAGAAGTTTAATAGTGGAGACTAAATTAAAAAAAATTAAACTATACAAATCTAATTATAAATTTTAAATTATAGGAACCAAATTAAAAAGTGAATGAAATTATAAAGATCAAAAGAATAATTTGACCTTTAAAACATCACTAGGCACCCTATTAAGGCACGTCATATTTTATGATAACAATGTTGGGCTTGGCTCAACGTTTAACTTATAAAAGGCTTCTTTCTAATTTCAAAAAATACCTGAAACTTAAGGTTTTTACTTTAATCAAAAGTGTAAGGATGCATTTTATTATATTTTAAAATTTATATATTAATTATGTAATTAAACTTTAATTAGAAAATAGAATATAAAATATAGTTTTTCCTTTCTTTTATTATCCGTGTGATGATGGTTGTATGGTTCAGTTATTGGTTGACGTCAAGACGGATGTTGTGGCAGCTATTCCATAGCTGATTCGATTTTCGTAAGATAGATGAGCGAAGAACTCAAAATTATGAATGTTATCATTTTCTGGTTTGATTCTGGCTTTCTGAATCTGAAAGTGAAAACGGGATTCTCTAACTCTGACTTTGTAGATTGCCTTTTTTTTTCTCTTGGTTTTTTTGGGGTGAAACAACGGGACCGAAGCCTAAAGAAAGAGAAAACTATAAAGAAACCAAACAAAGGGATATGGCCCCAACTATGTCTTTAAAAAAATAAAAAGTTAGCTAGTGCTCTAAGAGGATCATGAAAATTCTGAAAACCATAGCTCTGACTCAAGCTAAAATTTACCAACCAATTTGTGCAAAAATTACCTTCCCTGTAGATGTGGACAATGAAGAATTGCTAATCTTGATCTAAGTTCCTCTCAATACGACACCGGATGAGTTTGCAGTTATCGTCCCTTAAAACTAAGCTCTTCAATATGAATACAACTGCTTGAGAGTCGCTTTCAATCAGAAACCTGTTGAGGCCTAACCCTTTAACCAACTCCAATCCTGAGAAGACACTCCCAAGCTCAGCTTCAACTAATGCGCAAATGCCAAGTTATTAATAAAACCACCAAGCCATTTGCCATTATCTCCCTTTACTAAACCTTCCCACTTTGCAGGCATTGATTGTCCTTTAGCTGCTTCATCAACATTTAGTTTTGCCCAACTTGCTGGGGGGAAGCACCAGCCCTTTTCAATCGATCTCAAAGAAGCAGTAACAATAATCCCATTCATTCCAACCTTTATGATTTCTTCAACATACCCCAAAATAAGCTTTACTGGGCATCTATCTCGATATGCATTTTCACGAGAGCAAGCAAGTTTCCTCAAGAACCATTCAAGCCTCTGGAAAGAAAACAAGGTTGCAGTCTGACTTGAATTCATAAGTATGATCCACACTGAAGACGCTACGCCGTAGTCCCTTAGAACGTGCAATGTGTCTTACTTTATGCTAGTGGCAGATAGAGCCCAAAGTTGAGTCCTCTGACCACATGCATCTTCTCACAACTGTTAAGATCCTATCTCCAGCAGCTTGTCACATGAAGATTTGAATCCATCGAAGGCCATTCCATCGCCAAATTAGAGTCCAAGCCTCCTGCTTAATCCCCTGTTTAGTGCAGCTTAACTTTCTGTACATGGATGCCCCTGTGAAACTTACATCAGGTTCAAGTTTCCATCTCATCATGTCGTTGCCCTCTTCTGCAGAAGGGGGAAGTCTCGCTCTAAGTTTTATAACCTCTAATGGAGGTAGAAGTGAGTCAAGTTTCTCCAAATCCTACTTGCCCTTGGAGTTGATCTACTCTCCAACTACTGACTTGTTTTCTACATCCGAGAGTGGTTTGCAGCTTCGTTCTTTCGAGGTATTCCCAATGTCCAACCAAGAATCGGTCAAAAACGAACATCAACACCATTTCTAACTTTCCAAGTCATGCTCTCCGTGATTTTCGGCCAGAGGGCAACCAACAACTTCTTTAACAGGGAGTCACTTGGCTTTGCAATACAATTTCTCAACGGTTAACACTCCCCATCATGTACTTTCCTTTTAACCCTTGGGGTTCACAGCTTATCAGGTCCCGAGATAAGGTCCTACCCAACTTTGAAAAGCATTGCTTCCGTTGCTGGTGCTCAAGGATCTAAGATCGTAGCCACCAAGATCTTTAGGAAGGTAAAGGTGCTTCATCCAAAAGCATGATATTTACGTTGGCCAGTTGAGGAAACCCAAATGAAATTCCTTTGAAGCGTCTCAAATGTATTGCAAAAGGAAGAGGGCATTTTGATATACTGCATGGGAAAAGTGGGCATTGAGGAGGTTACGAGCTGAATTAATGTCAACATCCCAGCTAAAGAGAAACGTTGATTTTTCCACCCACTAAGCGTCCTTAGGACCTTATCCACTAGGAATTGAGAAGTATTCCTCGAGCTCCTGCCTTGGCGTATGTAAGAATCCAAATACCTTCCCAATTTCGTAGCCTTTGAAAATCCACTTTTTTCAATAATATCATTTTGGGTTTGTGCAGACACATTCTTTGAGAAATAAATACAGGTCTTCTGGGCGCTAATTTTCTAGCCAGATATGCTACAAAATAAATCCAAGGCACTACATAATAACTCCCAATTGAACCACGTTAGCTTCATAGAATAAGATAATGTCATCAGCAAACATTAAATGGGAAATAGAGTTACTTGACAGTTGACACCCCCTCTTCAACAGGGACAAAACCTTTGCTTCTGTGACGTGCTATTATGTGTGAGAGTTTCTCTGTATAGAGGACATACAGATAGGGGATAGTGAGTCTCCTTGTCTTAAATCCCTTGAAGGAGGAAAGGGGTTCATCTTCTCACCATTTAATATAATAGAAGTGATAAGAGTGGAGACACATTTCATGATGATATTGATCAAACAAGATTCAACCCCAATTTCCTCTAAGACTTTTTCCATAAAACTCTACCCTTTTCCAAGTCTATCTTGATAGTCATAAAACTTTTTTTTTTACCTCTCATTCTTTCCATAAAGTGAGCCATCTCCTTAACAATAATGATATTATCTTAGATGTTGTGCCCAAGAACAAAACTAGATCCATAATAGAAAACAATTTTAGTCATTAAAGGCTTTGGCCTATTCATAATTACTTTGGTAACACCTTTGTAGAGGACATTGCTTAAGCAGGTAGGTCTAAACTAAGAAACAAATCCTGGTTTGTCAACTTTAAGTATCAACATTAAAAGAGTTTTGTTTATCTCCACGATCTTCTCTGGGTTTCTCAATATAGTTTTAAGAAACTGCACGCATTATTGCCTAAAAGCTTCAAATTACATTGATTAAAAAGAGTTGGGAAACCTTTATCACCTAAGGCCTTAAGACAACCTATCTAGAGAAAAGCCCTTTTAATCTCTGTATTATCTAAATTTTGGTAAAAGTTTTTTTAAAAAATAACTGTCAACAAGGCTCCACCACTTTTTAGTTATATGCCAAAGCCTCTCTTCCTCATGTTCCCGAAACAAATCTTTAAAGAATGACTAAACCATTTCAAAAATACCCCTGTCATCATCTATCCACTCACCATTACCATTTTCTGACATATTAATCCTATTCCTCCTTCTTCTTATAATTGTTTTTATGTGGTAATATTTTTTATTCTAGTTTCCTTATGAAATCCATAACCCTCTTGACTTCTGGTGCCACAAAATTTCTTCCTAAGCCAAGACTTCCCCTAATTCTTTTATTAATTTTCAAGGAAAAGGTTACTCTTCTAACGAACTGCTTTATGAATTCCATTAATTATTTGGAAGAGTTTTTTTTTTAGCTGAATATCTCCAAAGACAATCTTAATCCAATCTTCCAAGGCCTCCTGCAACTTACTGAGCATCAAACGAGTTTTTCTAGAATTCTGCCAAGTATATTGCCCAAAAAAAAAGGAAATTGAGCATAGGTAAGCCAAGCAATTTCAAAACGCAAGGGTCATTGATCGAAGTTTCAAACTGTTCTATAGGTGTCAATTAAGAGGGGATGATGATTGCATCTATTTATTAAAAGTAATAATTATTTTAATTTTAATTAATTTATAGTCAATAGTAAAATTAGGATCTTGCCTACGATTGCCTTTGATGATTTTGCCATCATCTTAAGATACCCTAAGCTTAAGTAATTTTTGCATATGATACAGTATTCATATATGCAATGTTTGAGAATTAAGATTGTGTTAAACATAGAAAATCCATGCAGGCTTACATATGGACTAATTTTAATCATTATGTGTACATGTACTATATTACAAACAAGAAATTTTTTTGTTTAGCTTATTGATTAAGGGTTTGTTTAGTAGAGTTGAAGGACTTTTTAGGTCATGGAAAGAAGAATAGGATGAAACCTTATAACTTAAAATCACATTTGGTATAACATGGAAAAAACATGGGAATACTTTTCTATTTAAATGTTTGATGAAGTAAAAATAGGGAGGGAATGGAAATGAAAGGCAAATAAATGACCAAAATACTCTTAAAGAAAAAATGTTCAAAAACTAATTATTATTAATAAATACAAACACGACATTTATACCACTTGATTATTCTCTTCCTTTCATTATTGTCATCTCTTCATTTCTCTTCAACAACGAAGAAGAAGATAAAGAGATTCTCTTATAAAAGCCACAATCCTACGACCAAAATCTCATATTACCCACTACCTATTTTTGAACTCCACGCCATAATACTCTTCCTCACTCTATGTTTTGTCCTTCATCTCCTTCAACATCAAGCTTCATACCTCTTCCTCCTTTTCTTCTTGTTTTGCCCATCCGTAATGCTTTCCAGCTCTAATGGCAACTCAATGAAACCTCTTCCTCCACTTTGGAGTGTACACCTTCACTAACTTAGAATGGGGTATCAATCGTGCTGACATTTCTGTCTTCAACACAACCAAGCTCAATGCTACACTATAGGTTCGAGTTGTTAAAGAATCAATATTTTCTTAAGTAATTCTAACTACAAAACACCATGATGATTTCTACTTATGGCCTTTTGAGTATATCAATTACTTCATATGGTTGAGCAAGGGGAGAAACAGAGAAAAATATTCTTTTTATTCACCTTTTTGTTGTCCATAATAGCTTTTTATCCATGTTTTGATAGAAAGTTTGGTGGCAAGGCTCACAAGTAGCAGCTTTCATCAAGGAATGTTTTTTCCAATCTACCAAATATGTAATCTAGCTTTCTTTTATCCTTTTTAGTCTCCTTTCCACCATAATCCACTCTACCAAACACAGCATAAGGCTTTGTAACCTTTTACAGCAAATAAATAGGGAAAGTGCTCAAATTAAAAATGATCACATATATATTCATAGGCGTAGTTTAATGGTGATAATTGTAAGTTATTTGTATTAAATACTACTTTAATTTTAAATTGTAAGTTTTTAAGTGATATATGGTTGATTTTTAATTAATATTTTTAAAATATTTTTGTCTTTGTAAGTTTGAACTTTGAAGTATAGATAAGCATAGGTTAAAAAAACAAAAACACTTCAACTTGAAAGCTGTAGCATGTAATTACTTTAAGTGATACATGATTCATGATTGATTTTTGAGTTAATATCTTTAATATTTAAAAGGAAGTGATAAGTGTATATATATATATATATATATGTTAAGTCATCAAAGTTACAATTTTATCTTAGGCTACCTGTCTTTTTTATCTTTTATTTCATTTAGGAATTTTCTTTTCTTTTTTTTTTCTAAAATTTTGTGCAAAGCATATAACCTGATCCTTAATATCTTTAATAATTTGTAGGATGTTCTATGTTCTTTTGGCTAAAGAAAAATATTTCCATAATAATAAAGAATAGAGTACAAACATTTATCACCTAATAATGTCTAGAGCTACCTTACAACTAATAGAAAACAAATAATAATAACAACCAATATAAAATAATATTTCCATAACAACAACAAAAAAATAAAAAACAAAAATAACAATAACAATAATAACAAATTCTCATCCCATACCTACCTTACAACTTACAACATTAGAAATAAAGACTGATAACAAAGGAGATGGGGGAATAGACTTCCAATCGATAGGGCATATTTCCTTATTAAAATGCTTGATAAACTAGTTAGCAACTAAGTTAATAAATCTAAGAACCTAATCCAAAGAGAATGAGAAAAAAAAGACATATTAAGATATGATACATCCTCATCAATAAACTTACATCTTCAACATCCATTCATTGTCACTATAATGAAGAAGGATCTATTATCAAATTCAAAGTTTACCTTTTCAAAGCCGAGATCCAATGTTATACGAAGTCCTTTTATGAAGGCCAAGGATTCAACCATGAAAGCTGAAAAAGCTACATAAGGTGCACAACATACTTTAACCACAAAGCCACACAATCCTTACAAATCACTCCAATCCCAGATTTTCCTTGAGCACTATTAAACAACCTATCAATATTTATTTTTACAAATCTTTATTTAGGGATTGTCATTTAATCACAAGAGAAGAGTTTAAGTCATCATCAATAGTATTATTTCTAAGCCATCCATTTACACACAAACTCCTATAAAGAGTTAGATGCCCTACTTAAGGTGTCAATAGGTTCAGTAATAGCATTTTCAAAAGCTTGTGCCCATCTAGCCTTTTATATAAACTAGTAAATCATAGCAACAAGATCACTATCAAAGTCATTTAACTTTATGTCTAGAAAGAGCTAGCTTAACCAGGCGTCAATTCTAATAGTATGATGATGATCCATGCAAAAAACAAACCATACCATTTTAGTTCACTCATAGGACAAGATCATATGCTCTATGGATTCAATCTCTAAGAGACAACATAGGCATTCTAGGGATTGATAATACTTTCTTCACCATAGGTGTTCTATTGGTGAAATTTCACAAGTGTAAGGTTATATAAGTAGTACAAAAAAGAATAAGTATTTTCCTCCAAGAAAGATGTATCAAGTATTAGAATTTTAATTATCCCTATTATTTAAAAAAATATCAATAAGAAAAATGAACCAATTAACTACAACAACTTAAGTTGCAAATTAAAAAATAAATGAATTGACTAAATTAATTAAAAAAAAAAGAAAAATTATGTTTATGGACCAAAAGATGAAAAAAATTATTTTTAAGGACCTTAATCACTAAGTTCAATAATTTGTTGCTAAATTCAGTGGTAATCATTCTAAAACAAATGGTAACAGGTCCTTAAGAATAATTTTCTTTATCTTTAGGTCTTTTATTATAATTCTCCCTTAAAAAAATTCTGACATTTAGCTTTCATCAATTGCATTCCCCAGATTAATTATAATGAACATGTGAAATTGACTTGACTCATATCAATGACTTGATCTCCTAAATTTTATGTTACTCTTTCTCAGGATAGAACATATGTGCTTACATTAATATTACACTTACTCTCGTGATTACAAGAATTAATTTAAACCTTTTAAAATCCTTGGAATCAGTTAATTTCCCATACAGGGTTTGGCATGCATCAATCACTTATCTCGCTTAGGAAATGTCTATATATCTATTGAATACTGTGCCAAGTTTATTGCCTTAATGATCTAGTATAATAAATCACATCTTAGTTCATCATAATAAATCAATAAATTACAAATAGTTGCCAGCCATTCATAAAAATATAATAAATAAAACAATAGATTAATTAAGTCAAATTTAATTCACAATCAGCATCAATCAATCAAGGTAAACATATGACTCCATCCAAACATAGAAAAATAAATTCCTAAACATCAATCTAAAAGAGTTCATGAAGGACAAAAAAGAATAAAAAGATCAGAAATTGCAAACAAAATCACAGTAGCAATTTTGGAACAATCTTTAAGTCTTCTAATGGTGATGATGGCTTTCCAATTATTTCCTTTGTTGATGCATACCGTTTCTTTATCCTTTGGCTTCTTTCTGTTTATATTTTTTTCATTGGGATTTTCCTTCCTTCTCCTTAAAATGCTCTCAATAAGCCCAAAAATAGAAGAAATTCACACTAATACTCTCTTGCATGCTACATATGGCTAGTCCATTCATTTAAGCTCTGTTACTTACACAACCCTATATGAAAGTGCATTTTTAGGGGGGCAAGGGGGAGGCATGTACTTCTTTGTCATATGTTCTCCTAGTTCTTCAATCATACGGCCCATGTAAAATTACATAGGTAGGTTGCTTATTAGTTGAAATACTTGAGTTTGCTCTAAAATGCCCCTCCATCTTATGCTTGTAACTCTTTATCAAAACACAATATAAAACATAGAAAATCACATATCTTTTTATGCGAAATTATGACTTAAGATGAGATAAATATGTGAACAAATTTAATAAATCATGTCCTTTAGTGGGGATTGAACCCCGTACATAATATCCATAAGATGTGTTTAACCTTTAGATAGACCCTTAGCTTCCTCAAAGACTTTTAAAAGAATAGGGTGACTTGAAACAATGAACTCATAACACCAATAGCAATTGGCTTTGTAAAGGTTGTAGCTAAATGAGAACCATAATTCATTATGTAGTCCCTTTTCTTACCATTAGCCATTATAAGCTTATCAACTAAATTAGTTTTTAGGATGGGGATTTGGTAATGTCATTACATTCAACATTTGACAACTAGCATTTTATTGCAAACAAATCCCATCTACCATTTAGAATAAGTTTAGCTACAATACAACCTTTGAGTTCTTTAAAATGAGAAACATTTTGAAAGATAAAAACTCTTAAGGTTTAGGATCCAAGGATTATTCAAATCTTGATATCTTTCCAGTTCTCCCATAACCTAGCATAAATCTTTAGCCAATAGATCCATCTCCTCCCATATACTTAACCATGCCTAAATTGCTTTATCTCCTTTCTTTGTTGAAAAGAAATTCAATTCAAGGATGTATATGTCTTTCATAATTTTCATCTCACCAATCATTAAGTGGATTTAGATTTCTCCACCCTTGTTTTGTTAGCAGAACAAGATTAAAATTTGCAGTCTCTAATTGCAAGACCACCCTCACTTTTTGCAGTAATGAGCTTATTTCATGATTGCTAATGTATTTATCCTTTCTTTCTATTTTGGCCCTACCAAAATTTAGCCAAGATACCATTAAGTTCTTGACAAGTCTTTTTAGGGAATAAGAAGGATGACATAAGGTATGTAGGGATTGCATTGGCCACCCCTTTAATAAGAATTTCTCTACCTACCTCTAAAGGCATGCCATTCTTCCATCCTCTGACTTTTCTATGCTTCTAATCACAAAAAAAGTAAGTGTTTCAATTTTTTATCTCTCCCAAAGCACAAGTAGTCCTAAATACTTTCTTAGAGATTTTGCAACTATGGGTCCCATAATGCCAATGCACAAAAATAAATATTAACCTTGACAGTAATGGTAAAAACTCAATTCAACTATTTTATATAGATATAAGCTAGCAAATGCACTAATCATATCAGTAATAAAGTGAATCATAAGTAAAGGTATCGGTCTCTCAAAAATTGGTTACTTATAATAAATTCTAGAGGTTTTTTATAAGTTTAAGGGGTTTGTTGTCACCTATTTATAATCTATGTACATATATAGATACTAGTATCTTAAGTTTTTTTGAATGATAGTGACCAAAAAGTAGAAATAGTATTAACCTACATAAAAAAAGAGGGCCAATCATATCTATCATATATGAATGCATGACTCAAAACTTTAACCCAAAAGGAAAATACTCAAAAGATAAAATAGATACATTATATTAGGTCTAATAATGCAACGCACAATATTTTATGTTTTATTATTATGGATAACTTATATCTTAATATACAATAGCTGACATAGTGGATTTATTGTCTATCTAGATCATATTTTTACCTAAGCTAGCCAATCTAAGTTCAATTAACTTTGAGAAATATTAACACTCTTGGATTCTTAAGATCAAATAGTTAAGATCAGATAGTTAACAAAGCAAACCTATCTAGTATATTTTACTTCTAATACAGCTTAGTGAGTTAATATAATCAAATTCGACTTACCTCAAGAGTAGGCTTATTACTAATATGTGAATTCAGGAAATGATTAGACTTCTAACTAGACAAATTCAAGTATATTAATCCTAAGCTACACTTATTATAAACAATAAATGATATGCACCAATCATTAATCATCAATATGCATGGTTGACAAATAAAAAATAACATGCCACGTTAAGGGGTTAGCAATTTTTTTTTAATTTGATTTGGCTTTTCATCCTCTAATTTTAGATATGACTCTAGTAATATTAAACCAAAACACATTAGTAGTTAAAATCTAATTTGATTATTTGTTGAGTGAGTTTGAATTCTAAAGCTATAATCTTATACATTGATTAAAAATTCAAATTAAATTGGACTAGTTGATTAGACTAAAAAACTAATAAACTAATTGTTTGACCTTTCAAAATATTGGTAAAAAATTAACTAAATCATTCAAAAATCAATAAAAAAAATCAATGTTTTATCATTTTGTTTAAATGAGTTTTGACATTTTGTGAAAGAGATTTATAATGTTTAACATATTTTATTCAACTTATTTCACATAAATTTATTATATATATATATTAACAAATTTGTATATTTTTAAATATTTATATATTTTTCAAATATTATTTTATGATATATGTATAAATTAAATTTAAAATATTTTATTTTTTTAAAAAAATAACTATAATTCAGTTATGATGAAATTATTGGATCCAAGCTGTAATGAGTCAGACCCTTCAATCTATATTTAAAAAAGAAGGAGAAGAGGGGGGTAGAAATGCAAAACTCTGGTATCAATCCATAAAATTTGGTGATTTGGAAAGCCTGGTATCACTTTTCCTATTGGCCCCCATAGTACCTTATCATGAAAAAGACAATTGATGGCTGACAAGCATGGGCTTAGTACGCTGTTTTCATTACATTTTAGATGTTAATAAATATTAAGATATTTGTATTTAAAATATTAGTTTAATAATATTTAAAATGATAACTGTCATAAAAATATCAAAATGATATAATGCAGACATCATATTTCAATGTGCGAAGGCAAAATGGTGTAAAAGCACTTTACTAGAATATGATGAACGAAGGAATGGGTAACCCCCGAAGCAGATCCACTGCTCCGGAAATAGATTTGTTGTAAGTTTTTTTTTTTTTTTAAGTTTTCTAATTTATTTTTTTTAATTTTAGAAGAAGTAAATACAGAATAAAATTTATTTAACAGAAATTAAAAAATTATCTTTATCTTATACTTTGTTCCTTTAAAAAAAAATTGAAATAAAAAATATATAATTAAAATTTAAAATCCAAACCGCTGGAATTTAAACGTTTCAAATCTACTTGAAGAGAAATAGCAGGCTTCTGTCCAATGCCACGGCCTTAATTACTGAAATAAGGAAAAGTGGTTGGACTTTTCTTTTCTTTTTTTTTTCTCAGAGACATATTTGCTTTTGTTTTAGAATGCCTTCTATGTATCATTGTTCGAAGGTATGAAAATGAAGTTTATTATGAAGAAGAAGAAGATAATGAAAAAGTATAGAGTAAAAAATAAAAATAAGAGAATTCACTCGCTGCCTTCAGTGGATATTAGATTGGCATTATTGAGAAATTGTTGGACAGATTCCAATGTTCCAAGACGTCATTAAAACTCTTGAAAGGTATTTCTTAAATTGTATGATTTTTCCATTACAAAACGAGGATTTATATGCAGAGTATTTTTCCTCTTTTTAAGTACAAGCTAACAATATTCCACTTCCTACATTGTAAACTCTGAGCAAAAGAAGGCTTGATGGGAGAATTTGGGCTGAACTTAAAAGTGGCGATTGTTGTTAAACAAATTTTTAACTATTGTAAGCGTCTTAAATAATATAAGAATATGAATTTTCTTATTTATGTTGATGACCCATATTTTCTCAAGGTTTTCCCGATAAAGCCACATGACCAGACTTAGATGTGTCTCAACCCAACAAATTCGAGGCACGTTAGAGGTAGACATACAGAATGAACTCTTAACAGATGATATCTATATATATATATATATACGTCAATTAAACTTTTACTATTTATCTACTACAAGTATCAATTTATGGAGGAAAAACGAATCATATGAACAAATTCTGACTGTTTATTTATTTTTGAGATGACTTAAACAATTAAAATTTATTTAAAATGATTTATTTTCCTTTCATATATTAACACAATCTAAACTTATTTAGCGCAGAACCAGCTAGTTTGAGCTATTTCTACATAGCGAGTCGAAAAAAATCTAAATGGCCCTGAAGCGTTCACCAACCTATTGAGGTAATTTCACTTTATTTCTCATAATACAATTTCTCTGTGAACTTCTAGTCCACGAAAGCGTCACTGCTCCAAGCATAGTGCTAACCAATTGTTCCTTGCTAATTTGGATTGGACACACACACCATAAACTCGACTTTCTCAGCCTTGTACCACCGTGCATTGAAGGACTAATCATCATATGTCGTACTGAATTATTATTTTTTAAAAAATAAAAACTCTATTATTATTATTATTCAAATAAAATCTAAGTATTAGGATGTCTGCATACTAGACTAGTAAATTGTCACCTAAATGGAAAATAGAACTATCTTCAAGAGAAAACCTTGCAACAGAGAGGAAGGAATGGGTGTAAGCAAGTATTACTGACCATAATATATGACAGAAAGCAAAAAGGTGCAAACTTTAGAACCATCCCAAAGAAAATCTACTAACAATTCACTTTTTTTATTTCTAGAAGGACTGGCTAAAGAATAATGTACAAGAGAGAAAAACACTAGTTCCTAAGACACATGGTTCCAAAAAGGGAGTTTAGATGAGTTCTGATCCTCAAACTTCTATCCCAGCTATTGAGTGAGAGGAAGACACTCAAGCTCAACTTCCAGCTCACCTCTCTCGACGTTCTGTAGCTTTACAGATATTTCCTGTCTGATCTTCCCATCTTCCAGGGAGATGACACCATCTCTAACAAGCGTGTTGTCCATGCTTGCCACCCATTTTCCAAGCTGCATGGACTCATTGATTGTGGATTTCTCATAGGCCTTTGCAGCTGCGAGTAGGGGTTGAATGTCTATTTCAGCCTCACCCATGAAATCATCAGTTGAGAATGTATCTTTGTCATACACAAGCTGCATAGAAGCATCACAATGAAACATGAATGCATGAGAAGGTGAAATATGAGCTAACTTATCAACCAAAGGTTAAAATGGAGCTAATTTCAGATATAAATGTTGCCAAGGATTAGTTCAACTTAAAAGCTTCAGCTATTTAACTGTTCATAAATAATTAAATTATAATCTCTAACACACCCTCTCATATGAAAGCCTTCTGAGCTTGAAGTATGGACAATGTACAGACTTGTCAAACCTTGTGATGAAATTTCATTTAATTATGAAGAATGGAGGCGGCAAGAATTGAATTCTTGATCACTTGACCAGTTTAACTTGAAAACCGAAGTTATTAAGTGAAAGCTTATGAATAGTTTTATTATAATCTCTAACCAATGTACAAGAGGAAGTAATCAATAAAGCTTAGATGATAGCAGACATATCTCTTCTTGAGCAGTAAAGGAGAGAAATGGGATTTTCTAAAAGAGAAGAGAGGAACCAATCTCATAACACAAGTTACTTACTAGTTACCACATGATCTAAGAATGTAAAAAGAAAGAGCAAATATGAAAAAATATTTTATTCATTTTTTTCCTTAGTATAGCTGCAAATCTGGGAGGAATTAGAAGAAGAAAGAAAGGAATGAAGACAACAAAAAGAGAAATAGAAAAATATGTCGTTACCACAAAGAACTAACTCAGTTACGTAAATCAAAAGAAAAACTGTATGAATTAGACTATGACCAATTGTCAGTCAATTACTGTTTTAAGAAGTTACTCAGTCAGGACAAGAAAAACAATATAAAAGGAGCCATATAATAAAACAATGTACAGCACAAGCAATTGAATCATTGAAGGTAATTTTCTACCCATCTCCAGATTAAACGGTTCATTTACACAGATAAAAAGCCTAATAAAGTATAGTATTCCCATTTTAATTTCTAGCTCTGAACTCTGACACAGATGGATTCTTCTCTTTTTTTGCCACAACATAGAGTAACTCAAAACTTTAAAAGAATAAAAAAAAGGTGCTTGCAAGAGGTACAAGAACCACATTCTTGTTGATTTTAACCTCATTTGATGCCAAATTATCAAATTTACCAAGTTAAACCGATAAATATGAAGCCTGCTCCCAAGTTTAAGGGGAAACAACAACAAATGGATATTGAGCGCTATTGCAAAAACAAATTGGTTATAATACAGCTGTACCAAGTTTTAAATCATTTTCTGCATTCATGAGGTAGCCACTGGTTAGAATTTGAATCAAGTCTAATACAATTATGATTATGGTACCAGCACACCAATATCATCCTTCTTTTATGAATCTTAATGGCAATTGGTAAGCGATTGAACTTACCACTTTAAGAGGAGGAATGTTTTCCGGAATTGACAGCATTAGGCTCTCATTCCAGACTGGATTCAAATTGTTCTTTATGACTCGTGTTTTTACAGACTGCCAAAACAAATATTAAAGAAATTACATTGTATGTATGTTGTTTTCTCCTTTTAATGTATAATTCTAAGTAGTTCAGTGGTAAAGATGCTCACTTGATGACCCAAAGAAAGGATGACATAAGGATCACTAGTCATTACATCCCGGATGACCAGGTTAGTGCCTTTAACCACATTAACCTTTATCAACCCGACAAATTCAACCATACCTGCCTATAAGAGTACATAAAGAGAAATAAGATCCAGTATCAGTATTCAGATAAAAATTTCATATTTCAATGACTAAATTTGTTTTTTCTGTTTTTATATTCAGAATAAGTTATAAAATGGCCAATGCTTCACTTTATATGAATCCTCCAATTCTGTATGTGATTCTTGATAAGGCTCTGAAGTCAAAAGCACATATCCCAAAAAAAAGGTTACAGATCCACAAACATCATCATATATGTAATTATCAGGAACATTTTTATTTGTCATATCACATATGCAATTATTCTGCTGATTGTTCCTTGCTTGAAAAATGTCTCAACCTAAAAGCATTCCACAAATTAAGATTCATCAATTCAGTGAAAAATGTAACTTCAATCCATCTCTCCTTACATCAAAGCATTGAGAAATCTTAGCCGTAACAACTATTTTGTTCTTTTTTTTTTCCTCTTCCTTTTCCCCATAAACAGCCAACAATTCCATCATCTGGTAAGCTACATAAACAATGCAGAAAGAGGTCTATAACTAACCAAACCCTAGATATAAATTATCTTCTAGGCTCCTTTCATATATCTTGTCAATATTATACTATCCTGAAGTATAATATGCAAGAGGCCCAACATGATTTATAAGGACTATCCAGATGATTGAAGAAGGATTTCTCATTACTCATAACAAAGAGTTAAGCCCTCAAACCGGTTAAAAAATGTGAGGTTCTTTCTTTTCACGATTGTTCAACCAAAGAGGCAATAAAAAGTCGGGAGGGAATGCAATTTATGATAGCATCTTTATAGCACTGATTCACTAAAAAAGGAGAAGTGTTTCCAATCATTTGATAGCCAGGTGATAGAGCCAGCATTAATAAAAAAAAGAAAAGACAATACCAATGAGTTGCTCTTCTTCGAAGCCTTATTATTGTCAGGTTCCTTTCTTCCCCAGCTGTTACGAAATGCATTCCCAATACGATTTTTGGTTGCTTGTTTATTATAATGTTTTTTGTCTAGAGGAGAAATGATGCATGAGGAACTGCTCTGTGATGGTGGAAAAGGGCAGGACAATTGTTCATCACACACCATAAATTGTAGCAACTCATATTTTCTCCTGAGTAATCAAAACATACGCTTGTAAATGAGAATGCTGAAGTTCCTCAATAAAAACATATGTATAGTAATTTTATTCAATTACTTGATAAAATCAGCACGCTCCTCAATGGAGGAAGTTGGCTTTGGTTTTTTTATATTACTTGGGATGCAAGCTTCATACTTATTATTTACCACTGTATTTCCACCCAACTTCACCAGTGCATCAACTTCGTCATCTGTCCATTGATCTAGCTTCAGTGATAGAACCTATAACAGCATCAGATCATGTTAGAATTTAAATTTGCAAATGTGCCTGTATATATATGTAAGAACTAAGGACATGCCACCTGAGTAGATGGGGAACGAAGTGGGGACAAGGGGCATACAGTGCTACCCTTGCACCAGATTGTGAAAACAGCTAAGGCCAAGCATGCACATAATACTGCATATATATCAATTACTAAGTACTAAATTCCATTGAGATACTTTCATGAAATTGCCTTTTAGTTTTAAGCTACCAAATTCTAATTGTTGTTCATCCATTTCTTCCTGGAAATAGTTTCAACAACAGGTGTTCATCAATTATATGCAATCTTACCTTCTTAGTTCTTATGAATAACATTCACTTAATACGTAGAAATCTTGATTTATGATATCTTTTCAATCTAGCAAACATGTTATCTTATTAATGTAAAGAGAGGCACAAGCAAGAAAAAGAAGGAAGGGTGATCACTTGACAAAGGGTTTTCAAACAGAGGATATAAATATATTTCCATAACCTACCCCCATGCTTCAGATTTAAGAATGCAAATCCACAGTCTAAAATCAGATAGTGTTTCAAAGGGCTGGAAATATTAAAGAAGCAATTGTATCATAGTTCTTGAAATGCAAGGATAAATTTATATCCTGCTAAATATTCACAGATATGATTCATGGCGAATCCAAACCCTTATTTGGCCAAGAAGGAATACAGCCTTGAAAAGTTAGATGATACTGACACAAAGACAATCAAACTATCACTAATAAACCCCTTTACAAGCTATGTTGGGAACATACCTTTGATATATGGACTCCTAGGCTTCTATGTATGCCAGAACACTTGATGCAAATAAATACTCCAATATTTGAAGATCTGATTTTCAACAAATGCAGATAATATCAGTTAATATTTTTTGATAAAAGTAACTTCTCACTAAATCTAAAGAAATATCATATTCCATATGTTACCACAAATTTTAGAGCAATTACTGTACTAGTCAATCGAACATGTTAAATTAAAGAGTGAGAAATTAAAGTCAATTCTTCAAGCAACCTAGAAATGTATAGTGAAAAAAATAAAGAAAAAGAAAATATTGGATGCATGAGATCAGTCACTAAGGCACCCTGGAAGTAGAGTTCATTTTCGATACTCCTGTAATAGTAAGCAATATGTACTACTGCCATTTTTATGTTGTCATGTAATTTTTTCTTTTTATCAAAGAAATGGAGCCTTGTTTTAAATCATAGTTGAGTTGGATCCTAAATTTTAGGTAACAAATGCTTATTTATCTAAATATGGATGACAGTAGTATTCAATTTTTTAGCACCACAAGAGTACAATAAATATTGCCCTCAAAGTAGGAGTGAAACACCTCTCACCATGTAGCAAAAAGGTTACCTGAAATATTTCTAGAATTCACAATTCAGTATAGTCTCCTTACGCATGACCTTAAGTACAAAATTTTTTCACATTGAACAATTAGTAATGCTGTTACAAGTGAAGTGTCAATAACCTTTTCAGAAAGGAACATTAAACTCATGGTTAATGTAGACAAGGGAGGAAATTTGTTGTTTAGGGTGAAACTAAAACAACATTAAGTATATAATCTGGGATGATGTTATTTAAACAACATGAGAAGTGAACAATCAAGTCAGACCAAACTCTGTATAAATCAGGGTGGTACTTACACCCATTTTGGCTCTGGCGACCCACAATCAGCGCAACACTTGTTTCCGGCTTGGCGCATTAGCTTCTGTAGCCTTTCTAGAGGGCCTATTAATTGGAAACACAGAAAAGGAATAAGATCTTACCCATAATTAATCATATAAAAAAGGACTCATGGAGTAAAGTTTTGTCTCAAAACAATAATAACTGAGGTTGAGATCTACAGATGGAGATGTGTAACACATCAAACCACACCTACAGATTATCTTCTTTGCAAAATTACACATAACAAAATCGGGCTCTTGAGGAGTTTCAATCTCCTGCTTTCTGAAATTCTATCATCAAATTATACAACACACTGTGCATTACTTTATGCCATTGTTTTAAGTTAGGTCATCCACTAAGAAATACAAATTAATCCGATCCATCTAAATACAGTAGATAGTGTGGTGTTGATAGACAGGAACTGTCCTTGAAACTATATGACAAATGAGTCTGAAAATGTTGGAGAAAGCAGGAAAAAGCATTACACATCATTCTGGAAGTTGATAATATTTGAAAGCTTAGTTTTTTGGAATAACAAGGAAATTGCACCATTCAATTAGTGATCAAAATGTGAAGATAAGCAATATAATGAGTTACAAATAATAATTCACATGATCTTAATCATGTTAAATGTCATTTCTTTAAATTGATAATAACTAATCACTCAGATAAAGTTACATTAAGGCTAGTCCCTACTTAGATAACAGAAGCCCATATACAGAATTTAAATAATATCAAATCCATAGTACCGGTTGAAGGCATCCACTGACTCCTTTGGGCTTGCAAATTTTGTGTTTCAGAGCACAAAAGATCATAAAGGCAACATCCTGACCCTACAGTTGAAACATTTCTTTCAATAGTTAGCCTACCAATAACTGACATCAAGACAGTACATCACAGGAAAGTAACTTCTAACTTTATATAATTACAATAACCAGAACCAGAAAGCTCACATGAAATATAAAGAAATGTTCTGTACCCTTCTCAATTTGTCATTTCCCCAATACTGTTGAACCATCATTTTGGATGTACCACTAACTCAATTAACTTCTTTTTGTTGCTGCAATAATCTATATGACTATAGAAAAGGGAATTGCCTCTTGATATCCAATTTTTTCTTTTCCTTGAAAACTTAACTTTACAAGCTTACAACTATTAAATGGAGAAGAAAGAAGTGATTCCAAAATTTACCAATCACATCCAGATTCATACTTTAAACAATTTCCTATTTAAATGATGAAAGTTGCATGTTATAGTTTCTCAATTATTTTGAAACATACAGCGCCCTACCCCCCAACTCACATTCATGTCAAGACCCTATTATACCTCTAAAATGACTGGTAAGAGACATACAGATTAATTGAAATATTTATATGTATGTCCACTTATCTTGCATAGATGTGGGTTAGCAGTTCTTTCTTTGTCATTAAGGGTTTAAAATACTGGCTATCTACTTGTCAAATAAATAAATACTCTAACTTTCAGTTACTTTGACTTAAAAGTCAAAACCATTAAAGCTTGTCCCCACGCCTTAAGATTCTTGACCAGCCTCTAATTATTATTATTTAACTTTCATGCTTCAATCAGGCCTATATTCACATTTGAATGAGGCCAATTGAGATGGCATTTCAGGGACAGGCCTCTTCCAAGTATGTTTACGAGATGTTTCCGTACTTTGATATTATCAATTCCTTGCCAAAGTACTCCACAATGACATCATCTGTAATCTTTTTTTATTTTCTGTTGCCATATCTGTAATAGCTTTTCAATCACTCTCCAAATGGACATATAAATATTTGCTTCTGAAGGCCATTGGCAGCGCCAAGATCACAAAGAAAGACACATCATTTGCCATAGGAGGGTTAAAATCATAAAGGGTACAAACTAAACTGTCAATTGCTCATCCCTATGATAAAGTTTTAAACTTGAACCATCACCAGCATACTATGTTATTCACCCTAAGTTGTGTTAGATGCCCTTCATCTACATGCTCTGGCTAACAATCCAATGATCTTCCACAGAATACTCGGAAACTTCAAAAGCTCCTGGAGTATGATTTATCATTGCTATTCTTTTTTTGGGTTTTTTACTTATCACCGCATTTTGTTCTTAGGACTAACAGATTAAATATCAGTATCACTGAAAAGAAGTGTGAGAGCCTAATCTCTTGTTGAAGAAACACTTGTTTGCACACACAACTTTTCTCTATATATCTTTCAGCAGTGAACTTTAACCAAACACCACATTGATCATGTTTTCATTAGAGAAAGGTGGGAAGATATATTTAGGAAGCAGACTCCATTTGTAGTTCTAAAGTCTCAAACTAAGAAAATGAAACTCTCATCACTTATTCAACCTTTGATGTTACCAGATAATGCAAGAACTACATCCAAGGTTCCTATCACCTCAGAATAAGAATGTAGAAAGGAGGCTTCTCATGGCAACCAGATCTTTGCGGTAAATAATCAATTAGCACATGATTCAACAAACATCCCTAATAAGCAAAACAGTTATCCAAATAATTTATAACCTCAGAATAAGAACATAGAAAGGGTCTTTTCATAACCAGATTTTGCTGCAAATAATTAATCAGCACATGATTCTACAAACATCCCTAATAAGCAAACAATCTATAAACAACTCAATAGAGTTCTGGTCCCTAAAGGTAAAAAATTACAAATTTTGACTTCAAATTCCATAAAAGAACGACAGCTGCACAATTAATTGTCGCCCATCAAATAATAGTCTCTCATAAAAGTTATTTTACAAAAAGAAGGGAAAATGAAAAGGTGAATCCAACATAAATTATTCCACTCTTTTGCAAGGAGACAAGAAGAAGGGGATAAAAAAGCTTCAACCTGAAACACCATTGAGGTCAGCATTATTATGCCGTATAGACATTTTCTGCCTCCAATATTTCAATCCCTAAAGCAAGAAATACCGCTACAATCTGAGAACAGCCATTGATCAGCTGCTTCTCTGCATGCAGTTATTGGGGTATTGCACATATTAATTATAATCATGTACAGAACACAAAATGAAGAAATTATTAAGATTTGATATTTTGATTTGATCCTCTTGCACAGAGAATAATATACTACTCAAAATAGAAGAAAATTAAAAAACAAAAACAAACCAGGGCGTAGTCGTTGCAATGTAGACCCAAAACAGGTAGGAAAAGAAACGGTTTCTCAACCGAAAACCTTACAGATCAGATTATATCTTTATCCTCTTATCTGTGGGTGTTCAAGGAGGCAATGGCAGCTTCTCTTCTGCAAATCGAAGATTTCTCAAATAGTTTCTGGGTTTGCGGGGAAAGATTGAAACATCATACTAGTTAGAAGGCCAGAAAATATCAAATGGGTCTGTGAGGAAATTGATTTTTGAGAACCGTTGAAGCTGAAAGCCTGAAGCTTTTAGAGAACCGCATGGAGAAAGAAAATGGGAGATGTAATTGAGATTTCAAGAGAAAAAAAATTAAACAAAGCAGAGACTCAAGAAAATAAGACAGGTGAGATTCCAAGAGTATGTGAACGTTTCTGTTCCGACAACTATCGTAATTTTTGTTAAAATCGTAATTGTAATTCATTTGGCATCAAAAGTCAAGGTGGGAATATCGAATTTTCAGGAATGAAGCTCATTTCTGATAAATGATAACTCATCAACAAACAAACAATTAATTCTGTTCAACCAGAACCACCTCAACGCGCCTAAATAGTGCGTGCTAAAGCTTTTGCTTGATAAGTGTATCTTTTGAGATAAGGGTTGTCTCCGAAAAAGAACACATTAATTATCCATATCTCTTACAAGCCCCACAAAAACCGATTTCCATTTTTTTTATATTTGTCAATATTCCAAAGATCCAAATTCTAAAGTGAGTATTGACTATCCAAAATGTTTATTTTTTATTCTTTAGGTCTGGAGCATTTACCTAAAATGTTTATGAGAATATTCTTTTTCACGTTACTTTGAGTATATTAACTTTTTATTTTTTTTTTATTTTTGAATAATCACTTTCCATGCATGCTATATTACTATCATTTATTTTAATTAAATTTTGTTGAGAGATATTTGCTCGCTTTAGAACATTGCATGGGAAGGATTTATGCAGCTAAGTAAACCTAAATTAATGAGCCCTTGAAATTTTAAAAAAGAAAAAAAATGCTACATTTTATCCCTTTAAACTAAACATATAATTGTAATGGTGGTTCATATATTTTAAAATATAATAAAACATCTCTTACGTTTAAGAATAAAATAAAAGCACTAAATTTTATATAGACTCTTTCGTTAACTCAGCAATCGTTACGAAAATTACAAATTTAAAATGTCACATAAAGATTACATGGCATATTACCTTTAATTTTAATTAAAAAATTTAACATAATAATTTTAGCATAAATCTTAAAAAAAGTATTTTGTTATATTTTACAGTTTATATATTACTTTTATAATTACATCTTAATTAAAAAAACGTAATTTCTCAAAAGAATTAAATAAAATGAATGTTAGTAGGCGATTCAGAGGATTTGGTTGTAATAACAGATGGTTGTAGGTTGATTAGTTAAGTAGTGAAGAGTGTTTTAGTTAGACAGTACAGATAAAAGAATGAATCTGGTTGTAAGCACCCATGGAAGAAAATAATAGCAGTAATCATTTGCATAGTTGTTGCATCGTGTGTGTGTGTGTTTTATTATTATTATTATTAGTAGTAGTAGTAATAATAGTAGTAATTTTTTATTTTTTTATTTTTGAAAAAATGAACTCAAAGGCCCTTAAAATGTAAGGAAATTAAATCCAAGTTCCTTTTTGTAAATAATTAGACTCATAATGATTTATTAAAAATAATAATATCTTAACATGTTTGCAAAATTAATTTTTTTTAACAGAGGATAAGTTTTTGACAAGCAAACCTAGTTAATATTGAGAATTGTACCTTTCAATCTCAAACTTAACATGACTGCTTTTTAAAACGACTAACGAGAAATAAGGAAAAGCATGTAAGACTGAAATTACATGATTTTGAAAGAAGCAAGTATAAGGTCGAAGGTGGAAGAAATAAGTCAACTTTTTCTTTTGTAAAAACAAAAGAATCTTGAATAAAACATAAGCACAACAAATTTTGTAATATAGCTTCCTCGTTTTAAACCAGTAAGCACTTTAATTCAAAATAGACTTTCACTAAATTTTTTTCGTTTTTTGGGCCGAACACTTTCAATAAGAGATTGGAAAGGATTAAATTGTAGAGAATATAACAATTAAGAGAGCATAAAGCTGACACCATGATGTCTAAAGTTTTAAATAAAAAGAAAAATCAAATCCTATATCTTTTTTTCAAACATGCAGTAAAAGAATTTTTTTTATAAATTTGGATAATAAGAAGCCACTAACTTAGCTTTTACATGTTCAAGACAATCACTACACTTAGCCTTTACATCTTCAATACAACCATTGAATTTTTCAACTAAAGAATTCAATAAAACTTATAAAATAGGAATACTATAAACCTAAGTCCTTATAACCTTCATCCGGAAGACAAGCCCAAGGCCTTCACAACCCTTAACCACTAGGTTTTTCTTCCCCAAGAGCCAAGCAAAATTTTCATCAAACAAGAAGGCTCACACTTGGTCTCAGGCTTTTACAACCTTCAACCCTAGGTTATTAAGTTACTACAATAGTTTTAAAAAATGTCAAATCTAACTTTGATGATAATAAAACAAAAATTAAAGGCATCAAGTAAAAAACCTATAAGCCTAATGAAAAAGTCTTTAAAATAACTTCAACAATTAATCCATTTGGAGCTATCTTGGAAAAGAATTTTGAACGCTTGCTCAAACTAGTTTTGGGCAAAAAGAATGAAAACCTATTACTTTAGTCCTTGAAGTATAATTTGACAAGGACTAGACATAAAAGAAAAAGAATGATACTTTGTAACCACAAGTTAAACAAAAAATACTTAATCTCTTGTCCCATCATCTCTTTCTTTGGTTAAAGTAATAGTTTTATATTTCTTTATCTCTTTCATCCACTCCTAACATCTTGTAACATTTAATAAAAGCAATTAAGAGCAGTTATTAAAAAGAGATACACAAAAAAGAAAACTCCATTACCATGCCTCCTCTATTGGGTTGTAACAAAAAAGAAATGGGTAAGAAGAAATGGAACTCTATCTCCTTACTGCACTAGGCCAAAAGTAACTCTATTCCTTGCCTTCTAATATCAATTTCTTCCTCTTAAGAAGCAGCACTAAAGCATCTTAACTGAAGATGTATCTAACAACTATACAAGGAAGTCGAGCTTATAAAAAAAAGTGCAAGTAGACAAAAAAGATACGTAGAAGCTAAAAAAGAATGTTTAAGATTATATTGTAGGTCTCTTTGTTCTACTTATGTTTTCATCTTCTCTAATTTTGAACTTGTGTCTAGTTTATTTAGCTCTAAGGCCTTGAGTGACCATTTAGAATTCCCTCCTAATAGGGGTCATAAAATTATTTTTTATATGTTAAAAATCTTTTCAAGAGTTTAAGAAAGTTAATGGTTGGGCAAGTTGAGTGAAACCTATTACAAAAGTTATAATTGAGCTCATACCTAAGTGTGTATTGTTGCTATGTAAGTCTGATCTTTTTAGTGAAGAAAATCCATTAAGTTTCAAAGGGATTAGATGTAGGATAAGAGTTTGAATTGGGATAATCTTTAGTGCGTTCCTCTTCCTTATCTCTTCATTTGTTTTGTTTCAAATTCTATTAAAATTAAGTTTCAGTCAATTAAATCTAGAATTAATTAACAGAATCGTCTCCCCTCTTTCATTCTTGTTTAATTATATTAAGTTTTAGTTAATTGAGACTTCTCACTGCACTAAAACTTAAGTTTTTAAATCCTACTTTCATTTATTTTATTATTGGCATCACTTTATTTAAGCATCTTTATCGTATTTGAATTTAAAGATTGCATTAAAATTATTTTATTGCACAAGCACCTATTCACCCCTTGTATATGTATTTTTCATTTTCTCATTTAAAAAATTTTAACCATTAGGTTTTTAACAAGTACCTAGCAAATCCAAAGCGTCAAAAAATTAGTTGCTCACTAAAGGTTGTTTTCAAGCACTCTAATGGAGAAAATATGTCAATTAAAGCACAATGACAAAACAAGAAGATATGTCAGTTACTTTATAAGAGTTACTTGCTATGCTTTTCTTCCATGTTTTTGCACTTAATCACTCCAATGGAAGAAATATGCCATGAAAAAAACTCAACAAATAGGAGATGAAGACAAAATATTTTTGTATTTTCACACTTCTCTACCTTTGCCTTCACTCTTCAAGTGGAATAGTAGCATATTATAACAATTTGCATGCTTCAACGTTCATTTTTCTTATCTATTTATGGCTTCCAAACTTGTTTTTCCATTTTATTTTGCCATTAGATAACACCAACTTCTTAGTTCAATCATTCTGTTGGTGCTTGACCATTTGTTTTTGCAATTGTCATTTGGTTCCTTAATATTGTAAACTTGACTTTTGTACCTTCTTAGTTCTAACCAGCTTTAGTACTCCCACATTTATGGGTCTTCCTTTTTTAATGTTTAACATTGAGCAATATGTTAGTATGGCAAAAGGGCAATACCTTAAGTTAATTATTTCATTATGGTTAATAATTTGAAATTTTGCTTGGAGCAGTTAACTAGTCAAAGCTTTTTAAAACATTTAAAAAGTATATTGCTTTCTTTTTATATAAATGGTTGACATAAGAGCTTTAAGGCTCAAATTGGACTAGTTGGTCAAATCAATTGGCTCAAGGTTTGCTTAGGCAAATAGTTCAAGACACTTCTAAAGTTGAGATAGGTAGTTAAATTGGTTTGACTCAATTAAAATTAGAAAAATCAAAATTAACCTAGTACTCAAATCGAATTTTACAAAACTAGTTGAATTTAGCTTAAAAAAAAAAGAAAAAAAATTTAAAGACTATAAGCATCTTAGACAAGACCCACTAAGCCACCACCTTATTGGAATGTGGTTTTATGCTATTTGAAAGTTTATATATCTTAACAATAAAGTTACTTGTATGTGAGTATATATATATATATATATTTTGTGAAGAGTACTTACATATCAAAAACACATATGAATCATTTGCACAAAAAGATAAAAATTAATTGATTGTTATTTTTACATATTTATGATATCATCTAATTTAATCATTGATTAAACAAGTTAAACCAACTAACTCATGACTCAAAAGTCTTTTCGAGTCACTCTTTAGGCTAGATTTTTAAATATTAATCAACATACCAAAACTAAAGGATTAAAAAAAAAACATGTTAACCTCAACTTGGTATTAAAATATCAAATTGGGCAAGAATGAAAAATTATGATATAATAAAGGTTGCACCAAAACCAAGAACTATAAGTAAGTTGTAAGTTTATTAATTTTTTGGCCCAATAAAGCCAAACAATCTTTCCTAGTATCTTTTATGGATAACCTCACTTATATATTATTTAAATAATCGAGCCTACATGTATTATTGCATTAGAAACTTGAACTATCAATAAAAGTAAAACCCTAATTTTTATAGTTTCTCATAAAAAAATGCATTCATTATAAGTACCATAAGCAAAAATAATAAGCATAAAAATCTTGCGAGAGACGAAGTCAAATAAAACCAACATCTTGCCTCCCATTCATCCCAATCCTTCATCATGTACAAATTTCTTAAATATTTAAGAAGATTCCCACCTATAATCAATCAAGCGTACATAAGACATTCATAAAAAAATTCATTCTTTCTCTTTTTATACATTTGGGTTAAACTAGGGGACTTGATTGAGAATTTTGAAAAGAGTACAATGAGATGATTATTAATGGAATAAAATAGATTGGTATGGAGTGAGGTAGGAAAAATAATCCACTTCATTGATTGAAAGTTAAAAAATAGATCGATTCTCCTTCCCAATGACTAGGTGTCACATTGTCATTAATAAGATGGAATGGGTTTGAGTGACAAGAATTTTAATATTACTTTTATAATGCTAATAATTTAGAAAAAAAAATAAGTTGGGAGGTTGAAAAGAGAAATGAAAAATTGTAAAGAACAAAACTATCTCAAACCACTCAATGATTTAAAAATTAGGGTTTAAGATATATTATGATAGTTGTTGACCATCCTATAACTTGCTCGACCCATTAACTTTTAAACATGCAATCAATAATTAAAATGTTCAACCATCCCATCCAACTCCTAAACCATCCTCCCATGGACAATTCCTTCATTGACCTACTGGTTTTCCTTATATAGGTAGTGCCTTTAAACTAAGGTTGTTTAATATTATTAGTGATTATAGACATCTCTTCTTAATTATAATACAATACTAATAAGATAATGATTTTTAAAATTAACAGACCTTTATTGATAACTATTAATCAATTACAAAACTACTCTCAAATAGTAAAACACATTTAAAAAGTAAATTTTACTTCCTTATTAATTTGCTTTACCTAGTCTCCTTTGCTGTTTCTATTTAGATCGATGCTAAGCAAAAGTGAGCTAATGAAAAAAATAATAATTGAGAGGCAACAATTTCTCCAAATGACTTCTATTTTTATCTTTTTTCAGTGAAGCCTTATAGACAAATTCTTACTATAAGCATTGTTGAGGATATATAATAGCAAGAACAAGAAAGGGATGACTTAAAAGGGAAAATAAAGCCTTGGATTGCTCAAGAAATAAGAGTGCCAAAATAAGAGTATAAGTACCATATGAATTATGAAAGCCATAAGCTATATCAACCATCTTCTATATCAAGTAATTAGGGGCCTCATTTATACCTTAGGAAAAAGATAAGCTAATCATAACTTCGACCAAGTTGATATGTTCTTGTTAGTTAAATTGCACTACTCAGAACAATTTGCCATTAGCGAAACTATACTATTTAAAGCAACTTGCCTTTGGCAAAATTCAAAGTAACTTACTATTTTAGTATATTACATGTAACCACGGGTTCTAAACCTATAAGAATTTAGGACATGTAAGGCATGTATAATAAGCATTGTCTAGCCAACCCTCTAACTAACCAGTTAAGTACTTAACTAACTTATGTAGTATCTGTTATTACAACCAAACCCTTAGGTCATAATTCAATCAAGATTAAACATGTTGAGGAGACTTAATCATGGTAAGAGTAAGTAGAAATTAGTTGAGTTGGATCAAGTTTGATAGTTATCAATAATAAATATTACTTGTCTTTGCCTCATTTTAATTTTTTTTAAAATGGAACTAAGTTTGTATAAATTCAATTTTGTATATAAAATTAAAATATAAGAAACAATTTGCACTTATTTAATAATATGCTGACATCTTATAATTTTTAGCAACTTGTAAAGGTTAATAAATTTGACATCTATATTATAAGCAACTAAATGTTCATAGTCTATTAACCATTCAATTATGTAACTCACAACACATTGATAATGGATAGCACACAATTTAATCAATTTTTAAGTCAAATCTTCATATTCAAGTCAACCTAACTATCAAATAGGCTTAAATTTTTAGGTAAGTTTAATTCGCCTTAGATTGTTAAAGGACACCACTCTCCTTAATTATATAATATATATTTGAAGTAATGATTCAATGAAAGTTCAAGCATTCAACTTTTATATAGTCTAATCTATTTTTAATTTTAAACCTTAATTCTTCAAGCCAAACTTTAGTAATTTGTTGGGTTGAGTGCCAAACATACTGTCTATATTTTTTAAAAGGTAAGCTATATTAATCTCTTTTAAAATTTGATTAAATTATATATGATACTTTTCTTATTTAAGAAACTACACTTGACACCTTCTAATTTATTTTCTATTAATAAAGTTAACTTTTTTATATGATATGTGTTTATTTACTTTAAAAGTAAAATTACTTAGTTACTTATAAAGAATAAAATCATAGTCTTGTATTAAAGCTTCACATTAATTTTGCTACCTTTATTGATATATTACGAATAAAAATTATAATTTTATATTATACAAAAAATTAACTTCTTTAACAAAACATAAATTAGAGGGAAGATTTATCCAATACATGTTAAAATGTTAAAGAGAGCATTAACAAATGTTAATATGAAACTAATAAAATACAACAGCTGAATTGTCACACAATATCTTTAATAGCTTTGAAATCGCATCTACAATTGTAAGCCCAGAAATTGAACTCCTTAACCACATACCATAAAGGTAACCTTAAAGTTATAAACAAATTTAGTTTCTATGGTAGAAGTAGTAGTTACAGTTTCCTTCACACTTCTCTAAGAAACAATCTTGTCAGTAAACATGAAGATATATCATGATGTTAATTTTAAAGAATCAACACAATTGATAAAGTGAATTTGAGTAGCCAACTTATCTCTAAACCGTCAATATGTCTGTAAACGAGCATGTAATTTTTGGTCCCTGTAAGGTACCTTGACACTTTTTTCGTAGTTCTTCAATGGTTCATACCTAGGTTATTTTGAAACTTTCTTAATATTCTAACAACAAAAGATATGTCAGGCCTAGTACAAACCTGAGTATATATAAGGCTGCCCATAACAAAAGCATATGAAATGTTGCGTATTTGTTCCCTTTCTAAATTATTCTCAAGACATTGATTCAAATTGAACCTTTCTTTCTTCACAATAAGAGTTACACTTGATGAACAATCATTCATCCAAAATGTTTCTAAGACCTTATTAATATAGATTTCTTAAAACAACCTAAAAGCATGATGGGATTTGCCCTCATGGATCTTAATACTAATGATATAAGATATTTCACACATATCTTTCATATAAAAAATTTTAGAGAAATTCTTTCACCTCATATAGTAACCCCTGATTATTGGTTGTAAGTAGGATATCATCCATATAAAGTATAGGGAAACAAGTTTCACTCCTATTTACTTTTTGATATATATACACTGTTTCATGGCATTTTCTTTAAAACTAAAAGAAGAGATAATGTTATGAAATTTTAAATATTAATGATGGGAGGCTTATTTCAATCTATATATAGACATTTTAAGTTTGCAAACTAAATGCTCAATTTTGCTAGAAGAGAACCCTTCTAATTGTTTTATATAAACCTCTTCCTCTAGGTTCTCATCGAGAAAAATTGCTTTTCCCATCCATTTAATGCAATAATAAATTAAAGTGGGCAAGTAATACTAGAATTACACAAAAAGAATCTTTCTTAGATGCAAAAGAAAAAGTCTCTATGTAATCGATTTCTTCTTATTAAGTGAATCCCTTACCTATTTACGTAGCCTTATATCTTTCAGCGGTGCTTAACGAGTCTTTTTTTATCTTAAATAGCCATTTATAATGATGACCTTAGCACTAGTAGGCAATGGAACAAGATCCTAAACTCCACTAAAAGTTATTGAATTCATCTTATCCTTCATGGCATATAACCATAACTTAAATTGTCTACAACTCATGGCTTGTAAAAAGTTTCTGGATCATTTTCAATACCAATGTTAAAGTCAAATTTTATAGAGACAAGATATAATCACTAGGAATTATATACTTTTTCTTTGTAGTTGACTTAACATTGTACAATAGGTCTTGTTAAAGTGCCATCAACAGGTGGAATTACAATTGTTGGTTATACAACTTCCATTTGTCCTTAAGGGATGTTGTCAATACTAGTTAAAATATCACTTAAAACATGAATTTTCTCATAGTGATCTATTTCAAGAACAATAGTTCCTAATTTACTACTCTTATTGATTAAGGCATTCTCAATAAACTTGGTATTTTTTTATTCTACAATCCAAGTATTATATAACGAACAATAAAACCTATATTCCTTTAATCTTTTAGTATAACCAATGAAATAGTCGCTATGATCTTAGGGTCTAACTCCTTATCTTATGGATTATAAATCCTTACTTCAGACAGACAACCTTAAATGCGTATATGTTAAAAACTAGGTTTCTAACCTTTCTATAATTCAAAAGGCATTTTAGAAATAGCCTTGGATAGAATTTGATTTAATAGGCACATGACCATCTTAAGTGTTTTGGTCCACAGTGATCTAGGAAGTTTATAATGCTAAACATGCTCTACATCATGTCCAAGTTTCTTCTTTTTGCCAAACCATTTTGGTATGGTGTATTAGGCTACTATCTCATGCTGTTGAAGAAACTTTGCAAATAGACCTAATACTTGTCCATCCTCAATATATCTACCATAATATTCATCATCTTTATCTGACCTCATAATCTTTATTTTTTATTACATTATTTCTCTATCTTTGCTTTAAATATCTTAAAGGCATCTAAAACTTTTTTCTTCTTATCAAGCAAGTAGGGATATATAAAACATGAGTAATTATTAATAAAGGTGACAAAATGCTTTTGACCCTGTGAGTCCATGTCTTGATTACAAGTATATGTATGTATAATCTCTAATAATTTAGCATCTTTCTCAAACTTGTTTATTTGCTTTCCTTTAATGCAATCAACACAACTATGAAAGTATGTGAAATCCAAAGTACTAAGTACTCCTTCATTCGCTAACCACTCAATCCTTTATAGGGATATATGCCTTAGTCTATAATACCATAATATGGAGGAATTTTCGTTTATCATATTTCATTTAAGGCCAAAATTTAATGCATGTGGGGTATCAAGTTGTAAGTTAATTTGAAAAAGATCATTAGACAAAATATCATTCTCTATTAATTTAGATTTATAAAATGATTTAAAGTTTACTTTTGAAAATTGAAAGGAATATCCAAAAAGTATAAATCTAGAAACTAATATTAAATTTTTAGAAAAACTAAGTACATAGAAAGTATTTTCCAAACTAAGTACATAATCGATGCTAAAAACTAATTTACAAGTTCCAATAGCCTTAACAACAAATCTCATCTTATTATCTGAATAAATTTTCAAGTGACTACCTATTAGTTTCCTACACTTTTGAAATCCTTATAATGAATTTGAAATATAGATTGTAAAACTAGAGTCGATCCACTAAGAATTATAACAAATGACAGCTAAATGAGATTTATAATAAACTAGAAATATTGGATTAATTTTTTTAATAAGTCGAGTTTCAAACTTAGTGCAATCTTTCTTAATGTGTCTCTTTTTTTTAGAAAAGAATTCCTTCTAAAAGTTTGATGAGGAAGATGCTTTACCCTTTCCTTTCTGCTTAGCTTGGTTGTTCCTTCCCTTTGTAACCATATGTGTACTTCCCAAACGAGAACTCTCTCCTTGCTCCACCAACAATCTTCGTTCCTATTGAATACATATGGTTAAGAGTTTATTGATGAACCATTTTATTTTTATGTGTGTTATAAGGCATTTTAAATGGTCAATGGTCAATACTATTAAGAAAGTGAGTTCAAAATAAAGTGTGCAAGGAAAGATTTAGATATCTCAACCTTTAGTGCCTTATGTTGTGTCACAATGTCTCTTATTTTCATAATGTGCTCATGCACACCCTTAACTTTGGCGAGTTTCATTAATGATAATTGATATATTAAAGTGTTAGAAAGGGTTTTATCTAAAGATTCAAATTGTCTATCAATAGCTTTTAACAAATTGCTCACATTAGTCTACTCTCTATTGGAACCTTAAATGTTGGGAGAAATTTTAGTCTTAATGCACATCATGCTAAGGTGATTAGATCAGTCCCAATGCTCATAAGGATCAAATTCCGCCTCAGTACTATTATCATTAGGAATTGGTGGTTTATCTTTTTTTATAGCATAACCTGTATCCATCATGATAGGAGGAGAATCCTCTCTTTTTAAATCTTATAATTATCACTATTTAGATCGAGAATCTCATTTTGAATGCTAGGAAGATCAACAAGTTGAAAAGTTACAAAAATTACCTATAGCTTATAGGTCAAGTATGAGGTAATAAGTTGATTGCATGTATTACCTATACAAAATCAAATAAAATTGTATATAGGCTATATTTTATTTAAGTATAATTCGTATGATGAAATTAACAAATTATTATCCTTTCCTAATCCCTATAAATAAATTAAGAAATATAATTCGTTATTTCACCTTAATTAGTTATTTAAATATAACAAAAATTCTTGTCAAATAAAAATTGTTATATCTAAATAAATTAATTATAAGTTTTTCCCATTCTTTTATGCAATTTGGTTCCAAATATATATAACTTAGCTAAACTAAAAACACTATGGCTATTTTCTAATTAAGTAAGTGTATACAAATCACTAGGTACTTTAGATTTTAATCAACAAATTTTGCCTAAATAAATAAATAAAGTAAAGAAATAAATAACATGTTAAATAAACATAATATTAACATGTATATTTGCAAATTTGCTCAGATTTTTCATTATATGCAATAAAACAAACTGAATATATTGCATACACAAGGAAATTCCATGTTTAAACATATTAATTAAATAGTTATACAAATTATTGAAAATAAATAATAATTTTTGAAAATAATTTCAAAGAACAATAGTTAAATACCAAAATTAGCTACTATACTAAATTCCATAAAAATGGAAATTAAATAAAATGTGGAAAAAAATTAAATTTTAGAAAATAATATGAAATAGGCCTTAAATATAAATTAGATACCACATAATGCAAAGGGAAGCATTTGGGATGCATGGCAAAGTGACACCTTAGGTAGTAGAAAGGCATGAGTTTGATTGTGCACATGGCCGGTAAAAATGTTTTTTTTTTTTCAATGTAGGATGCACAAAATGCATTGTTTTGTGTGTTTTCAACCCCCAGTTGGGTTTATTTTGAATTGACCCAACCGAAGTTGAACACAATTATATATCTAACCATATGTTAGTCATTTTAACTTTGTTTTGAGTTATTCAAAAGCTAAAATATTTAGAATTTGATTTCTTGTGGATTTATAAATTCATTTTTATCAAAATATACAAAAAATAGATTCAACTTTTCATGAGAAAATTGGTCAAAAGAAGTATATTTAGAACTATAAATTAAGACACTTTTAAGCAATGTAAAGGCAACAATATTGCTTTGATGCCAAATGTAAGCAACAAAACTATGTTTATGAGTGTTAAAATGAAAGTGATACTTACCTCCTGCCATCGCCATGAATTCTTCTGTATGTGCTCATTGGTGATCTTTTGAGTTCTAGAGCCATTCCAAATGGTATGTGAATCTCTCAACTCTAAACCCAACAACCCCAACAGCTTTTCAATTTATAAAACTAAAATTTCAATGTCGTCATCAAGACATGGAACAAAACGAACGAAAAGAATGCCATGAACGTCAACGAAACAAATTACCTTCAAATGTTGAATGCAACATTCATAACATTCATGTAATGTTGCAAATTGAAGAAATGTCACACATTCTCCTTGGGATTGATCAAGATTGGACTTAAGCGAGTATATGAATCCCAGCATTAAAAATAAAAATTGTTGGGATAAAGTTAGATTAAAAAAAGAGAGAAAGAAAATAAGAGAATATATGATTTTTAAAATTATTTTTTTAATTTTGTCATTATATTTAAAAAATTAAAAGGAAAGGATCCAAATCCACCAAAGAATATTTTAATGCTTTTGGAAACTTCACAAAGCTTTAATTTGATCAATATCTTCTTTCATAGACGCCACTAAAATGAAACTATTGAGCAAAAGAAAGTTGCTAAAAGATTTAGTTAATGACATAAATATTGATTAAAAAAATTAACATTTTATATTTTTATACAATATAGATAATTCCGTAATAATTTTTTAATGTGTTAAAATTTAAAGTAACTTATATTAATCTTTGTTAAAATTTAGCTAAATTATACTTGATATTTCTCATATTTTAAAAATTACATTTAGGTGCCATCTAATTTATTTTCTATTAATAAATTTTTTTATGCAATATAAATTTCTTTCAAAAATGAAATTATTTAATTCTCTTTATTATCATATTAGGAATAAAATCAAAGCTTGATGATGAAGGTTAATATTAGTTAAGCTGCTTTTAATGTTATATTAAAAATAAAATCACAATTTCATGAGTAAAAAAAATTAACTTTCTATAGAAAATAAATTGAATGAGGGGTTTCTGCAATATATATTAAAATATTAGAAAAATCAAGTGTATTTAGAGGTGTCATGTTTAATTAAACCAAACTTTAAAGAAAATTAACATAATTTACTTTCAATTTTATTGTTAAATATTGGTTAACATAAACTTTTTTTAGAGTAAATTACATATATTTTTTCTAAACTTTGCTGAAATTATATATATATACATATATCTCTTTTTTATTTTTATAATATATATTTTAGTCTAATTTTATTTTTTTTAATTAAAATATCTTCTATAAAAAATGTAAGATAGTATTTTAATTAAAAATATATATATTTGAATTAACAAAGAATATTTTAATTAAAAATTTAAAAAATAAATTACAATGTAGTGTAAGTTCTTATTTTAATATGAGATCTGCATATGTAATTAACTTTTTTTAAAAAAATCTAAAATAGATATCGCAATATTGCAAACCACGCAGTAGTGGATGCGAAGAGGGTATGTCTGCAGTTGTGTAGTGGTGGAATATCGGTCGGAGGAGGGCTTTGCCCTTATTTGGGTCAATTCGTGACGTGGACCCCAGTTTCCAAAATACCAGTCTTCGCTTATATTCTCTCGCATGACTTCATTTTTGGTATTTTTATGATAGGGAACAATTTTTTTAATAAAAATAAATCTATATTATATTATTATATAATTTTGTATGTTTGAGTTCGATCATAATATTTAGAAGATATTTATTTATTTTATTAAAATATAAATAATATTAAATTATTTTAATATTACAAGAATATAATAAAAATTTAAGTATAATTTTTATATTTTATTATTAAATTTTTTAATAAAAATATGACAAGTAAATAATTTTTATAATTCAATAACACATGATTAAATTTTTATACATGTTTTATTTTTATAAAAAATCTGATAATAAAATATAAAAAATTATATTTAAGTTTAATTTATATAATAAATGTATTTTTCTCACATTGATGATGCCTAAGAATTAAATTCAAATCAATAAAAAATTATGATCTCTTCAACTTTTAAAAAGTAATACTTTATTACATCTTTTGCTTTCTCAGCTAATTGGCCATATTAACCATCACCTCTTGTACTACTTTCTATTCTTATCAAATTTTAAAATTAAAAAAACTTGCAAGTTACAACTTTGTTTTATTTTTTTATATTAAAAAAAGAAATTTGAGCCTTTTATCATTAGATTACATCAATTAGCCTTTTTTGGTACATCTATTAGATAGCTTTTTAAAATGTGCTAACTTATCAAATAGAAGTACGTAGTTGGAATCAGCGGTTAATATTATATAATTGAGTAGATCTGAAAATTATTTTCTTTTTTTTTTTAGTTTTAATAATCATCAGCAAATAAATAGTAAGCGTATTAGGTAACGTGCTATGTGGAATTGGATAACGAAAACCTTACTCGGTAGGTGGTGGGTCACTTTCAAGGTTGTGTAATAAGATAGCTCAAGTTATTATTATTTTTGGGTTAAATTATTCTCTCTTTTTTTTTTTTGATAACTCTACTCAATTTATAATTTAATTTCCATAATTCAAAAGTTCATAATTGAATCTTAATAATTTATATTTTTTAATATAATTTCAATCATTAAATGTTTATCAATATAGTATTAAATTATACTAATACGATTAGTTACATTTTATTTTAATACTCTAATTATGTATAATCTAACTTAATTTACCCTAAGCCACTAAACATAATGTGCACTGTATGCCATACCTGTGAGTTAATTTTTTTTTCGGTCATTACTTACTTTTATATATTTTATTGGTATAAATTATTAGAAATATGAATATCAAGATAACACTTGGTTATATTAATAAAATTTAACAACATATTAATAAAAGTTTAACATTCTAAACTAATTTTTAAAAAAATTGAGAAAATTAGTCATTCATTCTTATAATTTGCTTTAGTTTTTAATTTAGTCCCTATAATTTAATTTTTTTTCAAAATCATCCTTATAATTTCCAAATGTTTCATGATTAGTCCTTGTAATTCTTAAACATTATTATCTCACTCCTGATCACGATGATATGGCCTAACACCGTTAAAAAACATCCTTGTTGGCTAACATTTTGTTGAGTTGTCTACTACATAAATAGCTGATTGGGCTTACGTGTTTGGGACTTGCCCCATGAGAATAAGAAGTGAAATGCAGCGTCAGGCAATAATTGGACTTCAAGCCCTATTGTGCAATCAAAGGAGCAACTGCTTCTACCCCCATATATGCACTGTGTCATCATGAGCTATAGCATTCATCTGTGAAAACGAAAATATAGATCTCCTTCCAGCCCAAAAACATAGCCAGACGTAGTTGGAGATGCAGCAGCTTCAGATTTCAGCATCGACCAAATGATAAGGGTGATTTAGCCATGGGAATATTTCTTGTTCCATTATCTGATTTACACTTTTATTTATTTTCGCCAAATTAGTTGTTTTTGGATTTTCATCAATTGAGCTCTCCATGGTGTTCTCTTAGTCGAACTATTTCATGTTCTGATTGAATGTTGTTCCTTAATGTATTTTAGTTGTTTAAAGTTTATCAATTCAATGTGGGTTTTACTTCACTTTTTTATCTCCTCCTGATCTCCATGTACTTGTAACTAAGATTGGCATACAAGAGCCCATGACCTCTGAACTAGAAGATGCAGGTTAAATGTTTACCCATTTTCTTGTTATGCTATCTTTGATGTACCCTAAATTGATTTCTGGTTATGCTATTTTGCAAGGATGGAATAAAAAGTGAGTGGTAAATAGTATCTAGTAAGCCCTCTTTGATATGTGCAGGGTATTCTTTCTTTTTCCTATAAAATTATCATCACTAGCATTTGTGTTCTATTGGTAGGTTTCTGCTTACCAAAGGCCTCCCCACCGTAATAATTGTTTTGCACTACACTTATGATTGATATGTTCGTTTGCTTTATAAGCACTGCATTCTTATAATTTGCTTTAGTTTTTAATTGAGTCCCTATAATTTAATTTTTTTTCAAAATCATCCTTATAATTTCCAAATGTTTCCTGATTAGTCCTTGTGATTCTTGAACATTATTATCTCACTCCTTGTCACGATGATATGGCCTAACACCGTTAAAAAACATCCTTGTTGGCTAACATTTTGTTGAGTTGTACTACATATATAGCTGATTGGGCTCAAGTGTTTGGGACTTGTCCCCATGAGAATAAGAAGTGAAATGCAGCGTCAGGCAATAATTGGACTTCAAGCCCTATTGTGCAATCAAAGGAGCAACTGCTTCTACCCCCATATATGCAATGTGTCATCGTGAGCTATAGCATTCATCTGTGAAAACGAAAATATAGATCTCCTTCCAGCCCAAAAACATAGCCAGACGTAGTTGGAGATGCAGCAGCTTCAGATTTCAGCATCGACCAAATGATAAGGGTGATTTAGCCATGGGAATATTTCTTGTTCCATTATCTGATTTACACTTTTATTTATTTTCGCCAAATTATTTGTTTTTGGATTTTCATCAATTGAGCTCTCCATGGTGTTCTCTTAGTCGAACTATTTCATGTTCTGATTTGTATGTTGTTCCTTAATGTATTTTAGTTGTTTAGAGTCTATCAATTCAATGTGGGTTTTACTTTAACTTTTTTATCTCCTCCTGATACTCCATGTACTTGTAATTAAGATTGGCATACAAGAGCCCATGACCTCTGAACTAGAAGATGCAGGTTAAATGTTTACCCATTTTCTGGTTATGCTATCTTTGATGTACCCTAAATTGATTTCTGGTTATGTTATTTTGCAAGGATGGAATAAAAAGTGTGTGGTAATTAGTACTACCTAGTAAGCCATCATTGACATGTTCAGGGTATTCTTTCTTTTTCCTATAAAATTATCATCACTAGTATTTGTGTTCTATTGGTAGGTTTCTGCTTACCAAAGGCCTCTCCGCAGTAATAATTGTTTTGCACTACACTTATGATTGATATGTTAGTTTGTTTTCTGTCGGTGATTCACCTTCTCTGTGCCCTGCATTTATGATTGAATATGTTTCACAATGTGTTATTTTTAAGTTAGTAATTCTCTTCTGCTGCTTCAGTATAAATAATTTTTTATTTCATGTTACACTAATAATATAATTGCTTGATGGGCTACAGGCAAACTGGAAACAAATTACATTTGGATAACAAACCTTTGATGAAACAAAGTGCTTTTGTGATGTAAAATAGTTACTAGATCAATTGAAGCATCTGTGACCTTTGTGTACAATGGGTCTTTGTGTACATTTATGTAATATTAGAGATCCCAATTGAAGCATCCATAGACCTCAGGAGAGTAACTGTACATGATTTCATTGCAACATTTACAGTATCTCTTGAGGTCTACATAATTTTTTACTGGATGCTATTTACCACTTTCACATGTCGAGGTGTACAAGAATAACAATATGATCCGAACATATATTACAAGCTGAAAAATTAAGGTCTTAACATTAAGTGCAATTCGTAACTCCACGATTTGAAAATTGAACCTAAAATGAAATCAAGATAAGATAAGGCATTCACTTTTTATTCCATCCCTGCAAAATATAAACCAGTAAAGCAAACAAAAGTCAATAGCATAACTAGAAATCAATTCAAAATTCTACTATTAATTGATTAAAGCTTTCAATTTTGCTAGGCTAAAACAACATTATATGAGTAAGTGGTACAAAATCCAATTGGAAAATGATCTTGTGAACAAGAAGGGTTGATTAAATAGAATCAGAAAATAAACATTTGGACTGGGGTGACATAAAACACTAAAGAGCTGCAACTGCACCAGCAATAGAAACACATCCCACACTAACCATTGAGTCATAAAAAGCTCGCTTTTTTTTAGGTAAAATAACACTACTCATCAAAACTTAAAGTCATAGAGAAATCATGACAAAACAGAATATCACCAAATTTAGGCCTCTAAAGTAGACACTGTTGCTTCTTCTTTTATGTATATGTCACTAGGACAAATCATGTGCAATACTTCACCTTATATGATGCTCTTCTTGTGTCAATTGGCGGAGACTGAATACACTTGTCAATTACAACTGGCAAAGGGGTGGTAAAATCACTGCTATATATCTCAAGATTAAAGATAATCTGCAGAAATCACAGGGACAAGGTTCAAAAATATAGGAGGTAAAATTCTAAGGCAGAGGATTTATTTTTACCAATATTATGTATCGAAACAAAAATTCTGATAATAATACAGATATATTAAATCCTCCAATCCTACTATTACTAATCTAATTATCCAAAAAGTACCATCCTATAAAAGTTCAACTTTGACACTGAGGGTTTACATCTTTGTCAATTCTTTAAGTAAATGGAGGAATGAACAATAACTATCCAAGGACAAGGCATAATGGTAAAAGTGCAAATATCCCTTCAAATTTTACCTTTCACCCCTTTAACCCCTTTCATTAAGATAGATGTTGAAGACTGTAACTAAGCAAGTGAATATAAAGTAAAACATATATTCACTTGTTGATGATCTTGCTTAGTTGTCAGAAATCTTCACTCCATTTCATGTTTCTTCTTTGCCCGATAGAAGGATTTGGTGTTTGGATCCTCTGGGTTTCTATACTTGTTATTCATTCTTTAATTTTATTGATTCAAAGTCCACATGTATGTTGTCATCGTCAAAATATTTTTGGAAAATCAAGGTTCCTTCTAAGGTAAAGGCTTTTGTTTCGACTGCCGTACTAAATACAACGAACACAAATATTTGCTATAGACTTGAAGGTCTAATACAGCTATATCACCGAATATTTGTGTGATGTGTTTTATAAATTCAGAGACAAGTAATCACTTATATCTACATTGTAAAGTGGCATGGCAAATTTGGAACAGATTATTTTGTATTTTTAACGAAAGCTGGAAAGCTTGTCCTGCTGATCTTTAGGTACAAAAAGTACAAGTTGCACCTGCGTTTTGCCTCATCTGCATTCGCCCTTCCAAAAATGGGCTGTATTGGCATCATTTCATTTTATCCACAACGAGACACAAATGTCGTAGTAAGTTCAGTCAAAACCCAAAAACTCTGAATCAGGAAGAGCAAGTATATGTGACAGGCGACTCAGCAAAACGTTAGCCAACAGGGATGTTTTTATAACGGTGATAGGCCATGTCATCATGGTAGGGAGTAGGATAGTAACAATTGGAAATTATAAGGAGTAATTAGGAAACTTCTAAAAATTGCAAGGATCAGTTTGAAGAAACTTAAACTACAGGGCGCAAATTGAAAATTGATGCATACTATAGGGGCTAAAGGATTAATTTTCCCAAAAACTTTTTACAAAATTTTAAATTATAAAAATTACTTTAAAAATTAAGTGATACTATAAAAAGCAATCGAATAATTTAATCAATTTTTTGGTTAGTTTTTACATTTTAAATGAATTTTTAGTAGACCAAAGTTATGAAACTTTTGAATTTAAAATTAAGACCTATTATAAGAAAATTATTAACATATATATGCTAAAATAATTAATAAATAAAAGTTTATTAATAATTCTAATATAACAAACTTTCATAAGACAAAATGGATGCTCTTTATCTCCACCCCACTCTATGCAAATAATTTCCATAAGAATCTCCACAAATAAATAAAAACTATTATTCCTATTAATGTTATATATGTGTGTGTGTGTGTATATTAATAATAACATAAAATCGTTTATAAAACGCTGTATATGCATAAGATATTTATTGTTTAGCTAACACGATAGGAATATTTGTGATATTTTAAAAGTTTCATGGTGTATGTATAATTCGTTCTAATAAAGATAATTAATATAATGAGTAAATTATAATAATCTCTAAAGGTTAAGTTAAATAATACTTTATATCTCTTTTATTTTAAAGATATTAATTAGTTTTCTTGGCATTTGAAATATATTACATATTTTTTTAATTTACTTTATGTTAATGTTACAAACTTTTTACATTATATATATATATTAAAAATAAAGTTATTTAATTATTTTTATTATTATATTAAAAATAAAAGTATAATCATATGTTATAATAAAAATTAACTCTATTAATAAAAAATAAATTAAAACTGAAATTTTTGTAACATATATTAAATATTATAAAAACTGAATCTTTTTCAACAATAAAGATATTAAGTATAATTTATAAACACTTTTCATTTATGTATTTTATTCTGATATAATACATGCTCAAGTTCTGGCATGTTTGGCAACAGCATAATATCTGACTATCAACTGTTTGGCTAGATATCCAAGCAAATTGGGCATAAACCGAATCAACTATTCCAAATCCGGATGAGAATCAGCTTGATGAAGCCATGACCCCAAAGGTCTTGTACTCTTCTTTACTCGCACGTGCAGAGGCGAACGTCACTCTTCTCTCTAGTGCCTTGGCGGAAGCAGCCTTACTGCGATTGTCACCGGCGGCCGTCGATCTCACCGGCGTCTGCTTCAGGTAATTTTCTGTTGTTCATTTCTTTTTGCTTTTCAATTGGGAAAAAATGCTTTTGGGCCCTGAAGTGAAGGCATGATCTGGTGCCTCCATTCCTTGTACCTTGCGAGCTCACCCTGAAGCTCTCGTTCATGCGTTTTATAGATTATGGATTTTAAATTAGTGGGTTTATTCACTTTCTAGACCTTGTTGCCCCTTTTTGCGTTTTTCGACGTGAATGGTCAAATTTATCGGGCATGTATGATGGTGGTTGCTGCAGTTTGTGATTCGTGTGTAACCTTCTTTAAATTTTTTTCTTCTTTTGTAAGATTCAAGCTGCATCATAGTTTGTTGCGGTCATTTAATGTTTAATTGAATTTTCATCCATGAAGTTTAAGCTGTAGGAAGGTTATTTGATTGGATTAAGTATTTTGAGCTTGATATCATCTTTTTTAAGTGTTTTACTATTGTACTAGATCATATGCAAAGTTTGAGACTTTAAGAGTCCTGCTTGTGAAACTTTTACTTTCTAGTTTATATTAGGGTAAATTACAGTTTACATTCATGTGTTTTGGCCCAAAATCAGTTTGTCCCCATGGCTTAAAGTGACTCATTCAACTTCCATGTGGTTTCTTCAATTAGCACTTAATTTCTATGTGGTATTTTTTATCTTAATTTTAACCAAAATAGATTGAAAGTATGTCTCACATATACTTTGAACAGTTTCATGGCTATTATTAGAGTTAAGTCCCTCATAATTGAAACTACTCACTTAATCTTAGATGTAACTCTAAGACACTGAAAATGTTCAATGTATTAGTAAATCAAAGATTTAACAATAAAAATGTTATCATTTAACATTCATAGTAATAATTTCATTAAACTTTGGATGTAAAATACTACATGATGGTTAAGTGGTGATTGAACATACCACACGGGTGTTGAATGATAGACTTAAAATCACAAGCAGGGTTAAGGGAATTGAATTTTGGCCAAATGATGGGGGTAAATTGTAATTTATCCTTTATAATATTTGGTATATCATATTATGTGATTTTTCTATTTAGTTTTGTTGATCTTCAAATGATGTCACTTGAAATCTCAATTGTGATCAACTGTATGTCCACAAGTTGCTGGATAGGTGTTGACTATTGGGTCTGTAATAATATATATGTTCTGTTTTGTTTTGCTTACAGATATTTATCTGCTGCAATAAGAGTTCACAATGTGTGTTTTACTAAACTGATTTGCGATTTTGAGAGAGATAGCAATCCTGCAGGCTGAGAATGAGTTTGCTTTTAAGAATAAGGCATCATTTACCTAATGGGTTATATAGGCAACCTCTTCATTTGGCTTTAGTAGGGATTATTCCAAGTAAACTAAATTTGGTTTCAAGAAATTTTGGTCAAGCTGCAAGGAAAGAAGAGGAGGAGGATGTAGACGAAGTGGAAATTGACCAAAGAAGGCTCCCAGCTGATTTTGATCCTGCAACATTTGATCCTACTGAGCATTGTAGTCCTCCATCAGAGAGAGTTTTCAGGCTTGTTGATGAAATGGCATCTCTAACGTTAGCTGAAGCTGCAGAGTTGGGCCCCATCCTGATGAAGAAAATGGGATTGAAGGAGATGCCTTCTGTTGGATATATGAAACCGGGAGCTGCTAACTTAGCTGGAATGGCGCCGAAGGCACCAACTGCAGCAAAGGAGGAGAAAAAGCCAGAAAAGACTGTATTTGAATTGAAATTGGAGTCCTATGAAGCAGCTTCAAAAATTAAAATTATCAAGGAGGTCCGTGGCTTTACTGATTTAGGTCTTAAGGAAGCAAAAGATTTAGTGGAAAAAACACCTTCAATTATAAAGAAAGGTGTTTCAAAGGAAGAGGGAGAACAGATAATAGAGAAAATGAAAGCTATTGGTGCAAAAGTTGTTATGGAATGAAGTTAAACAGATATTTGTTGTCCTCCTGAATAATCATTTTAACTTTTCTTTCAATATTCCTTAACTTCTGAAGTCAAACAAAATTTAAAATGTTTCATCATTGTTGCCTATGTCTCTGGACTGACAGAGTCTTTCCGTGGTTGCTTTTTCAGTTTTGCTAGTTCTTGGGCTTTAGCTGAAATATAATTTTGTGCAGCTATTGAAAGACACCCTTCATTTCCATCGTGAAGGAACTTATAACAAGTCCTTCCACATAATTTTTGAGGTGGGCAGAATATGCAAAGGATCTCAACAAAACTTTGTTCAATCAGTTTGTATTCTCGTACTCTTACAAATTCTGTCGCCTCTATGAGATGCGTGTTTCTTTGTCTATGTGACAGAAGCATACTTTGTTGGGATCCTTTGCATATTCTCCCCCCTTTGAAGCTTCTAGCTGTGATTTCTTTCTTTGTACAATGTGTCATCATTATAAACGTGAGATTGTTAATTACATTTTTTTAATTCAAATGATAATTGTCCTTTTGGTTTCATTGGCAACAGAGTTGCTGAAAGTGAGTCTCCACAGAGCTATGTTGATGTTCCATTTGGATCCTCTTTTTCTTTGGAGGGAGAGATATAGACAAAGTGTGTGAGACTTACTTGAATGGTAAGTCTCACTTGAATAGTAAACCTCGCAGAGTGTGAGTTTTATATAAATTATGTCTATCTATTTTTGAAATTGAAAATATCCAAATTTGGTGTTCACTTAGTTCCTGCCCAGGTTTGAAAATTTGAGAGTATATCCCTCGTGATTTTAGAGGATAAATGCAGTATATGCTTATGGACCTAAAAAATACTGATGCCTATTGGAACTCTGAGAAGTTCCAAAGCTGCAGCCAGCCAGCCATCATCTCCAATGCAAGATATCTGATATTGCCAAAGTTCATTCCATTGTACCATCTGAACTCTGCAAATTGAAATTACCAACAGGCTAATTACTATCAGCTAAAATTTTATTCTCTTCAAATACTGAAGGACCTCAAATTGGAATTGACAGGGAAACCAGCCTTCATATAGGCTCAACCCTGTAAAAATACTGAAATTTCATTGTATTCATGCTAAGTTCAGTTGTTATTCCTACAAAGTTACTGGTTTTCTGTTCTTTTTTTTTCTTCTTTAAAACCAATTCTCATGTGACATTTTAATTGTACTATAATAAAACCTAACGTTCAAGAGGGAAGCATTCTATATCAAGGTAAATTGTAGTTTATTCTTCTTTAATCTGGCTCTAAATTTGTTTGCTCGTAGTTTCATTTAACTTTGTTTAGATTGCTTTGTTATTATTTGATTATTTTGGGCTATTTTTTGTTTAAATCTTAATTAAAATAATTACATGAATGGTAAAATGATAAATGATTTTATTGTTAAATATGCTTCATTTACAGTGTGAATAATTTCTTTTTTTAATAAGTATTATTGAGAATAAGCTAACATTTTAAAATTAAAATTATTTATTTAATCCCAACAATAATTTCTAAACATTATGAAAATATTTAAGATATTAGTGAAACTAATATTTAATACTATAATTGTTTATTATTTTAATATTTATATAATTATTTTCGTCAAAATCTAAATGAAAAATGCCATGGTGGTTAACTGTTTTTTTTTTTCCTTGTGTGGAGATACAATATCTTGAAAGTTGAGAGTGAATAAAGAAGCAGCAAGGTAAAATTGAATTTAGAGATATTAGACCCCCTTATTAAGTTAAAAAAAAGTGTCATTTGATCAGTGACTAAGAGGTAGTTGAATAATGAGCTTTGAATTCACTTACAACCACAAAAAACCAAATTAAGTCAACAAATACATAAAATAAACTATAATTTACCCTCTTTTTGCTAATTTTTTGTTGAAGAGGTTCGCCGTTCAGTCCAACAGTGTTTGAAAACATTTTAGCAATCATCCACGAGGTCAATGAAAAAGAAGATTTTTAATGAAAATTTTCACCTAAACATTATAATTTGATAAAAATTTTATTGAATCACTTTAAAAATCAAAATTCTTTTGAAAGATTAAGAAAAAGTTAGTACTAAAACTTTTAAAAAATATAACTTAATTTTTCTAATATTATAAAGGGTTTTTTCCCATGGTAATTTTAAAAAACATTAGTGATAATTTTAAAAAATACTAATTGTCACTTCAATCGTTTAAAAAAAATGTAATTTTTAAAGTCTTTTAATATTTTTTTTTACTAGCTTACACGTTTTATGTATAATTTTTTCATTCTTAAAAGCAGAATATTCGTCCACTACTTTTGGCTTAGTTTGTAGGAGAATTGAAGTTGGTTATTTCTTTTTAAAAAAATTATTTACTCTTGGAAAGAGAAGGTATATGGCTAAACTTGTAAAAATAAATTTTCTTGAGTAGTAGTAGAAATTTTGTTGTTTTTTCTGTGCTGTGAGAATGACGAAAAAAAATTGGAGCTTTTCTCTTGAAGGTATACACCCATATATATATATATATATATATATATATATATATATATATATGTATTCTTTAAAGATAAAAGTATTTACACTCAAAATTATTAATTATTATAATTACTTCTTCTTCTTCTTTTTAAGTGATGATCCTATGAATAGGAAATATTATATTCTCTAGTAATAACATAATAGTTACAAAATATAGAACAATATTTTATTAAATAATTACTTAAGATATTTACTTATTTAATAATTAATAACTGCCAAAAGAAAATTTGATTTTATGTAATTAATAAGTATAATTATTGCAATAAATATCTTAAAATAAACAAAATGTTCTCCTATATTGAGTAATATTTTGTGTCATTATTAAAGATAATTTGGATCATTTCTTACTCTATGCATTATTTTGGTAACCAGAAATAAAAAAAATAATATAAATAAGTGAAAGTGTGTATAAAACTTTTATTTTTCATCTATTTTATTTTATTTTTTTACTTTATTTCTTTTTAACATACTACTGGCATCAAGTACCAAAGAATCCAAATTCTACTCAAGAACATGGTATTCCTAAATTCATTACATCATCACTCTTTTTTTTACCCATCTTTTTAAATACATATATTTTTAAGTAATTTGAGAATAAAATATATATTTTGTTTTAATGATTTACCAAATATAATAATATAAATACAAGCAATTATCAAATGATTTTTATGAGATTTTATTTCAAGAAAATAATTTTAAATAGACAAAAATTTACAACAATTCTACGGGGTCCTTAATCCTACTTGGATCATGTGTATCCATAGGATTTTATGCTTCATAAAAGATGATCTAGGTAGCTTCATTCTCACGTTGAACAATCTGATCCATTCAAAGTGCGCAACAGATATTTGTCTTTAGTCTTCATCACTCGGCAAAAAATGAATTCAACATTTTTGCTCCTTTTCATAAAAATATTATTTACAAAAGTCCCCAAAAAATATATTTTTCGTGTGCACTAAATACACATACATACAGTCCATGATCAGAACTTATATTATATGATGGACCCTATATGTATACATCAAATTCTGACCATTGAATGTATACGAGTAGTTGAATTTTGAATTTTATTTTATGTTTTTTTTTTGAATTTTTTTAAATTGTTTGAAAATTGACAAAATAAACCCCAACTAAACTCATGATTTACATGAAAATGAAAGAAAAATTAAGGTTAAACCTTTACGAGCGATATATATAGAGATGCAATTGCCTATAAGTGTGGATTTGATATTGTAATAGTGAATTATGTTACATATGGATGGTGAGAATACATAATTTATCTAAAAATTAATTAGTTCTACGATGCAAATCTAAATAATTTTGTAGGAAAAATAATGGGATTTTGTTTTCCAATCTTGTTGCAAGAGAAATTTCTATGATTATCTGTTGCGTTATGGTGCAATTTGAACATCACTAAAATTTACTAGTTACCAATGTTCATTTTCTATTTTCTTTTTTATATTTAGTCTTTGATAATAAAATTATTTTATATATATTAAAATTGTGAGTTATCACTATTTATTTATATTGTTCACTAAGGGTGCGTTTGGTTGCTGGAATGCCGCGCCAGGGAATGGAAAATCTGTTGACATTCCAATGATCACATGCGTTTGGTTAGAAGGAAGACAGCGAAAAGCTTTTCATGGATGGAACAGCTTTCCTTCATGCAGCGGAAATCACATTCATCCCATTATGTGAAGGAAACGCTTACTGTACAATGAAATGCACTGTGTTATGGCTAAAATACCCTTAGAAATTATATTTTTTATAATTATTACTTATTTATAAGGTTATTTTATTTCTTTTAATAGCATACCTTTTTATTTCTATCTTATTTTAAATTTAACCAAATAAAAAAATTATAATATTTTTATTCCTTTCCTTATCATACCAAACACATTTACACATCATAATATTTTTTTTCATTCCTTTCTATTTCTTTCCATTTCATTTAAGTCTTACAACCAAACCGACCCTAACATTATTTACAACATCACATCAATGTAATATTATTTATATACTATTTTATTTGCTGTTCATCTATATTATTATTTTACAGTGAGACTTGTATTCTCTCTCTCTCTCTCTCTCTCTCTTCTCTTTCTTTTCTTTTCCTGATGCAGGGGACGTGCTAGTTCTTACCTAAATAAAGACAAAATTTAGTTACACATAATTAGTTAGGAGTTAGGAATTTGTTATTAATTTTTTTATTAAAAAATATAACATATAATTAGATTGTTTATTTAATATTATATTATTTAATTTTTAATTAAGAAATTATTTCACATGTTATAATTTAATTAAAAAATTTGATGATAAATATTAAAAAATAATGTATACTTTTTAATAACAAAAAATATCATTCAATAATGTTTACTATAGAGCTAATATAAAATGTGTGTGTGTGTGTGTGTATAATTTTTATTTATTTAATAATATTATAAATAAGTGTGTATTAATGATCATTAAATTATGCAATATTGCATTTTGAAAATTACAAAAGATAAATTAAAATATTTGAATGCTTAATTTATTGTCTTACATCATTAATGAGATTGCTATTTAAAATGTTTATAATCAAATTAGATAATTAATAAATAGATTGACCAGAATTTACAGTGACACATGAAAATGTTTTAAAAATAAGGTGTCACATTAGCAATTACATACTTATATAGATATATAAAGAATTTATAGATGAAATTTTTTTTTAATTTAATGTTGAAGTTAAATTAACAATTATCTTTTCATTAATAATTATTTTTTATTATTTTAAATAAAATAAAATAAATATGGTTATTTAAAATACATTGAATTATCTTCTCATGAACAATTAAATAATATAATATTTACTTGATGATTTCTTTAACTTTTTTATATGTTAAAATTCATATTTATAATTCTTTAAATAAATTGAGTGATTTTTTATTTAATTTATTGTTAAATTTTTAAATGAAAGAAATATTTTTTTAATTTTATTTATTTATATAATATAATATTAAGCAAATATTTACGTGAATATCCACATAATATTTATGTGAATATTCAGATAAAAAATAATGAGGCTATCAACTAAATAATATCAATTTCTATTATATTTAATATGATATAATGTGACGTGATTAATTGTAGCTTTTGAAATCTGATTAAAAAAATGGTTTTTGAATCATTTTAATAACTTAAATTTATAAAAATACATCCAATAGGTGAACTTTTAAACCAATATATATATATATATATATATTACAAATTTTTATTCAAGCAGTTAATTGCAAAGAAACAACTTAAAGCCAATAAATTACAGAAGAATCAAAATGAAGAAGTTAAAATGCATTTTTGGTCTTAATTGTTATCAAATGATCCTGTTAAAAATTTCTCTTTAATTTGTTATTCAAAAAGCAAACATAGTTGGATGAAAGCTACAAATACAAAAAATTCCCATCGACATAGGGTGTCGCATCATTTACTCTTCCAATCTTTTAACTTTTTAGCTTCGTGGAACATAGCTTTATTCAAAATTTGAATACCATTTGCTAATATAAGCTGAAAGAGACTAAATTAGCAATATATATATATATATATATATATATATATACTTAATCAACATTTCAAATGACAAACACAATATTTTTTGACTTTTTTTTTCACATTTTTTGGCATATCATTTGGAATGATGTGTTAGTTTTTTTTTAAAATCTCTTTTAGCCTACATCAATCAAAGAGATTAAGACTTTGAATACAAAAATTAAAAATTTTATGTTATACAAAACTAAAAATTTAAAGAATTTATATGTAATAAATATTTAAAATTGAGGAAATTTATTACACGACTTATTTTGTAGATGAAATATAAGAAGAATATAATTACAAAAAGAATTTTAAGTATAAAAATAATTCTTATATATTTATTTTAAATAAATAATAAAAATATTAAATAATAATATTATAATAAATATTACTCGTAAATAATATAAATATTTTTGCATTTTGGTATTATGTAAAAAAAAAAAAAAACTTCAAGTCCAAAAAAAAAAAAAAGCTTTAGCACCCAAAAAGCAGTTGTTCCAAACTTTACCTACGTAACCCGCAATTTCAGACGATATAGCACGTAGCAAGCCCACTCCGCGGCACCAGCCTCCGACGCCAGCGACGCCGACTGCATCACCGGCGGTTACCAGGTTGGTCTCTCTTATTCTGTCACTTGCGGCACTATTCTACTTCTGAACGATTTATTGCGCCATTTACCGCGTTGGCGGTCTCGGCTATCAATGTGCTCACACACTGAAAAGCTTCTGTTTTTCATTTCTCTTCTATTGTGAGAATCGCCGGCGGAAAAGCTTGCATCGGATCTACACTTTGTTATCTCCTTGTTTGAGAATCTCCTCCCCCTCCCCTCCTTTTTTTTTTTTTTAGCATTTCGTCTCTAAACCTGCCCTTGTCTCCTATGATTTCTCTCTCAAGGTATTTAACCTCTGACTTTTTTATCTCTAGGAAGCAGATGTCGACCCACGAGTTTTTCAATCTTTTCTATTGAGCCGAAGCTGTTGGGTTAGATTTTTCTAATTATAAATTTCATTTTGTTTGAGTTTTGATTCATTTTTATAGCTACATATGATAATTCGGTTGCTGCACTATGGCTGAGATTTAGTTGAGTTAATTTTGTTGATTAAATACTAGAAATTTGGTAGAAGGGAGATGAATGATTGTGAATAGGGGTCATTTAACTTTGCCTGCCATTGATTGCGTCTTTATGATTTGGTTCTTATATTTTATGTTTGGTTTATATTTTTTGATCGCATTCGTTATCCGTGTTACCAGATTATGGCAGAATCCTGGTTGAATTAATTTTGATGTATCAAACTGTGAAATTTTGGAAGAAAGGGAGATGTATTTTTCAGGGTGTTACAAGGTAGTCAAATGTAAAAAGTGCGCTTAGGGCGCTAGACACCCCCTCAATGGCAAGAAGCACTAGTAAAGCATTTACTCGAGCGAAGCAAGACATAAAGTAGGAATGAAAGTTGAAAATATGTTATATAGATATGAGCTATTGTGATAACATTTGACATATAAATTGACTATTCAAGCATATAAATCATATAAAATAGCACACTATTGAAGTCATCAAGTATTAAAATATGTACTTTGTTTCAAAGTGAATGACTAACTGCCTAAATAATAATCTTCTCATGTGAATGACCACTTTTACCTGTTACTTAGGAGTTGTTGGGCTAGGATTTATGGTTTTTCCTATGCTTAAATATGTATCTTGTTTTAAAATACTTAACTTGAAAGTTATGACCATTTTTTGGGTTGGTTTTAGGACTGTATGAATGTAAAATAAACCTAGTGTATGCAAGGCGCCAGTGGTGATTCACTTGTATCCACTAGAAGAGTGCCAAGAGTGCTGCCAGGTGGGTGCTTGGATGAAGGCCCCTTGCCTCAATGAACAAGAGGCACTGAGGTGAGCGCCTTTGACAGCCCTGGGGTGTTAAAACCATAAAGTGTGTTTCCTGTACATTGTGTCTTTATGATTTGGAGCTTATTTTTGACATTGTATTCTGCTGTCTTCTTCTCTTTGTAGTCATCTCTGTCTCCATAGTTTTGTAACTTTTGGTGTATTTTAAAGGTGGATTACATTTCTTAAATCTTTTTATCTTCCCTTTTTTTCTATGTGTTTCATCATTCAAATGTTATCATTTAATTTATAGGCCATTGGTCTCTTGAGTTATAGTGATTTGTTATGCTTGGAAGTATTGTTCACTTCTACGATACCATCCATAATGTGAGGATAATAATACACTGATACAATGATAAAGTCTAAGCTAGGTGATTGCCATTTTTATGCTTAAAATATCAGAACAAGTATTTTTACAGCTTGTGCATACATACATCTCTGTTTCTTCGAACTTTTTGGTTGACGATGTTACTTATTGAATGACACAGGTTGTTTCTAAGGTCTTGGACAAAACTTGAAACACACTCAGCAAAATTCATTATTTGTGAGGGAATGTCAACATCATCATCAATGGAGTCTCTAGTTCTTAAACTCTTTGAGATCTCAGCTGTCAAATTTGGCAACTTCAAGCTCAAATCTGGCATCTCCTCACCAATTTACATAGACCTTCGCCTCATTATATCCTACCCTTCCCTTCTTCAGCAAATCTCCCAAATTCTAATTTCATCTGTCTCTTCTACTTCCTTTGACCTTGTCTGTGGTGTCCCTTACACTGCTCTACCTATTGCCACTTGTGTCTCTGTCACTCAGAACATCCCCATGGTCATGCGCCGCAAGGAAATCAAGGATTATGGCACTGCTAAAGCCATTGAGGGTGAATTCAAGCCTGGCCAAAGTTGCTTAATCATTGAGGACCTAGTTACCAGTGGCACATCGGTTTTGGAAACTGCTGCACCACTACGTGGTGCAGGGATGAAGGTCAGTGATGCTGTTGTTTTAATTGATAGAGAGCAGGGTGGGAGAGAGAATTTAGAGGAGAATGGCATCAAGCTGCATGCAATTATTAAATTGACCGAAATGGTCAAAATTCTGAGGGAAAAAGGAAAGCTTGATGACGAGATCGTTGGGATTGTTATGAAATTTTTAGAGGAGAATCAGAAGGTTGCTGCTTTGGCAAAGGTGGAGAAGCCTGCTACTAGAGTCAAGGTTTTGTCATTTGAGGAGAGGGCAAAGTTGTCAAAGAATCCAACGGGAAAGAGGTTGTTTGATATAATGGCTAAGAAGGAAAGTAATTTGTGTTTGGCTGCAGATGTTGGAACTACGGCAGAATTGCTTGAAATTGCTGAGAAGGTGAGAACTTGACCTCTCTTTTGGGATAAACCTGCACACCAATCTCACATAATGCAAAAATTTTTTAAGGGACACGTACTATTTCATTCACTTGAGACATTCAGACTATTTCTTTTTTAAATTATTCCATAGGGCTTAAGCTTGGTTTGATCTTTTATGTATAGTGAAAAAGTTAAGTATTACTTATTTGAAAAATGGTAAAAAAATTAAATGAGGTCTGTTCTCTGGATCATTTTTGTCAATTGGGTTCTAGGTAGAACTTTTGCATAAGTAAATTATTTTTCTTTCAACTAATTTGGTTTTTCCTGTCAGGTTGGGCCTGAGATATGCATGCTGAAAACTCATGTGGACATTTTGCCAGATTTTACTCCCGATTTTGGTTCTAAGCTCCACTTGGTATATATCTAATAGGAGTGCCTCCTTTTTTGTATACCTCTATTTTGCCTTGCCTTTTGGGATTGCAAAACAAGCTTTTGCTTCCTAGTATTATTGACTTTTGTACAATTTAGTAGATTAGTTAGCATTTATTAAAGATAAAATGTTGATTTCCTGTGTATTACCTATGATAAGTGTTATAAGATTTTGAGCATCATGTGATAAGTTTTGAGGAATTACTTAATTTCCTGGTGTAGCTTTGTCTGATATATTGTTTATTCTATTGAAGATTGCAGAAAAATATAACTTCTTAATCTTTGAGGATCGTAAATTTGCTGACATTGGTAACACAGTGACCATGCAGTACGAAGGGTAGGACCTTGCTCTCCCATTTTGGATTCTTTTACTAGGTCCTGCAACCTTTTTTTTTTTTTAAAGAGACAAATTCCTTTTATTTGTCTGTGCTTTAATGTGACGTCTTTCTATTCTGTTATCTGAAGAGGGATCTTTCATATATTGGATTGGGCTGACATAGTAAATGCCCACATTATCTCTGGTCCTGGAATTGTGGATGGATTGAAACTGAAGGTCTGTAATACTGGATGTAATATTATGTTGACTGTAGCAAGACCTCGATTGATAGCCTAACATGTCTTGAACTGTACTCAGGGTTTGTCTCGTGGTAGGGGTCTGTTGCTGCTTGCTGAGATGAGTTCTGCCGGTAACCTTGCCAAGGGAGATTATACTGCTGCTGCAGTGAAAATTGCTCAGGATCATTCTGATTTTGTTATTGGCTTTATCTCAGTCAATCCAGCATCATGGCCGGGGGCGCCTGTAAATCCTTCTTTCATTCAGGCAACTCCTGGAGTTCAAATGGTGACTGGTGGTGATGCCTTAGGACAGCAATATAACACGCCGTATTCTGTAAGTTTTTTGCATGTTGCCATTCCTCAGCCTATGTTTTGCATATCTATATGTATTGCCAAGTTAATCATATGCAGAAGTTGACCATGTCTGAGTTACTTTACTTTTAACTTAGGTCTACTTGTTTAGGGTGAAAAGATTTCTGCTGGGATTAACTAAAGGGAATAGAAGACAGAGGACGGAGATCTAGTTTCAGTCTCAAAAGTAGATATCAGTGAAACTACTTAGTATTTAGGAGCCATTTCGTATATTGTTATCTTGATACCATGGTATAGGATAACAACGTTCAGGATACCATAATATTTAAAATGCCAATGTTCATTATGTCAATTGAAAACTGTCATTGAAAGGATATAAATGGTATTTTATAAAAGTTAATAAAGAAGTGTGGTGTTAGATCTCTATGGTGTTTTAGTGGCATAAGATACCATCCAAAAGATGTGATTCTAACACACTTGGATGACACTCATCATCTTGGATAACATAGTACAAAACAGAGGTATCTTGGATGTCAATTGACATATAAAATGCCAAGTTTTAGATCACAGTGCACCAGGTGTCTCTTTAGTTTGCATTGAACAGGAAAATGGATCAGAATAAACAAGCATTGTAACTGTGCTGTCTTTGTAACTAAAGATCATGTGGATGTGATGTGGATTTTCAATAGTTGTGTATCTTGATTTATAGAATATCTGAGGCTAATATCTATGTATCACAATAATACAGAAATGAAATGATGCAAAATGAACTCTTGGTTTGTATCTTCTCATCATATTAGGGTAGGTTTTTTTCTGTGCTCTACTCTTGTTTTATTTGTGCAGAACATCAGTTTGTTTTTGAATTATGATTTTATTTCCTAATAGCATCAAGATTTATCTTAAAATGATTTTATGTGTTATCTTTCCCTTGTGGGTAACCTAGTTGTGGACTTGTGGTAGAGATATAAGTATTGCACCACCCTCCCCCTAAATATTCTTGTGTTGAAACTACCTTAATGCAGTATTTCTTTCTACTCCTTTCTACTGTTTTTGCAATTCATTATTACTTTTAAGGAGAAAACTTTTTTCAATAGAATTATGACACAAAAAAGAATGTAATCAATAATAAAATGTTTGAGTTATGTCTAATATTTTTATTGAAAAATTTGACAGCAAACATTTAAAATTTTTTGCCTAAATTTTGTCTAGCTTTAAAGAGTTTGCTACTCCTGACATTTGACTTTGGGACCAAATGGTGTTGCAGGTGATCCAAGACAGAGGCAGTGACATCATTATAGTGGGGCGTGGCATCATCAAAGCATCCAATCCAGCTGAAACAGCTCGTGAATACCGTCTTCAAGGATGGAATGCATATTTGGCCAAGTGCACTTGAGGCCTCTATTCCAAAGATTAAATGGATGAGCAAATTTCATTCTCTGTGGCATGTTTAATTTCACTAGAAACCCTAGAAGAAGCTCTCGGATGAAATGTGATGTCTACTAACACTTTTTGGATAATATATGTGAGTGATCCTTTTGTTTTCTTGCTGACAGATGTTCTATTCTTAGGGGGACATCATTTTCAAGTTTTCATAATAATCATGGAGCTGCTCCGTAATTAATAAAAGTAGTTTTTAATAAAATTCAAAACATAAAGTTGCACTCCAAATAATTGATCTCTCTGTTTTTAAAGTTCTCAGTTTGATTTTTTTTCTTTTTAAAATTAGTTGAATCAATGTTGTTTTGTAACATTCAAAAATAATATAATTAATTTTTTTGTGTTAATTTTGTTTGTATGATAATAAAAAATGATGTTTTAGTTAATTGAGTAAAATGGATTCAATGAATAAAAGATAACGAAATAAAATTATGATATAGTAAAGGGTTTCTTTTTAAATCTTTTAATTTGAATAAAATTTAGAGTAATCTTACTTAATTAGTCATATTAAAAGTCCATATGATTAAAGTCAGAGTGATATGCGAGTTAAATATAATTTCAATCATTGTGATAACAAAAAGAAAACTCATGAATAATTTAATTGCATAATTTTAAATTTTAAAAAGTAAAAAAATTAAATAAAAATAGAATGATAAAGTTAAAATTTTTACTGTATTAAAAAAAAACTGAAAGTGCATATATATGTGTGTGTGTATATATATATATATATAAATCTTTTATTTTAACCTGTAGAAATGCGTTCCAATTGTCTTCATCGACCCAGTTCTTCATTCCCCCCCCGGGGTACTCTAGGCCCTCGATTGCAGCGACATCTGTCTCCCCACTCCACAGCCCTTGAACTTTAATATTGCGACCCACTCTGTCAACTTCAGCTAATTGATCTTCCCTTTCTTCCTCTCTTTCACATCCCTTCGATTCGATTCCATAGCGTATGCTTCTTGCGTTTCCCGTTTGCCGAAGAAGCGTTGGTGCATCGAAGACTCTTCTTTGAATCTGAACTGAAAATGTTACTATCTTCAGCTACAACAAGGTATGCCTTGTCCAAATTTCATCTCTTTCTGGCATCTTCTCCATCTCCCTTGCTTCTTTCTCTCCCCTATGCCCTCAGTCTGAAGTTCTGTGTTCATTCCCATTCCCCAAATCCGAATGGCGTCCACGACGCTGTGGCTTCGTTCAATAGCATGCTCCTCATGCGTCCCCCACCCTCCGTAGTTCAGATTAATAAGATTTTAGGATCACTTGTAAAGACCAAACATTACCGAACTGCTATCTCACTTTTTGCACAAGGGGAATTGAAGGGATTCGTGCCATCTTTATTTACATTGAACATCTTAATCAATTGCTACTGTCATGTGGGTGACATGGCTTTTGCTTTCTCTTTATTGGGAAAGATTTTCAAGTGGGGTCTTCAACCTGATACTGTAACGATGACTACACTTATGAAAGGGCTCTGTATGAATAATGAGGTTGGAAAAGCACTAGACTTTCATGATGATTTAATGGCAAAAGGACTTCGGTTAGAGATATTTACTTATGGCACATTAGCAAATGGGCTATGTAAAACGGGGAAAACAAGAGCAGCCGTTAAATTGCTCCAAATGATGGAGAGACAGGTAATTAAAATAAAGCCTAATTTAGTTTTATACAACACAGTCATTGATGGCCTTTGTAAAGAAGGACTTGTAACTGAGGCATGTGATTTGTGTTCTGAAATGATTGGCCGAGAAATATATCCTAATATTGTCACCTACAACACTCTGATCTATGGATTCTGCAGCATCCGTCAATTGCAAGAAGCCACTGGGTTGCTAAATGAAATGGTACTGAAAGACATCAACCCTGATCATTATACCTTTAATATATTGGTTGATGCATTTTGTAAGGAAGGAAGTATCACAGAAGCTCAAGCTGTCTTTGCTAGGATGATGAAATGTGGTAAAAAACCTAATGCCATTACCTACTGTTCTTTAATGAATGGGTATTGTATGAGACGTAATGTTAATGAGTCAAGAGAAGTATTCAATAGGATGATCAAAACTGGTTTGGCACCTAATGTTTGGTGTTATAGTATTTTGATTAATGGATATTGTAAAATCAAAATGGTGGATGAAGCCATGGAAGTCTTTAAAGAAATGCATTGTAAAAATTTGGTTCCTAATACTGTCACTTACAATTCTCTTATTGATGGCTTGTGCAAATCAGGGAGAATTTCATATGTGCAAGATCTTCTTTATGAGATGCATCACAATGGTCAGGCCCCTAATATAACGACTTACAGTATTTTGATAGATGCATTTTGCAAAGAGCAACATCTTGACAATGCAATTGCATTATATAGGCAAATTGTTGGCCAAGGAATGCAACCTAATGTGGTTACATACAATATACTTATTGATGGTTTGTGCAAAGGTGGTAGACTAAATATTGCACGAGAGATTTTTGGGTACCTTTTGATCAAAGGCCATTGTCTAAATGTCCGCACATATAACATTATGATCAATGGCCTTTGTAGAGAAGGCTTGTTTGATGAAGCAATAAACTTGCTTTCAAAAATGAAAGAGAGTGGCTGCCTCCCTGATTTAGTAACATTTGAAACACTTATTCGAGCTCTCCCAGAGAATAATGAGAATGATAAGGCGGAGAAGCTTCTTCATGAAATTTTCACTTTTGAGGTCTTTTAAAACAATAAAACAATGTCAGATACACTAGTCTTGATTTTTGTTACAATTGTATTTATGTTGATATTTGCCTGTAATAGTTTGCAAATGTTTACATCTTTTGGGTAAAATTTGTTGGATTATTCCGTGGCCTGATTGTTGTTGAAGTTTTGTTCAAGTCATATGTTTAATATAGGTATTTTGACTTCGTGTTGTTATAGGATCGGCTAATTTTGTGTCTTAACACGAGTTTGTTCCTTCTTCCTTTATGGTTCATTACTAATTTGATTTTTTGACTTTGAGGCGCATCTCAGTTGTTTCTTATGAACTATTGTTTTTCTGATTTAAATTGCAGTTAAAAGTAATGTGAAGTTTTCTTTGGTTTCATCATCTAAAGTGATAATCCCTTAAAGAATATTATGGGCCACTTAAAAATTGACTAGGTTATTTTGCAACCAAGAAAAACAATGTCCGAACCTATTAGGAAGTATAAGTATAAATAAGGGTTTAGAGTCGGTATTATATTAGTGTTATTGTTGAATTTGCCTAAATGGTTTTAACGCAAATGCTTGTTTCTTTTGGCAAATTGAATAAATATTGTTTTGCCATTAGTTAAAACTTTGAAGTCCTAGGGGATGCCTCCTTCTCCTTTATTTCAGGAGAAGGTAAGGTTAACTATCGCGAACATGAGATGCTTAAATGCTTGAATCTCCAATATTCTTATTTATACTTACAGTAAACGAAGTAGTAAATTGGAGTATGCTAGAAAGTGATTTTGTCAGTGGGTAGGCCCTATATATGTTTTATTCATTGCATATCTAAGATTAGGGAAGACTGTATATAAAACATGTTTTATGACGGGAAAATTGTTGGTACGTCTGTCTGTAGCCAAAATTTAAATGAGCATGTTCTTTGAGTTAATTTGTAAAATTTTAACATTTTCAAATATCCCTGTTGGCACAGTTCCTACGGGATAGTCATGATATAAAAAGTTGTCTGCAGATTCTTCATCTATACCACTTAAATTATTGGGAAAAATTACAATTAAGGATCTTGATCTTATAAAATTTACAATAAAAGACTTTAAAAATTAAAAATTACTCTTAAGAGTCACAATTATCATTAAATTTTAGAGGATTTACTATTGATTTGAGATGATTTATTATAAAGTGTAGGAAAGTGTTAAACTTTTTTTTTTAATTTTGATAATTCTTTTATTTTGTGTAGTCTCTATTTGTACATTCATTTTCTTAGTATGACACTATGGCTGGCTATAGATTTTACTCTCTTGGATTTAGGTATATGGATGGAAAATGAGCATGGGTTGGGATATGAGGATTTTTCTTGATAATTTTTAGGAGTTTGGTTCTAGGTAGAATGGTACTCACTCCCTCCTCGGCTCGTGGTATACACTAGAAAATAGTAAAAGCAAAAAGCGCAAAGGCATTATGTGTGTTTTGAATTTTACTAGTATTTGTTTGAGATTTTTTTTAATATATAAATAGATTTTATGTAATAGAGTATCTTTGGCCCATATTTAATGCTCTCCATCCTCAGTTTTTCCATTCTTCTCTCTATTCATCTTTCTTTTTTTCTTTTCATTTCCACCCCTTTCCCAATTTTTCATTTTGAGAATAATCTTAAAATTATGGTAAAATAAAATTATTTAACTACCTATCTCAATTTAAAGAAACATTTATAGTAAAGTTAAGGACCAAATTAGAATAAAATAAAATTGAGTAATGAAAGTAAAATATAAGATAAAGTTTAATGACCAAATTGGAGCCAAATGAATTTAAGGAATGAAAGTAAAATTTAAAATAAAATTAAAGAATTAAATTAAAAGATAAAAGTGAAATTTGAAATAAATTTAAAAAATCAAATTAAAATTAAATAAAATTAAGAGATGCAAGTGAAACTTCAAGTAAAATTTAAAAAAAAAATCAAAAGTATAATTTTGCCTATAATTTATTATTCTAAACATCATAATTTGAAGTAAAAAATGGATTGAACTTAACAAAACAATCTCCTATTTTAAAATTTTGTTTTCAACTAGGATAGATAATTTATTGAGAACTAATGTTGAGTATCCAAATTTCCAAGTTTTTGTCTAGAAAATTATTTTAAAAAAAGAAAAATACATGTTGAGGAATATGTTGTTGCAAAAAATATGTTATGAAAACTCAGAAGAAAGATGATGAATTTTATTTAAACTTAAGCATGAAAACTCCTAGATTTTTTTTTTCCAATACCTAATGAAGAATTTGGTAATGTTATATTGGTGGAATTACTAGTATATGAAGAAAATTAAAATATAAATATTTACTCCAACAAATATCACCATTTATACCTAATATAAGACCTTTTTGTTAAAGATAAACAAATGTATTGTTTTAAATATTTAACTTGTCATAACAATTCTTTCTTTCTCCCTTAAAAAAAAGGAGTTACGAGAGAAATCTTTAAATACACAAATTTTTATCAACAGATTTTTGACAAGGCAATGACCCAAAATATAATAAAAAATAAATGTGTCAGCATTTATAATGTTTACTTAAATGATTATATAACTATTTAATATGTTATATTATTTAAATTTTTTTATATTATAGTGCTTTGATCTTAATGCTTTCATTCGCAAAAGATAATTCTATGATATTTAATAATATAAAAATCAATAATTTATTAATCTAATAAACAAAATTTTGTCACATAAAGAATAACACATACCACAAGTAGCCTTATAGAATAACTCATTCCTAAAATTCCATTAATGCAGAAAGAAACATTTCCTCTACTTGCTAGACCATTTCTAAGGCACCGCGGCATTTGTTTCTTTCATAGGATAACATAAACATTTACAAGTATTTGAGTTTTTGAATTTGTTTGCAAATATTTGAAAAGTTTAGGATTTGACATTTTTTTCCTTGTTCAGTGTGATCCAATTTTAGCCGCATAAAAAATTGCAAATTATTACTTTGAGCATAGAAAACTATATTTTGTTGATGAAACATTTTATAGACCCTCAATAACCTCAAATATAAACAAGCGCTAGATTTATACACATACAAGACAAGGCATGTTTTCAACAATTTCATGATATATTAATCAAACAAGAAAATCAAGGTCTCTTGTCTATTTACAATGGTTTCTTTGTAAGAGAACCTCTACATGTTTCTTTTTCTATTAACAAGAACTATCAATAATAGATTGCTCCAACATTACATTATGATTGAGGTGGAGACAAGTTCATAAGAGTTTCACCATAAAACTTGGCAATTGGCGCATAGAGATTTTCTAAGAGAAAATTAACCACTAACAATCATGAAGAATTATAAGAATTTGAATGTGCATAACAAAATATAACAAAACTCTTACAAATTTTTTTATACCAAGTAAGCCCACCAGCATTGTAGGGGTGATCATACAATTTGATGGCTTAATTAATTTGATTTTACCCAATCACATTAGTTTGAGTTAGGTTGAGTCAAAATATATATATATATATATTAACTGAGTCAATCGTGTTGGCCAATTTAACTTAACTCAAGTTTACTAATTTTTTAAAACAAAGATTTTATAAAGATTTATATAAAAATTTTAATTTTTTTAAAGACCAAATATAATTTTGCAAGAATTTATATAAAAATTTTATTTTTTTAAGAGTCATTTAAGTATTTTTATCAAAAAATTTTAAAAAATAAAATTGTTGGAGATGTAATTCAAAATTATTATAATTAGTTTCTGCAAAATCTTTTTAATTAGTTTGTTAGTTAAAATTTTGAAATTTTATCTAATTTTAAATTAAATCAATAATAGTTAGTTTCTATTATTTTCTACTTTTAGTTACTATTTATTTTTATATTTTAGTTTTTTGTAAGTCTATAAATAGGTAGTCTAGTTATGCAATAAAGTAAAATAGTAGAATTTTATTTTTTCTACTTATTTTTTTAGTTTCATTCAAATAATATATTACTTTAAATTTTTAACATGATATTAGAGCTCTCATGGATCCTAAAGGACCTGTGAGTAACTAACTTTCATAATTTCTAGTAATATATCAGCTCTTTCGCCCCCAATTTTCAATAGTGAAAACTATCAAGTATGCGTTATCAAGATGAAAACTCACCTAAGAGGTCTTACCTTATGACAATGGGTTGGAGAAGAAACTTTTTTTTTTTGGATTAGTTAGAGAGAAGTGCTCCAATAGTTGAAGGTTGATGAGAAAGTATATCAATAAGATGATGAAAAGTGTATTATGAAGTAAAGAGAAATACTTCACAAATTTGAAAAATGTAGAGAGAAGTGCTTCATGAAATTTAAAGTTTTACAATTTTAAATGAAGGGGGAATGTTAGAAATGTGATTCAAAATTGTTATAATTAATTTCTGCAATTTTTTTTAGTTAATTTGTTAGTTAGAAATTTAAAATTTTATCTAATTTTAAATTAAATCAAGTAGTAGTTAAATTTTATTATTTTCTACTTTTAATTACCATTTATTTCTATATTTTATTTATTTGTAAGCCTATAAATAAACAGCCTTAGTTATAGAATAAAATGAAATAGTAAAATTTTATTTTATTTTACATGTTTTTTTAGTTTCATTCAAATAGTCTATTACTTTAAACTTTCAACACACATTATTGTCACCCATGAATCGCCAAAAGGCTATGTACACTAAAGCTATTTTGAGTTAAAAAGCTTCAAAATGTAAGTAATAACTTTGAAAACCTAAAATGCCAATGTAAAATTCAAAAATTAGTTGACGCTTAAGTTATGCCCAAAAATCAATACACACAAATCCAAGTATAAATAAATCACATCAATAAGGACCTTGTCCAGAATATTAAGAGTATGCTTGGATTGAGGAGAATGGAGAAGAGATTAAAAGGATAGGCTTGATTAAGATTTAAATCAAAAGAATGGTCTAAAATATTCCCTTCCTTTCTTCTTCATTCTCCTAAATCCAAATATATCTTCATGGCAACAGGGGCAATGTGGTTACATTTAGATCCATCATTTATAAAACCACTTTGAAATATCAAAATCAGTGTTTTTGAGATCTCCCACCATAGGCATAACACGATCTTTCTAGTACAGAAATATTATAGGATCTACCATCAATCTAGCATTGGAAATGCAGGTAATGGGAAGAAGAAAGTGAAAGCTCAGCAAAGTATATCATTGGCATCCATGTGGCATTTTCAACTTCTTATGGATTTAATTTGACATAGCGATAGTTAAAGGTGTTACCATTGTGCATGTCCACTTTGTAATTGTCTTTAAGATGGGCCACCAGATAAGGTATATCACCAATAACAATGCGTTCTGATCCAGTACATAGATGGTTGTAAGGTTTATATGCACATTAAGATTCATGTTTTAGCTTGCAAATGGATATATGCCTATGCACCCAAAATCTTGATATTTATAAGGAAGTTCCAAAGATACAGCCACCTTCTCCAAAGCTAGACATCTAATATTGCCAAGCTCATGCCTACAAGTAGGGCATCGATTGTGGACCCTAGGTTTCAACCTAAGCATAAAGTGACCATTTGAACAATGCAACATAGATTAATAACAAAGAAAGATCTATTACTTAAATTTTTAAATAAATATTTCCTTCCTTATCAAACAATTCTTATAAATTTTTATTCTGATAGAAATACCACCACTAACTATATAAACTCAAATTAATATAGCAAAATTCATTGAATTTTCACTACAACAATGTGTATAAAATCTTTAATGAATAAGGAAATCATTAAGCTTAGTCTTTAATGGTTTAAGCACTTCCGATGCTTCTAAAGGAATCACTAATTATGAAACTCTAGAAAACAAAAGAAAGAAGGCATTCTCTGTATTCTAGCATAAAAGGATTGCATAGCATAATCCAAATGACAACAGCCAAGTACGAACTATTGCATCCTTTAAACAAATGGCCAAGATTTTATGTTCTAAGAAATAGCACTCCCACATATCCAAAAAAGAACTACCCACTGATCATTCATTTCCATTGTATGAAGGAATTCATATTTCATGTACCTTATCTCATCTAATAAACAGAAGCAAGATAATATTGGACATATAAATTAACTATTCAAGCATATAAATCATATAAAATAGCACACTATTAGAGTCATCAAGTCTTAAAATATGTATTTTGTTTTGAACTGAATTACTAATTACCTATATAATAATCTTGTAAAGTGAATGACCACTTTTGCCTATTACATAGGAGTCATAGGGCTGGGATTTATGGTTTTTCCTATGCTTAAATACTTGTTTTAAAATACTTAGCTTGATAATTATGACTATTTTTAAGTAAACTTTTAGGATTGTATAAATTTAGAATAAACCTAGTGTATGTAAGGCCTCGGAGGTGATTGACCTGCTAAAAAGGTGCTAGTGAGTGCTTGGGTGAAGGCTCCTTGCCTCAATGAATAAGAGGCATTGAGGCCTCTTAGCACTGAGGTGAGCACCTTTGACTACACTAGGGTGTTAAAACCATGAAGTGTGTTTCTCATACATTGTGGGTACATGATTTAGAGCTTATTTTTTTACATTATATTTTATTGTTTTCTTCTCTTTGTAGTCATCTTTGTCCCTCTAGTTTTGTAACTTTTGGTATATTTTAAAGGTAGAGTACATTTCCTAAATTTCTTTTTTTTTTCTTTTTTAAATGCTTAGTGCTATGGACCTCTTGGTTAATATTTAGTTTGACAAATATGTTTAGGGACTGCTAGGTTTGTAATATAAATTGTTATTCTATGTGTTTCACCACTTGAATGTTATCATTTAATTTATAGGTCATCAGCCTTTTGAGTTATAGTAATTTTTAAAGGTTGGAAGAATTGTTAACTTCTATGACACTATACATAATGAGGATAGTAATACAACGATAAAGTCTAAGCTAGGTGATTACCATTTTTGCGCTTAAAATATTAGAACAAGTATTTGTACAGCTTGTGCATACGGACATCTTTGTTTCTTCACATCTTTTTGGTTGATGATGTTACTTATTGAATGACATAGGTTGTTTCTAAGGTCTTGGGGAAAACTTGAAAAATGCTAAAAAATATACATTATTTATGAGGGAATGTCAACATCATCATCAATGGAGTCTCTAGTTAAACTATTTAAGATCTCATCTATCAAATTTGGTAACTTTAAGCTCAAATTTGGCATCTTCTCACCAATTTTCATAGACCTTTGCCTTATTATATCCTACTCTTCCTTCCTTCAGCAAATCTCCCAAATTCTCATTTCATCTGTTTCTTTTACTTCCTATGACCTTGTCTATGGTGTCCCTTACGTTGCCTTAACCATTGCCACTTGTGTCTCTGTCACTCTAAACATCCCCATAGTCATGTGTTGCAAGGAAATCAAGGATTATGGCACTACTAAAGCCATTGAGGGTGAATTCAAGCCTTGCCAAGTTGCTTAATCATTGAAGACCTAGTTACCAATAGCACATTGGTTTTGGAAACTATTGCACCATTATGAGTCACAGGGATAAAGGTTAGTGATGTTCTCATCTTAATTAATAGAAAGTAGGGTAGGAGAGAGAATTTAGAAGAGAATGGCATCAAGTTGCATGTAATTATTAAGTAGATGGAAATGGTCAAAATTTTGAGAGAAAAAGGAAAGCTTGATGATGAGATCATTGGGATTGTTATGAAATTTTTAGAGGAGAATTGGAAGGTTGCTACTTTGGCAAAGGTGGAAAAGCTTGCTACTAGGGTCAAGGCTTTGTCATTTGAAGTGATGGCAAAGTTGTCAAAGAATCCAACAGGAAAGAGGTTGGTTGATATAATGGCTAAGAAGGAGAGTAACTTGTGCTTGGCTGTAGATGTTGGAAGTGCAACAAAATTGCTTGAAATTGTTGAGAAGGTGAGAACTTGGCATCTCTTTTAGGATAAACATGTATACCAATCTCACATAATGCAAAATCTTTTAAGGGACATGTACTATTTCATTTGCTTAAGACATTCAAACTGTTTCTTTTTAAAATTATTCCATGGGGCTTTAGCTTGGTTTGATCTTTTTATGTATAGTGAAAAAGTTAAGCATTATATATTTAAAAAATAGTTAAAAACAAAATGAGTTCTGTTCTTTAGATCATTTTTGTCAATTGGGTTCTAGGTAGAAATCTTGCATAAGTAAATTATTTTCCTTTTAACTAATTTAGTTTTCCTTGTTAGGTTGGGCCTGAGATATGCCGACTAAGAACTCATGTAGACATTTTGCCAGATTTTACTCTCAATTTTGGTTCTAAGCTCCACTTAGTATATATCTAATAGAATGCCTCCTTTTTTGTGTATATCTATTTTCCCTTACCTTTCAGAATTGCAAAACAAGCTTTTGCTTCCTAGTATTATTGACATTTGTACACTTTAGTATATTAGTCAACATTTGTTAAAGATATTCTTGTGTATTACCTATAATAAGAGTGTTATAAGATTTTAAGCATCATGTGATAAGTTTTAAGGAATTACTTAATGTCTTGGTCTAGCTTTGTCTGATATATTGTTTATTTTGTTGAAGATTGTAGAAAAATCTAACTCTTTAATATTTAAGGATCATAAATTGGCTGACACTAGTAACACAGTGACCATGTAGTACGAAGGGTAGGACCTTGCTCTCCCATATTGGATTTTTTTACAAATTCCTTCAAGCTTTTTTTCTTTTTTGGGTAGAGACAAATTTCTTTGATTTGTTTGTGCTTTAATGTGACGCCTTTCTATTCTGTTATATGAAGAGGGATCTTTCATATATTAGATTAGGTTGATATAGTAAATGCCCACATTATCTCTAGTCTTGGAATTGTGGATGGATCGAAACTGAAAAGTCTATAATACTAGATGTAATATTATCTTAAATGTAGTAAGACCTCAATTGATAGCCTAACATGTTTTGAACTATACTTAAGGTTTGTGGTAGGGGTTTGTTGTTGCTTGCTGAGCTGAGTTCTATTGGATCCTTGCCAAGGAAGATTATATTGCTGCTACAGTGAAAATTGTTGAGGATCATTCTGATTTTGTTATTGGCTTCATCTTAGCCAATCCAACATCATAGCTAGGGGCTAAGGGTACCTGTAAATCTTTCTTTCATTCAGGCAACTCCTATAGTTCAAATGGTGACGAGTGGTGATGCCTTAGGACAACAATATAACACCTCATATTTTGTAAGTTTTTGCTTGTTGCCATTCTTCTCCTATGTTTTGCATATCTATATGTATTGCCAAGTTAATCATATGCAAAAATTGACCATGTATGAGTTACTTTACTCTTAACTTAGTTTTACTTGCTTAGGGTGAAAAGACTTCTGTTGGGATTAACTAAAAGGAATGGAAGACGAAGGAGGGTGATCTAATTTCAGTCTTAAGAGTAAATAAATGTGAAGCTACTTAAGCTTTGTTTAGTTTAATGTGTTATGAAGGTAATCATTTTACATAACTTGTATAATATTTATTATGCTCATATACTTATTATTCTATCTATTAAATCATTTTTTTAGAAGTGGGGATAAAATAGTCATTTCTTATCTTATCTACTTCTACCAACTCATATTTTACATTTTTTTTATCATTGCATCCTCCAACCAAATGGAACATTAGCATTTAAGAAGCATTTGGTATAGTTATTTTATATGTTATCGTATTTTGATACCATGGTATAGGATAACAACTTATAAGATACCATTATATTTAAAATGCCAATGTTTATGTCAATTGAAAATTGTCATTGAATGGATATAAATGACATTTTATAAAAGTTAATAAAGTTAAAAGGAATATGACGTGAGATCTCTACAATGTTTTAGTGATATGGGATACCATTTAAAGGATGTGATTCTAACATACTTAAATATCTTGGATGCCACTCATCATCTTGGATAAAATAGTACTAAATCGAGGTATCTTAGATGTCAATTGACATTTAAAATGTTAAGTTCATAGTCAGTGCACTAGGTGCCTCTTTAATTTGCGTTGAATCAAAATAAACAAGAATTGCAACTATGTTATCTTTGTAACTAACAATCATATGGATATGATGTGGATTTCTAATTAATTGATTTCTCTTTTGTAAAAACATTCAATTTGATTTTTTTAAAAAATTAATTGAGTCAATGTTGTTTTCTAACATTTAAAAATAATATAATAAAACTTTTTGGTGTTAATTTTGTTTTTATGGTAATGAAAAATGATGCTTTAGTTAATTGACTAAAGTAAATCCAATGAATAAAAAATAATCAAATAAAATTATGTTTTAGTTATGTGTTTCCTTTTTAATCTTTTAATTTGAGTAAAATATAGAGCAATTTTACTTAAACAGTCCTATTAAAAGGCCGTATGATTAAAGTAACAGTCACATGTGAATTAAATATAAATTCAATCATTTTATGTGATAACAAAAACAAAACTTATATGAATAATTTAATTTTATTATTTTTAAAATTTAAAAAATAACAATAATTAATTAAAATTAAAATGATCAAATTAAAATTTTTACTGTATTGAAAAAAAAAACACACTAGGAGTGAATATATATATATATATATATATATATATAATCTTTTAAAAAACATTTTTCTACCTGCAGGAATATCTCTGTCGACCTGAGCCCTTCATCTTCCCTACCTTAAGCCATCGGTTGCAGCGACATCTGTCTTCGCACTCCACTGGGCTAGAAATTGATATTGTGACCCACTCTGTCAACTTCAGCTAACTGATCTTCGGTTTGTTTCGCTCTTTCACATTCCCTTCGATTCGATTCCATAGCGTATGCTTCTGGCGTTTCCCGTTTGCCGAAGAAGCGTTGGTGCATCGAAGACTCTTCTTTGAATCTGAGCTGAAAATGTTACTATCTTCAGCTACAACAAGGTATGCCTTCTCCAAATTTCATCTCTTTCTGGCATCTTCTCCATCTCCCTTGCTTCTTTCTCTCCCCTATGCCTCAATCTGAAGTTCTGTGTTCATTCCCATTCCCCAAATCCGAATGGCGTCCACGACGCTGTGGCTTCGTTCAATAGCATGCTCCTCATGCGTCCCCCACCCTCCGTAGTTCAGATTAATAAGATTTTAGGATCACTTGTAAAGACCAAACATTACCGAACTGCTATCTCACTTTTTGCACAAGGGGAATTGAAGGGATTCGTGCCATCTTTATTTACACTGAACATCTTAATCAATTGCTACTGTCATGTGGGTGACATGGCTTTTGCTTTCTCTTTATTGGGAAAGATTTTCAAGTGGGGTCTTCAACCTGATACTGTAACGATGAATACACTTATGAAAGGGCTCTGTATGAATAATGAGGTTGGAAAAGCACTAGACTTTCATGATGATTTAATGGCAAAAGGACTTCGGCTAGAGATATTTACTTATGGCACATTAGCAAATGGGCTATGTAAAACGGGGAAAACAAGAGCAGCCGTTAAATTGCTCCAAATGATGGAGAGACAGGTAATTAAAATAAAGCCTAATTTAGTTTTATACAACACAGTCATTGATGGCCTTTGTAAAGAAGGACTTGTAACTGAGGCATGTGATTTGTGTTCTGAAATGATTGGCCGAGAAATATATCCTAATATTGTCACCTACAACACTCTAATCTACGGATTCTGCAGCATCCGTCAATTGCAAGAAGCCACTGGGTTGCTAAATGAAATGGTACTGAAAGACATCAACCCTGATCATTATACCTTTAATATATTGGTTGATGCATTTTGTAAGGAAGGAAGTATCACAGAAGCTCAAGCTGTCTTTGCTAGGATGATGAAATGTGGTAAAAAACCTAATGCCATTACCTACTGTTCTTTAATGAATGGGTATTGTATGAGACGTAATGTTAATGAGTCAAGAGAAGTATTCAATAGGATGATCAAAACTGGTTTGGCACCTAATGGTTGGTGTTATAGTATTTTGATTAATGGATATTGTAAAATCAAAATGGTGGATGAAGCCATGGAAGTCTTTAAAGAAATGCATTGTAAAAATTTGGTTCCTAATACTGTCACTTACAATTCTCTTATTGATGGCTTGTGCAAATCAGGGAGAATTTCATATGTGCAAGATCTTCTTTATGACATGCATCACAATGGTCAGGCCCCTAATATAACGACTTACAGTATTTTGATAGATGCATTTTGCAAAAGGCAACATCTTGACAATGCAATTGCATTATATCAGCAAATTGTCAGCCAAGGAATACAACCTGATGTGGTCACACACAATACACTTATTGATGGTTTGTGCAAAGGTGGTAGACTAAATATTGCACGAGCATTTTCTGAGTACCTTGTGATCAAAGGCCATTGTCTAGATGTCCGCACATATAACATTATGATCAATGGCCTTTGTAGAGAAGGCTTGTTTGATGAAGCAATGAACTTGCTTTCAAAAATGAAAGAGAATGGCTGCCTCCCAAATTCAATAACATTTGAAACACTTATTGGAGCTCTCCTTGAGAATAATGGGAATGACAAGGCAGAGAAGCTTCTTCATGAAATTCTCAGTAGAGGTCTTTTAAAACAATAAAACAATGTCAGATACACCAGCCTTGATTTTTGTTACAGTTGTATTTATGTTGAAATTAGCCTGAAATAGTTTGCAAATGTTTGCTTCTTTTGGATAAAATTTGTTGGATTATTCCGTGGTCTGATTGTTGTTGAAGAAGTCTTGTTCAAGTCATATGTTTAATATAGGTATTTTGACTGTGTTGTTATAGGATTGGCTAGTTTTTTGTCTTAACACGAGTTTGTTGCTTCTTCCTTTATGGTTCATTACTAATTTGTTTTTTTGACTTTGAGGCGCATCTCAGTTGTTTCTCATGAACTACTGTTTTTCTGATTTAAATTGCAGTTAAAAGTAATGTGAAGTTTTCTTTGGTTTCATCATCTAAAGTGATAATCCCTTGAAGAATATTATGGGCCACTTAAAAATTGACTAGGTTATTTTGCAACCAAGAAAAGCAATGTCCGAACCTATTAAGTGTAAGTATAAATAAGGGTTTGGAGTGGGTATTATATTAGTGTTATTGTTGAATTTGCCTAAATGGTTTGCAAATGCTTGTTTCTTTTGGCAAATTGAATAAATATTGTTTTGTCAAAAGTTAAAACTTTGAAGTCTTAGGGGATGCCTCCTCCTTTGTTTCAGGAGAAGGTAAGGTTGACTATCATGAACATGCTTGAATCTTCAATGTTCGTGTTTATACTTACAATAAATGAAGTAGTAAATTGGAGTATGCTAGAAAGTGATTTTGTCAGTGGGTAGGCCTTATATATTTTTTAATTCATTGCATATCTAACATTAGGGAAGACTGTATATAAAACATGTTTTGTGATGGAAAAATTGCAGGTACGTCTGTGTGTAGCAAAAATTTAAATGAGCATGTTCTTTGAGTTAATTTGTAAAATTTTAACATTTTCAAATTTCCCTGTTGGCACAGTTCGTACGGGATAGTCATGATATAGAAAGTTGTCTGTAGATTCTTCATCTGTACCACTTAAATTGTAAAAAAGTAGAGCACTTTCAGGATGATTTTGTTCTTATTTTGTCTTTATTTTATTTAGTATTTCTTGCTTCAAGGCCTTCATATTTTGGGCTAACAATGGTCGGGCGAAAGAATTTGCCTTTTCGCAATAGACTCAGTTCTTGTTTAGTAATTGAAAAATATCCTAGTATGTGCAAATCAGGTAGAATCTTATTTGTTCAAGTCCTTATTTATGAAGTTCCTGACAGTGGTTATCCCCCTAGTATAATAACCTATAGTATCTTGTTGGAAGCATTGTGCAAAAGCCAGCATCTTGTCAAGGCAATTACACTGTTTAAGCAAATTGCCGACCAAGGAAGTCAGTCTATTGCATGTACATGCACTGTACTTATTGATGGCTTGTGCAAAGGTGGTAGACTAAATGCTGCATGAAATTTTTGAGCGTTTTTTTAGTCAATGGATATTGCAAAGGTGGTAAATAAGAGGGCCGCCCTCTTTCTAATTTTTTTAAGGATTTTTTTCGAAAAAGTTTACACGAAGCAAATGCCCCATTTAGATATTAAAAAAATTACAATTACAATAAATATTAATACTGGTGAGAAGTTTAAATAATATACAAGACATCCAAATTTTGATATTTATTTCGTTTTGTATAGTCTCTACTTGTACATTCATTTTCTTAGTATGACACAAGGGGGGGCTACAGATTTTACTCTCTTGGATTTAGGTTTATGGATGGAAAATGAGCATGGGCTTGGATATGAGGAATTTTTCTTGATTTTTTTAGAAGTTTGGATCTAAGTAGTATGATACTCACTCCATCCTAGGCTAGGATATATTTTTATATTCATCGTAGTCAATCTAATATATCTAGAAAATAGTAAAAACAAAAAGCCACAAGGCATTATATGTGTTTTGAATTATACTAGTATGTGTTTGAGATTTTTTTTATATGAATAGATTTTATGTAAGAGAGTGTCAACTTAAGAAAATCTTAATGAATTTTCTCCTCACAGGTCTAGGCTCCAGGACTTAAGAATTCAATGGAAAATGGACTGACCTGAATTGGTTGCCCATTAAGGTTTGGGTTAAGGGATGGAAAAATATTGTTTCCTAATTTGGGGATGACTACCATGATACATTAACCATACTGAATCTGTGATCATCCCAAAGCTTAAGTAAAGTCTTTTTTTTTTTTAAATGTTTACTATTCATGATTTTAAGCAAAACATAATATATAGATAAATATTTTGAATGATTTAATCATATTATAGTAAAATATAAAAATTAAGTCTTCATTTCTCATATTTTATTTTTTTAAAAAAAAAGCTTATATCAATATCTACCTTTTTCCAACAAAAGAAATCCACATATTGTATTACATATATATATATATATATAACGGATTTCACTCAAAAATATTGGTTGGAATAAGGTGTTTTAATTTTTTTAAAATTTTAAAATCGCTTGATTTGAATCATTTTCATATTTGAATGGTATGCAATATGAACTATATTTATCTGAATTTCACTCAAAAAAATCGCTTTATTTAATTTATGCAATTTTCTGAATAATATGATTAACTTCATAAAATTGTCAATCTCCATTGAGACCTCCCATCATTAATGAATATGTTTTGTTTTTCTCTCTTTCAAAATATTAATTTTTTTAAAAAAATATCTTTGCCCCATATTTAATGCTCTCCATTCTCAATCTTTCCATTCTTCTCTCTACCTATCTTCCTTTTTTTTTTCCTTTTCATCCCTGCCCCCACCCAAAAAACAAAAAAACCAAAATTTTCATTTTGGAAATAATCCTAAAGCTGTTGTAAAATAAAATTATTTACCCACCTATCTCATTTTAAAGTAAAACTTATGATAAAGTTAAGAGTCAAATTGAAATAAATAAAATTAAGGGACAAAAGTGAAATCTAAGATAAATTTAAAAAATTAAATTGAAATTAAATGATTCTAAGGGATAAAAGTAAAACTCAAGGTAAAGTTAATGAATTAAATTGAAATCAAATAAAATTAAAGAATGAAAGCAAAACTTAAAATAAATTTAATAAATCAAATTGAAACTAAATAATATCAAGAAATAAAAGTGAAACTTTAAATAAAATTAAAAAGTTAAAAGTGTAATTTTGCCTATAATTTATTATTCTAAACATTGTAATATAAAGTAAAAAATCATTAGAATTTGACAAAATGATCTTCTATTTTAAAGTTTAGTTTTCAAATAGGATAGATAATTATCGAAATATAAAGTTAGGTATCCAAATTTCTAAGTATTTTTCTAGAATATTATTTTTAAAAAAAGGAAAATAAATGTTGAGGAATATGTTATTGCAAAATAATGTTATGAAAACTCATGAAGAAAAAGGATGAATTTTGTTTAAATTTAAACATAAAAGCTCCTAGATTTTTTTTTTCCCATCTGCAATGAAGAATCAAACAATGTTATAGTGGTGGAGTCACTAGCATATGAAGAAAATTAAAATAGATGTGTTTACTCCAACAAAGATCACCATTTATGCCTAATATAAAACTTATTTTGTTTAAGATTAAAAAAAATTATTGTTTTAAATATATGACTTCTTGTGACAGTTCTTTCTTTTTCTGTTTAAGAAAAGGAGTTATATGAGAAATTCTCAAATATACATATTTTTATCATTAGGTTTTTTGACAATGTAGTGACCTAAAATATAATAAAAAATAAATGTGTCAACACCTACAATGTTTATTTAAATGATTATACAAATATCTAGTACATTATATTATTAAAACTTTTAAGGTTATAGTGCTTTGATCTTCTTTTTTTTTTTAATTTGCAAAAGACAATTCTATGATATTTAATAATATAAAAATCAATAACTTATTAATCTAATGAACAAAATTTTGTCACACAAAGAATAACAAATACTATAAGTAGCAATATAGAATAACTTTTTCTCGAAATACTATGGACATAAAGAAACATTATACGATGTTTGTTTTTTCTTCTATTTGCTAGGCCATTTCTAAGGCACCATAGCAAGTGAGTTTTTGTTTTTGTTTTTCCATAGGGTAATATAAAGATTTACTAGCATTTGAGTTTTTTTTAAAAAAATTTGCAGATATTTGAAAAGTTTAACATTTGAAATTTTTTTTTTCTTGTTCAACTTAATCCAGCTTTAGCCACATAAGAAACTGCAAATTATTAATCTAAACACAGAAAATCATACTTTGTTGATGAAACATTTCATAAACCCTCAATAATCTCAAATAGATATGTGCGCTGGATTTGTACACATCATGTAATAAAGAAGAAACACATTATTAGGTACATATAAGAGAGGGCATGTTTTCAACAATTTCCTAATATATTAATCAAACAAGCAAATCGGCATTTGTTGTCTCTTTGTAATGGTTTCCTTACAAGAAAATCTCTACATATTTCTTTTTCTATTAACAAAAATGGTCAATAATAGATTACTCCATCATTATATGGTGATTGAGGTAGAGGCAAATCCATAAAAGTTTCACCATAAAACTTGACAATTGGCGCTTTGAGATTTTCTAAGAAAAAAATTAACTACTAACAATCTTAAAGAATTAAAGGAATTCAAATTTGCACAATGAAATATAGCAAAACTCTTACAAATTTCTTTATGCCAAGTAAGCCAACTAGCATTGTATAGGTAATAATCAAGATCGATGGCCCAGCTAGCATTTTGTCCAACCACATCAAGTTTGGTTAGGTTGGATAAAAAAAAAATTGTTAATTGAGCTAGTCATGTTGGGTAGTTTAACCGACTCAATCTTACTATTTTTTTTACAAAATTATTTTATTAAGACTTATCTATATATTTTATATTTTTTAGAGATAAAATGTAATTTTAAAGAAACTTATATAAAAATTTTATTTTTTTAAGGGTCATTTGAGAATTCTTACCAAGGATTTAAAAAAAATAAAGAAAATGACCTAATCATTTTGGAAAACTAATTTGGCTTAACATCAAATAAAAAAAATGAAACCTAGTATAAAATCAAACCAAGCACTAAGCTAAACTAATATTCAACTCGATCTATGTTTTGTGCACCCAAGTGCATTGGTATAACCTCTACTTGTTTAACATAATGACAATTTTTTCTTGCAATTAAAAACGTAAATAAGTGTTTTTGTCTAGTGAGAGACAAAAGTTAATCATTTATGCTAAAAGTTTATAAACACTATTCCACGTGTAGTGCATGGTTGTTTCTATGGTCAACATGACAATATTTGTATGGCACTAAATTATTTACTATTATTTCACATAGTTTAGTTCCAAAGTTATCTTCAAATATTGTTTTATCTCATCATTCTTATATTCTTCAAATTTCATTTTCTCTTTTTTATTTTTCTGGGTCAATATTTAAAATTTAGACTTTAAATATACTCTTACTCTACTACATTAATTATATAGCAACTTTCAAATAACAAGTAATGCCATTACATTAATTATACATTTCTTCTTCTTTTTTATTTTTTTAAATAAATTTTAAACTTTAATGGTGAAATAGGAGCGATCCTTTTTCCTACTTCACTTTATTCTCTTCAAATGGTAGCTTGTGCTATCTAGGCAACATATAATAAACTATGGACACTTATAGAAGGAAGAGCTAAGTTCTATATCTCTTCATAAAAATCATATTAAGAGGTACAACTTCTTGTTCATGTGTTTCATGTAAGGGTAAGCAAAGAGATCTTGCTTCTTAGGATATAAAAAATAGTACATGATTAGAAGATTCATAACACTACAAGAAAGAGCCTGCACAGCAAAATATTCAATTCAATCTAATGCCTAGAATATAGATGAAGAAAAGTTATTTCTAGTCACTATTTTTTCCAAATCCTCCTTGTAACTCGTAGCTTTAACTCCTTCCAATCACCCCTTGAAAAGAAGAAAGTCATGTTCTATTGAGTGATGAGACCGTCAAAACTATCACAAACCTTCCAATGGCCATTCCTAATGCTCCAAGGCACCCCCTACCAAGTCATCTTTCTCCCATTTCCACCCACCTTAAGACTGTAGCTATAGTTCTTTGCCTCATTACAATCGCCCATAAACCGCAAAAAGGCTATGCATACAGGAGCCATTCCAAATTGAAAAGCTTCAAAATGTAGGCCAACATACTAACCAAAGCAACTGAAAACCTAAAAAGCCAATATAAAATTCATAAATTAGTTAATACCTAAGTTATGCCTAAATCAATACACACAAATCCAAGTATAAATAAATTGCGCAAATAAGGACCTTATGTTTTGTATATCTATATGTATTGTGAGGTTAATCATATGCAAAAGTTGACCATGTATGATTTTACTTTTACCTTAGTTCTACTTAGAGTGAAAAGATTTTTGTTGGGATTAACAAAAGGGAATGGAAGACAGAGGAGGGTGATCTAGTTTCAATCTTAAAAGTAGATAAAAGTAAAGTTACTTAGTATTTAAAAGGCATTTGGTATATTGTTATTTTATATTTTAGGGTATATTGATACCACAGTACAAGATACCAACATACATGATATTATAATATTTAAAATGCCAATATTTGGTATGTCAATTGAAAATTGTCATTGAAAGAAATGTGATGTTAGATTTCTATAGTGTTTTAGTGGTATGACATACCACCCAAAGAATGTGATCCTAATACACTTAGATATTATAGATAACACCCATCATCTTGGTTAACAATATACGAAACAGAGGTATCTTAGATGTTATTGACATATAAAATGCCAAGTTCAAGATCATAGTGCACTAGGTGCCTTTTTACTTTGCATTGAATAGGAACATGAATCAGAATAAACAAGATTTAGATCTATACTATCTTTGAAACTAAAGATCATATGGTATAACATGTATCTTCAATAGTTGTATGTCTTGATTTATAGAATACCTAGGGCTAATACCTATATATCACGATAATACAGAAATGAAATGATGCAAAATGAATTCTTGGCTTATATTTTCTTGTCATATTAGGTAGATTTTTTCTTTGCTCTACTCTTATTTCATTTGTGTAGAACATAGTTTGTTTTTGAATGATGATTTTATTTCCTAATAGCATCAAGATTTATCTTAAAATAATTTTACATGTTGTCTTCCCTTTCTAGGTAACCTAGTTTTGGACTTGTGGTAGAGATATCAGTACTTGCATCACCCTTCCCCCTTAATATTCTTGTGTTGAAGCTAATACAGTATTTCTTTTTGCTCCTTTCTGTTGATTTTGCAATTCATTAGCACTTTTAAGGAGAAAACTTTTTTCAATAGAATTGTGACACAAAAAAGAATATAATCAATAATATAATATTTGAGTTATGTCTTAAGTTATAGAAAATATTTAAAAAATTTTGCTTGAATTTTGTCTTAAGTTTGGCCAAGTGCACTTGAGGCCTCTATTCTAAAGACTTAAATGGGTGAGTCAAATTTCTCTTTTTTATGGCATGTTTAATTTCACTCGAAACCCCCAGAGGAAGCTCTTGGTGAAATATGATATCCACTAACACTTTTTGGATAATATATATGGGAGACCATTTTGTGGGCTCATGTATGGGAAAATAATAGGAAAAATAAATAATGTTTCAAACGCAATACATGAAAAAATATATACCCGAAAAGCAATAAAATGATGAACTCAGACTAGTTGGAGCCGAATTTACTGAAACTTGGACTCTACCAGTCCGAGTTCTATCTCATGTTGAACTCGGATTCAATGAATCTGAGTTCAATAAAAAAATTAAAATCATGGAATCTGAAGACCTATTATAACTAATTAAATAATATAAATAAATGAAGAAATAAAAAATGAATAATTAAACATTTGATGAACATCTTTTGTAAAAAAATGAAAGACAAAAATAAAAAAAATAAAAGGAACAAGTAAAAATAAATAAAAGTAAAAAAAATAATGGATGTATAATAAATTTAAGAAATTCATAATAAAAGTATAATAATAAATTACATACATTTTAAGAAATAAGAAATAAATGCTTATTTTTAAAAAATAAATAATTATTAACAATAAGACTAAGCTGATAAAGATAAAAGAAATAAAAAAACACCAAAAAAATAAATGTGTATTTATTTATTTTTATTGTAATAATTAAAAGAAGAATAAAAGAAGAATTTACCTCAACTTGTCTTATTAATTGGTTAGAATCATGACTAGGTACTTCTTGTAAAATATTTTTGCATTTTAATAAATTGAAGTGAAATTAGTTTGAATTTGTTCTTGAAATTAAATTTTTCAAAGAAACTAAGGATTTATACAAATATTTATAATAAAATTTTTAGAACGATTCTAATCCCTAAAAATATATGTTTAAAGAGATATTTACTTAAGAGATAATACATTTTCCTATTATTTAGATGTAATAACTCTTTGTAAACAATAGATAAAAGTTTTTCAAACAAATTTTTTTTAATAATCCACTAAGAAATTATTACTTATTTAATAATATTTATTCACAGATGAAAATAATTTTTTATGAAAAATATGTTAATCTATATGTAAAAATTTAGTCTAATTTTTTTTATTACTTTTGGTAAAATTTTTATAGTATTGGAGAACGTAAAAAACTTTTGAACGTCTGAATTCATTATTTGGCAAATAAAAAATAAAATTGATTGATCACTTCAAGTGGTCGTGTTATCATTTGTACTAAAATAGATTTGGTCAGTAATGCCAATAATTGGATTGTTTAAATTTAATTATGCAAGTTAAAAAAAATTTAAATTATAAATTTCTTTGTCTTTATTTTGTTTGGTTGAATCATTTTCTTTTAAGTTTGCAATTAAAAAGTTATGTTAAGTTTTTAAAGTTTGCAATTATGAACAATAAAATTAAGTTGGTAAGGATAAAAGAAATAAAATAACATGCAGGTTGCTACGGAATTCATATAAAATGTGATAATAAATTACATAAAAATTTATACAAAAATACTATAAGAGATGACTTCTGGTGCCGCAATGAGGTCTCCTTGTTTCACATTGTGGTCGCTGCTGTCTCACTTCTTCAGATTGTTGTTGCTTCTATACCGTGGGTGAAGAATCTAAATTAACGCATGGGGAATCAACTCAAGTAACTAGCTCATGTGGTGTCATAAATCCAGCCTGTGATGATCCCCCAGGGTCGAAGGAGCTACTAGCGTATGCAGCACTGAATGCAGATGTATCAAACAAAAGGTCAACAAATGAGCCTTCAGGTTGCTGCTCAGGTGTTCCAAATTGAGACATCAGTGACGAGGGCGGGAAATATGAAAGGTTGGATCCCATAAAGTCACGAAATTGGCTAGTTGAAACAGAAGAAGATGGACCGGCTATACCAATCTCTTGAGGCACTAGAGTCAGAATATATAAAGATGGACCAACCATGATACTACTAATATCCTGCTGCACCAACTCTTCCCTTTGCTGCCTTTGACCTGTAATAGTGGGTTGCTGGGATGACAAGTAACCCTGACGTCGCTTCCCTGGTCGACCAATTAGAATTTGAGGTCGGGGCAAATCGGGTGTTGGTCTAGTAGGCTGGGCGAACAGTGAAAAACGTTGTTCACCAAGAGCCAATAATATATTTCTAGAGTCTCGGCTGACAATCTTGTTGAAATTTGGAGGCAAAGGGTTTTATAAGTGCATGTGATAAAGACTTTCTACTAAATCAGCCTGTTTAAAAAGAAATGAGCATTTGAATGTCAACATAATAGGGAAGTAAAATAAATAAATACATATATACACTAATATATATATATATATATATATATATAAAGAGAGGAAAAAGCAAGAGATCAGATGTATTAGGAATGTAAAAAATTATCACATAACCAGTTGCAGCGCTAATGGGGTGGATTCATCGTCGATTACATCGCCAGTAACATCCTATATATGTAGATGTGCGATCAAATGGCTCGTCAATAATAAAAGACTGCACTCTAACATTTTGCCAGTTATACCATTGTTAGACAAAGGCATTATGCTCTGTTCTCCAATTGGTTTAGGTTCTACCGCATAGTTGTAGAGTATGAAGAGAATCTAATCTGATAAGTGCCTGAGGAATAGGTTGATGCTGACCAAATTGGTGAAGGACGCGATCAAGATGATGCCACTCTATGATATGGAAGCATATGAAGGGCATTAAAGCAATCCAAATATCAGGCGATGCTAAACAATATGCAGGAATTAATTCAAGCACATCTTGGGACTGGTATGGGCACCAAATAATCTGAAAGTAACATGGATGAAAAGATAAAATATCAAAAAATATTAAAATTATGATGAACATAAGGAAGAGAAAAAAAATAACTAACCTCGTGTCCCCCATAGCAACCAGTAAGGTTCAATACTGACTCAGGGCTCGCATACCTGGACGAGGAGGTCGTCCAACATTCTTTCATCTGTAATGATTTTCAGTCACTAATGGAAAATAAAAATAATAAGGGTTATGTAAGAAGATGCATTTACAAATATAATAGTTATGCAATGGGTACCTGAACCCTAAAGGGGGAAGTAGAGGATAATCCTCTATCTGAGGGTCAGGGGTCAATAACTTCTCTGGTGCGAGTATTGAAAATCGATCCCATGCCCACGAATGTAGTAGTGTCAAGCAACCACCTATCCCCTTCTCATCTCTATATGTTGTATTACATAGCTCGCAATATAAGTAAACTAATACTGCTGAACCCCAACTGAACCTACCTGCTTGTTTGAAATCATTCTGTAATGGAAGATACATTAAATATACTTTATGGCTAGATCTATCTGGAAATAAGAAGCCTCTAATTAATTTAAGTATATAGGCTTGAGCAAAGCACCTGACAACCTTCTTATTAGCATCATCTGGTAGGTTAGCAAAGTTCTTCGCCAACCAAGCAATAGTGAGCTGCTGGCTATCAATCTTTTCAGCGGGTGGTTGAATGCCCAGGAGCCACTCACATGTATCTGCCCATGACAGTTTGTTGCTCCAGAAACAGGGTCGCCCTCGCATGGTAAGCCTAACTGAACAATAATGTCCTTAATAGTGATTGTGCACTCACCTCGAGTAGTATGAAATGTATGTGTCTCTGGGCGCCATTGCTCTACAAGTGCACTGACCAACAAAGGATCATCGTACTCGAAGTGGCCAAGTCGAGCTACGCCATAAAAATTAGCCTACCTCAAATATTCCACTATAGCCAGAGGTGGATCACCCAAACGATCCTTATGCTGAACACGTCGTGGGCGAAGAATACGATCATCTTTCAAAAATCCACAAAAAAGAAAGCCTATTAGTTAATATAGTCAATTACCGGTAAATATATTGATGCTAATAATAAAGGTAATGAACTTATCTAACCTGACCATTCCAAATGGCTTCAAATACATGCAATCTTTGTAAGTATAATAGTGAATCATCCTCAGGCTCTGGATGCACAACATGCTGTGGAGTGGTCATAATGTCAACGCACCTGTCAATTATGACAAAATTTTAAAAAAATATAGTATATAGTTAATTTAAATGTATCAATTTAATTGAATTTAGAAAAATATGCATAACACACTAAACTGATTTCAGTTGATTTCTTTATAAAAGTTGAGTTACATTTCAATTAATACACATACATTTTGAAATATAAATATTTAGTATAATTAAGTTATAATTATTTGGTACAATATAATTTTCGCCTATCCATCACGTTGGCGATGTATGCAAGTTGCTCAGTTATGTCCTGGTTGTCGACATAACCCACACCGAACTAGTTGTCCTGATGCCCTAAAGTCCATTTCATTTTGGTAATGAGAGGCTCGCCGTCGACCTCTTTCACAGAGCATCGATTGATCGAGGACTAACTTTGGACCACTGGGATTTGGCTAATATTCTTGTCCTCCAATTGGCTAAAAAATATTATCATAAGCACACTACATGGTATCTAGGAGGAAAACAGGATCAATGTATTGGTATGGATCTACAAAAACAGCTGCACAGGCAGTAAGAACATGCTAACAGGGATACTTTTTTACCTAAAATTTCTCGCAATCACAAAAGTGATTGATCAAGTTAACTTTGCAGCACCGACCGTATTGCCGATTCATCTAATTATATGGCTCTTCCACCTCAAATGATTGAGCATTTCTATCAAATGCTCGCACAGAACATGTGAATGCATATTGTGTAACACCCCAAAATTAATTAAGATATTAATAACGTACTTGGACTAATTAAGAATAATTATTATGGAATCATTAGGCGAGTTATATGAATGGGAATTTATAGAGAAATAAGTTATTAATATAGGTTTAAGATTTCAATTAGGTTAAAACTTAATTTGGGCCTAAAATTAATTTTAGTAAGCTTTGGATAAGGATTTATAGAGGCCTAATGATTTTAGGTGTAAACCCAACTCCTTATTATGAGATCTGGGCCAAGAGAGATTACTCAGCAATAGTCCAATTTGATTTAGTAGAATAAAGGCCCAAGACCCAATTTATATGAGCTGGCCCAACGCACATTATGCAAACCCAAATTAGATTGACTCTTGGAACTTGGCCTGACCTTACTAAATTATTGTAGCCTAACTTATGAAATAAGGCCCAATAAGCATAAAAATTTGAACCCACAAGGAATTGGGCCATTGGGTCAGCACATTTCACTTTTAACTCTAAATTTTCTGCAGCCCATTCATTGAACTATAGTCTAACCACTAGAAATAAGCCCAATTGGACCTTGGGCTGATGGGTCAGCTTATTTCTCATTAAAAACCCTAAAGGTTCAGCAGCCACACTCATTTGGAAGAGCAAAACACTTGGTTCTGCAGAAGGCAAAAGCTATTTTCGCACTTGAGAAAAGGGGCTAAGGTTTTTCTGCATTTCTCCACCATTTCTCACTTCTAGAGGAAGAGTTGACCAAGGTAATCTATACAAAACATGTCCCTCTCATTATCCTCCTCATTTTGGTCTAATTAGTTTTTGGTTTTGAGCATTTTCATCTCCTTTTCAAATTTGAACCTTGGTGTTTTGGTATTCCCTTAAAAGATTTTCAGAGTAGAAACTAAAGAAATGATTGGGTAAGTATTTCCCTCTCAATTTGTGTATTATTTTGCTGGAAAATGTCCTCAAAGATTGATTTTCATGATGGGTTCTGTTATTGTGCGAAATTACAAGGAGATGAAGGTGAAATAATGAAAATTCTGGGCTTGATGACTAAAATCTGAATTTGGGAATGTTCCATGATTTGTTCTTGGTAGTTGGGGCTCAACTCAGTCTATTAACCTCTTAGATGTATGAGTAAGTGATTTTTCTCCTTTTATGAGATGTGTATACTAAATTCTCATCATTTGGATTGACTTTTAGTGCATGACTTGTGTATGTGTGAAAACAGAAATGTGGGGAGTGAACTATTGTGAGCTTTGATATCTTGACTTTGAATTGGAGCAATTGACCCTTGGGAAGCTTGGGCCTAGTGTGCTTTGAATCATAAGGGTAGCTAGAGGATGAGTAATTGGATTCATTGAGGTAATCAGGATTATTTTCCTAATTCCATGTATATGCTCATGTTAATCTGATATTTGTTACACGTGCTTAATTTTGAAATGCTAAATGATTAATTGACTACTTGAATTATTATTGTGATTGGACCTTGTGAGTCTATGGTAAAGTTGTGGTGCGGCTGTTACTCATGCATGTGCTTTGATCAGGTATCGGGTTGTGATCAGACTCTAGATGTTCTGAGCCCTAATTATGCTCATTATGGAGTAAGTGCCGTGGACCGACCTCTCCCAGTGTTATTGGCCATTAACATGTTTTGTATGATTGCTGATATGGGACAGTAGTTATTGGTAGTTCAACTAGTTTATTTGCGAATTAAATTAATGATTCTGATATTGATGATATGAAATTGCATTAGATTGATTAAACTTATATATATATATATATATATATATATATGGGAATTGTCTTTTGTTACTGAGATTATATATCTCACCCCGTTATGGGCTAACATTTTCAGGGACTGGACCTCTTAGTGGCAAGGAAAAAATTAATTGAAGCACATTAAATGGTTTGATAGTACATAGGTTTGGAGGCTTTGTCGAATTGTATTGTAATTAAATTGCTAGTTTTATATCATTGCTACATTACATCATGAATTGCCAAGTATAGGGACTGTATATATAATTTAATTATCATGGGATTGAACATTATGGTTATAATTGACTAACAATAGATAAGTGACTTAATCTTATATGAACATTTGGCATGGGCCCCATGCACTTTGTGACCAAAATATATTTGCTGTCATTAAATTATAGTTTTGTTGATGTGTGGTAGCTTGGTAAGTAGAAACTAATACTTTAAATTTTGAGATGGATAAGGATAGATTAACTAGGTAAATCAAGGAGATAAATACCATTAGAGGTTCACAAATGAAGGGAGATGGGTCCTAGAGTGTCCCTAGAAAGAGAGTGGAGAGTATGAGCTAAAATTTTTGGAGTTGTAGGATCAAGAGGAATTAGCCGCGGCCAAAATTTAATTGGTCTCGGCCAAATGATAGCAGAGGAGAATTGGCGATGACCAACATTTAATTGGCCTCGGCCAAATGTGGCGAACCTGCCAGGGAAGAAAACAGAGAGCAATTGGCCGCGACGAACAATGACATTAGTCATGACTAAGTCTGAAAGGCAAATTTATGAGTGTTTTAGAGGGTATTTGGCCGCAGCAAAATGTGAAAAATTTGTGAAGGTGTAAGGAGTTGAACCGAGAGTCATTGGTTGTGGCGTAAGGGAATTTAGCCGCGGCGAAAATGCTCTATTTCTCATATTCACCTAGAAACTTTAGTTTCTCTTAAGGTAATGCTAAGGAATGATCTAGAAACACTTGTAGGAGGATTTTATGAGTTGGAATTGATGGATGAGAGAATCAAAGGCTCCTTATTGATAATTAAATTCACTTGTGCAATCGAATAATTGTGGTTGTCTAGCTAATGACCCTAACAACATTAAGATTTCAAATTTCTTCACTTTTTCTCGATGTAATTAATCTTAATGACTTCAAACCTTGATATATGATTATTAATTACGTTTTTAACCTTAATTACTATAATTTGAAGTTAGGGTTATTATATGTTGTACCTTTATTGCCATCCTTTTAATCAAGTTTTGGGAGTAGACATTGCCCGCAGACATCTAAGCATTAACTTGTTCAGCACGTTGCATGAAATATTAGTTGACCCTGTAATATGTCGCCTTAGCTATGCTTGATATAGGTAAGGATTTGACTCCTTTGAAAACACCGTTCATGCATTCGACTAGGTTTGTTGTCATATGGCCAAAGCAACATCCTTCCACGTCATATGCTCAGATCCATTGTTCTTTTGGGATGTCTGCAAGCCATTTAGCTGCTTCTTCATGAATGATTGCTAGCTCAGCTAACTTCTTATCAACGTAACGGCACTCGTATGCATAACCTATTGAGCACAAACATTGTGAGTCTGATAGGCAGTGAAATAATGAGGTTGCTGTAAATTTCTTAGGGAAAAAAGAAACATACCAATAGTTTTTAATATTTGCTTTAAATCCGACGATTTAAAGTGAGTATGTAAGTTGCTAGCCACATGCTGGAGACAAAACACGTGATAACCATATGGTGGTTGCCAACCAAGCTGAGGATTAGTAACAGCAGCTATAATTAACAGGTGTCTATCAGAGATCAAACAAAGTCCACGCCTCCCTCGTACCACTCGTCTATGTAAATTCAAAAGGAACCATGATTATGCTGCTTATGTCTCACCCTCAACTATTGCAAATGCAATAGGCACAATCTGTCGATCACCATCTTGTGTTTTTGCTATCAAGAGAGTCTCTTTGTATTTGCCGTATAGAAATGTTCCATCAATCTGGATCATTGGTTTTAGATGATCAAATGCACTTATACAGGATTTGAATGCCCAAAAGAACGTTTGAACATTGCAACTATCTCACTATTGGAACTGCCAACTTGACATTATTCGGTCACAAATTCAACATATGACCCAGGCATGAAATGTTGGATCGCACCCATCCATCTAGGTAATATAACATATGAGTTCTCTTAATTACTAAAGGTAATTGCAATGGCTTTGTTCTTTGCTTTCCATGCTTTTCTGTATGACACTATATATCCAAATAAGGTTTTCATCTATTCAATAATGGTTTTGATTGAAATATCAGATGTCTCAGTTACTATGCTAAGAATACATGATGATATGACATCAGAATCCAATTTTGGGTGGTCTTGTGATAAATTCGTTGACAGACATGTATGGGGTCCATCATATATTGTTATTTGCCAGTGCGAACCTTTTCCCTTACCCTTTTTGCATGCCCTTACTCGCCAGCTACATCCTTTCCCATAGCTAAGGCACCGGAATTCTTCGTACTTTTCATATGTCAAATATTTTTTAAAAGAGTGATGTGCTTTCATATAGTACAATTTTATAGTACGACATAATGCTTTTTGACTTGGATATTGCAATCCAATATACAAGTTTTACATGCTCAAGTCTGTGCCATCCCAAACTTCCTCAAATCCATCCCCACTAGCTAAGGCCATATTAACCTGGGAGAAGAAAGCAGCAGCAAGGTCTACATATTAGCCTTCTAATCCACCATTATTTTCCAATTCAGTAATCTCATCATCATCATCATCTTCCTCTTCATCATCATAATTGGCATCGAATTCAACATTATATTCGTCTTCATTTTCAAAATCCTCTAACACATTGTCTTCAAACCCATTTGGAAAAAGAGACTCAATAAAGCAAAGAGCTAGATGGGAAGAGCTTGGTTGAGAAATGGTCTCCCTCGGGATGATCTGATATGTTGCAAGGAGGTTGGTGGCAATTCTAAGCTCCGTTGTGAGCCTGTAAGTGAGGTCTTCGCATATAATTCGATTGCATTCAATTGTCTTGGGAAACATGAATGAGCTTGCCACATCCGCTGAACATCAAAATCATCCTCTAAAACAACTGATTGGTACCATGTAGGATTTAGTGATGCTGGCAGTCTATATATCAATTCAATCACAAACTTCATTAAGAGGAAGGCGTAATTTCTTACTCACTACATCTTTCAGTGCGTCTAATGTGATTCCGATGCTTATATATTTTGAGATGGGGCATTGGAATGTTGCACCTTGAACACTATCAAAAATTCTCCCATTTGTATAAATGCAAACAAATTCATTTTTTACTGCCATTTGAATTCCTACATTCACAGTTTCATTTAATCATCCCCACATTTAATTTCTAATATATATTTCATCATCTATTTATATATCCTAATTTTTTCAATATAATTATCTGTTCCTACACTTTTTTTCCTTTTTAAATATTCCTTTACTTCCAACATATTTGCATATATTTTCTAAAACCATGCCAATATATAGACAATAATAAATAAATAATCTAAGGTAACAAAATTTACATAAATGAATAATAAACAGTAATAACTACTTTTGCGTAATAAATAATATATAGTATTAAATGCATTTCCCTAATAAATAATACAACATATTATCTTTCTCCACTACAAGGTAATTTTTAATATGCATTATTTATTTATTTATCCTAATTTTTTTAATATAATTATTTATTCATGACTTATTCATTTCTCCTCATTTTTTAATACAATGTTTTCTACCAATTCTTGATCATTTTGGATATTTTTTTATCAATCTATATAATAATTATTTAATCTATTATCTTTTTTTAATCTTGCTTATTATATTACCCATTTGTTTATTTACTTTTTTTCTCCATTTCACTCATTTTTTTTCCTAAAATCCTTCCTTTCTAAGATACAATTTTTTTATTCTCTTTTTTTTTCTTAGCAATTTTTCATTTCTTCATTTCTTTATCCTTTTATCTTTTTATTTTTGGGTCTATATGTAGTTTTTTTTTCACATCTATTAAAAAATGGAAACTATATATATATATATATATACATATAGTATATTTTTATCTATTTTGAAAAATAATAACTACATTTTAAAATTTTTTTTCCTACACTATAATGTCATTTTCAAGATGTATTACTTATTTATTTCTTCTAATATTTTTATTTTAGTTATTTTCCATCACCTATATATTTCTTCAAATTTTTTCACATAATTATTTTATCTCATATTTTCTTCTTTCTTTTTTTGGATATTTTATTATAAATATATCATTAAATATTTGATCTATCCTACTTTTTCAACTTTCTTTATTATTTCATACTTTCTTATTTATTTTTTCCATCTCACTGATAATTTATTCAAATTTCCTTCATCTTTGAACTACAATTTTTTTTCCATTCACTTTTCTTTCCTTCAATCATTTTTCATTTCTTTATTGCTTCATCTTTTGCTCTTCTTATTTTTTGCCTATATATTGTTTCCATTTTCAACGCATTTTTTAAATATATAGTCTTTTGCCTATATATAGTTTCCAATATATATTTTTACCTCTCATAGGCACAACATATCAATAATACCAAATAAACAATTTATTCTAATATAAATAATAGAAGTAAATATTAAATAACAAAAAATAAAATCAGTAAAATGAATAAAATGATTCTCCATGTTTTTTATCCATTAAAAAATAATAAACAACTAACATAAATAACTAATAAAAAATAATGTGAATAATTTTTATTTCCATTTACATCAATATTTATTTTTTGCTTTAAAAATTTTTTATTTCACTAATCCTTTTTTTCAAAAAAAATAACAAGTAAATTTAATATTTTTTTTATATCTAATATAAAACAAAATAAATGACTAAATTATATTATATACCTTCAATTCAATTTTCTTGGAGGCTGTCAAAATTTTTGACTAAGATCATAACAGCAAGAAGATGAAAAATTTATCCTCACAACACCCCACCACACATCTGAAGTGAATTTGCATTTAAAGTGGGAAGCCGAAGCCATTTATAAAGGAGTTCAACTGTTTTTTTTTATTTATTTCATTTTATTTTTTGACCAATCAAATTCCTTTCGCCTTTTCATTACCTTATCTTGCCTCTTCTCCTTCGACGTGACCGATCAGTTTGACCGGTCACGCCAGCCAGGCATGCCAGGCTAGGCTTAGGCTAGCCTGGCACGCCTATAAACTCGGAACTCGGAACTTGTGATTCCGAGTTTGTGATAGCGTGACATGTGGCGCTGGGGTTCTGAGTTTGTAGATGCGTAACACATGGCCTTCTGTGGGAGTTTCGTATAGTTGAATTCGGCTTCTTTGACTCCAAGTTTCAAATTTTATTATTTTCGGGTAAATACTTTATTCAGTATTTCTTTTCGATTAAATGAATCGACGGCTATTGCTTCTTTGGGTAATAGCTCCCATTTTGTGTTCTCGCTGAGAGATGTTCTGTTCCTGGCGGAACACCATTTTTCAAGTTTTCATAATAATTATGGCATTGCTCAATAATTAATGAAATGATTTTTATTAAAAATCAAAACATAAAGTTGCATTCCAATTAATTGATTTCTCTATTTTTAAAACTTTCAATTTGATCTTTTTAATTTTTAAAATTAATTGAATCAATGTTATTTTTTAACATTTAAAAATAATATAAATAAATTTTTTGGCTCTAATTTTGTTTTTATGATAATAAAAAAATGATATTTTAGTCAATTGACTAAAATAGAGTCAATGAATAAACAATGATCAAATAAAATTATATTTTAGATACGTGTTTCTTTTTTAATCTTTTAATTTGAATAAAATTTACAATAATTTTACTTAATTAGTCATATTAAAAGGTGGTACGATTAAAGTCGTAGTCACATATGAGTTAAATATAAGTTCAATTATTTTATGTGATAACAAAAACAAAAATTATATTATTAATTTAATTGTATTATTTTTAAAAGTTAAAAAATAACGATAATTAATTGAAATTCAAATGATCAAATTAAAATTTTTATTGTATTACAAAAAATTAAGGCTATGTTTGGTTCAACAAGGGGAGAGGAGGTAAAGGGGTTTGATGAGTTCTGTTTGGTTGGAAGAAAGGGGAGGTGAGAGGAGATTATTATTTGCTTCAGGAAGGGAGGAAAGGGAAGGGGAGGGGAGATAATTATATTTGGATAAATTTATCTTTTTATATTATTTTAATTTTTTTTATAAAAAAATTTATTTATATCAATATTTTTAAAAAAATTATAAATTTTAATATTTTTAATTTCTGATAAAATATATATATATCTTAATTTTTATTAAATATTAATATATTAAAATATTAAAAAAATAAAAGGTATAAAAGTAAATTATAATTTAAAAAATACTCCCTTTCTTCCCTGCCCTCTAAAACCCCCAATTTAGAGAGGAGAAAAATTTGACTCCCACCTCTCCCCTCCCCTCCCTCTAATTTTATTTAATCAAATATCTTATCTCCCTCTCCTCCCCCTAAAAACCTCTATCCAAATGAAGCCTAAAAGTGAATATATATATATATATATATATATATAATCTTTTAAATAACATTTTTAATCTTTATCGACCTGAGTTCTTCATTTTCCATACTTCGGGCCATCGACTGCAGCGACATCTGTCTCCACACTCCCCAGCGCCTGAAATTGATATTGCGACTCACTCTGTGAACTTCAGCTAATTGATCTTCGCTTTCTTCCTCTCTTTTACATTCCCTTCGATTCGATTCCCCAGCGTATGCTTCATGCGTTTACCGCTTGGTGAAGAAGCGTTGATGCATCGAAGACTGATTCTGAACTGAAAATGTTGTTGTCTTCAGCTACAAGAAGGTATGCCTTCACCAAATATCCTCTCTTTCTGACATTTTCTCCATCTCCCTTCCTTGTTTCTCTCCCTTATGCCCTCAATCTCAAGTTCTATGTTCATTCCCATTCCCCAAATCCGAATAGCATCCACGACGCTGTGGCTTCGTTCAATCGAATGCTCCTCATGTGTCCCCCACCCTCCATAGTCCAGATTGATAAGATTTTAGGATCACTTGCAAAGACCAAACATTACCAAACTGCTATCTCACTTTTTGGACAAGTGGAATTGAAGGGATTTGCACCATCTTTATTTACACTAAACATCTTAATCAATTGCTACTGTAATGTGGGTGACATGGCTTTTGCTTTCTCTTTATTGGGAAAGATTTTCAAGCGGGGTCTTCAACCGGATACTGTAACGATGAATACACTTATGAAAGGACTCTGTATGAATAATGAGCTTGGGAAAGCAATAGACTTTCATGATGAGCTAATGGCAAAAGGATTTCGGTTGGATATATCTACTTATGGCACATTGGCAAGTGGGCTATGTAAAACGGGGAAAACAAGAGCAGCCGTTAAATTGCTCCAAATGATGGAGAGACAGGTAATTAAAATTAAGCCTAATTTAGTTATTTACAACACAGTCATTGATGGCCTCTGTAAAGAAGGACTTGTCACTGAGGCATGTGATCTGTGTTCTGAAATGATTGGTCGAGGAATATTTCCTGATATTGTCACCTACAACACTCTGATCTATGGATTCTGCAGCATCCATCAATTGCAAGAAGTCGCTCGATTGCTAAATGAAATGGTACTAAAAGACATCAACCCTGATCATTATACCTTTAATATATTGGTTGATGCATTTTGTAAGGAAGGAAGTATCACAGAAGCTCAAGCTGTCTTTGCTAGGATGATGAAATGTGGTAAAAAACCTGATGTTGTTACCTACTGTTCTTTAATGGACGGGTATTGTATGAGAGATAATGTTAATGAGTCAAGAGAAGTATTCAATAGGATGATCAAAAGTGGTTTGGCACCTGATGTTTGGTGTTATAGTATTTTGATTAATGGATATTGTAAAATCAAAATGGTAGATGAAGCCAGGGAACTCTTGAAAGAAATGCATTGTAAAAATTTGGTTCCTAATACTGTCACTTACAGTTCTCTTATTGATGGCTTGTGTAAATCAGGGAGAATTTCATATGTGCAAGATCTTGTTTATGAGATGCATCACAATGGTCAGGCCCCTAATATAACAACTTATAATATTTTGTTACATGCATTTTGCAAAAGGCAACATCTTGACAATGCAATTGCATTATATCAGCAAATTGTCGGCCAAGGAATGCAACCTGATGTGGTCACACACAATACGCTTATTGATGGTTTATGCAAAAGTGGTAGACTAAATATGGCACGAGAGTTTTTTGAGTACCTTTTGATCAAAGGCCATTGTCTAAATGTCCGCTCATATAACATTATGATCAATGGCCTTTGTAGAGAAGACTTGTTTGATGAAGCAATGAACTTGTTTTCAAAAATGAAAGAGAATGGCTGCGTCCCTAATTCAGTTACACTTGAAACACTTATTGGAGCTCTTCTTGAGAATAATGAGAATGACAAGGCAGAGAAGCTTCTTCATGAAATTATCACCAGAGGTCTTTTAAAACAATAAAACAATGTCAGATACACTAGCCTTGATTTTTGTTACAATTGTATTTATGTTGAAATTTGCCTGAAATAGTTTGCAAATGTTTGCTTCTTTTGGATAAAATTTGTTGGATTATTCCGTGGCCTGATTGTTGTCGAAGAAGTTTTGTTCAACTCTTATGTTTTAGTTATTTTGACTTTGTGTTGTTATAGGATTGATTAATTTTTTGTCTTAACACGAGTTTGTTCCTTCTTCCTTCATGTTTCATTACTAATTTGCTTTTTTAACTTTGAGGCGTATCTCAGTTGTTTCTCATGAACTAATGTTTTTCTAATTTAAATTGCAGTTAGAACTAAATTGAAGTTTTCTTTGATTTCATCATCTCAAGTGATAATCCCTTGAAGAATATTATAGGCCACTTAAAAATTCACCAGGTTATTTTGCAACCAAGAAAAACAATGTCTGAACTTATTAGGGAGTATAAGTATAAATAAGGGTTTAGAGTCAGTATTATACTAGTGTTATTGTTGAATTTGCCTAAATGGTTTGCAAATGCTTGTTTCTTTTGGCAAATTGAATAAATATTGTTTTGTTATAAGTTCAAACTGTGAAGTCCTAGAGGATGCCTCCTTCTCCTTTGTTTCAGGAGAAGGTAAGGTTAACTATCATGAGCATCTGATGCTTAAATGCTTGAATTTCCAATGTTTGTATTTATACTTACAATAAATGTAGTGCTAAATTGGATTATGGTAGAAAGTTATTTTGTCAATGAGTAGACCTTATATATATTTTTTTATTCATTGCATATCTAACATTAGGTAAGACTGTATATAAAACGTGTTTTATGACTGGAAAATTGTAGGTGCGTCTGTGTGTGGCCAAAATTTAAATGAGCATGTTCTTTGAGTTGATTTGTAAAATTTAAACATTTTCAAATTTCCCTGTTGGCACAGTTCGTTGGGGATAGTCATGATATAGAAAGTTGTCTTCATCTGTACCACATAAATTGCAAGAAAGTAGAGGACTTTTAGGATGTTTTTTTTCCTATTTTGTCTGCTTCGGGGCCTTGATATTTGGGCCTAACAATGGTCCGGCGAAAGAATTTGCTTTTTCACAAGTAAGTAAGCTCTTGTTAAGTCACTGAAAAATGTCCTAGTATGTGCAAATCAGGTAGAATCTTATTTGTTCAAGATCATATTTATGAAATTCCTGACAGTGGTTCTCCCCCTAATATAATAACTTATAGTATCTTGTTAGAAGCATTATGCAAAAGCCAGCATCCTTTCAAGGCAATTACATTGTTTAAGCAAATTGCTGACCAAGGAATTCAGCCTATCATACGCTATACTTATTGATGGCTTGTGCAATGGTGGTGGACTAAATACTGCATAAGAGATTTTTTTACCATCTTTTGATCAATGGATATTGCACAGGTGGTAAACAAGGGGGCCGCCCTCTTTTTATTTTTTTTAAAGGATTTTTTAAAAAAAAAATTTACATGAAGAAAATGCCCCCTTTAGATATTTAAAAAAATTACAATTACGATAATATTATATACTATGAGAAGTTTAAATAATATACAAGACATCCAAAACTTGATATTTCTTTTATTTTGTAGTCTCTGTTTGTACATTCATTTTCCTAGTATGACACTATGGCTGGCTGTAGATTTTACTCTCTTGGATTTATGCATATGGACGGAAAATAATCATGGGTTTGGATATGAAGATTTTTTGTTGATATTTTTATGAGTTTGGTTCTAGGTGGAATGATACTCACTCCATCCTATGCTCGTGGTATGCATCTGGAAAATAGTAAAAACAAAAAGCCCAAAGGCATTATGTGTGTTTTGAATTATGCTAGTATGCGTTTGAGATTTTTTTTTTTTTGGTTATATAAATAGATTTTATGTGATAGAGTATCAACTTAAGAAAATCTTAATGAATTTTCTTCTCATAAGTCTAGGCTCGAGGACTTAAGAATTCAATGGAAACTGGATTGACATGAATTGGTTACCCAATTAAGGTTTGGGTTGAGGGGTGGAAAAGTATTGTTTCCTAATTTGGGGATGAATGCCAGGATACATTAACCATACCCTATCTATGATTATCCCAAGGCTTAAGTAAAGTTTTTTTCTTTAATATAATGTTTACTATTCATTATTTTAAGCAAAACACAATATATATATAAATAAATATTTTGAATGATTCAATCATATAATAGTAAAATATAAGAATCAAGTCTTCACTTGTTTTTTTTTTTAAGTTTATATCAATACCTATCTTTGTCCAACAGAAAAGAAAAGTTCCACACATTGTATTAGAAATCTAATATATATATATATATATATATATATATAGCGAATATCACTCAAAACATTGGTTGAAATGAGGTGGTTTTTTTTTAATTTTTAAAATCGCTTAATTTTTATCATTTTCATATTTGAATTGTATACAGTGTGAACTATATTTATCTTCTTTTTTCATCTATTTTTGCTCAATTTATGCAATTTTTCTAATAATATGATTAACTTGATAAAATTTTCAATCTTGGCTGAAATCTCCAACCATTAATAAATATGTTTTGTTTTTTCTCTTTCAAAATATTAATTTTAAAAAAATGTTTGCCCCATATTTAATGCTCTCCATTCTCAGTCTTTCCTTTCTTCTCTCTATTCATCTTCCTTTTTTTTCTTTTTATTTCCACCCATTTCCCGATTTTTCATTTTGGAAATAATCCTAAAATTATGGTAAAATAAAATCATTTACCTACCTATCTCAATTTAAAGTAAAATTTATAATAAAGTTAAGGACTAAATTAAAATAAAATAAAATTGAGCATTGAAAGTAAAATATAAGACAAAGTTTAATGACCAAATTGGAGCCAACTGAATTTAAAAGATGAATGTAAAATTTAAAATAAAGTTAAAGAACCAAATTAAAAGATAAAAGTGAAATTTGAAATAAATTTAAAGAATCAAATTGAAACTAAATAAAGTTAAGAGATGAAATTGAAACTTCAAATAAAATGAAAAAAATCAAAAGTACAATTTTGCCTATACTTTATTATTCTAAACATCATAATTTAAAGTAAAAAATGGATTAAACTTGACAAAACAATCTCCTATTTTAAAATTTTGTTTTCAACTAGGATAGATATTTTATTGAGAACTAAAGTTGAGTATCCAAATTTCTAATTTTTTATCTAGAAAATTATTTTTTAAAAAAAGGAAAATATATGTTGAGGAATATGTTATTGCAAAAAACATGTTATGAAAACTCATGAAGAAAGAGGATGAATTTTATTTAAACTTAAGCACAAAATCTCCTAGATTTTTTTTTCCATACCCAATGAAGAATTAGGTAATGTTATATTGGTGGAATCACTAGCATATGAAGAAAATTAAAATATAAATATTTACTCCAACAAAGATCACCATTTATACCTAATATAGAACCTTTTTGTTTAAGATAAAAAAAAATTATTGTTTTAAATATATAACTTGCCATGACAATTCTTCTTTTCTCCCCTTAAGAAAAGGGGTTACAAGAGAAATTCTTAAATATATAAATTTTTTTATAGGTTTTCAACAAAGTAATGGCCCAAAATATAATAAAAAATAAATGTGTCAGCATCTATAATATTTTTACATTATATTATTTAAAATTTTTTATATTATAGTGCCTTGATCTTAATTTTTTTTCATTTGCAAAAAACAATTCTATGATATTAATAATATAAAAATCAATACTTTATTAATCTAATGAACAAAATTTTGTCCCACGAAGAATAACACATACCACAAGTAGCTTTATAGAATAACGCATCCCTAAAATACCATTAATACAAAAAGAAACATTATATTAGCTATTTTCTCCTCTGCTTGCTAGGTCATTTCTAAGGCACTATAGCATTTGTTTCTTTTATAGGATAATGTAAACATTTACTAATATTTGTGTTTTTGAATTTGTATGCAGATATTTAAAAAGCTTAGGATTTGACATTTTTTTCCCTCGTTCAGCTTGATCCAATTTTAGTCGCATAAAAAATTGCAAATTATTACTTTGAGCATAGAAAACCATATTTTGTTGATGAAACATTTTATACACCCTCAATAATCTCAAATATAATCGAGCACTAGATTTATACACATCATGTTATTAGGTACGTATAAGACAAGGCATGTTTTCAACAATTTCCTAATATATTAATCAAACAAGCAAACCAGGGTCTATTGTCTCTTTATAATGGTTTCTTTGGAGGAGAACCTCTACACGTTTCTTTTTCTATTACCAAAAACTATCAATAATAGATTACTCCAATGTTATCCGATGATTGAGGTAGGGGCAAGTCCGCAAGAGTTTCACCATAAAACTTGGTAATTGGCACTTCAAGATTTTCTAGAAAAAAAAATTAACCACTAATAATATTGAAGAATTAGAAGAATTCAAACTTGCCCAACAAAATATAGCAAAACTCTTACAAATTTCTTTATGCCAAGTAAGCCCACTTGCATTATAGGGGTGATTATACAACTTGATGGCTCAACTAATTTAATCTTACCCAATAACATTTGGTCGAGTTAGGTTACGTAAAAAGAAAAAAAAAATTGACTGATTCAATTATGTTGGCCAATTTGACCTAATTGGATCTTATTAATTTTAAAAAAATTATTTTATAAAGAGTTATATGAAGTTTTTAATTTTTTAAAAATAAAATATAATTTTACAAGAATTTATATGAAAATTTTATTTTTTTAAGGGTCATTTAAGAATTTTTATCAAAAAATTTTAAAAAATAAAATAAAATAATTTAATCAGTTCGAGAAGCTAACTTAGCCTCACCGAGTTTAGAAAATGAAAGATGGTATACAACTAAGCCAAGCACTAATCGAAATCAATATTCAACATGACTTATGTTTTGTGCACCCTTTTTGCTGGTATAACCTCCACATATTTAATATAATGACAATTTTTTCTTGCAATTGAAGATATAGATAAGCATGTGTTGTCTAGTGAGAGACAAAAGTCAATCATTTACATTAAAGTATATAAACACTACTCAAAGTCTAGAGCATGGTTGTTCTTGTGGTCAACATGGCAGTATTAGCATGGCACAAAATTATTTACTATTATTTCACATAGTTTAGTTTCAAAGTTATTTTCAAATATTGTTTTATCTCATCATTTTTATATTCTTCACATTTCTTTTTTTTTTTTGCTAATATTAAAAATTTTGACTTCGATAAACTAACTCCATTACATTAATTATATGGCAACTTTCAAACAATAGGTAATGCCATTACATTAATTATATGATTCTTCTTTTTTTTGTTTTTGGTTTTTTTTTCCAATTTTAAACTTTTAATAGTAGAGTAGGAACATTCCTTCTTCCTACTCCACTTTATTCTCTTGAAACGATAGCTTTTGCTGTCTAGGCAATTTATAATAAATCATAGATATTCATAGAATAAAGAGAAAACAAGATGGCATGCTAAATTCTATATCTCTTCATAAAAATCATATTAAGAGGTACAACTTCCTATTCATGAATTTCATGTAAGGATAATCAAAGAGAGTTTGCTTCCTAGAATACAAAAAATAATACATGATCAGAAGATTCATACCAAAACTAGAAAAAGCCTGCACTACAAGATATTTAATTCAATCTAATGCCTAGAATATAAATGAAGAAAAGCTATTTTCAATCACTATTCCTCCAAATTTTGCCCATAACCCGTAGCTTCAACTCCTTTTGATTGACCCCTAAAAAGAAGAGAGCCATGTTCTGTTGAATGATAAGACAATCAAAATTGTCACAAACCTTTCAATGGCTATCCCTAATGCTCCAAGGGACCCCCTACCAAGTCATCTTTCTCCCTTTTCCACCCACCTCAAGACTATAGTTGCAATTCTTTGCCTCATTATCGTCACCCATAAATCGCAAAAAGGCTATGTGCACCAAAGCCATTCCAAGTTGAAAAGCTTCAAAATGTAAACAAAAGTACTAACCAAAGCAATTGAAAACCTAAAAAGCCAATGTAAAATCCAAAAATCAATTGACACTCAAGTTATGCCAAAAAATCAATACACACAAATCTAAGTATAAATAAATCTCATGGATAAAGACCTTGTATAGAATACTAAGAGTATGCTTAGATTGAGGAGAACGAAGAAAGGATTGAAAGGATAGGCTTGGTTAAAATTTAAATCAAAAGAATAGTCTAAAATATTTTCTTCCCTTCTCCTTCATTCTCTTAATATCTTCATGTCAGTAAGGCCAATGTGGTTACATTTAGATCCATCACTTGTAAACCACTTTGAAATATCAAAATCAATGTTTTTGAGATCTCCAACTAGAGGCACAACATGATCTTTCTAGTGCAAAAATATTACAAAATCTACCATTAGAAATGCAGGCAATGGGAAAAAGAAAGTGGAAGCTCAGCAAAGTATATTGTGAACACCATATTTTATTTGGACATACTAAAAATAATAATAAAATCAAATTAGCAAAATACTTAAAAAAAGAGAGAGAAGAAAGAAGAAGAATGAAAACAACAACCCATATTGTTGGCATTGCCCAAACCCTAAAAAAAAAAGAAAAGAGAAAAACCCATTAGCAAAAATTCTTTTGGCCCAAAATAGTAGAAGCCCTATACCATAAAAAAGAATAATAATAAAAAATCAATAAGGATAAATAAACCATAATTGAAAAAAAAAAAAGAAGGGAAAATTTAAAAGGCCAAAAAAAAAAATAAGAGAAGGAAAAAACAACAACAGCAAATTGTTAGTCCCAAACCTGTAAAAACCATACCCAAAATAGTGGAAGACCAAAAAACCAATACCAAAAAAAGAAAAAAAATTAATTAAAATAAAAAACCCAATACAAAAAAAAAGTAAAGCCCACCAATATCAAATTTGGCCCATTAATCTCAATGCCCAACATAACAAAAAAAATCAAAAAATAAACAAAAGCCATAGTCTAATAGATCCTTTTAATTGGAAACCTAATACCTAAAACTCTAGTAGCCCAAAAAAAAAACATAAAAAAGTTAAACAAAAAAAGCCCACATTTCTCTAACCCATTTAATCCAATACCTGAAGGATAAATGGAAGCCCAATACCAAAAAAAAATTGAAAATAAAATAAAATAAAATAAGAGAAGGAAAAGGGATGAGGACAACAACCGTACAACCATCCTTCATTGCCCTCCTCTATTGCATGCACGAGACTCTTATTGCACTTAGATGATTACATTGTCTGCCACGATTAAAAAGGGGAACACCCACTAACACTGAAAACGAGCTACATTAAAAAAAATATAAATTAAAAAAATTAAGAAAATTAAGGGTCTATTTGATTCTATTTTGATTTTAATGTTTTCAAAACATATTTTTTTAGAATAAATTTTGAAAACAAAAAAAATTAAAAAATCTGTTTGAATCATTATTGTAAAAAATTGATATTTTCTGTTTTTTTTTTTATTTTGTAGAACAAAAGTTACAAAACATCTAAAAAATATTCTGATTTTTTATTTCCAAAAACATAATTCTTTTTTTTTATTTTGCAAAACACTTCATTAAAAACACATTATTAAACAAGTTATTTTGTTCTTAAAAATAGAAAACTGTTATGAAAATAAAAAATCAAACAGGGCCTAAATTCCTAGTTGTAAATGTAGAAACTCTCCTTTAACTTTCTTTTGACAAAATTAGAAATTAAAATATACTTTATAAAAATATCAAAAATATATATTTAAAAAGAATCAAATCAAATAAGAAATATAGAACTAAAAAATGAAAAAATCAATCAATCAATCAAAAAATCAAAGTCAAGCTCAAAATTTTAAAAAGAAAAATTCAGAAAAAAATTCAACAACCAACCAACAAAATCAACCTTTAAAAAAAATTCAAAAGAAGAAAGTTCTAAACAAAAAATCAAAAAAAAGGGGGGGGAGAAAAATTATGGAAAATTAATTAAAAAATCAAAAATCAAAAGGTAAAAAAAATCAAAATAAATAAAAAAGTCAAAAGAAAAATCATTAAAAAAATTCAAAATAAAATAAAATAAAATAATAAGAGAAATAAAAAAAATTTGAAAAAAAAATCAAAAATCAAAAAATGAAAAATGAAAAATCAATCATAAAAAAAAAGAAATTGCCAAAAACAAAAGAAATTAAAAATTAAAACAAAAAAAATCAAAAACAAAAATTAAAACAAAACAACATCCAACCTTTTCTATCAAGTCAAACTACGTAAATTTTAATCCCTTTCATAAAGTTATAGGCCATAAACTCTCATATTAGGTCAAATTTGTTCGTGTAAATAAATATTTTTTTATTTTTCTTTAATTTCATTTCTTTAATTTACTTTTGCATGTGATTACTAGGAAAATTAAAATAAGATTAAAGTCATATTAATTTTATATAATTAACTTAGGGTAACCGTTTTTAAGAATAGATGTAATAGGGTACCTAACATCTTTCCCACTCACAATCAACTTTCGAATATTTATTTGGTTTGTAATCTATTTTTCCTATAAAAAAGGTTTTTTTTCTAAAGTTTTACTTTTAAAAAAAATAAAATTTTAATGATGACTATACTACTTGATTTGATTTTGTTTTTCGAAATCAAAAATTTTTTTTAATTCTTTCTGGCGTCACACGATCGCATTTCGAGTGTAACATATACAGTAAGCATCCATATGGCATTTTCAACTTCTTGTGAATTTGATTTGACATAACGATGGTTAAAGGTGTTGTCATTGTGCATGTCCACTCTGTGATCGTCTTTGAGATAGGCCACCAAATAAGGTATATCACCAATAACAGTGCATTTTGATCTAGTACATGGACAGTTGTAAGGTCTATATGCACATTGACATTCATGTTTTAGCATACAATAATATGGATATATGCCTATGCACCCAAAATCTTGATATTTATGGGGACGTTCCAAAGATGCAGCCACTTTCTTTAAAGCCAGACATCTAATATTGCCAAGTTCATGCCTATAAGGAGGGCATCGATTGTGGACCCTAGGTTTGCAACCTAAGCATAAGGTGACCATTTGAACACTGCAACAAAGATGAACAACAAAGAAAGGTCTATTACTTAAATTTCCAAATGAATATTTCTTTCCTTATTAGACAATTCTTATAAATTTTTATTCTGATAGAAATACCACCACTAACTATATAAACTCAAATTAATATACCAAAAGTCACTGAGTTCTCACTACAACAATGTGTATAAAATCTGTAATGAATAAGGAAATCATTAAGTTTAGACTTTAATGGTTTAAGCACCTCCAATGCTTTTAAAGGAATCACAAATTATGAAACTTTAGAAAACAAAAGAAAGAAGGCACTATCTATATTCTAGCATGAGAGAATTGCAAAGTATAATCCAAATGACAACAGCCAAGTACCAACTACTGCATTCTTCAAACAAATTACTAAGATTTTATTTTCTAAGAAATAGCACGCCCACATATCCTTCCCCCCCCCCCCCCCCCCTTCTCAAAAAAAAGTATACCATCTTATCATTCATTTCCATTGTACAAAAAAATTCATATTTCATGTACCTTATCTCATCTAATAAACAAAAGCAAGATAACGTTGGATTTACAAATTAATTATTCAAGCATATAAATCATATAAATAGCATATTATTGAAGTGATCAAGTCTTAAAATATATGTTTTGTTTTGAAGTGAAGGACTAATTGCCTAAATAATAATCTTGAAAAGTAAATGACCATTTTTACCTATTACTTAGGAGTTATAAGGTTAGGATTTATGGTATTTCCTATACTTACATACTTGTTCTAAAATACTTAACTTGATAGTTATGACTATTTTTAGGTTGGCTTCTAGAAGTATATAAATTTAGGATAAACCCAGTGTATGCAAGGCACCAAAGGTGACTGACTTGCATCTACTAGAAAGGCACTAGCGAGTGCTTAAATGAAGACTCCTTGCCTTAATGAACAAGAGGCTTGGAGCTGAGGTGAGCATCTTTGACTACATTGGGGTGTTAAAACCATGAAGTGTATTTCTTGTACATTATGTGTATGTGATTTGGAGTTTATTTTTTACATTATATTATGTCATTTTCTTCTCTTTGTAGTCATCTCTGTCCTTTTTGTTTTGTAACTTTTAGTGTATTTTAAAGGTGGATTACATTTCTTAAATCTCTTTTTTTTCGTTTTTAAGTGCTTGGAGCTATGGAACTTTTGGTTGATATTTAGTTTGACAGATATCTTTAAGGACTGTTAGATTTGTAATATAAATTGTTATTCTATGTGTTTCACCACTCAAATATTATTATTTAATTTATAGGCCATCACCACTCAAGTATTTGTACAGCTTATGCATACGTACATCTCTATTTCTTCAAACTTTTTAGTTGATGATGTTACATATTGAATGACACAGGTTGTTTCTAAGGTCTTAGACAAAACTTGAAACACGCTCAGAAGGATACATTTTTTATGAGGAAAAGTCAACATCATCATCAGCGGAGTTTCTAGTTTTTAAACTTTTTGAGATCTCAACTGTCTGATTTGGCAACTTCAAGCTCAAATCTGACATCTCCTCACCAATTTACATAGACCTTTGCCTTATTATATCCTACCCTTCCCTCCTTCAGCAAATCCCCTAAATTCTAATTTCATCTATCTTTTTTACTTCCTTTGACCTTGTCTATGGTGTCCCTTACATTGCTCTACCCATTGCCACTTATGTCTTTGTGAGTCAGAACATACCCATGGTCATGCGTTGCAAGAGAATCATTGATTGCAACATTGCTAAAGCCATTGAGGATGAATTCAAGCCTGGCCAAAGTTGTTAAATCATTGAGGACCTAGTTACTAGTAGCACATTGATTTTGGAAACTATTACACCATTATGTGGCACAAGATGAAGGTCAGTGATGCTATCATTTTAATTGATAGAGAGTAGGGCGATAGAGAGAATTTAGAGGAGAATGGCATTAAGTTGCATGCAATTACTAAATTAATTGAAATGGTCAAAATTTTAAGGGAAAAAGGAAAGCTTGATGACAAGACCATTGCGATTGTAGTAAAATTTTTAGAAGAGAGTCAAAAGGTTGCTGCTTTGGCAAAGGTGGAGAAGCTTGCTACAAGGATCAAGGCTTTTTCATTTGAGAAGAGGACAAAGTTGTCAAAGAATCCAAAAGGAAAGAGGCTTTTTGATATAATGGCTAAGAAGGAGGGTAATTTATGTTTGGTTGCATATGTTGGAACTACAGCATAATTGCTTAAAATTGCTAAGAAGGTGAGAACTTGGCCTTTCTTTTAGGATAAATTATTTTTGTGTTTGGCTAGATCATTTTTGTGAATTGGGTTTTAGATAGAAGTTTGGCATAAGTAAATTATTTTTCTTTCAACTAATTTGGCTTCTGTTGTCAAGTTTGGCCTAAGATATGCTTGTTGAAAACTCATGTGGACATTTTGCTAGATTTTACTCTTGATTTTGGTTCTAAGCTTTGCTTGGTATATATCTAATAGAAGTGCCCCTTTTTTGTGTATATCTATTTTGCCTTGGCTTTCAAGATTGCAAAACAAGCTTTTGCTTCTTAGTATTATTGACATTTTTACATTTTAGTATATTTGTTGCATTTGTTAAAGATAAAATGTTGATTTCCTATGTATTACCTATGATAAGAGTGCTATAAGATTTTGAGTATCATGTGATAAGTTTTGAGGAATTACTTAATTTCCTAGTCTAGCTTTATCGGACATATTGTTTATTCTATTGAAGATTGCAGAAAAATGTAACTTAATATTTGAGGATCATAAATTTGTTGGCATTGGTAACACAATGACCATGCAGTATGAAGGATAAGACCTTGCTCTCCCATTTTGGATTTTTTTACAAATTCTTTTAAACTTTTTTTCTTTTTGGGATAGAGACAAATTTCTTTGATTTGTTTGTGCTTTAATGTGATGCCTTTCTATTCTGTTATATGAAGAGGGATCTCTCATATATTAGATTAGGCTGATATAGTAAATGCCTACATTATCTTTGGTCTTGCAATTGTGGATGGATTGAAACTAAAAGTTTGTAATACTAGACATAATATTATCATGAATGTAGCAAGACCTTAATTGATAGCCTAACATGCCTTGAACTGTACTCAAGGTTTGCCTCGTGGTAAGGGTCTGTTGCTGCTTGTTGAGATGAGTTCTGCCAGTAACCTTGCCAAGGGAGATTATACTACTGCTTTAGTGAAAATTGCTTATGATCATTTTGATTTTGTTATTGGCTTTATTTCGATCAATTCAGCATCATGGGCGGGGGCGCCTGTAAATCCTTCTTTCATTCAGGCAACTGCTGGAGTTCAAATGGTGACTGGTGGTGATGCCTTAGGACAGCAATATAACACCATATTTTGTAAGTTTTTGCATGTTGCCATTCATCTGCCTATGTTTTACATGTCTATATGTATTGCCAAGTTAATCATATGCAGAAGTTGACCATATATGAGTTACTTTACTCTTAACTTAGTTTTAGTTGTTTAGGGTGAAAAGATATCTGTTGGTACTAACTAAAGGGCTTGGAAGACGAAAGAGGGTGATCTAGTTTCAATCTCAAGAGTAGCTAAAAATGAAGCTACTTAGTATTTGGGAGGCATTTGGTATATTGTTATTTTATATTTTATGATATTTTGGCACCATGCAATAGGATAACAACTTATAGGATACCATGTTATTTAAAATGCCAATTTTATTATGTCAATTGAAAATTGCCAATGAATGGATATAAATAGCGTTTTATAAAAGCTAATAAATTTAAAAGGAGTGCAATGTCAGATCTCTATAGTGTTTTAGTGATATGAGATACCACCTAAAAGATGTGCTTCTAACATACTTAAATATCTTGGATGACACGCATCATCTTGGATAGAATAGTAGTAAACAAAGATATCTTAAATGGCAATTCACATATAAAATGTCAAGTTCAAAATCAGAGTGCACTAGGTGCCTCTTTAGTTTGCATTGAATAGGAAAATGGATTAGAATAAACAAGAATTGTAACTGTGCTATCTTTGGAATTAATGATCATTTGGATATGATGTGGATTTTTAATGTATGTTTTAATTTATAGGATATTTGGGGCAAATACCTATAGATCACAAAAATAAATAAATGAAATAATGCAAAATGAAATCTTGGTTTGTAATTTCTCATCATATCAGGGTGGATTTTCTCTTTGCTCTACTCTTATTTCATTTGTGCAGAACATCAATTTGTTTTTGAATAATGATTTTACTTCTTAATAGCATCAAGATTTATCTTAAAATGATTTTATGTGTTGTCTTCCCTTCTGGATAGCTTGGTTGTGGACTTGTGGTAGAGATATCAGCACTTGTACCACCCTCCTCCTCAATATTATTTTGTTGAAATTACCTTAATGCAGTATTTCTTTCTGCTGCTTTTTGCCATTTTTGCAATTTATTAGTACTTTTAAGAAGAAAACTTTTTTCAATAGCATTATCACACAAAAAAGAATGTAATCAATAATATAATGTTTGAGTTATTTTTAATGTTTCTATTGAAAAATCTGATAACAAACATTTAAAAAAATTTATCTAACTTTAAAGAGTTTGCAACTTTTTGACATTTGACTATTGGACCAAATGGTGTTGCAGGTGATCTTTGATAAAAGCAGTGACATCATAATAATGGTGTGTGGCATCATCAAAGCAGCAAATCCAGTTGAAACAGCGCGTGAATGCTGTCTTCAAGGATGGAATGCATATTCGGCCAAGGGCACTTGAGGCCTCTATTTCGAAAATTTAAATGGATGGGTCAAATTTCTTTTCCTGTGGCATGTTTAATTTCACTAGAAACCTTAGAGGAAGCTCTTGGGTAAAATATGATGTCCAATAACACAGTGTGAATAATATATGTGGGTGACCCTTTTGTTTTCTTGTTTATAGATGTTTTATTCTTGATGGTACATCATTTTTAAGTTTTCATAATAATTATGGAGTTGCTCTCTAATTAATGAAAGTAGTTATTATTAGAAATCGAAACATAAAGTTACGCTCCAATTAATTGATCTCTCTTTCGTAAAAACTTTCAGTTTGATTTTTTTTTTAAAATTAATTGAATCAATATTGTTTTTTAACATCTAAAAATAATATAATTAAATTTTTTGGTGTTAATTTTGTTTTTATGATAATGAAAAATGATGTTTTAGTTAATTGACTAAAGTAGATCCAATGAATAAAAAATAATCAAATAAAATTATGTTTTACTTATGTGTTTCCCTTTTAATCTTTAAATTGAATAAAATTTAGAGCAATTTTACTTAATCAGTCCTATTAAAAGTCCGTGTGATTAAAGTCACAGTCACTTGTGAATTAAATATAAATTCAATCATTTTATGTGATAAAACAAAACAAAACTTATATGAATAATTTAATTTCATTATTTTTAAAAGTTAAAAAATAACAATAATCAATTAAAATTAAAATGATCAAATTTAAAAAAAGAAAACACCAGGACTGAATATATATATATATATATATATATATATATAATCTTTTAAATAACATTTTTAACCAGTAGAAATATCTACGTCGGCCTGAGCCCTTCATCTTCCATACCTTAGGCCATCGGTTGCAGCGACATCTGTCTCCGCCCTCCCCTGCGCTTGCAATTGATATTGTGATCCACTCTGTCAAGTTCAGCTAACTGATCTTCGCTTTATTCCTCTATTTCACATTCCCTTCGATTCGATGCCATAGCATATGCGTCTCGCGTTTTCCGTTTGGCGAAGTAGTGTTGGTGCATCGAAGACTCTTCTTTGAATCTGAACTGAAAATGTTGCTATCTTCAGCTACAACAAGGTATGCCTTCTCCAAATTTCATCTCTTTCTAACATCTTCTCCATCTCCCTTCCTTCTTTCTCTCCCCTATGCCCTCAATCTGAAGTTCTGTGTTTATTCCCATTCCCCAAATCTGAATAGCGTCCACGACGCTGTAGCTTCGTTCAATCGCATGCTCCTCATGCGTACCCCACCCTCCATAGTCCAGATTGATAAGATTTTAGGATCACTTGCAAAGACCAAACATTACCGAACTGCTATCTCACTTTTTGCACAAGGGGAATTGAAGGGATTCGCACCATCTTTATTTACACTGAGCATCTTAATCAATTGCTACTGTCATGTAGGTGACATGGCTTTTGCTTTCTCTTTATTGGGAAAGATTTTCAAGTGGGGTCTTCAACCGGATACTGTAACGATGAATACACTTATGAAAGGACTCTGTATGAATAATGAGCTTGGGAAAGCACTAGACTTTCATGATGACCTAATGACAAAAGGATTTCGGTTTGAGATATTTACTTATGGCACATTGGCAAGTAGGCTATGTAAAACGGGAAAAACAAGAGCAGCCGTTAAATTGCTCCAAATGATGGAGAGACAGGTAATTAAAATTAAGCCTAATTTAGTTATTTACAACACAGTCATTGATGGCCTCTGTAAAGAAGGACTTGTAACTGAGGCATGTGATCTGTGTTCTGAAATGATTGGACGAGGAATATTTCCTGATATTGTCACCTACAACACTCTAATCTATGGATTCTGCAGCATCCATCAATTGCAAGAAGTCGCTCAATTGCTAAATGAAATGGTACTGAAAGACATCAACCCTGACCATTATACCTTTACTATACTGGTTGATGCATTTTGTAAGGAAGGAAGTATCGCAGAAGCTCAAGCTGTCTTTGTAGGATGATGAAATGTGGTAAAAAACCTGATGTTGTTACCTACTGTTCTTTAATGGATGGGTATTGTATGAGAAATAATGTTACTGAGGCAAGAGAAGTATTCAATAGGATGATCAAAAGTGGTTTGGCACCTGATGTTTGGTGTTATGGTATTTTGATTAATGGATATTGTAAAATCAAAATGGTGGATGAAGCTATGGAACTCTTCAAAGAAATGCATTGTAAAAATTTGGTTCCCAATACTATCACTTACAGTTCTCTTATCGATGGCTTGTGCAAATCAGGGAAAATTTCATATGTGCAAGATCTTGTTTATGAGATGCATCACAATGGTCAGGCCCCTAATATAACAACTTACAATATTTTGTTAGATGCATTTTGCAAAAGGCAACATCTTGATGGTTTGTGCAAAGGTGGCAGACTAAATTTTCCACGAGGGATTTTTGAGTACCTTTTGATCAAAGACCATTGCCTAAATGTCCGCACATATAACATTATGATCAACGGTCTTTGTAGAGAAGGCTTGTTTGATGAAGCAATGAACTTGCTTTCAAAAGTGAAAGAGAATGGCTGCCTCCCTAAGTCAGTAACGTTGGAAACACTTATTGGAGCTCTTCTGGAGAATAATAAGAGTGATAAGGCAGAAAAGCTTCTTCATGAAATTATCACTAGAGATCTTTTAAAACAATAAACCAATGTCAGATACACTAGTCTTGATTTTTGTTACAATTGTATTTATGTTGAAATTTGCCTGAAATAGTTTACAAATGTTTGCTTCTTTTGGGTAAAATTTGTTGGATTATTCCGTGGTCTGATTGTTGTTGAAGTCATATGTTTAATGTAGTAATTTTGACTTTGTGTTGCTTTAGGATTGGTTAATTTTTTTGTCTTAACACGAGTTTGGTCTTCTTCCTTTATGGTTCATTACTGATTTGATTTTTTGACTTTGAGGCGTATCTCCGATGTTTCTCATGAGCTACCGCCTTTCTGATTTAAATTGCACTTAAAACAAAAGTGAAATTTTCTTTGATTTCATCATCTAAAGTGATAATCCCTTGAAGAATATTATGGGCCACTTAAAAATTCACTAGGTTATTTTGCAGCCGAGAAAAAAAATGTCTGAACTTATTAGGGAGTATAAGTATAAATAAGGGTTTAGAGTCTGTATTGTACTAGTGTTATTGTTGGATTTGCCTAATGGTTTGCAAATGCTTGCTTCTTTTGGCAAATTGAATAAATATTGTTTTGTTATGAGTTCAAACTTTGAAGTCCTAGGGGATGCCTCCTTGTCCTTTGTTTCAGGAGAAGTTTAACTATCATGAACATGTGATGCTTAAATGCTTGAATCTCCAATGTTCTTATTTATACTTACAATAAATGAAGCAGTAAATTGGAGTATGGTAGAAAGTGATTTTGTCAGTGGGTAGGCCTTAATATTTTTATTCATTGCATATCTAACATTAGGGAAGACTTGTAGGTACGTCTGTGTGTAGTCAAAATTTAAATGAGCGTGTTCTTTAAGTTAATTTGTAAAATTTGAACATTTTCAAATTTCCCTGTCGGCACAGTCCGTACCGGATAGTCATGATATAAAATGTTGTCCGTAGATTCTTCATCTATATCACTTAAATTGTAGGAAAAATTATAATTAAGGATGTTGATCTTATAAAATTTACAATAAGGAATTTTAAAAATTAAATTACCCTTGAGGATTGCAATTACTATTAGATTTTAGGAGATTTATTATTGATTTTAAAGAATTTATTAAAAGTGTTAAAATTTTCTTTTATTTTTATATTTCTTTTATTTTGTGTAGTCTCTATTTGTACATTCATTTTCTTAGTATGGCACAATGGCTGGCTATAGATTTTACTCTCTTGGATTTAGGTATATGGACGGAAGATGAGCATGGGTTTGGATATGAGGATTTTTCTTGATATTTTTAAGAGTTTGGTTCTAGGTAGAATGGTACTCACTCCCTCCTAGGTTCGTGGTATACATCTAGACATTATGTATGTTTTGAATTATGCTAGTATGCCGTTTGAGATTTTTTTTTTAATATATAAATGGATTTTATATAAGAGAGTATCAACTTAAGAAAATCTTAATGAATTTTTTTCTCATAGGTTTAGACTCGAGGACTTAAGAATTCAATGGAAACTGGATTGACATGAATTGGTTACCCAATTAAGGTTTGGGTTGAGGGATGGAAAAGTATTGTTTCCTAATTTGGGGATGAATGCGGGATACATTAACCATAACCTATCTATGCTTATCCCAAGGCTTAAGTAAAGTTTTTTTTTTCTTATTTAATGTTTACTATTCATGATTTTAAGCAAAACACAATGTATAGATAAATATTTTGAGTGGTTTAATCATATGATAGTAAAATATAAGAATCAAGCCTTCACTTCTTTTTTTTTTTTTAAGTTTATATCAATACCTACCATTGTTCAACAAAAAAAAAAAAGTTCCACACATTGTGTTAGAAATCTAATATATATTTATATATAACGAATTTCACTCAAAATATTGGTTGAAATGAGGTGCTTTAAAATTACTTAATTTTTTTAATTTTTAAAATTAGTTAATTTTAATCATTTTTATATTTGAATCGTATGCAATATGAACTACATTTATCTTCTTTTCCATCTATTGTTACTCAATTTATGCAACTTTTTTAATAATATGATTAACTTCATATAATTTTCAATCAATCTCCGACCATTAATGAATATGTTTGTTTTTTCTCTTTCAAAATATTAATTTTAAAAAAAATCTTTGCCTCATATTTAATGCTCTCCATTCTCACTCTTTCCATTCTTCCCTCTATTCATCTTTCTTTTTTTCTTTTCATTTCCACTCCTTTCCCAATTTTTCATTTTGAAAAAAATCCTAAAATTATCGTAAAAGAAAATTATTTGCCTACCCATGTCAATTTAAAGTAAAATTTATAATAAAGTTAAGAACCAAATTAGAATAAAATAAAATTGAGCAATGTAAGTAAAGTATAAAATAAAGTTTAATGACCAAATTGGAGCCAAATGAATTTAAGGAAAAAATTAAAATTTAAAATAAAGTTAAAGAACTAAATTAAAAGATGAAAGTGAAATTTGAAATAAATTTAAGGAATTGAATTGAAATTAAATAACATTAAGAGATGAAAATAAAATTGCAAGAAAAATGAAAAAAATCAAAAGTACAATTTGCTTATAACTTATTATTCTAAACATCATAATTCAAAGTAAAAAATGGATTGAACTTGGCAAAACGATATCCTATTTTAAAATTTTGTTTTCAACTAAGATAGAAAATTTACTGGGAGCTAATGTTGAGTATCCAAATTTCTAAGTTTTTGTCTAGAAAATTATTTCAAAAAAAGGAAAATACATGTTCAATAATGTGTTGTTGCAAAAAACATGTTATGAAAACTCATGAAGAAAGAGGATGAATTTTATTTAAACTTAAGAATAAAAACTCCTAAATTTTTTTTCCATACCCAATGAAGAATTAGTTAATGTTATATTGGTGGAATCACAAGCATATGAAGAAAATTAAAATTTAAGTATTTACTCTAAGATCACCATTTATACCTAATATAAAACCTTTTCATTTAAGATAAAAAACTATTGTTTTAAATATATAACTTGCCATGACAATTCTTTCTTTCTCCCTTTAAGGAAAGGAATTACAAAAGAAATCCTTAAATGTATAAATTTTTATCAATAGGTTTTCGACAAGGTAATTGCCCAAAATATAATTAAAAATAAATGTGTCAACATCTATAATGTTTACGTAAATGATTATACAATTATCTAGTATGTTATATTATTTAAATTTTTTTATATTATAGTGACTTGATCTTAATTTTTTTCATTCGCAAAAGACAATTTTATGATATTAAATAACATAAAAATAAATAATTTATTAATCTAATAAACAAAATTTTGTCTCATAAAGAATAACACATACCACAAGTAGCCTTGTAGAATAACTCATTCCTAAATATCATTAACACAAAAAGAAACATTAGACGTTGGTTGTTTTTTCCTTTGCTTGCTAGGCCATTTCCAAGGCACTTGAGCATTTGTTTCTTCCATAGGATCACGTAAACATTTGCCAGTATTTCAGTTTATAAATTTGTTTATAGATATTTGAAAAGCTCATATTTGACATTTTTTTTTCTTTGTTTAGCTTGATCCAATTTTAGCCGCATAAAAAATTACAAATTATTACTTGAAGCTTAGAAAACTATACTTTGTTGATGAAACATTTTATAAACCCTCAACAATCTCAAATATAAACAAGCGCTAGATTTGTACACATTATGTTTTTAGGTACATATAAGACAAGGCATATTTTCAACAATTTTCTAATATATTAATCAAACAAGCACACCAAGGTCTATTGTCTTTTTATAATTGTTTCTTTGTAGAAGAACCTCTATATGTTTTTTTTCTACTAACAAAAACTATCAATGATAGATTACTTCAACATCATATTGTGATTGAGGTAAAGGCAAATCCACAAGAGTTTCACCATAAAAACTTGACAATTGACGCTTCGAGATTTTTTGGGAAAAAATTAACCACTAACAATCTTGAAAAATTATAAGAATTTGAACTTGCACAACAAAATATAGCAAAACTCTTACAAATTTTTTTATGCCACATAAGCCCAGCTACATTATAATGGTGATCATACAAAAAAATTTTTTTGATTGAGTCAATCATGTTGACTAGTTTAACCTAATTTGATCTTACTAATTTTTTTAAAAAATTAATTTATAAAGATTTATATAAAAATTTTATTTTTTTAAGGGCCATTTAAGTATTTTTATCAAAATATTTTAAAAAATAAAATAAAATAACTTTGTCAATTCAAAAAACTAACTTAGTATGATACCGAGTTTAGAAAATGAAAAATGGAGTAAAACCTAGCCAAGCACTAATCTAAACCAATATGCAGCATGACTTATGTTTTGTGTGCACCCTTACTATATTGGTATAATGTAACACTATAATTTCTAGCTCAACTCATGCCTTTGGATGATTTAATATCATGCTTTATGTAAGTTTCTCATGAGAAAGGCAAGAAAATAATGATTATTTTCATGTTGCGTTGTGTTAAAAATCCCATTTGGTGTCACGTGAACCGTGTGGAGTCATACTATACATTTTCATGTTTAATTATATCAATCATTTGCATCATAAAATCATGCTCACAACTCATGGAAGCTGAAATGGAATTCAAAATAACTATGTGTAATTTTGGCCAGATTTGTCCTTTTTTCTTACTAAACTTTGAAAAATCATAACTAATTCTAAAAAAATTAAAATTATACAATCTTAGTCATTATGGAAAGCTATGGATGTCTACTTCACATAAAAATATGCCAAGACCATAACATATATCACAGAGAACATTTGATATCCAAGATGGCCCAAAGGTCGGATTGTATTCTGGAACTGTCACAGAATTCTGTAGAAAATTTTGAAAATGTCCAATTAATTCTAAAAAAATCCAATCCATGCAAATGATACCAATATAGAAAGTTGTAGATATTAACTAGAGAGAAAAAATATCTCCATACCAGTTCATCTAGCCCAAACCTCGGAATTTAATGGAACAGTAACTCATATTGGACAAAATTCTTAATGCTGGACAGAATGTTCAAAAATTCATATCTCCCTATCTAAACCTCCAAATGAGGTGCTTCTAGTTGGCACAAGTCATTGTGAATGTTTAGTTTCTCCATATAAAATTTCATGAAAATTAGACATCATTTGTGCCTCGTGTGATATAATTTATTTTCGGACCAAATGAATAGTGTAGCAAACCAAAACCATAAAAATTGTCAATTTTGAAAAATCATCAAATATTCTGTAGACCTCCAAAAATTATGATCTTTAACTTCCTAAAAATATCTCAATGAGTCCTAATTGTATGCCAAATCTCAGATCAAGAATAACTTAATTGTCCAAAGAGTGACATAGGGTTCCATTATGGTCAATTTTGACTCCATATAGAGTACCAAAATTGTCAAATAACTTTCCTTTGATTTTGGTACCTTTTGGGCAAGTCTAACAGCATATTTAGGACTTGTGTAAGCTACCCAAATGGTTTCAAACCTCATGCATCTCATTTTGGTCATTTAACCCATACTTATGCATATTTCCATAAAACCATTCATGAAACTATCTTTGCCATACATACTCAATTCACATTCCATCATTCACATAATACATTCTCTCATTTCTACATCACATAATATCATAATTATATATGTCTCAATGGTCATAAACCATTTACAACAATAATATACATTATAAAGCTTCATTATGGTTCTAAAAAGCAAAAGCTAGATATATTGAGGTCAATCTCCTTCCTTCAATGTTGTTGACTCCCATTACCATATCCACTTGGTCCACCTAGCATATTATATCATTGTAGAGGAGGAAATGAGATTCAAAGAATCCCAATAGCTCATCTCCCATTCAATCATACATAACATATGCAAAGCAAGCCTTAAAAATGCATGCATAGTTATTATGGAAGTCATGAGCATTTAAGAAACAAGCTTGATATGTGAATAAGCCATGCAAAACATTTAAGAGCTCACCAAGTGTTTGGATTGGCCTCACACTTCTCTTCATAGATTTTGGACTTGCCTCACCCATTCTTTAAGAGTTTTGAACTCAACCACACTCTTGGGAGTCCATTTTACTTTTGGGAGACTCTTTGATATGTCTCAACTAATCTCAAGGGTTCTTAGCTCATCATCACCATGGTAAAGAATTATTGGCCTCTCCACACCCAAGCAAATTCAAATAAATATCATACATTCATTTGAAAACATAACATGACATCATAAAATCATGGCATATACAATCATGCTAACATACTTTTCATGACTTGAAAATAGACTCACACATTTTAAGACGAGCTAAACACACATCCATGCATGAGAGAAGGTAGAGAGAGCTACTTTGTACACAATTACACCCTTTTCCCTTTTGATTCAAATCTCCTCTTTCGACTACACACCCACAAATTGGTAGAAATGGTTTCTCTTATCCTAGATATAATTATGGGACCCAATTAGGTTCATGAAACATATTCTAAGGCCACACACCTTGGTTAAATACTAAATTGCTCTATAACCCCTATTATGGTTCATAAATGCACCTAATGAAACAACACCTCTCAAATAATTTTTAGGTCTTATTCTTTCCTTTCAAATATGATTCTTGACTCCTTTTAAGCCTCTTGGAGTTATTACACTATTAAAACAAAAGACCAACATCATGTTGCTTTTGTAGGTCATAATATGAAACTTAAAGCACCGAATCAATTTTTATAATTTCTAAATTTTTTCTAAGGCCTTTTCTCATTTTCATTCATCAAATATGACTCAAGAATGACCTTATAAAAATTTAAAACTCTCCCTAGTTATAGGAACATGCTTTGGCCAAGACTATGCCTAGGTTTGGGTTCCTTGGAGTTTTCTTTGCTTTCTTGAAGGAAGAAGCATGTGGGGAGCATCTTAGGAGTCTCAAGAACTCATTTAAACTATTAATCAAACCTAAGAATCATCACAAAAAATCAAAAATTGAAAGGAACACTTGAAACCCTAGAATTTGCATCTTGAAATCTAATAGTTATTTTGTTGTTTTCTTTGCATATTCTTGTTCTTCTCCATCAAATACTTAAGACTCACCCTTGGTTTGGTTGAAAATTTAACGCCTTTGGGCAGACCATATATAGGTTGCAATATGCACAAGGGAAGGGAGGAGGAAAACTAAGTGGAATAATTACATGATACCTTATTTTTCTTGAATTTCCTTGCTTGTTCTTTGCTTTCCTTGGCCTCTTTACTTGATTTTAGAAAATTTTCCTTTGTTCTTCCTTCAAAACAGCCCCCAAAACTTCAGAAAAATCATGAAAAAGAAGAGGGAAAAAGAGGAGAAGAGAAAGGCTAAGAGAAAGCATGAAAAATAAGCAAATTTTCATACCAACAAGCTTAAATTTCTCCCCCTTCTTCTCTTCCCTTGGTGTGCCACTATCCTAGGGCTTTGCTTTTGGTTTGGGGCTGAGAAATCTGATGCTAAATGAGGAAAAGTGTGAGGCGCCACCTATATATAGGTAGGAAAAATTAACTTTTTCAAAAATTCTAATTTTATCCTTTATACTTTGTATTTTTGTTTCTCCTTCGTTTTATCTCTTTTTTTAGAACCGTCTTTTCCATTATAAATTTAGATTTCCAATTAAATAAAATACCTTTGGAATCACTTAAATCGAAGCTAAAATCATCCTGAATAGATCTGTCAAAATTTGGGTACACTGGCGTTAGAAAACGTCCACCAGAGAGGATTTAACTGTTCCAGGGCTTCTCATGGTTTTTAGGGCCTCTGAAAACCTCAGAGAACTCAAAATTTTCATTTAAAAAGCCTTTCTGTATGAATTTCAAAAATTGCTCAAAATTACGAAAAGGCCATTACGTTTCGTAAGTTTTTTGTCAAAATTAATTTTTTCATTTTAGATCCATTTTTCCTTCCATCTGGGCTAAAATTCTCATTTTTAGAATGCTAAAATATTACTCAAATTTTTTGAGACCTTATCTAATTTATTTCGGGGGACTTGCTTTGAAAACGTGCTTGTTTCCATCTTTTAACAAAAGCCAGACATTACAATTCCCCCCATTTAAAAAATTTCATTCTCAAAACTTAGATAATATACCTCATGGGAAGAGTTCTGGATATTTCTTCTTTATATCGTCCTCTAATTCCCAAGTGGCTTCCTCGGGAGATAACTCCTTTCAAACCACTTTCACTAGCGGTATTATCTTATTTCATAATTGTTTGAGTCTAACGTCCATAATTTGATCTGATGATACTATACATGATAGATCATCCTATAACTGTATATTCTCATATTCTATGACATATGAGGGGTCGGGCTAGTACTTTTTAAGTTGGGAGACATGGAATACATTATGGACTTGGCTTAGGTTTGAGGGAAGGGCTAGTCTGTAAGTCACATGTCCTACTTTATTAAGAATATGGAAAGGACCTATGTATTTTAGACTGAGCTTTTTACTTTTGATGGCCTGACCTATCCTTATGATTGGAGGCACTCTAATGAAGACATGGTCTCTAATCTCAAACTCTAACAGCTGCCTGCGTTTATCTGCATAACTTTTCTATCTACTTAGGGCCTTCAGAAGTTGTTTTCTAATGATTTCTATCTGTCTAGAAGTTTGGTCCACTAACTCTGGGTTTATAAGGCTTCGTTTTCTTAGTTCAACCTAACACATTGGGGATCTATACTTCCTCCCATACAATGCCTCATATGGTGCCATTTGTATACTTGTGTGATAACTGTTATTGTAGGCAAACTCCACTAGAGGCAAGTGTGTATCCCAATTCCCTTTCATCTCTAATACACATACTCTCAACATGTCATTTAGGGTTTGGATGGTTCTCTCTATCTGTCCATTCATCTGAGGGTGATAGGCTGTGCTAAATCTAAGTCTGGTACTTAGAGCATCCTGTAATAATCTCCAGAAATTCGATGTGAATCTGGGATCTCTATTTGATACTATGCTCCTAGGCACATCATGTAGTCTAACTATCTCTCGTATGTACAGTTGGGCTCATTTGTCTAGGGTATAAGTGGCTTTCATAGGTAGAAAATATGCTGACTTTATTAATCTATCAACTATTACCCATATTGCATTATACCCCGATGATGTCCTAGGTAAACCCATGACAAAATCTATAGCTATGCTATCTTATTTCCACTCTAGGATATCTAGGGGTTGAAGTAACCCAACTGGCTTCTAATGTTCCATTTTTACTTTTTGGCATACTAGATATTGGGAGATATACTCTGCTATATCTGTTTTCATTCCGGGCCACCAGAACATTTTCTTCAAATCCTAGTACATTTTATTATTGTCTGGATGAATGGTGTACTTGCTCTTATATGCCTCATCTAATATCTTCTCTCTGATTTTTGTGTTTCTAGGCATATACAGCCTATACATGTACCTCACTATCTATCCTCAAATAGATTGAACTCCTGAATACTACCCTGGGCTATCTGGGCTCTAATCTTATTCACATGATCATCTGTGTGCTGGGCCTCTCTTATCTGATCCCTCAAGTCAGTTTCTATTCGGGTCTCACTCATTAATAGCTTCCCCAAATATACCTCGTAGGAGAGACTCATGTTTCTGAATCTCTCAAGTAATTCATGTTCTAGGATCATCATACATGCCATGTGTATGGATTTTTTACTTAGGGTATCAGCTACCACATTAGTCTTACCGAGATGATATTTCAGTGTGAAATCATAATCTTTCAAAAATTTTAACCATCTCCGTTGCCTCATATTCAGCTCTTTCTATTCAAATAAATATTTGAGACTCTTGTGATTGTTGTGAATTTCTATTGCAGCCATATATAAGTAGTGTCTCCATGATATCTTGTTTTCCTTAAATTTTCTTGCTTGTTCTTTGCTTTCCTTGGCCTCCTTACTTGATTTTCAAAATTTTTCCTCTGTTCTTCCTTCAAAACAGCCCTCAAAACTTTAGAAAAATCATGGAGAAGAAGAGGGAAAAAGAGGAGAAGAGATTGGCTAAGAGAAAGTATGAAAAATAAGTAAATTTTCATACCTACAAGCTTGAATTTCTCCTCCTTCTTCTCTTCCCTTGGTGCGCCACTCTCCTAGGGCTTTGCTTTTGGTTTGGAGCTGAGAAATTTAATGTTAAATAAGGGAGAGTGTGAGGCGCTACCATATATAAATAGGAAAAATTGACCTTTTCAAAAATTTTAATTTTTCCATTCGTACTTTGCATTTTTGTTTCTCCTAATTAAATAAAATGCCGTTGGAATCACTCAAATCGGAGCTAAAATTGTCTCGAATGGATCTGTCAAAATTCAGGCACACTAGTGTTGGAAAACGTCCACCAAAGGGGATTTAATTATCTCGGAACTTCCCATGATTTTCAGGGCCTCTAAGAATCCTGGAGAACTCAAAACTTTCATTTAAAAAACCTTTCTATGTGAATTCTAAAAATTGCTCAAAATTACAAAAATGCCATTACGTTTCGTAGGTTTTTCGTCAAAATTTGTTTCTTCATTCTAGCTCTGTTTTTTCTTCCATTTGAGGCTAAAATTCTTATTTTTAGGAGGCTGGAATGTTACTCAAATTTTTTGAGACATTATCTAATTCATTTTATGAGACTTGCTTTGAAAAAGTGCTCGTTTTCATCGTTTAACGAAAATCAGACATTACATATAACCTCCACATGTTTAACATAACAATAATTTTTTCCTACAATTGAAGATATATATAAAAACGTTTGTCTGGCAAGAGACAAAAACCAGTCATTTACACTAAATTTATAAACACTGCTCTAAGCCTTAAGCATGGTTGTTCTTGTGGTCAACATGGCAATCTTTATGACACTAAATTATTTACTATTTTATTCCAAAATTATTTTCAAATATTGTTTTATCTCATCATTCTCATATTGTTTACATTTTTTTGGGTTAATATAAAAAATGTAAACTTTGGATACACTAACTCCACAACATTAATTATATGGCAACTTTCAAACAACAGGTAACGCCATTATATTAATTATAAGTTTCTTCTTTTTTTATTCTTTTTTAATTTTAAAATTTTAATAGTGGAGTAGGAGTATTCCCTCTTCCTAATCCGTGTTATTCTCTTCAAATGGTGGCTTTTGTTGTCCAAGCAATTTATAATAAACCATGGACGTTTATGGAAGAAAGAGAGAAGAGGGTGGCATGCTAAATTCTATATCTCTTCATAAAAATCATATGAAGAGGTACAACTTTTTATTTATGTAAGTCATGTAAGGATAAGCAAAGAGAGTTTGCTTCATAGAATACAAAGAATAATACATGATCAGAAGATCAATACCAATACGAGAAAAAACCTGCACTACATAATATTCAATTCAATCTAATGCCTAGAATACCGATGAAGAAAAGTAATTTCTCGTCATTGTTCCTTCCAACTTCTCCCTGTAACTCGTAGCTTCTACTCCTTTCAATCCTTCCCTAAAAAGAAGAGAGCTATGTTTTGTTGAATGATGAGACCATCAAAACTATCACAAACCTTTTAATGGCTGTCCCTAATGCTTTGAGGCAACCCTTCCCAAGTCATCTTTTTTCCCATTTCCACCTACCTCAACAATATAGCTATAGTTCTTTACCACATTATTGTTACCCATAAATCACAAAAAGATTATGTACACCAGAGCCATTCCAAGTTGAAAAGCTTTAAAATGTAAGTACTAACTTAAGAAAACCTAAAAAGCCAATGTAAAATCCAAAAATTAGTTAACATTCAAGTTATGCTAAAAAATCAATACACACAGATCCAAGTATAAATAAATCGCATGAATAAGAACCTTGTATAGAATATAAGAGTATACTTGGATTAAGGAGAATGGAGAAGGGATTAAAAGGATAGGCTTGATTAAGATTTAAATCAAAAGAATGGTTTAAAATATTTCCTTCCTTTCTCCTTCATTCTCTTAAATCTAAACATATCTTCATGGCAGCAAGGCCAATATAGTTACATTTAGATCTATCATTTATAAACCACTTTGAAATATCAAAATCAGTGTTTTTGAGATCTCCCACTATAGGCACAACACAATCTTTCTAGTGTAGAAATATTACAGACTCTATTGTCAATCTAGCATTGGAAATGCAAGTGATAGGAAGAAGAAAGTGGAAGCTCGTCAAAGTATACTGTTAGCATCCATGTGGCATTTTCAACCTCTTGTGGATTTGATTTGACATAACAATGGTTAAAAGTGCTACCATTGTGCATGTCCACTTTGTGATTGTCTTTTAGATGGGCTAGTAGATAAGGTATATCACCAATAACAGCGCATTCTGATCCAGCATATAAACAATTGTAAGGTCTATATATACATTGAGATTCATGTTTTAGCTTGCAATAATATGGATATAGGCCTATGCACCCAAAATCTTGATATTTACAGGGAAGTTCCAAAGATGCAACCACCTTCTCCAAAGCTAGACATCTAATATTACCAAGTTCATGCCTACAAGTTGGACATCGGTTGTGGACCTTGGGTTTGCAACCTAAGCATAAAATGTGACCATTTGAACACTACAACGAAGATTAACAACAAAGCAATGTCTATTACTTTAGTTTCTGAATAAATATTTCTTTCCTTATCAAACAATTCTTATAAATTTTTATTCTGACAGAAATGTCACCACTAACTATATAAACTCAAATTTAATATAACAAAATTCACTGAATTCTCACTGTAACAATGTGCATAAAATCTTCAATGAATAAGGAAATGATTAAGTTTAGTCTTTAATGGTTTAAGTACCTCTAATGCTTCTAAAGGAATCACAAATTACAAAACTCTAGAAAACAAAAGAAAGAACTCTTTGCATTCTAGCATGAGAGGATATCACAGCATAATCCAAATGACAATTACCAAGTACCAACAACTACATTCTTTAAATAAATTGCCAAGACTTTATATTCTAAGAAATAGCACTCCCACCTATTCCACCCTCCTCCCAAAAAGAAAAAGAAAGAAGCCTACCTTCTGATCAATCATTTCTATCGTATGAAAAAATTCATATTTCATGTACCTTATCTAATAAACAAAAGCAAGATAACGTTGGACTTACAAGTTAACTATTCAAGCATATAAATCATATAAAATAGCACATTATTGAAGTCATCAAGTCTTAAAATATATATTTCGCCTTATTCCTCTCTCACATTCCCTTCGCGTTTAGATCCTCTACTTGGTGAGACAACAAGCACGTTGAGCTTTGCAAAGAAGCAATGTCATTTGGGATTAGTGAAGAGATCTCAGCCATTTATTTTAGAACACAATCTAACTGTCAATTGTTTTCCATTGTCTTCATGCATTGACCTCGATCCTTCTTTTCCAATCTCCAAGAATTGCATTTTTAGTGCCATCCTTTCCTTCTCGCTGACTTAAGGAGTATGGTCCAAGCGGTTCTCAATATAAGACTTCATCTCTCTAGAGGTGCCTTCGTTGTTGTGACCATTCCTTCAGCTTTCATGGCTAGATAAATTGATGGCTTTCTTTCAAGTTCCAATCAAAATGACCTTTCTTCCTCTAAAATAGCCATGGTTGCAAATAATCCTTCCATTCATCACTGCTTAACTTAATCACCTTCTCACTCACTTTCCTCTCATCCTCAAGATAACTCGCACAAACATCCAATGTCTCTACTTAGTTTCCAAGAAAAATGCATCGGCAAGTGGGATTCTTAGATTGAAAATTCAAATTTCTTTAATCTATTTTAGTATTCTGCGTTTAGGATATGGGACTATCACTGTTTCATCTAATTTTCTTACTATTCGAGCATTAGCTTTGGGGAATCATATAAGATGTGATCTTGTTTCTTTCTTTCTTACAATTAGGAAAGAAAGCACATCATTAGTTCTTTGTGCTTTATAATAGGCATCTATTTAGGGATTATAATTTAAGTAGATCTCCCATTAGAAATAACTCTGTATCTTTTGTTATAAGCAAATTTGGCTCGGTAACAACCGCGTGGCGCCTTTCTCAAAAGAAAAATAAGTAAAATTTGATTTTCTCTTCGAAATTAAAAACCGAATTTAAAAATTGAAATAAATGTAATAGATAGAGTTCAGGGAGTCACCACCAAAATTTTAATTTTTAAAAGGCAAAACTTTGGAAAAATCTTTTTATTTGAAAAATGGTCTGCGAACCAGAAAGTGGATTCGGGAGTCGATTGTGGGTGGGGAAGGTGTTAGGCACCCCACTACACCCGTTACTAAGAACGGTTACCCTAAGTCAATTGTGCAAAAAATAAAATGGCCTAAATTCTATTTTAATTCTCCCTACAAATCACAGACAAAATAAGAATAGAAGAAATAAAGGAAGTAAAATTAAAAGTAGAGAAAGAAAAGAAATCAATATTAAAATAAAATGCAAAGAAATTCAAGAGTTGAATAAAAAGGGAAAGGAAAGAAATGAAAAGAAAAATGTTTTATTTACAAGGGCGGACTTGACCTAGGATGAAAGCCTAGAGCCTACGTACCCTTCAGGAGGGATCAAAGTCCACGTAGTTCGATTATAGATTATATTTTGGTTGATGTTTTTTTGTTGTTTTGTTGTTTTTGTTTGGTTTGTGTTTGATTTTTTAATTTTTTGATTTTTTTTCATTTTTCTTGGTTTTTTTTTTAGCTTTTATATAAGAAAGAGAGTAAAAACCATTTAGACTTTTGCAAATAAAATGAAATGGAGATTAGTTGATGTGTTTTTGTTTACAAGATTAATTTTACTCTCCCTTTTTCCTTTCTTTTTTTTTGTTTTCTTTGTATTGTTTTGTTTTTGTTTTTGTTTTGTTGTTTTTTTGATTTTTTAATTCTTGATTGCTTTTGTTTCGTTTTTTATTTTTAATTTTTTTTTACTTTCAATTTTTTATTATGATTTTTTATTTTTGAAATGATAAAGAAAATAAAATTTACTTTTTCTTTTAACGAATAAAATAATTTTGAAATTGATTGATGTGTTTTAATTTGTTAAAAGTAAACGTAAATTTACTTTCTTTTTATATTTTCTATCTCTCCCTTTTTTTTTAATCATCTTTTGTCTTTTTATTTGCTCTTGCTAGATCCTTTTTTTTTTCTCTTTCTTTTTTTTTTTGTGTCTTTTTCCCTTGTTTTGTTTAATTTTGTCTCTTTTGTTTTGTTTTTGTTTTGTTATTTTTGTTGTTTTTGTTTTTTTTTTTGGTTATTTTTGTTTGATTTTTTTTTTTAATTTTTGATTGATTTTGTTTTGTTTCCCTTTTTGTTTTTACTTTTGTTTTTTTTTTGAAAAGACAAAGAAAATAAAAAGTACTTTTTCTTTTAACAAATAAAATGATTTTGAAATTGGATGATATGTTTTAATTAGTTAAAAGAAAATTTAATTTTACTCTCCTTGCATTTTCAGTTTTTTCTCTCCTTTCCTTATCATTTTTTTTCTTTTCATTCGATTTTTGTTTTTGTTTTTATTGCCCCTTTTTGTTCTTTGTTTTATTTTGTTTTTGTTTTTATTATCTCTTGTTTTAATTTTTTTTTTGCTTTTGTTTTAAAATTTTTTTTTACTTTCTTGATTTTTGATTCACTTTTCCTCTTTTTTAGTTGTTCCTTTTTTTTCCAACCCTATTTTTGTTTTTATTTTGAATTGTCTTTTAATTTTTTTGGTTTTTGTTTCCTTTTTATTTTCTTGATTTTTAATTCACTTTTCTCCCTTGTCTTTTGATTGTTCTTTTTGTTGTTTTGTTTGTTTTTCCTTTTATTATTATTATTATTATTTTTGAAAAACACAAAGAAAATAAAAATTATTATTTTTTAACAAATAAAACAATTTTGAAATTAGTTGATGGGTTTTAATTTGCTAAAGGGAAATTTAATTTCACTTTTCTTGTTTTTTCACGTCTTGCTTTTATCATTTTTTTTTTTTTGCTTTTCATTTGATTTTTGGGTTTTGTTTTTATTACCCCTTCTTTGTTTTATTTTGTTTTTGTTTTTAGTATCCCTTGTGTTTGCTTTTGTTTTTAAATTTTTTTTTTGAAAAGGCTTTTGTTGATTTTTGAATGAGGCTCAAAATATATTGAAATCTGAATATAGGACCCAAAAGGCATCAAGGCAGCTATCTTTGCCACACATGGCCTTTTATTTTGTCTAGATGCTTGAGGGGATATAGAATCCCACGCGACTACCCTAATAAGATAAAACAGAAATCAAATAAAATAGAAAATAAACAAATAAAAATAAAAACAGAAATGGACAGCCAGGAGTTCGTGAAAGTGTGTGCTTGATGTACGTCTAGTCATATTATTGCACCATACTCGAACATATTTACAAGAGAAATAATACAGCAAGATTTAATCTCATCCCATCATCTGGTCATACAATAATTCCCACAGGATGTGCCAGCCAGAGTTCTCCATACACAGCTCCACCTCTGTGCTTGCCTCTGTCCTCAATTTAAATCAAATGCCTGGCTCTCATGGTCACAAACCAGAGTTCCTCAAGTGTCGTTCCCTCGTGATATCCGAGCGGTAAACAACCATACAAACCAGCGAAAGCATGGCAAAAAAAAATGAAACAGAGGACAGGCACACTCGAAAATAGAACTATGATTCCATCAGACATAATGCATGGAGACTACCACAACATATGACCCGACACTACATATTGTATTTCAATCAACAAGAGAGTTTCGAATTAGTTTCATTAGAATCCTCAGCATATGGCCAATGTCAGGAATGAAGCAGAGATAAAGTAAATCATCAGAAAGGCTAACCGTTTACAGATGTACGTAGCAATCCAGGTTCAGAAATGAAAACATATGATTCAGCAATTCAAAGCAATCCAAGTTCAGAAATGAAAACATATGATTCAGCAATTCAAAGCAATCCAAGTTCAGAAATGAAAACATATGATTCAGCAATTCAAGGTTGATTAAAACGAAACTCAGAAACAAAAATCACTAACATATGATTTGGCAATCTGAACTCATCATATTATTCAGCAATCCATAGTTGATTAAAACGAAACCCAGAAATGAAAATCACTAACATGTGATTCGGCAATCTAGACTCAGCATATTACATGTGATTCGGCAATCTAGACTCAGCATATTATTCAGCAACCCATAATCAATTAAAACAAAAGCCAGAAACAGATATGAATTAAGTCAATCAGAAGGGGACTAAGGATTAGGTTTTCTTGCAAAGATGGCTAAATGATTAGCTAGGATTAATAACGCGTTTATCTAAAAACTTGAAATAGGTCAGATTACATTTGAAAACAAACTAAGGTTAAATCGACATCTGACCTGTGCCTTCGTTCAACTCAGAATGCCTTTATTCCTCCTCTGTTTCTCAATCTCGGGCTCCTCTTTCAAATCAAGTCACCAAGAACTTCCTTCCTTCCCCGACTCCTCGCAGCTTTCCTTCAGTTTCTTCAAACTCGAGTCTCCTCAGCCCCAAACCAAAAACCCCGTCGCGATTTTTCACTCGTCCCTTTTTGCCTCTCCGTCTTCCTCACTCGCTTTTTTCTCCCAGAATCCCTTCCTCCAAACATGAAAAACCTCCCGCAATGATTTTCACTCGACCCCTTTAGTCCCCCTGACTCGCTCACTCCCTCCTCTTTTATAGACGAGGCTCCTGGTCCCCTGCATCTCCGTACCCCCTCTGCTCCACTAACCCCAGCGTTTATGCTCACGCACCCCCCCCGTACCATCGCGTCGCCTTGCTCTTGCAGGCGTTGCACGAGATACTGTCAGACAGACGAGAGGGGGGGACCATTCTGCCTAGGGTTTCTTCTCCTTCTCGGTTTCAAGGGTCCCCGATGTATTATTCGGGTTATTGAGTTCGGGTTAGAGAAGCTGGGGACCCGAGCTTCATAGACTGAGCAAAATGGGCCTTCTTTCTTTGGGCAATTTCCTTATTTCTGGCCCAATAAACTGGAGGTCCAGCCTTTGTGAACAGCCCTCCTTTATTTTGATTTGGGCTTTTTTCTTTTCTCCTTTTTTTTTTATAATTTCTTATTTTATTTTACTTTATTTATTATTTTTTTGTTTATGCATGGATTTTTTAGTACCCAGAATGATAATTATTTTTTATTGCTTTTTTATTTTATTTTTCTTTTGATGACTTTTTTTTAAATTGACTTGCTTTTTTTTCTCAATTTGATTTTTCCTCAATTCGATTTTTTCTTCTTTATGAGTTTTACTTATTATTATTTTTTATTTTCATTTTTCTTTTCCTTTTCCTAGTCTCTTTTCCATTTCATTTTTTTCGGATTTCTATTATTCCATTTTGTTCCAATTTTGAGGTTAATAGACCTTCTATTTTTTAATTTATTTTGTTTTCCTTCTTCTTCTTCTTTTTTTTTTTTGGATTTTGTTCGGTTGAAAGAATTTAGTTAATTTTTTTCTATCTTTCTCTTGGGTGTTATTTTATTATTATTATTATTATTATTAAACGACATGTATTTTTTTTGTTGCTATTTTTATAACTCGCTCGGACAAAATACGGTGTTCACAGTTGCTCCTCTTTACTTGTTTCTTGAGCAAAGGAATTAAAAATATAATTTTTGATATGTTTTGCATAAGAAATAAGTAAAGATAAGAACACGTATTTTGTCTAGGGTGATTTGATTGCCCCTTCTTTTTCTTTTTAACAACCTGTAAGAGGGAGGAGCAACCCAAACAAACTTTTTTTTTGTTTTTATTTTTTTTTTATTTGTTTTTTTTTTGACAACCTGTGGGAGGGGGGAAGCGACCCAAACAAAATATGATATTTATGAACTGCCCCTCTTTACTTATTCTTTAAGCGAGGGGATCGAAAATACAATTTTGGTATCCTTAGCTTAAGAATAAGTAAAGATGAAAACATATATTTTGTTTGGGGAGCGACTAGGTCAAAGAGAGTGAACTTACCTGGATGCGCTGGAGTTTGATAAAATTTAATTTGTAAGTACAAGATCTTTGAAGGTGGACTCAGTTTATGCAAGATTTTCGAGTGCTTGGTGTATGCAGGGCCTTTGGGGCTTTGGCACATATTCTGGAAGAACTCTTATTGGTGCCTGTTCTGGCAGGACTTTTGGTACCTATTCTTCGTAGGTCTTAAGGTGCCTGTTCTGCGCAGGACTTTGGGTGCCTATTCTTCGTAGGACTTAAGGTGCCTGTTCTTCGCAGGACTTTTTTGGGTGCTTATTCTTCATAGGACTTAAGGTGCCTGTTCTGCGCAGGACTTTGGGTGCCTATTCTTTGTAGGACTTTGTGTGCCTATTCTTTGTAGGACTTTGTGTGCCTATTCTTCGCAGGACTTTGGGTGCCTATTCTTCGTAGGACTTTGGGTGCCTGTTCTGCGCAGGACTTTGGGTGCCTGTTCTTCGTAGGACTTAAGGTGCCTATTCTGCGTAGGACTTTAGTTGCCTATTCTTCGTAGGACTTAAGGTGCCTATTCTGCGTAGGACTTTGGTTGCCTATTCTTCGTAGGACTTTGGTCGGTGCTTGTTCTTCGCAGGACTTTGAATGCCTTTTTGATGAAACTTTTCTATGTGAAGATTTTTCTTCATTTATTTAGGTTTTATGCAAAGTAATGCACCTATACGAAATGTGTAATGCATGCAAAATGCTTAACTTTTGAGTTTAACACCTTAATGCTGCCTCAATATACATCAAGATCATGGTAGGTGTCAGAAGTATGAAGCATGTGGGATGCTATAATTTATGGAATGCACACATTTTTTGCTGTGCCCCAATATGAACTTGAGGTCCATATAATGTATGTCCAGGTGAAATGCAAGAAGCCTATAAGATGCTTTATGAAATGCCAAGTATTTGTTTTCACTTGCCTCAACATGAACTATGGTCTAAGTAATGTATGCAAATGTAGAATGCATAAAACATGTGATGCAAATCTTCTTTTTGCTTGCCCCAGTGTAAACTAGAGGCGATGTGATGTAGGCAAGCGTGCAGATAGAGAAAACATGTGATACTATTTTATTTTATTATTATTATTATTATTATTTTATGAGATGCAAATTAGTGGGAGATGTATAAAATGTAAGTTGCTCTTTCTTCCTTTTATTTAATATTATCATTTTTCTTTATGACTTTGACTTGATTGGGAATCTTGGATTTTTGGATTTTTTTTTTTAGCATTATTATTTATTATCCTTTTGAATTGACGAGCGAAACATACCCTTTATTTCCGTCCTTCTTTGTTTGTTTTATTTATTTACACATTTTTTAGAAAAATACTGGTGGAGCCAAGGCATATTGTTTACTCAAAACGCTACCCATTTAACCGGACCCAGGGTATTTCGGCTCACATCCAACCGGGAACGTTTGGAGCTCCGCCAACATGGTATTGTGTACTTTCATCTTGGAAATTGGGGTTGCCTTTGTCGTTTGTCCTTTGGAAAAGGAATCATCATATAATTCACATATGTCTCAATGATCAAGTTCGAGATGAAACTGGCATGTCAATGAAGGTCATTTGATATTTGATTCCAGTTTATCTTCCCGGTATTGATTAAGACAATTGGTTCAAAGAGGATTGTAACACTGACATCCCCAATAATTGCTTTGACAAATGTCGTTCCTTAGTCATTAATTCATTTGTAGAAAAACATGAATGTAGCGGTTGCAATACGGACCATGGCTGGTAGCAAAATAGAAATTGTTGGAAGAACAAGTGCCAATTAGAAGTTTATTAAGCAGGCAAGAGTTAGGACAACAGGTAATTTGAGATATATAAAAAAGAAAAAGACGAAGATTGAGAAGTATTTCGAAGAATGTCCTCTACAATTAGTCTGGCCTCCCCCATGTAGTTGATCCTTTACGTCATACAAGACATGCATTCTGCCGAATCCAATGTGAAGTCTATGATTTCCGCACTTCGGCCCAACTTGAACTTCAGATTCCTCCTTACTTTATGCCTAAACATTTCCTCATATTACTTGGCGGTCTTTCCCTTCCTCCTCTGCTCTTCTTTTCCTTCTTCCTTTTTCTTTTCTCCTTCTCTCTTTTTTTTTGTTGCTCTAATTTTTGCCTAGGCCGCCCATTTGGGTTTTCAACCTAGCGAGCTTTTATCATGCTCTGACTTTTGCCTAGGCTGCCCGTTTGGGTTCTCAGCCTAGCGAGCCTTCCTCTCTTTCTTACGCAAAATATTTTTTTACTGCATCGGAGTTGAAAGGCTTAGGCAATTCATGACGGTCCATATCCATCAAAACTAATGCCCCTCCTGAGAAAGCATGGTTCACAATGTACGGCTCTTCGTAGGTAGGTGCCCATTTGCCCCAAGAATCATCCTGGTTGGGCAAAATTCTTTTAAGAACTAACTCGCCGGCCTTAAACTCTCTAGGACGAAGCTTCTTGTCGAAAGCTCGTGCCATCCTCTTTTGATACAATTGCCCATGGCATATAGCGGTAAGTCTGCGCCTCTCGATCATATTCAACTGTTCATACCAAGCCTTCACCCAATCACTTTCATCTAAATTGGATTCAATTAATACCCGCAAGGTCAGGATTTCAACCTCACTTGGTGTGACAGCTTCCATTCCATAAACCAGAGAGTACGGAGTTGCCCCAGTCGATGTACGCACGGTCGTGCCATAGCCGTGCAAGGTATATGGAAGCATATCGTGCCAATCTTTGTAAGTGATTGTCATTTTAGCAATGATCTTTTTTATGTTCTTATTTGCCGCCTCTACTGCTCCATTCATCTGTGGCCGATACGGTGCGGAGTTATGATGCTTGATCTTAAACTGTTCACAGAGTTTAGAAATCTCTGTTCCATTTAGGTTAGTAGCATTATCTGTAATGATCTTTTCAGGTATTCCATAACGGCAAATGATATTTGTTTTGAGGAACTTGCAGAAAACCTTTTGAGTAACACTGGCAAAGGAATTGGCTTCTATCCACTTGGTAAAATAATCAATGACAACCAAAATGAAACGGTGTCCATTTGAAGCCCTGGGATTAATTGGGCCGATTACATCAATGTCCCACATAGAGAATGGCCAAGGGGCTACTAAGTTATGCAACGCAATTGGTGGCGTGTTGATTTTATCTGCATATATTTGGCATTTGTGGCACTAGCGAACATAATCAATGCAATCTTTCTCCATTGTTAACCAAAAATATCCACATCTCTGGATTTGTTTGGCCAACATAAGCCCGTTTGTATGTGTACCGCATATTCCTTCATGCACTTCTGTGACTATCATCTGAGCTTCCCTTACATCCACACACCGTAATAGTGTGTCATCGTGACTTATCTTGTATAGGGTCCCATTGCTGATGAAGAAATTCATAGCTAGACGCCGGATAGTTTTTTTATCACTTTTCGCGACCTCAGCTGGGTATTCCCTACTTACCATATAAGTTTTAATGTCATGATACCAAGGTCGCCCGTCATGCTCCTCCTCTATGTTTAAGCAATATGCTGGTAAGTCTCTGGCTTCCACACAGAGTGGTTGGACTTGGACTCCATAGTCGAGTCGGATCATCACGGCTAACGTGGCTAAAGTATCTACAAATTGATTCTTGTCTCTGGTAACATGATGAAAATTGATTTCTTCAAATTGCTTGACTAACTGGGCCAAAAATTTCTGATATGGGATCAATTTCGAATCCTTAGTTTGCCATTTTTCAGTCACCTGATGAATTATAAGGGCTGAGTCACCATAAACCTCGAGACTTTTTATGCCCAAAGTTACAGCAGCATTTAGCCCATTAATGCAAGCTTCATATTCAGCCACGTTATTAGTGCATTCAAATTCTAACTTAATGGCCACTGGGAACTACTTTCCTTCGGGGGATATGATTACTGCCCCAATACCGTAGCCATGCATGTTGGCAGCCCTATCAAAATACATCTTCCACTGCCCATCATCATCGCCTCCTTCATCTTTATCCTCCTCAATAGCCAATATGTCCTCGTCAGGGAAATAGAAATCCAATGGTTGGTACTCATTTAAAGGATTTTTAGCCAAGTGATCCGCTATGACACTCCCTTTCACAGATTTTTACGTCATGTACTTGACATCATACTCTGATGGAATCACTTGCCATTTCGAGACCCTCCCAGAAACATGTGGGCTCTCAAAAATATATTTGATGAGATCCATCTGAGAAATTAGCCAAGTGGTAAAATAGAGCATGTACTGCAGCAAACGCCTGGTGGTTCATGCTAACCCACAGCAAGTCTTCTCAATCAATGGGTAGCGGGCCTCACATTCGTTAAATTTTTTACTCAAGTAGTAAATTGCTTGCTCTTTCCTTCGAGAGGCATCATGTTGTCCCAATACTGCCCCCATCGATCTCGGCAAAATGGTTAAATAGAGGATCAACGGTCGTCCTTGTGTGGGCAGAACCAAAATTGGGGGATTTAACAGATATTCTTTAATTTTGTCAAAAGCTTGTTGACAGTTACTATCCCATCCTCCGGTGTAATTCTTTTTTAGCAACTTGAAAATCGGCTCACAGGTTGAAGTTAAATTGGCAATGAATCTTGCTATGTAATTTAGTCGTCCCAGGAAACTCCGGACTTCTTTTTCTGTTTGTGGAGATGGCATTTCTCAAATTGCTTTTACTTTATCGGGATCCACCTCTATTCCCCTCTAGCTTTTCATGAAACCCAACAATTTTTCGGTCACAGCCCCAAAGATACATTTGTTGGGATTCAAGCGGAGTTTGTATTCACGCAACCTTTCGAATAGCTTTCTCAAAACCATCACGTGGCTTTCCCCTTCTCCAGATTTAGCCACCATATCATCAACATACACTTCAACCTCTTTGTGCATCATATCATGGAAGAGTACCATCATGGCTTGTTGATAAGTTGCTCCTGCATTCTTTAATCTAAATGGCATCACTCTATAACAATATGTTCCCCATGGCGTAATAAATGTAGTTTTCTCTTTGTGATCTTTGTGCATAGGGATCTGATTGTACCCTGAGTAACCATCCATGAAGGAATACTTATGGGCGCATGCCGTATTATCAACTAACATGTCAATGTGGGGTAACGGAAAATCATCCTTCGGACTTGCCTTGTTCAAATCTCTATAGTCAACACACATGCGAACTCTTCCATCTTTTTTCGGGACTGGTACGATATTTGCCATCCACTGAGGGTATGTGGACACTTGGAGGAATCCCACCTCTAATTGTTTCATGACTTCTTCTTTGATTTTTAAAGACATGTCGGGGCTCATTCTCCTCAATTTTTACTTTTTTGGCTCAACATTCGAGAATAAAGGGATCTCATGAGAGGCAATCTCTGGGTCAAGTCCAGGCATGTCTTGATAAGACCATGCAAAAATATCCATGTATTCCCTAAAAAGCTGAACCATTTCTTTCTTTTTCGGATTATCCACCACTTTAACCTCCCTTTTATCTTCCTCTGTCCCTAAGTTAACATTTTCGACTACTTCTTCATGTGGGCATATTCCTTTATCTTCAGAATCAAGCATTTTCTCAAAGATTTGGGTTAACTCTTCGTTATCAGATTCGAAATCATGCATATCTGTAGTAACGCATAAATCACATAGTGGGGGCTCGAGGACTTCTGCATTGGACAGGAGTCCCGAGGAAAATGATTTCCTGGGGGGAAGAAATAAAAATGAAAATGAACAAGCCAGAAAATGTGGAGAAAAAGAAAGTATGATATCCAAGGACTTTAAGTAGTCAGTGGTAGAACATTAAGATGGATCAATGTCCATCACCTGAAAATCCACTGTAAAGAGTTTTGGTCCAATTTCCAGAGGCAGGCAGATAGTGCCAATCACCGCTCTTTTAGAACCATCGAACGCTCTAACCACCATATCACTTTTTTCAACATGTGAGGTCCTTATTGCTAACTGCTCAAAAGTGGTCAGTGGCAGAACATTAAGTGCCGACCCTCCATCAATTAGAACCTTTGCAATTACAAAACCGCTGCATTTCAAAGTTATGTGTAAGGCCTTAGGCTGATTAGTAGATGTCCCCATAATTTCTTCTTTAGAAAAGGAGATGGTAGAGGTGGCCTTAACGATATTCATTACGCTAGCAACCTTTTTCGGGGTAACATCAGGCTGCACATACGTTTCCTCTAATACTTTCTGCAGAGCCCAGCGATGCACCTTCGAGCTCATGACTAAGGACCATATCGAAATTCGAGCTGGGGTCTTCTTCAATTGTTCTACTACGTTGTATTCGCTCTACTTCATGATCTTTAGGAATTCCTCATCAACGCCATCTTCTCTTTCCTCTCTTTGACCATTAGCATCAATGCCCTTTCCCTTTAGGCATTGGTCAGCATTTGTAGGGGCATAGACCCTACCACTTCGGGTGACCCTCCTAGCCTCAGTTATGTTAGTGACGGGCTCTTCCTCTGCTTTAGCAATTACTGTTTGGCGCGAGGGAAGCTCAATGATCTCCTTATACCTCCAAGGCACGGCTCGATCACTTTCATATGGAAAAAGGGCTGGCATGTTAACAATCACTGGCGAAAGATTTGGAATGAGAGGGACTGCCATCGAAGAAGGTTTGTTGATCGTTAGAGTAACTGTTCTCAGTTGCTTAGTAGGAATGACAATATCAACATAATTCCCATCTGTTACACAAACTTCTTCTTCAGGCTTTCCTATAATCACAACTCCTAAGGTCATTAATTCTTGCAATGCCTTTTGGAACTCTACACAGTTCTTGATGTCATGATTTGTACTTTGCTGGTGATACTCACAAAATATGGCCTGCGGCCCAGTGACGTACTCTTCTAGTGGTGATTTCAACATGTACCCAGCTAACCGGAGGTTGGTTACCAGAGTCTTCAAGGGTAACTCAATAGTATCAGGGCTTTTGGAAAATCCTGACTCACTTTCAATTGCGTTCACCTGTCGCTCATGACTAGGCAAGGGATTAGCGGCAATTGTTGAATTTTCTCTGGACTTAAGCTAGATATGGTTGGACTCAATCAAATCTAAACGTTCTTCTTGAAAGTCATGCAATTCTCGATGGAGTGACCCGAAACTCCATATGATACTCACAAGAGACATTGGGGTTATACCAAGTTGGGTACGGCGGTTGCAATGCCTTCACGTACCGTGGCCCTATAAGTTTTGCTTCCAACAATTTCTGGTATAATTCCGCATTGGTTGAGCTGAAATTAGGCCATGGACGATTGTCCTTCAGCCGCACATTACCTCCCCTCTCTTGTTGCCTAAGCCCATTCATTGTTGGCCTATACTGATTTTAGCCTTCGCCTCCCCTACCAATCTGATAGGACACAGGTTGGTGCTGGAATGGTCTTGTGGGTTAAACATAGCTTACCTCCCCCTCTTTCTTCTTCATACCTTGACCTTTCCTAAATCCGCCCTCCGTCAAAGGGGATGCGAGCTTTCCGTCTCAAATATCTGCATCAATTCTCTCCCCAACCTCGATTAAATCAGCAAAGTCGGTAACGTGAGTTCCCAACATGATTTTATAAAATGGATCGGATAGTGTCCGAATAAAATATGAGCAGAATTCGGACCCAATCATCGGAGGTTGAACTTGAGAAGCCATTAATCTCCATCTTTGTGCATACTCCTTGAACGATTAGTTGGCTTTTTACTCATTCTTTTCAACTGCTCCCTAGTTGGAGCGGTGTCAAGGTTGAATTTGTATTGCTTCATGAAAGCATTTGTGAGATCTCTCCACTTACGAATCTTGGAATGGCCTAATTGCATAAACTATAGCAAGACAGACCCGGTCAAACTTTCAAGGAAAAAATTTATTAGAAACTTTTCGTCCCTTGACCAAACAGTCATTTTTGTGCAGTATGACTTAAGGTGGTAAATTGGATTGCCAGAGCCATCATACTTGTTGAAATCTGGAACTTTAAACTTTTTCGGGATTGACACTTCGGGAGTTAAGCATAACTCTTCAATGTCTAATGACCCCCAGGTAGTTGGACCTTGTAGATCATGCAGTTGGTCATTGACTTCTCCAAATTCCCTTTCCCAATCCTCCTTGGCATCATTATTCTTTCCCTTATTGTCCACAATCAGGATCTGAAAAGTATACGCATCATCATATCCGGGGAACTCTTGCATATATTTTGCTTCATCAAGGGGAATCTGCTTATCAGCCGCCGCCATAGGAGGGTTTTGTGCGCTCTTCTGTTGTAGCACAGGGTCTGGCACTCGGCTAGAATGTGCTTCAGTTATAACCACTCCAGGTGAACTTACCCCCACTTGCGCAATGACGAGCGGATGACTAGATGCGCTGGGTGAGTTATCAACGCCGTTTCCTTTGAAGGTTTCCATCAACATCTTCATCATTTCACTCATTTGAGCCATCTGACTTTCCATGGTTGTGATTCGATTATTCTATGTGACTGTATCCTCCTCAGCTCTCCGACTATCTTCCCCTTGATGCCCCTCCATGAGCCTAGCTCTTGAACATGTGTCGTATATCCTAGTAGGACGGATCTGGTTAGATGGGACGCGTTTCGGAGGCGCAATATTGTCTTCCTTAATTTGACCTTTTTACTCTTTTCTCTGTAACGAGAAGACAAATTTAGTGATATTAAAAAATACTATTTTATTATTATTTATTTATTGTTATTATTATTATTATTATTATTATTATTTATCATCATGTCATTAATATGTGTACATTCAATTTTAATTTAGATTAACCGTTTTGGCATAATTGGCAAAAGAATATTGGGCCCTCTGATACTCAAAGGATTTTATTAATCCATATAAAATATCAAAGTTGACACTTGACGCAAGAGGGAATTGAAGACCCTACACACTCAGGTCTTAGTATTCATTTGAGTTGCCTCTAAATCATAAGGAAAATACAATTCTTGCTTTTCAGCCCGAAACATCAAGTGATACATTGCATTAGCATTCTTTGGAATTTAACAACTATTAAGGTATTTCAACTTGTTTACAACGTCATTACATAACATAAAGAACTCTGTCACTTCCTTTGGTGCACTCAATGGATTAATCAAACCTTCAGCTGCCTTCAATGTGCTTGTGAAGCTAGGGAGGATTTCGTCAGCTAGGACGATTAATTTTCTGAACCAGGATCGGAACCTTTCCTTTTTTGCGGCTTGCTCTGCATGGACTACCTTCCAAGTCTCAATCATCTCAGCTTGCTGATTAAGTTGTTCTACCAAGTTTTGGACTACTGTAGCATTATCACTTCTGATGATGGATATTTCATTCATTTTCTGTTCCAATTTCTTAGCCAGCATGTTCAGCTCATGTCTAATCCCACCTGATTCAAGTTTCTGCATTTGCCTTTCTAGTGCGTCCTTTTCTTTAAGGACCTTCATCAACTGAGCCTTACCAATACATATCTTCTTTTCATTTTCGGTCACCCATTGTTGAGCTTCCTCAATCGTACTTTTCAATCTTGTATTTTCTTCTTTTAGTCTTTTCACCTCGACAGTCCCCATACTTCCTTTATATCTCTTCGCCCTTTCTGCTTCTGCTCGTAACACTGCACATTCATTTCTCATCTGGTTCAAACTCCTCATGCGTTCTTGTCTTTTTTCCTCTAAACCCTTCAATTTTTCCTTTTTCTCTTCGACTTGCCTCGCTAATTGTTCATCAATTGCATGCAAGTCGTTGCCGAGCATGGGATCTGCTGGTCCAAAAGAAGGATTAACCCCTTTTGTTCTCTCCTTCAGCCACTCTTGATATTCTTTAGTTGTAGCTACAATTCGCTTGCCCAGTTCACATTTCCCTTTACATATTACTTGGTTCCACGCATTTCTTATTTTTTGACAAAGCGTCTTAGCTTCCGGATCATTATGATAGAAGTGAACCAGCCGCATTGCCTCTTCAGATGGGATGTCTTGCTTGTACGCAAACTGTTGATGAACAATCGATGGATTGTAATTGATGCATCCTCGAGGGCTTATGAGAGGTACATTCAGGAATTCCCCACAACAGTATACGATTTCTTCGCTTTCCCACCAAGCAAGCTTCCACCAGACTGTGTTTTCGTCTAACTGACCAAGGGATTGAGCCCAATCATCACGAGTCATTCTTGAGGATGACAGAGTAGAACCTTTACGATTAAGGAAATCCCTAACCGGGTGGTGGATGGTGTCATGTCGTTGACCCAATTGATACCTCCTCCCATAAACATGATTGAACACCCAAACTGTGAGGAGCTGTAAGCAACACTTTAATTTTTCTCCCTTTTCTAGTTGACAAAAACTCAACGTCAGGAACGTTTCTGCTAAAATTGCGGGCACTGGATTTACGCGGTGGTTTTCTACCATCCATAGGACGCTCACGGTCGCCAAATCGATTATTCCCACGGCCGATGGAAATAACACCACTCCATATATGGCTAAAGCGAGGACCCTCTTAAAAGTCACCCAATCTTCCTTTTCAGCTAAGATCTCCAAATGCTTTTCCACATACTTCCTTGAAAGACCTTCAATATGTCCTCTCTGATGAAGTTGGACCTTACTAGGATCTTCCCCTAAGATTTAAGCTACTGTGCGCTTCGATGGTAAATGTCCAGGATAGTAATAAACTGAAGTATTTTTTTCTACAGGTGCATCATGAAACTCCCATATTCCTCTAGAGTGGGCGTAATATGGAATGTAGGGAAGGTGAAACACCTTAGTGAGCTATCCCAATGCTGGGCCAAGGCAGAAAGTGCTTCTGGCTGGATTGGTATTCGTAGCAAGTCTAGAATATCCCCATAATCCCTTCGAAAATCTCGGATATGCCTTCCATTCAATTTCTCACTCAAAGCAATTAAGCTTTCGACTGATTCAGCTTCCGCCTTAATTTTAAGCTTTACTCCCGTTGCAACTAAGCCAGTCTGCCTCGGATCTAGATATCGCCCATTGCCCAAAGGTTCCATTACCAATATTATGCCAATCAACCTGGATAATTGTCCACTATTTCAAAAATGTTCAAAACTCGTTAGTTGGTGTATCATTATTGTTAACTTGACAATTTACCCAATTCTCAAGGAATCTATTATCCCATAGAGAATAAAGGCGTGAAGATCAAATTAAGAAGGAATAACTCCCTACATAATTGACACCGAGACGTTTAGCAAGTTAATATAACGATCCACTAACAATCATGCTATGACTTCGGATGTAATGTCTCGACATGAGAAGTAACAAAAAATGTTGCACTCTTCTTGAGAAACCTATTATTCCATAAAAGATAAGAGGTAACAATTAAATCGAGAGAAGTATGCCCTTCTACGCGATTTTTTTGCTTTAAAATGATTCAAATCTCTAGTTAAGCCATCACATCCGCCCATTGGGGATGCAAAACCCACGGGTTTTATAATCATCCAAAATTCTGAACGTACCCATTTTTTATTGAAGATTCGTCGTTTTGTGGATGTTTGTTTTAATGAAAATATATTAGGTATTGTTTATTAGCTTATCTTACCTCTTTTTATTGTATGTTGTGAATATGCGAAGAGAATGAATGTATGCTGAATGAGCTCCCTTTTTGTGGGATTAAGGAATGCGATTATGGCCTTTTCCTAGGGTCGGAAACCTGCTAGGCAAAGGTCGGTTTAGCTAATGCGTACTTTCATCATAATTAACGTACGTCTAATTGTGCAGTGACATATCATTAATTATTCCAGTAAATAGCGACAATGTGTCACTTTCCCTATGGATATCATTGGATGCATGAATGTGATATATAAGCGATTGGAAGCACCCTCCTTTGTCTTAATATGGATAGATCCTAGGTTGGGAGTATTGGTTCATAGAAGTTTGGCTTTACCTATTTAGGAAGTATCTATGGCTTGACTATCAGTGCGATTTTTTTTTTTATGGTGGATCTATAACCCCTAATCATTGATCCCTAAATTGCCCTCACCGTGAAATGAGGATCTTATTATATGAACCTAACCTTGAGAGGAAAAGAGATCCTACACAAGTCCAATCCATATAACAAGGTACAATTTAGGCGAGGTCTTCATGATAACCTCAGGAAGCACAAGGCCTCACAAGGAAATCAATATAAACCTCTACTAACCTAGGAACACTCAGACCCGGGTATAGGGCCCATAACGTGTGTGAGAATTTTGTATCTGTGACGTGTGTGAGGAGGGCATTTACCTCTTTATCCTATGGACTACCCAACCCTTATCTGCTAAGCAGATTGGCAGAATAAAAGATAGAGAAATATACATATAGACAGAAATAAGAAGTAAAATATACAAATATGATTATCTACCCAAAGGTTTTATTTCTCATGTTATCTATCCTACCACATATTATGTAAACAATCACGAAACCAAAGCATATGAAACCAGCATGTGAAAGACATGTTTTCTACCTTAATCATGTGAGGCAAACAACAAACAAAAAGGAAAACCCAAAATAAAAGAAAGGCCATAACATTTTGCACAACTAACTTACATTGGGCTTAACTCTCAAAACAATCCCCAGTGGAGTCGCCAAACTGTCACACCCGAAAATGCAACAGCGTGGCGCCTTTCTCAAAAGAAAAATAAGTAAAATTTGATTTTCTTTTCGAAATTAAAAACCGAATTTAAAAATTGAAATAAATGTAATAGATAGAGTTCAGGGAGTTGCCACCAAAATTTTAATTTTTAAAAGACAAAACTTTGGAAAAACCTTTTTATTTGAAAAATGGTCTGCGAACCAAAAAGTGGATCCGGGAGTCGATTGTGGGTGGGGAAGGTGTTAGGCACCCCACTACACCCGTTACTAAGAACAATTACCCTAAGTCAGTTGTGCAAAAAATAAAATGGCCTAAATTCTATTTTAATTCTCCCTACAAATCACAGGCAAAATAAGAATAGAAGAAATAAAGGAAGTAAAATTAAAAGTAGAGAAAGAAAAGAAATCAATATTAAAATAAAATGCAAAGAAATTCAAGAGTTGAATAAAAAGGGAAAGGAAAGAAATGAAAAGAAAAATGTTTTATTTACAAGGGCGGACTTGACCTAAGATAAAAGCCTAGAGCCTACGTACCCTTCAGGAGGGATCAAAGTCCACGTAGTTCGATTATAGATTATATTTTGGTTGATGTTTTTTTGTTCTTTTGTTGTTTTTGTTTGGTTTGTGTTTGATTTTTTTAATTTTTTGATTTTTTTCATTTTTCTTGGTTTTTTTTTTAGCTTTTATATAAGAAAGAGAGTAAAAACCATTTAGACTTTTGCAAATAAAATGAAATGGAGATTAGTTAATGTGTTTTTGTTTACAAGATTAATTTTACTCTCCCTTTTTCCTTTCTTTTTTTTTTGTTTTCTTTGTATTATTTTGCTTTGTTTTTTTTTTAATTCTTGATTGCTTTTGTTTCGTTTTTTCTTTTTAATTTTTTTTTACTTTCAATTTTTTATTATGATTTTTTATTTTTGAAATGATAAAGAAAATAAAATTTACTTTTTCTTTTAACGAATAAAACAATTTTGAAATTGATTGATGTGTTTTAATTTGTTAAAAGTAAACGTAAATTTACTTTCTTTTTATATTTTCTATCTCTCCCTTTTTTTTTAATCATCTTTTGTCTTTTTATTTGCTCTTGCTAGATCCTTTTTTGTTCTCTTTCTTTTTTTTGGTGTCTTTTTCCCTTGTTTTGTTTAATTTTGTCTTTTTTTTTGTTTTTTTGTTTTTTTGTTGTTTTTGTTTTTGTTTTTTGTTTTTTTGTTTGATTTTTTTTTAATTTTTGATTGATTTTGTTTTGTTTCCCTTTTTGTTTTACTTTTGGTTTTTTTTTAAAAGACAAAGAAAATAAAAAGTACTTTTTCTTTTAACAAATAAAACGATTTTGAAATTGGATGATGTGTTTTAATTAGTTAAAAAAAAATTTAATTTTACTCTCCTTGCATTTTCAGTTTTTTCTCTCCTTTCCTTATCATTTTTTTTCTTTTCATTCGATTTTTGTTTTTGTTTTTATTGCCCCTTTTTGTTCTTTGTTTTATTTTGTTTTTGTTTTTATTATCTCTCGTTTTAATTTTTTTTTCGCTTTTGTTTTAAAAATTTTTTTTACTTTCTTGATTTTTGATTCACTTTTCCTCTTTTTTAGTTGTTCCTTTTTTTTCCAACCCTATTTTTGTTTTTGTTTTGAATTATCTTTTAATTTTTTTGGTTTTTGTTTCCTTTTTATTTTCTTGATTTTTAATTCACTTTTCTCCCTTGTCTTTTGATTGTTCTTTTTGTTGTTTTGTTTGTTTTTCCTTTTATTATTATTTTTTTTTTGAAAAACACAAAGAAAATAAAAATTATTTTTTTCTTTAACAAATAAAACAAGTTTGAAATTAGTTGATGGGTTTTAATTTGCTAAAGGGAAATTTAATTTCACTTTTCTTGTTTTTTCACTTCTTCCTTTTATCATTTTTTTTTGCTTTTCATTTGATTTTTGGGTTTTGTTTTTATTACCCCTTCTTTGTTTTATTTTGTTTTTGTTTTTAGTATCCCTTGTGTTTGCTTTTGTTTTTAAAATTTTTTTTTGAAAAGGCTTTTGTTTGATTTTTGAATGAGGCTCAAAATATATTGAAATCTGAATATAGGACCCAAAAGGCATCAAGGCAGCATCTTTGCCACACATGGCCTTTTATTTTGTCTAGATGCCTGAGAGGATATAGAATCTCACGCGGCTACCCTAATAAGATAAAACAGAAATCAAATAAAATAGAAAATAAACAAATAAAAATAAAAACAGAAAAAACAGAAATGGACAGCCAGGAGTTCGTGAAAGTGTGTGTTTGATGTACGTCTAGTCATACAATAATTCAGCAAGATTTAATCTCATCCCATCATCTGGTCATACAATAATTCCCACAGGATGTGCCAGCCAGAGTTCTCCATACACAACTCCACCTCTGTGCTTGCCTCTATCCTCAATTTAAATCACATGCCTGGCTCTCATGGTCACAAACCAGAGTTCCTCAAGTGTCGTTCCCTCGTGATATCCGAGCGGTAAACAACCATACAAACCAGCGAAAGCATGGCAAAAAAAAATGAAACAGAGGACAGGCACACTCGAAAATAGAACTATGATTCCATCAGACATAATGCATGGAGACTACCACAACATATGACCCGACACTACATATTGTATTTCAATCAACAAGGGAGTTTTGAATTGGTTTCATTAGAATCCTCAGCACATGGCCAATGTCAGGAATGAAGCAGAGATAAAGTAAATCATCAGAAAGGCTAACCGTTTACATATGTACGCAGCAATCCAGGTTCAGAAATGAAAACATATGATTCAGCAATTCAAAGCAATCCAAGTTCAGAAATGAAAACATATGATTCAGCAATTCAAGGTTGATTAAAACAAAACTCAAAAACAAAAATCACTAACATATGATTCGGCAATCTGAACTCATCATATTATTCAGCAATCCATAGTTGATTAAAACGAAACCCAGAAATGAAAATCACTAGCATGTGATTCGGCAATCTAGACTCAGCATATTATTCGGCAACCCATAATCAATTAAAACAAAACCCAGAAACAGATATGAATTAAGTCAATCAGAAGGGGACCAAGGATCGGGTTTTCTTGCAAAGATGGCTAAATGATTAGCTAGGATTAATAACGCGTTTATCCAAAAACTTGAGATAAGTCAGATTACATTTGAAAACAAACTAAGGTTAAATCGACATCTGACCTGTGCCTTCGTTCAACTCATAATGCCTTTTTTCCTCCTCTGTTTCTCAATCTCGGGCTCCTCCTTCAAATCGAGTCACCAAGAACTTCCTTCCTTCCCCAACTCCTCGTAGCTTTCCTTCAGTTTCTTCAAACTCGAGTCTCCTCAGCCCCAAACCAAAAACCCCGTCGCGATTTTTCACTCGGCCCTTTTTGCCTCTCCGTCTTCCTCACTCGCTTTTTTCTCCCAGAATCCCTTCCTCCAAACACGAAAAACCTCCCGCAATGATTTTCACTCGACCCCTTTAGTCCCCCTGACTCGCTCACTCCCTCCTCTTTTATAGATGAGGCTCCTGGTCCCCTGCATCTCCATACCCCCTCTGCTCCACTAACCCCAGCGTTTATGCTCGCGCACCCCCCCGTACCATCGCGTCGCCTTGCTCCTGCAGGCGTTGCACGAGATACTGTCAGACAGACGAGAGGGGGGGACCAGTCTGCCTAGGGTTTCTTCTCCTTCTCGGTTTCAAGGGTCCCCGATGTATTATTCGGGTTACTGAGGTCGGGTTAGAGAAGCTGGGGACCCGAGCTTCATAGACTGAGCAAAATGGGCCTTCTTTCTTTGGGCAATTTCCTTATTTCTGGCCCAATAAACTGGAGGTCCAGCCTTTGTGAACAACCCTCCTTTATTTTGATTTGGGCTTTTTTCTTTTCTCATTTTTTTTATAATTTCTTATTTTATTTTACTTTATTTATTATTTTTTTGTTTATGCATGGATTTTTTAGTACCCAGAATGATAATTATTTTTTATTGCTTTTTTATTTTATTTTTCTTTTGATGACTTTTTTTTTAAATTGACTTGCTTTTTTTTCTCAATTTGATTTTTCCTCAATTCGATTTTTTCTTCTTTATGAGTTTTACTTATTATTATTTTTTATTTTCATTTTTCTTTTGCTTTTCCTAGTCTCTTTTCCATTTCATTTTTTTCGGATTTCTATTATTCCATTTTGTTCCAATTTTGAGGTTAATAGACCTTCTATTTTTTAATTTATTTTGTTTTCCTTCTTCTTCTTCTTTTTTTTTTTGGATTTTGTTTGGTTGAAAGAATTTAGTTAATTTTTTTCTATCTTTCTCTTGGGTGTTATTTTATTATTATTATTATTATTATTAAACGACGTGTATTTTTTTTGTTGCTATTTTTATAACTCGCTCGGACAAAATACAGTGTTCACAGTAGTCATTCCCTATTGTATGGAGTTCATCAAATGTAGTTAGACTATACCAAGTGTTCTTTTGTTTTCAACAACGTTTGCTGGCTCTTATTCAATATTTAAGGTAAGAACTTTCTAGACATTCGTTTTTGCTTATTATTATGTTTACAAGTGTTGATTGGATTCATAATACAAAATAGAGATCAATATGTGTTATATCAGGAGTCTTTTAATTTTCATTAAACATATATTTTTTATAAAAATTAAAAAAATTATTTTTATCTTATTTTTTTAAAATAAAAACATCAAAAATAAAAAAATGAATGATTGAGATTAAAAAAATTAAAATTAAAATTTGATAGAAGTTAAAAAATTATTTTTATTCTGTATTCTATTTTTAAAATTAGAAAAATAAAAAAATAAGAATGATAGTTAAAATTTAAAAAAATAAAATTTAAATGATCCAAATCTATTACTTTCTGAAAATACCAAAGGATATATATGCAAATTTTATTCAAACATAATTTAATGTATCATGTTATATTCAACATGATAAGAATCCATTTCTTAAGAATTGTCTCTTCATGAATTTTAGGTTATCCATTTTCCTTTGACAGACTCAATAAAAATAGTAATTATTAAGATGAGTAAAATAAAATAAGATTCTGACTGAAGTAAGCGGAAGAGTCTCTCCAACTTTCCTGGGCTAGGAATTCAGAGCCTTTCGTCCTTTTACCCATGATTTTGTCTTCTTCAGTTACAATTTTATTTTCACCTTCTTTAACTACAAATTCTAGTACCTGAAATGCTTTTTCTGATCTTCCTTTCTCTACATCAATCTCTCTTTGGGAAGTATATCTCTTGTATGTCCATCACTTAGCTTCTCATGGTTTATCCGTCTGCTCAACTGAAATGCACCGTTTCAATAAATATGCAACGATGCGTTTTGCAACCTCTCGCATGGCTGAACGGTGACGGTTGGATTCTTCGAAGGGATGAGATTATGCCACCCAAACGACGCCGTTCCATCGCAAAGGACGTTGTGCTTTGCAGGCCGCAAAGTAGAGAGAATCGCGGCACTTCCCTTCGATTTGATTCCATGGCATATGCGTCGCGCGTTTCCCGTTTGGCGAAGAAGCGTTTAGTGCATCGAAGACTCTTCTCTGAATCTGAGCCCAAAATGTTGCCATCTTCAGCTACAACAAGGTATGCCTTCTCCAAATTTCATCTCTTTCTAACATCTTCTCCATCTCCCTTCCTTCTTTCTCTCCCCAATGCCCTCAATCTGAAGTTCTGTGTTCATTCCCATTACCCAAATCCGAATAGCGTCCACGACGCTGTGGCTTCGTTCAATCGCATGCTCCTCATGCGTACCCCACCCTCCATAGTCCAGATTGATAGGATTTTAGGATCGCTTGCAAAGACCAAACATTGCCGAACTGCTATCTCACTTTTTGCACAAGGGGAATCGAAGGGATTCGCACCATCTTTATTTACACTCAGCATCTTAATCAATTGCTACTGTTATGTGGGTGAGATGGCTTTTGCTTTCTCGGTATTGTTTGGTTGGAGGGGAGGGGAGGGGAGGCCTTCCCCTTAGTTGGGTATGTAAAAATTGGGGGGCCTTCCAAATTTTTCTCTCCAAAAATAGGGGGTTTTGGAGAAGAGAGAAACATTTTGGGTGAATATGACTAAATTATTTTTGAAATTATTTTTATTTTAAATATAATATAAATTTTATTTTTTTAATAAAATTTAAAATATTTTTTATAAAAATAAAAAATATTTTTAAATAAAAATAAAAAAATTATTTTTTATAATAAAAAATAAAAAATCAGCTTTTTTTTTATAAAAATATCTTAAAAATAAAAAAAAATTAATTAAGAGTATAATTGTCCATTAATCTCTTTCCTCTCCTCTCCTCCCCTCCTCAACCAAACAACATATCATTAAAACCCTTCCCTTCCCCTCCCCTCCAAATCAACCAAACAACATATCATTAAAATCTCTCCCCTCCCCTCCCCTCCCCTCAAAACCCCTCTCCTCCCCTCCATTGAACCAAACACTCCCTTACTAGGAAAGATTTCCAAGTGGGGTCTTCAACTGGATACCGTAACGATGAATACACTTATGAAAGGACACTATGAATAATGAGCTTGGGAAAGCACTAGACTTTTATGATGACCTAATAGCAAAAGGATTTCGGTTAGAGATATTTACTTATGGCACATTGGCGAGTAGGCTATATAAAACGGGAAAAACAAGAGCAGTGGTTAAATTGCTCCAAATGATAAAGAGACAGGTAAAATAATCCTAAAATTATGATAAAATAAAATCATTTACCTACCTATCTCAATTTAAAGTAAAATTTATAATAAAGTTAAGAACTAAATTGGAATAAAATAAAATTGAGCAATGAAAGTAAAATATAAGATAAAGTTTAATGACCAAATTGGAGCCAAATGAATTTAAGGGATGAAAGTAAAATTTAAAATAAAGTTATAGAACTAAATTAAAAGATGAAAGTGAAATTTGAAATAAATTTAAGGAATTGAATTGAAATTAAAAAATTAAGAGATGAAAATAAAATTGCAAGTAAAACAAAAAAAATCAAAAGTACAATTTTGCTTATACTTTATTATTCTAAACATCATAATTTAAAGTAAAAAATGGATTGAACTTGACAAAACAATCTCCTAGTTTAAAATTTTGTTTTTAACTAGGATAGAAAATTTACTAAAAACTAATGTTGAGTATCCAAATTTCTAATTTTTTGTCTAGAAAATTATTTTTTTAAAAAGGAAAATATATGTTCAGGAATATGTTGTTGCAACAAACATGTTATGAAAACTCATGAAGAAAGAGGATGAATTTTATTTAAACTTAAGCATAAAAACTCCTAGATTTTTTTTCATACCCAATGAAGAATTAGATAATGTTATATTGGTAGAATCACTAGCATATGAAGAAAATTAAAATATAAATATTTACTCTAACAAAGATCACCATATATACATAACATAGAACATTTTTGTTTAAGATAAAAAAATTTATTGTTTTAAATATATAACTTGCCATGACAATTCTTCCTTTCTCCCCTTAAGAAGAAGGGTTACAAGAGAAATTCTTAAATATACAAAAATTTTTTGATAGGTTTTCAACAAAATAATAGCCCAAAATATAATAAAAAATAAATGTGTCAGCATTTATAACGTTTTTACATTATATTATTTAAAATTGTTTACATTATAGTGCCTTGATCTTATTTTTTTTCATTTGCAAAAAATAATTTTATGATATTAATAATATAAAAATCAATACTTTATTAATCTAATGAACAAAATTTTGTCACATGAAGAATAACACATACCGCAAGTAGCTTTATAGAATAACTCATCTTTAAAATATCATTAATACAAAAAAAACATTATATGTTAACTATTTTCTCCTCTGCTTGCTAGGCCATTTCTAAGGCACCACAACATTTGTTTCTTCTATAGGATAACGTAAACATTTACTAATATTTGAGTTTTTGAATTTGTTTGCAAATATTTGAAAAGCTCAGGATTTGACATTTTTTTTTCATTGTTTGGCTTGATCCAATTTTAGCCACATAAAAAACTGCAAATTATTACTTTGAGCATAGAAAACCATATTTTGTTGATGAAACATTTTATAGACCCTCAATAATCTCAAATACAATCGAGCCCTAGATTTATACACATGATGTTATTAGGTATGTATAAGACAATGCATATTTTCAATAATTTCCTAATATATTAATCAAACAAGTAAACCAAGATCTATTGTCTCTTTATAATGGTTTCTTTGGAGGAGAACCTCTACATGTTTCTTTTTCTATTAACAAAAACTATCAATAATAGATTACTCCTACATTATCTGGTGATCGAGGTAGGGGCAAGTCCACAAGAGTTTCACCATAAAACTTGGTAATTGGCGCTTCGAGATTTTTTGGAAAAAAAAATTTAACCACTAACAATATTGAAGAATTAGAAGAATTCAAACTTGCACAACAAAATATAGCAAAACTCTTAAGTGAAAAAAATTAATTAATTAAAATAAAAAACCTGATACAAAAAATAAAAATAAAAAGTCAAGCCCACCATTATCAAATTTGGCCCATTAATCTTAATGCCCAACATAACCAAAAAAAAATCAAAAAATTAACAAAAGCCCTAGTCCAATGAATCCTTCTAATTAGAAACCTAATACCTAAAACTCTAGTAGCCCAAAAAAAAAAGAGAAAAGAAAACATAAAAAAGGTTAAACAAAAAACAAGCCCACATTTCTCCAACCCATATAACCCAATACCTGAAGGATAAATGGAAGCCCAATACCAAAAAATAAAAAATAAAACTAAAACTAAAAAAAATGAAAAAAGTGAAGGAGAAGGGATTAGGACGAAAACCCTACGGCCATCCTTCATTGCTCTCCCCTGCTACACGCACAAGACTCTTGCTCCACTTAGATGATTGCATTGTTTGCCATGATTAAGAAGGGGAACATGCATTAACGCTGAAAAGGAGCTTAAAAAAAATAGAAAATAAAAAAAATTAAGAAAATTAAGGGCTTATTTGATTTTATTTTTGTTTTAATGTTTTCAAAACAAATATTTTTTAAAACAAATTTTGAGAACCAAAAAATTAAAATATCCGTTTGAATCATTATTTTGAAAAATAGCTGTTTTTTTATTTTGTTTCTTAAGTTTGCAGAACAAAAGTTACAAAACACCTAAAAAATATTTTAATTTTTCTGTTTTAAAAACAAAATTCTATTTTTTTTTATTTTACAAAATACATCATTAAAAATACATTATCAAACAAGGTTTTTTATTTTTTTTATTCTTAAAAACAAAAAACTATGCTGGAAACAAGAAATCAAATAGGCCTTTAATTTCTCAATCTAGCTTTGTCTGATATATTGTTTATTCTATATTGAAGATTGCAAAAAAATATAACTTCTTAATCTTTGAGGATTGTAAATTTGTTGACATTGGTAACACAATGATCATGCAGTAAGAAGGGTAGGACCTTGCTCTCCCATTTTGGATTTTTTTTTTACAAACTCCTTTAAACTTTTTTTCTTTTTTGGATAGAGACAAATTTCTTTGATTTGTTTATGCTTTAATGTAACACCTTTCTATTCTATTATATGAAGAGGGATCTTTCATATACTGGATTGGGCTGATATAGTAAATGCCCACATTATCTTTGGTCCTAGAATTGTAGATGGATTGAAACTAAAAGTCTATAATACTAGATGTAATATTATCTTGAATGTAGCAAGAGCTCAATTGATAACCTAACATGCCTTGAACTGTACTCAAGGCTTGCCTTATGGTAGGGGTCTGTTGCTGCTTGCTGAGATGAGTTATGCCAGTAACCTTGCCAAGGAAGATTATACTGCTATTGCTGTGAAAATTAATGAAGTTCATTCTAATTTTGTTATTAGCTTCATCTCGATCAATCCAGCATCATGGTTGGGGGCACCTATAAATCCTTCTTTCATTCAGGCAACTCCTAGAGTTCAAACGGTGACTAGGGGTGATGCCTTAGAACAACAATATAACACACTATATGCTGTAAGTTTTTGCATGTTGCCATTTGTCTGCCTATGTTTTGCATGTTTAGATGTATTGCCAAGTTAATCATATGTAGAAGTTAACCATGTATGAGTTACTTTACTCTTAACTTAGTTTTACTTGCTTAATGTAATAACCAAAGAAAAAAAAAGAAGAAAAAAAAAGTTGAAAATTTTTGAAGGGTTAAAAATTTTCTAAGTCTGCTAGTTATAGTAAGAAATGGCCTAGTTATAGCGAATGTACCTATTCGCTATAGCGAAAAATAGTCTAGCTATAGTGATAGTACCTTCTAGCTATAGCGAGAATGCCTCTAGCTATAGCAAGTGCAGGCATCCCATACAAAAACCAGGGACCTGCTCGTCGTAGCGTGCGCTGTAGCAACGGCAGGGGTCTGGGATTGATACGTGCTCGCCGTAGGGAGGGTTATGCCTCGCTATAACGAGGGTTAGTCTGAAAAAACGTGAAAAAAAAGAATTTGACTTTTTAAAGTATCCAAACTCCTCCTTTCTCCTTAAACAGACTTAAGCTTCGTCCAAGCATAGAAAAAATTTTGAGAGAGAGAGGGAAACTAGGAGAAACTAAGAGAGAAGGAAAGGAAGCTAAGGAAGAAAGGTGAGAACCTTTAAAGCTCTTCATGCTCCTTCTTCTTGATTTTATTCTTCTCCTTTTAAGCTCCCTTTCCATGGATTGATGAGTCTAACCTAGAGGGAGCAAGAAACTCATGTATCTTCACCTCCTCCTCTTTGCTTTCCTTTTTTGAGAGCTTGAGAAAGGAATGATAGTTGGTGAATTTCTAGAGAGAGAAAGAATCCCTAGTTTCTTATATGCTTGGTAAGGTTTGCTATAAAGAAACCCCTAACTTTGTGAATAACTGTTGAGTTATGAGAAAGTAATTTCATGCTCTTTGTGTGTCTAGACTCAAGAGAAATACTTCCACCTAGTTGTGATTATGGAACCAAGAAGGGAGAAGACAAATTGAAAGGAAAGGCTTGTGTTAGCTTATAAGGTAACTCTCTCCATTTTCTCTCATGCATGAATGTGTGTTTAGCTTGTTCTATAATGTGTGTATATGTATTTTCAAGTTATGAAAAGTATGCTAGCATGCCTTTACATGTCATGAACCTTGATGCTATGTTATGTGTTAAATGAATCCATGATGGTTGTATGAGTTTGCTTGAGTGTGGAAAGGCCAAGAATTCTTCCCTTGGGTGAAGATGAGCCAAGAACTCTTGAGCTTGGTTGAGACAAAGCAAAGAGTCTCCCAAAAGTAAGGTGGACTCCCAAGAGTATGGTTGAGTCTAAAGCGCTCAAGGATGGGTGAGGCAAGTCCAAAATCCATGAAGAGAAGTGTGAGGGTAATCCAAACACTTGGTGAACCCTTGAATGTCTTGTATGATTTATTCATATGCCAAGGTTGTCTTTAGAGTGTCCATGATTTTCACTTTTTCGCACATGCATTTGAAAAGCTTGCTTTATATATATTATGTATGATTGAATGAGAGATGAGTTACTGGGATTCTTTGAATCTCATCCCCTCCTCTCTACTATCCTAACATGCTAGGTGGACCAAGTGAACAAAGACATGGGAGCCATCAAGCTTGAAGTTAGGGAATTCGGTGAAGAAATTATAAAATAGCTATTTTGTCACCGTTATGTTGCTAAGGGATGTAATATAATGATGTACATGTTTTAGGCACCTATGAATACTTGTAAATAGATGTACTCATTATATATGTATGAGAATTAGAACTATAGTGCATGATGTAGCAAGTTTTCGGTATGAATAGTAAGATCTTGGTATTATGTACATGATGTATATGTTGGTATGGGAGAGTGAGCTTTGCAAATCTGGGTTGTTAGACATTTGAGCCATGTTTAATAGCCTATGTTGATGCTTCCCCATGTGCTCATAGAGCCTTAGAGGTAGGAGAAGCAAAGTTGAATCCTAATAGCCTTTTTGTAACATAAAAAATGGCCACTTTGCCCCATGATGTCCAAGTCTAACCAAATGATCTCTTCTTGCCTTGAAATTTGGATGGGACTAGATCTTGTCTAGAGCTTTTTGGGAAGCTAAAGACCAGGTCATTTGGAGGTCTGTGGAATTTTCTATGATTTTTCAAAGTTGGTATCAGAATTTCGGATTTTCATAAGCACTGTTCATTTGGTCAGTTGTAAATTTGTGTCATCCGAAGGGCAAACGTGGTCCAATGGCTACAAAATTTTATAGGCAAAAATTAGACAGTCACAGTGACTTGTAGCAACTAGAAGCACCTCATTTGGAGGTTTAAAGAGGAAGATATGCATTTTCAAAGTTTCTCCCAGAATCAGTCATCTTGTCTAACCAGAGATACTGTTCCATCGATTTCTGAGAGTTTGGCTTGATGAACTGATCTGGAGACATTTTTTTTCTCTATTTAACATCCACATCTTTCCATAATGGTATCATTTGCACACATTGGATTTTTGTGGAATTAGTTGGACATTTTTGAAGTTCATATCAGTAAACTGTGACAACATCAGGACTAGTCTGACCTCCAGACTAATTTGCATGTCAAACGTCTTGTGTGTGGAATGTTATGACTTGTACATATTTTTAGCATGAAGTTGACATCCCAAGCCTTCCAGAATGATAGAGATTACATGTTTTCTATTTTTCTATATTTATTTGTGATTTTTCAAACTTTGCCCACAAATGAGGCCAAGCCTGGCTAAAAATAACCATGCATGTTCCATACCTCTTTTTGGTTTCCATGGGCTGAAAGCATATTTTTAGGATTGAAATGAGTTGTAATGGTGCAATTGAATATGAGGATGCATAGAATTAGCTCATACGGTCCATGTGACACTGAAATAAATTTTTAACTATGTCGTAACTCTAAGAAAGTGTATGAATCCAATGAGGAAGATCTCACTTTATTCTTCCTATATCTCATATGAGCATGTAAGGCATGATGGGTATGAGCTAAAAATGATGGTGTTACACTTAAAGTGAAAAGATTTCTGTTGGTACTAACTAAAGGCTTGGAAAACGGAGGAAGGTGATCTAGTTTCAATCTCAAGTAGATAAAAGTGAAGGTACTTAGTATTTAGGAGACATTTAGTATATTGTTATTTTATATTTTGTGATATTTTGATACCATCGTATAGGATAACAACTTACAAGATCCCATGATATTTAAAATGCCAATGTTTATTATGTCAACTGAAAATTGTCATTGAATGGATATAAATAGCATATTATAAAAGTTAATAAAGTTAAAAGGAGTGCAATGTCAAATTTCTGTGGTGTTTTAGTGATATGGATACCACCCAAAGCATGTGATTCTAACATACTTAAATATCTTGGATGACACTCATCATCTTGGATAAAATAATACTAAACAAAGATATCTTAAATGTCAATTGACATATAAAATGCCAAGTTCAAAATTATAATGCACCAGGTGCCTCTTTAGTTTGCGTTGAATAGGAAAATGGATTAGAATAAACAAGAATTGTAACTGTGTTGTCTTTGTAATGAACGATCATATGGATGTGATGTGGATATTCAATGTATGTCTTAATTTATAGGATATTTGGGGCAAATACCTATATATTACAATAATACAGAAATGAAATAATGCAAAATGAAATCTTGGTTTGTATTTTCCCATCATATCAGGGTGGATTTTCTCTTTGCTCTACTCTTATTTCATTTGTGTAGACATCAATTTGTTTTTGAATAATGATTTTATTTCTTAATGGCATCAAGATTTATCTTAAAATGATTTTATGTGTTGTCTTCCCTTTTGGATAACCTGGTTGTGGACTTGTGGTGGAGATAATAGTACTTGTACCACCTTCCCCATTAATATTATTTTATTGAAACCACCTTAATGCAGTATTTCTTTATGTTGTTTTTGCAATTCATTAATACTTTTAAGGAGAAAACTTTTTTCAATAGAATTATGACACAAAAAAGAATGTAATCAATAAATAATGTTTGAGTTATTTTTAATGTTTTTATTGAAAGATCTGGTGGCAAACATTTCCTATTTTTTTGTCTAACTTTGAAGAGTTTGCAACTCTTGACATTTGATTATTGGACCAAATGGTGTTGTAGGTGATCTATAACTGAGGCAATGGCATTATTATAGTGGGGCATGACATCACCAAATCATCCAATCCAGCTGAAATAACTTGTGAATATTGTCTTCAAAAAAGAAATACATATTTAGCCAAGTGCACTTGAGGCCTTTATTCCAAAGATTTAAATGTATGAGTCAAATTTCTTTCTCTGTGGCATGATGTCCAATAACACTTTTTGGATAATATATGTGGGTGACCCTTTTGTTCTCTTGTTTATAGATGTTTTATTCTTGATGGTACATCATTTTTTAAGTTTTCATAATAATTATAGAGCTGCACTCTAGTTAATTAAAGTAGTTATTATTAAAATCAAAACATAAAGTAACACTCCAATTAATTGATCTATCTTTTGTAAAAACTTTCAATTTGATTTTTTTTCTAAAAATTAATTGAGTCAATATTGTTTTTTAACATTTTAAAATAATATAATTAAACCTGTTGGTGTTAATTTTGTTTTTATGGTAATGAATAAAAAATAATTAAATAAAATTATATTTTAGTTATGTGTTTTCTTTTTAATCTTTTAATTTGAATAAAACATAGAGCAATTTTACTTAATCAGTCCTATTAAAAGACCATATGATTAAGGTCGCAGTCACATGTGAATTAAATACAAATTCAATCATTTTATGTGGTAACAAAAACAAAACCCATATGAATAATTTAATTTCATTATTTTTAAAATTTAAAAATAGTAATAATTAATTAAAATTAAAATGATCAAATTAAAATTTTTACTGTATTGAAAAAAAATACTAGGAGTGAATATATATAAATATATATAACCTTTTAAATAACATTTTTCACAGAAATATCTTGGTCGACCTGAGTCCTTCATCTTCCATACCTTAGGCCATCGGTTGCAGCGACATCTGTCTCCGCACTCCCCTGCGCTTGAAATTGATATTGTGATCCACTCTGTCAAGTTCAGCTCACTGATCTTCGCTTTATTCCTCTCTTTCACAATCCCTTCGATTCGATTCCATAGCATATGCGTCTCGCGTTTCCCGTTTGGCGAAGAAGCGTTGGTTCATCGAAGACTCTTCTCTGAATCCGAACTGAAAATGTTGCTATCTTCAGCTACAACAAGGTATGCCTTCTCCAAATTTCATCTCTTTCTAACATCTTCTCCATCTCCCTTCCTTCTTTCTCTCCCCTATGCCCTCAATCTGAAGTTCTGTGTTCATTCCCATTCCCCAAATCCGAATAGCGTCCAAGACGCTGTGGCTTCGTTCAATCGCATGCTCCTCATGCGTCCCCCACCCTCCATAGTCCAGATTGATAAGATTTTAGGATCACTTGCAAAGACCAAACATTACCGAACTGCTATCTCACTTTTTGCACAGGGGGAATTGAAGGGATTCGCACCATCTTTATTTACATTGAGCATCTTAATCAATTGCTACTGTCATGTGGGTGACATTGCTTTTGCTTTCTCTTTATTGGGAAAGATTTTCAAGTGGGGTCTTCAACCGGATACTGTAACGATGAATACACTTATGAAAGGACTCTGTATGAATAATGAGCTTGGGAAAGCACTAGACTTTCATGATGAACTAATGGCAAAAGGATTTCGGTTGGATATATTTACTTATGGCACATTGGCAAGTAGGCTATGTAAAACTGGAAAAACAAGAGCAGCCATTAAATTGCTTCAAATGATGGAGAGACAGGTAATTAAAATTAAGCCTAATTTAGTTATTTACAACACAGTCATTGATGGACTTTGTAAAGAAGGACTTGTAACTGAGGCATGTGATCTGTGTTCTGAAATGATTGGTCGAGGAATATTTCCTGATATTGTCACCTACAACACTCTGATCTATGGATTCTGCAGCATCCATCAATTGCAAGAAGTCACTCGATTGCTAAATGAAATGGTACTAAAAGACATCAACCCTAGCCATTATACCTTTAATATACTGGTTGATGCATTTTGTAAGGAAGGAAGTATCGCAGAAGCTCAAGCTGTCTTTGCTAGGATGATGAAATTTGGTAAAAAACCTGATGTTGTTACCCACTGTTCTTTAATGGATGGGTATTGTATGAGAAATAATGTTGATGAGTCAAGAGAAGTTTTCAATAGGCTGATCAAAAGTGCTTTGGCACCTGATGTTTGGTGTTATAGTATTTTGATTAATGGATATTGTAAAATCAAAATGGTGGATGAAGCTATGGAACTCTTAAAAGAAATGCGTTGTAAAAATTTGGTTCCCAATACTGTCACTTACAGTTCTCTTATCGATGGCTTGTGCAAATCAGGGAAAATTTCATATGTGCAAGATCTTGTTTATGAGATGCATCACAATGGTCAGGCCCCTGATATAACAACTTATAATATTTTGTTACATGCATTTTGCAAAAAGCAACATCTCGACAATGCAATTGCATTATATCAGCAAATTGTCGGCCAAGGAATGCAACCTAATGTGGTCACACACAATACGCTTATTGATGGTTTATGCAAAGGTGGTAGACTAAATATTGCACGAGAGTTTTTTGAGTACCTTTTGATCAAAGGCCATTGTCTTGATGTCCGCACATATAGCATTATGATCAATGGCCTTTGTAGGGAAGGCTCGTTTGATGAAGCAATGAACTTGCTTTCAAAAATGAAAGAGAATGGCTGCCTCCCTGATTCAGTAGCATTGGAAACACTTATTGGAGCTCTTCTGGAGAATAATGAGAGTGATAAGGCAGAAAAGCTTCTTCATGAAATTATCACTAGAGATCTTTTAAAACAATAAACCAATGTCAGATACACTAGTCTTGATTTTTGTTACAATTGTATTTATGTTGAAATTTGCCTGAAATAGTTTACAAATGTTTGCTTCTTTTGGGTAAAATTTGTTGGATTATTCCGTGGTCTGATTGTTGTTGAAGTCATATGTTTAATGTAGTAATTTTGACTTTGTGTTGCTTTAGGATTGGTTATTTTTTTTGTCTTACCACGAGTTTGGTCTTCTTCCTTTATGGTTCATTACTGATTTGATTTTTTGACTTTGAGGGGTATCTCAGTTGTTTCTCATGAGCTACTGTCTTTCTGATTTAAATTGGAGTTAAAACTAAAGTGAAGTTTTTTTTTTTTTTCATTTCATCATCTAATGTGATAATCCCTTGAAGAATATTATGGGGGGCCACTTAAAAATTCACTAGGTTATTTTGCAGCCGAGAAAAACAATGTCTGAACTTATTGGGGAGTATAAGTATAAATAAGGGTTTAGAGTCTGTATTGTACTAGTGTTATTGTTGGATTTGCCTAAATGGTTTGCAAATGCTTGCTTCTTTTGGCAAATTGAATAAATATTGTTTTGTTATAAGTTCAAACTTTGAAGTCCTAGGGAATGCCTCCTTGTCCTTTGTTTCAGGAGAAGGTAAGGTTAACTATCATGAGCAGGGTCCGGATTGCCTCAAGTTGAGGCATGAAAATGAGGGAGTCATTTTGGAAGAATCATAGTCGTCCAAACAATCCAATGTTGCTCCAACTTCCACGACCCTTAGCGTACTAAAACGCGGCGTTTCAATTCTCTGCCTTTGTTTCTTCGTGAATGGCAACTGGAGTGGGTCTTGCGAAGGTCGTAGCTGAGCCAGTCTCACAGGGTGTGGGTGAAAAAGCGAACTCACTGATCTCTGGGTCCCTTAGCAATACACCCTTGCTGTGATGGTCTTTGCGTCTCCACGATCTCTACCAATCCACCCCTCATGGTCAATGACGTCATTGTTGGTCACCGATGATGATGGGTACTTTCTCCCATCTTTGTTGCATATACGATGGAAGTAGAAGAAGAAGAAGGTGGAGGTGAAGGAAGGAAATAAGAGAGTTTCTTCGGAGGATGAAGAAAGTTGAGCTTTGTATCTAAAGCTGCATAAGAGTGGTTTTGTTGCAAATATTGAAGATGCAAATGAAAGGCTGGGCAGATTTGTGCATTGTATCAATAATGCTCTGTTGAATGTTGAGTGTTGATGAACAATAACATATTTAAAATCATAGTTTCTGTGAAGTGCAAGACCGGCTCGGCTATTCGATTTCTATGACTAGAGTAACTTTTCATTACAATTCTGAACACCCATTAAATAACAAAATAATTGCTCAGAAAGTTGCTGATCTCTCACCTACGAAGCTTGAATATGCCATTTGCGATCCTGTCTATGGTTGTTTTTAAGTCATACGCTGTACTTCTTAGTGCTTATTGCTTAATATGAGGAATTGAATAATTATAGTAAGGTTTTTTACTGTGGTGTTACCTGAAGTATTCACTTACTAGAAGAATTGGTCTATCTTTAGTGCTTATTACTTAATATTAGGTATTGGATTTAATTTCATGGTTGATGAGTTTGATTTGTAATTTTTTTTTTTTAAAAATAGCGTTAAGAGAGATTTGCCTAATTTGTGTATAGAATTCTACTTCTACACGATGCACTCGTCAATAGGTTTTATTTGAGATGTAGTTCTCAATTATATTGTAATCCACTTTCCCTTCCTCAAGACTTTGCATCTCATAAAACTAAGAACTCTGTTGGCTTTAAGCTTCTAAGAAGTATGGTGTATGACTTAAAAACAATCATGATAGGTTTGCAAATGGCATATGCAAGTTTAATCAGTGAGAGATAGGTTACGACCCTTGCAAACTCACACCAGATGCCATTCACAAAGAAACAAACGCAGAGCTTCAAGTTGCTTAATGGTAGCTGGGGAGACAAACTGAAACACTGCGTTTCAATGGGCCAAGGAGACGTGGCAGCTATAGCGGCGTAAGATTGTCTGGACGGCCATGATTCTTCCAAAATGATTCCCTCATGTTCGCGCCTTAACTTGAGGCAATCTGGACCCTCGTGAGCATGTGATGCTTAAATGCTTGAATCTCCAATGTTCTTATTTATACTTACAATAAATGAAGTAGTAAATTGGAGTCTGGTAGAAAGTGATTTTGTCAATGAGTAGACCCTATATATTTTTTTATTCATTGCCTATCTAACATTAGGGAAGACTGTATATAAAACGTGTTTTATGACTGGAAAATTGTTGGTGCGTCTGGGTGTAGCCAAAATTTAAATGAGCATGTTCTTTTGAGTTCATTTGTAGAATTTGATCATTTTTAAATTTCCCTGTTGGCACAGTTCGTGGGGGATAGTCATGATATAGAAAGTTGACTGGAGATTCTTCATCTATACCACCTAAATTGCAGGGAAAATTATAATTAAGGATCTTGACCTTATAAAATTTACAATAAAAAATTTTAAAAATTAAAATTACCCTTGAGGATTAAAATTACTATTAGATTTTAAGAGATTTATCATTGATTTTAGGGAATTTATTATTAAGTGTAGAAAAGTGTTAAAAAATTTTTTATTTTTATATTTCTTTTATTTTGTGTAGTCTCTATTTGTACATTGATTTTCTTAGTATGATACTATGGCTGGCTATAGATGTTACTCTCTTGGATTTAGGTATATGGATGGAAAATAAGCATGGGTTTGGATATGAGGATTTTTCTTCATATTTTTTAGACCTTGGTTCTAGGTAGAATGGCACTCACTCCCTCCTGGTATACATCTAGAAAATAGTACAAACAAAAAGCCCAAAGGTATTATGTGTGTTTTGAATTATGCTAGTATGCGTTTGAGATTTTTTTTTTATATATAAATAAACTTTATGGAAGAGAGTATCAACTTAAAAAAATCTTAATGAATTTTTTTCTCATAGGTCTAGGCTCGAGGACTTGACAATTCAATGGAAACTGGATTGACTTGAATTGGTTACCCAGTTAAGGTTTGGGTTGAGGGATGGAAAAGTATTGTTTCCTGATTTGGGGATGAAAGCCGGGATACATTAACCATAACCTATCTATGATTATCCCAAGGCTTAAGTAAATTCTTTTTTTCTTATTTAATGTTTACTATTCATGATTTTAAGCAAAACACAATGTATAGATAAATATTTTGAATGATTTAATCATATAATAGTAAAATATAAGAATCAAGTCTTCACTTGTTTTTTTTTTAAGTTTATATTAATACCTACCTTTGTCCAACAAGAAAGAAAACTTCCACACATTGTATTAGAAATCTAGTATATATAAATATATATATATATATATATATAGCGAATATCACTCAAAACATAGGTTGAAATGAGGTGCTTTATTTTTATTTTAAAAATCGCTTAATTTTATCATTTTCATATTTGAATTGTATGCAATATGAACTATATTTATCTTCTTTTACATCTATTTCTGCTCAATTTATGCAATTTTTCTAATAATATGATTAACTTGATAAAATTTTCAATCTCGGTTGAGATCTCCAACCATTAATAAATATGTTTTGTTTTTTTCTCTTTCAAAATGTTAATTTTAAAAAAAATGTTTGCCCCATATTTAATGCTCTCCATTCTCAATCTTTCCTTTCTTCTCTCTATTCATCTTCCTTTTTTTTCTTTTTATTTCCACCCCTTTCCCGATTTTTCATTTTGGAAATAATCCTAAAATTATGGTAAAATAAAACCATTTACCTACCTATCTCAATTTAAAGTAAAATTTATAATAAAGTTAAGAACCAAATTAGAATAAAATAAAATTGAGCAATGAAAGTAAAATATAAGATAAATTTTAATGACCAAATTGGAGCCAAATGAATTTAAGGGATGAAAGTAAATTTTAAAATAAAGTTAAAGAATTAAATTAAAAGATGAAGGTGAAATTTGAAATAAATTTAAAGAATCAAATTGAAATTAAATAAAATTAAGAGATGAAAATAAAATTGCAAGTAAAATAAAAAAAATCAAAAGTACAATTTTTCTTATAATTTATTATTCTAAACATCATAATTTAAAGTAAAAAATGGATTGAACTTGACAAAGCAATCTCCTATTTTAAAATTTTGTTTTTAACTAGGATAGAAAATTTACTAAAAACTAATGTTGAGTATCCAAATTTCTAAGTTTTTGTCTGGAAAATTATTTTACAAAAAAGGAAAATACATGTTCAGGAATATGTTGTTGCAAAAAACATGTTATGAAAACTCATGAAGAAAGAGGATGAATTTTATTTAAACTTAAGCATAAAAACTCTTAGATTTTTTTTCCATACCTAATGAAGAATTAGATAATGTTATATTGTTGGAATCACTAGCATATGAAGAAAATTAAAATATAAATATTTACTCCAATAAAGATCACCATTTACATAATATAGAACTTTTTTGTTTAAGATAAAAAAATTTATTGTTTTAAATATATAACTTGCCATGACAATTCTTCCTTTCTCCCCTTAAGAAAAAGGGTTACAAGAGAAATTCTTAAACATACAAATTTTTTTTGATAGGTTTTCGACAAAGTAATGACCCAAAATATAATAAAAAATAAATGTGTTAGCATCTATAATGTTTTTACATTATATTATTTAAAATTTTTTATATTATAGTGCCTTGATCTTAATTTTTTTTCATTTGCAAAAAAACAATTCTATGATATTAATAATATAAAAATCAATACTTTATTAATCTAATGAACAAAATTTTGTCACATGAAGAATAACACATACCACAAGTAGCTTTATAGAATAACTCATCCTTAAAATACCATTAATACAAAAAAAACATTATATGTTAGTTGTTTTCTCCTCTGCTTGCTAGGCCATTTCTAAGGCATCACAGCATTTGTTTCTTCCATATGATAACGTAAACATTTACTAATATTTAAGTTTTTGAATTTGTTTCTAGATATTTGAAAAGCTCAGGATTTGACATTTTTTTTTTTTGTTTGTTTGGCTTAATCCAATTTTAGCCACATAAAAAACTGCAAATTATTACTTTGAGCATAGAAAACCATATTTTGTTGATGAAACATTTTATACACCCTCAATAATCTAAAATATAATCAAGCACTAGATTTATACACATGATGTTATTAGGTACGTATAAGACAAGGCATGTTTTCAACAATTTCCTAATATATTAATCAAACAAGCAAACCAAGATCTATTGTCTCTTTATAATGGTTTCTTTGGAGGAGAACCTCTACATGTTTCTTTTTCTATTAACAAAAACTATCAATAATAGATTACTCTAACGTTATCTGGTGATCGAGGCAAGGGCAAGTCTATAAGAGTTTCACCATAAAACTTGGTAATTGGCACTTTGAGATTTTTTGGAAAAAAAAAGACCACTAACATTGTTGAAGAATTAGAAGAATTCAAACTTGCATAACAAAATATAGCAAAACTCTTACAAAATTCTTTATGCCATGTAAGCCCACTTGCACTGTAGGCGTGATCATACAGCTTGATGGCTTAGCTAATTTGATCTTACCTAATCACATCTGGTCGAGTTGGGTTAATTAAAAAAATTATCGATTGATTCAATTATGTTGGCCAATTTGATCTAATAGGATCTTATTAATTTTTTAAAATATTATTTTATAAATAGTTATATAAAATTTTTAATTTCTTTAAAGATGAAATATAATTTATAAGAATTTATATGAAAATTTATTTTTTCAAAGGTCATTTAAGAATTTTTATCAAAAAGTTTTACAAAAATAAAATAAAATAACTTAATTAGTTTGAGAAGCTAACTTAGCCTAACACAGAGTTTAGAAAATGAAACATGGTATAAAACCAAGCCAAGCATTAATTGAAACCAATATTTAGCATGACTTATGTTTTGTGCACCCTTTCTGCACTAATATAACCTCCACATGTTGAACATAATGACAATTTTTTCTTGCAATTGAAGACATAGATAAGCATGTTTGTCTAGTTAGAAACAAAAGGCAATCATTTACACTAAAGTATATAAACACTACTCTAGATCTAGAGCATGGTTGTTCTTATGGTCAACATGGCAGTATTAGAATGGCACTAAATTATTTACTATTATTTCACATCGTTTAGTTCCAAAGTTATTTTCAAATGTTGTTCTATCTCATCATTCTTATATTCTTCACATTTCTTTTTTTTTTTTGGGTTAATATTAGAAATTTAGACTTCGAATATACTAACTCCATTACATTAATTATATGGCAACTTTCAAACAATAAGTAATGCCATTACATTAATTATATGATTCTTCTTTTTTTTTTGTTTTTTTTTCTAATTTTAAACTTTTAATAGTGGAGTAGGAGCATTCCCTCATCCTACTACACCTTATCCTTTTGAAATGGTCACTTTTGCTATCTAGGCAATTTATAATAAATCATAGATGTTCATAGAATAAAGAGAAAACAATATGGCATGATAAATTCTATATCTCTTCATAAAAATCATATCAAGAGGTACAACTTCCTATTCATGAATTTCATGTAAGGATAATCAAAGAGAGTTTGCTTCTTAGAATACAAAAAATAATACATGATAAGCAGATTCATACCAATGTGAGAAAAAAGCCTGCATTACAAGATATTTAGTTCAATCTAATGCCTAGAATATAAATGAAGAAAAGTTATTTTCAATCACTGTTCCTTTCAAATTCTCCCTGTAACCCGTAGTTTCAACTCCTTTCAATTGCCCTCTAAAAAGAAGAGAGCCATGTTCTGTTGTCGCGAACCTTTCAATGGCTGTCCTTAATGCTCCAAGGGACCCCCTACCAAGTCATCTTTCTCCCTTTTCCACCCACCTTAAGACTATAGTTACAGTTCTTTGCCTCATTATCATTGCCCATAAATCACAAAAAAGCTATGTACACTAGAGCCATTTCGAGTTGAAAAGCTTCAAAATGTAGTCAAAAGTACTAACCAAAGCAACTGAAAACCTAAAAAGCCAATGTAAAATCCAAAAATCAATTGACACTCAAGTTATGCCCAAAAATCAATACACACAAATCTAACTATAAATCAATCGCATGGATAAGGACCTTGTACAAAATACTAAGAGCATGCTTGGATTGAAGAGAACGGAGAAAGGATTGAAAGGATAGGCTTGATTAAAATTTAAATCAAAAGAATGGTCTAAAATATTCTCTTCCCTTCTCGTTCATTCTCTTAATATCTTCATGACACTGAGGCCAATGTGGTTACATTTAGATCCATCACTTATAAACCACTTTGAAATATCAAAATTAGTGTTTTTGATATCTCCAACTATAGGCACAACATGATCTTTCTAATGCAAAAATATTACAAAATCTACCCTTAGAAATGTAGGCAATGGGAAGAAGACAGTGGAAGCTCAACAAAGTATATTGTGAACATTATATTTTATTCAAACATACTAAAAAACAATAATAAAATCAAATTAGCAAAATATTTATAAAAAAAAAGAGAGAAGAAAGAAGAAGAACAAAAACAACAACCCATATTGTTGGCTTTATCTAAACCCAAAAAAAAAGAAGAGAAAAACCCATCAACAAAAATTCTTTTGGCCTAAAATAGTAGAAGCCCTATACCATAAAAAAGAATAATAATAAAAAATCAATAAGGATAAATAAACTAGAATTGGAAAAAAAAGAAGGAAAAATTTAAAAGGCAAAAAAAATAACAAAAGTAACAAAAACCAAAAAAATAAAAATAAAAAGAAGAAAAGGAAAAAAACAACAATAGCAAATTGTTAGTCCCAAATCTGTCAAAACCGTAACCAAAATAATGGAAGCCCAAAAACCCAATACCCAAAAAAAGAAAAAAAAAGTGAAAAAAATTAATTAATTAAAATAAAATAAAACTTAATACAAAAAAAAAAAGTCAAGCCCACCAATATCAAATTTGGCCCATTAATCTTAATGCCCAACATAACCTTAAAAAAATCAAAAAAATAAACAAAAGCCCTAGTCCAATAGATCCTTCTAATTGGAAACCCAATACCTAAAACTCTAGTAGCCCAAAAAAAAAAAGAGAAAAGAAAACATAAAAAAAGTTAAACAAAAAAAGATGCAAAAGCCCACATTTCTCCAACCCATATAACCCAATACCTGTAGGATAAATGGAAGCCCAATACCAAAAAATAAAACTAAAACTAAAAAAAATAAAAAAAATAAAGGAGAAGGAATTATGACGAAAACCCTATGGCCATCCTTCATTGCTCTTCCCTACTATACGCATAAGACTCTTGCTCCACTCAGATGATTGCATTGTTTGCCATGATTAAGAAAGGGAACATGCATTAACACGAGCTACATTAAAAAAAATAGAAAGTAAAAAAAAATTAAGAAAATTAAGGGCTTGTTTGATTTTGTTTTTGTTTTAATGTTTTCAAAACAAATATTTTTTAGAATAAATTTTGAGAACCCAAAAATTAAAAAATCTGTTTGAATTATTATTTTGAAAAATAGTTGTTTTCTATTTTTTTTTCTTGATTCTGCAGAACACAAATTACAAAACACCTAAAAAATGTTCTAATTTTTTTGTTTTCAAAAATAAAATTTTATTTTTTTTGTTTTACAAAACACGTCATTAAAAATATATTATTAAACAAGTTTTTTTGTTTTTTTGTTCTTAAAAATATAAAATTGTTCTTGAAATAAGAAATCAAACAAGCCCTTAATTTCCTGGTCTAGCTTTGTCTGATATATTGTTTATTCTATTGGATATTACAAAAAAAATATAACTTTTTAATCTTTGAGGATCGTAAATTTGTTGACATTGGTAACACAGTGACATGCAGTAAGAAGGGTAGGACCTTGATCTCCCATTTTAGATTTTTTTTACAAATTCCTTCAAAATTTTTTTCTTTTTTAGGTACAGACAAATTTCTTTGATTTATTTGTGCTTTAATGTGACGCCTTTCTATTCTATTATATGAAGAGGGATCTTTCCTATACTGGGTTGGGCTAATATAGTAAATGCCCACATTATCTTTGGTCCTGGAATTGCAGATGGATTGAAACTAAAAGTCTGTAATACTAGATGTAATATTATCTTGAATGTAGCAAGAGCTCAATTGATAGCCTAACATGCCTTGAACTATACTTAAGGCTTGCCTCGTGGTAGGGGTTTGTTGCTACTTGTTGAGATGAGTTCTACCGATAACCTTGCCAAGGAAGATTATATCGCTATTGTCATGAAAATTGCCGAAGATCATTCTAATTTTGTTATTGGCTTCATCTCGGTCAATCCAACATCATGGCTGGGGGCACCTGTAAATCCTTCTTTCATTCAGGTAACTCCTAGAGTTCAAATGGTGACTAGTGGTGATGCCTTAGGATAGCAATATAACACACCATATGCTGTAAGTTTTTGCATGTTGCCATTTGTCTGCCTATGTTTTGCATGTTTGGATGTATTGCCAAGTTAATCATATGCAGAAGTTGACCATGTATGAGTTACTTTACTCTTAACTTAGTTTTACTTGCTTAGGGTGAAAAGATTTTTGTTGGTACTAACTAAAGGCTTGAAAGACAGAGGAAGGTGATGTAGTTTCAATCTCAAGTAGATAAAAGTGAAGGTACTTAGTATTTAAGAGGCATTTGGTATATTGTTATTTTATATTTTGTGATATTTTGATACCATGGTATAGGATAATGACTTATAAGATATCATGATATTTAAAATGCCAATGTTTATTATGTCAATTGAAAATTGTCATTGAATGGATATAAATAGCATTTTATAAAAGTTAATAAAGTTTAAAAGAAGTGCAATGTCAAATCTCTGTGGTGTTTTAGTGATATGAGATACCACCCAAAGGATGTGATTCTAACATATTTAAATATCTTGGATGACACTCATCATCTTAGATAAAATAATACTAAACAAAAATATCTTAAATGTCAATTGACATATAAAATGCCAAGTTCAAAATCCTAGTGCACCAGGTGCCTCTTTAGTTTGCATTGAACAGGAAAATGGATTAGAATAAACAAAAATTGTAACTGTGTTGTCTTTATAATGAGCAATCATATGGATGTGATGTTGATATTCAATGTATGTCTTAATTTATAGGATATTTGGGGCAAATACCTATATATCACAATAATACATAAATGAAATAATGCAAAATGAAATCTTGGTTTGTATTTTTCCATCACATCATGGTGGATTTTCTCTTTGCTCTACTCTTATTTCATTTGTGTAGAACATCAATTTGTTTTTGAATAATGATTTTATTTCTTAATAGCATCAAGATTTATCTTAAAATAATTTTATGTATTGTCTTCCCTTCTGGATAACTTGGTTGTGGACTTGTGGCAGAGATATCAGTACTTGTACCACTCTGCCCATTAATATTATTTTGTTGAAACCACCTTAATGCAGTATCTCTTTATGTTGTTTTTGTAATTCATTAGTACTTTTAAGGAGAAAACTTTTTTCAATAAAATTATGACACAAAAAAGAATGTAATCAATAAATAATGTTTGAGTTATTTTTAATGTTTTTATTGAAAAATCTGATAGCAAACATTTCCTATTTTTTGTTTAACTTGAAAGAGTTTGCAACTCTTGACATTTGATTATTGGACAAAATGGTGTTGCAGGTGATCTATAACTGAGGCAATGGCATCATTATAGTAGGGCATGGCATCACCAAAGCATCCAATCCAGCTGAAACAGCTTGTGAATACTGTCTTCAAGAATGAAATACATATTTAGCCAAGTGCACTTGAGGCCTTTATTCCAAAGATGTAAATGTGTGAGTCAAATTTCTTTCTCTGTGGCATGTTTAATTTCACTAGAAACCCTAAGAGAAGCTCTTGGGTGAAATATGATGTCCAATAACACTTTTTGGATAATATATGTGGGTGACCCTTTTATTCTCTTGTTTATAGATGTTTTATTTTTGATGGTATATCATTTTTTAAGTTTTCATAATAATTATAAAGCCACTCTCTAGTTAATTAAAGTAGTTATTATTAGAAATCAAAACATAAAGTTACACTCCAATTAATTGATCTATCTTTTGTAAAAACTTTCAATTTGATTTTTTTTCTAAAAATTAACTGAGTCCATGTTGTTTTTTAACATTTAAAAATAATATAATTAAACCTTTTGGTGTTAATTTTATTTTTATGGTAATGAAAAATGATGCTATAGTTAATTGACTAAAGTAGATCTGATGAATAAAAAATAATTAAATAAAATTATATTTTAGTTATGTGTTTCCTTTTTAATCTTTTAATTTGAATAAAATATAGAGCAATTTTACTTAATCAGTCCTATTAAAAGATCATATGATTAAAGTGGCAGTCACATGTGAATTAAATACAAATTCAATCATTTTATGTGATAACAAAAACAAAACCTATATGAATAATTTAATTTCATTATTTTTAAAAGTTAAAAAATAGTAATAATTAATTAAAATTAAAGTGATCAAATTAAAATTTTTATTGTATTGAAAAAAAAATACTAGGAGCGAATAAATATATATATATATATATATATATAATCTTTTAAATAACATTTTTCACGGAAATATCTTGGTCGACCTGAGTCCTTCATCTTCCATACCTTAGGCCATGGTTGCAGCGACATCTGTCGCCGCACTCCCCGGCGCTTGAAATTGATATTGTGATCCACTCTGTCAAGTTCAGCTAACTGATCTTCGCTTTATTCCTCTCTTTCACATTCCCTTCGATTCGATTCCATAGCATATGCGTCTCGCGTTTCCCGTTTGGCGAAGAAGCGTTGGTGCATCGAAGACACTTCTTTGAATCTGAACTGAAAATGTTGCTATCTTCAGCTACAACAAGGTATGCCTTCTCCAAATTTCATCTCTTTCTAACATCTCCTTTTCCCTTCCTTCTTTCTCTCCCCTATGCCCTCAATCTGAAGTTCTGTGTTCATTCCCATTCCCCAAATCCGAATAGCGTCCAAGACGCTGTGGCTTCGTTCAATCGCATGCTCCTCATGCGTCCCCCACCCTCCATAGTCCAGATTGATAAGATTTTAGGATCACTTGCAAAGACCAAACATTACCGAACTGCAATCTCACTTTTTGCACAAGGGGAATTGAAGGGATTCGCACCATCTTTATTTACACTGAGCATCTTAATCAATTGCTACTGTCATGTGGGTGACATGGCTTTTGCTTTCTCTTTATTGGGAAAGATTTTCAAGTGGGGTCTTCAACCGGATACTGTAACGATGAATACACTTATGAAAGGACTCTGTATGAATAATGAGCTTGGGAAAGCACTAGACTTTCATGATGACCTAATGGCAAAAGGATTTCGGTTAGAGATATTTACTTATGGCACATTGGCAAGTAGGCTATGTAAAACGGGAAAAACAAGAGCAGCAGTTAAATTGCTCCACATGATGGAGAGACAGGTAATTAAAATTAAGCCTAATTTAGTTATTTACAACACAGTCATTGATGGCCTCTGTAAAGAAGGACTTGTAACTGAGGCATGTGATCTGTGTTCTGAAATGATTGGACGAGGAATATTTCCTGATATTGTCACCTACAACACTCTAATCTATGGATTCTGCAGCATCCATCAATTGCAAGAAGTCGCTCAATTGCTAAATGAAATGGTACTGAAAGACATCAACCCTGACCATTATACCTTTACTATACTGGTTGATGCATTTTGTAAGGAAGGAAGTATCACAGAAGCTCAAGCTGTCTTTGCTAGGATGATGAAATGTGGTAAAAAACCTGATGTTGTTACCTACTGTTCTTTAATGGACGGGTATTGTATGAGAGATAATGTTAATGAGTCAAGAGAAGTATTCAATAGGATGATCAAAAGTGGTTTGGCACCTGATGTTTGGTGTTATGGTATTTTGATTAATGGATATTGTAAAATCAAAATGGTGGATGAAGCTATGGAACTCTTGAAAGAAATGCATTGTAAAAATTTGGTTCCCAATACTGTCGCTTACAGTTCTCTTATCGATGGCTTGTGCAAATCAGGGAAATTTTCATATGTGCAAGATCTTGTTTATGAGATGCATCACAATGGTCAGGCCCCTAATATAACAACTTACAATATTTTGTTAGATGCATTTTGCAAAAGGCAACATCTTGACAATGCAATTGCATTATATCAGCAAATCGTTGGCCAACGAATGCAACCTGATGTGGTCACATACACTATACTTATTGATGGTTTGTGCAAAGGTGGTAGACTAAATTTTGCGCGAGGGATTTTTGAGTACCTTTTGATTAAAGGCCATTATCTAAATGTCCGCACATATAACATTATGATCAATGGCCTTTGTAGGGAAGGCTTGTTTGATGAAGCAATGAACTTGCTTTCAAAAATGAAAGAGAATGGCTGCCTCCCTAATATAGTAACATTGGAAACACTTATTGGAGCTCTTCTGGAGAATAATGAGAGTGATAAGGCAGAAAAGCTTCTTCATGAAATTATCACTAGAGATCTTTTAAAACAATAAACCAATGTCAGATATACTAGTCTTGGTTTTTGTTACAATTGTATTTATGTTGAAATTTGCCTGAAATAGTTTACAAATGTTTGCTTCTTTTGGGTAAAATTTGTTGGATTATTCCGTGGTCTGATTGTTGTTGAAGAAGTGTTGTTGAAGTCATATGTTTAATGTAGTAATTTTGACTTTGTGTTGCTAAAGGATTGGTTAATTTTGTTTGTCTTAACACGAGTTTGTTCTTCTTCCTTTATGGTTCATTATTGATTTGATTTTTTGACTTTGAGGCGTCTCTCAGTTGTTTCTCATGAGCTACTGTCTTTCTGATTTAGATTGCAGTTAAAACTAGAGTGAAGTTTTTTTTTGATTTCATCATCTAATGTGATAATCCCTTGAAGAATATTTTGGGCCACTTAAAAATTCACTAGGTTATTTTGCAGCCGAGAAAAACAATGTCTGAACTCATTAGGGAGTATAAGTATAAATAAGGGTTTAGAGTCTGTATTGTACTAGTGTTATTGTTGGATTTGCCTAAATGGTTTGCAAATGCTTGCTTCTTTTGGCAAATTGAATAAATATTGTTTTGTTATAAGTTCAAACTTTGAAGTCCTAGGGGATGCCTCCTTGTCCTTTGTTTCAGGAGAAGGTAAGTTTAACTATCATGAACATGTGATGCTTAAATGCTTGAATCTCCAATGTTCTTATTTATACTTACAATAAATGAAGCAGTAAATTGGAGTATGGTAGAAAGTGATTTTGTCAGTGGGTAGGCCTTAATATTTTTATTCATTGCATATCTAACATTAGGGAAGACTTGTAGGTACGTCTGTGTGTAGTCAAAATTTAAATGAGCGTGTTCTTTAAGTTAATTTGTAAAATTTGAACATTTTCAAATTTCCCTGTCGGCACAGTCCGTACCGGATAGTCATGATATAAAATGTTGTCCGTAGATTCTTCATCTATATCACTTAAATTGTAGGAAAAATTATAATTAAGGATGTTGATCTTATAAAATTTACAATAAGGAATTTTAAAAATTAAATTACCCTTGAGGATTGCAATTACTATTAGATTTTAGGAGATTTATTATTGATTTTAAAGAATTTATTAAAAGTGTTAAAATTTTCTTTTATTTTTATATTTCTTTTATTTTGTGTAGTCTCTATTTGTACATTCATTTTCTTAGTATGGCACAATGGCTGGCTATAGATTTTACTCTCTTAGATTTAGGTATATGGACGGAAGATGAGCATGGGTTTGGATATGAGGATTTTTCTTGATATTTTTAAGAGTTTAGTTCTAGGTAGAATGGTACTCACTCCCTCCTAGGTTCGTGATATACATCTAGAAAATAGTAAAAACAAAAAGCCCAAAGGCATTATGTGTGTTTTGAATTATGCTAGTATGCCTTTGAGATTTTTTTTTTTAATATATAAATGGATTTTATGTAAGAGAGTATCAACTTAAGAAAATCTTAATGAATTTTTTTCTCATGGGTCTAGACTCAGAGGACTTAAGAATTCAATGGAAACTGGATTGACATGAATTGGTTACCCAATTAAGGTTTGGGTTGAGGGATGGAAAAGTATTGTTTCCTAATTTGGGGATGAATGCCGGGATACATTAACCATAACCTATCTATGATTATCCCAAGGCTTAAGTAAAGTTTTTTTTTTTCCTTATTTAATGTGTAGTATTCATGATTTTAAGCAAAACACAATGTATAGATAAATATTTTGAATGATTTAATCATATAATAGTAAAATATAAGAATCAAGTCTTCACTTTTTTTTGTAAGTTTATATCAATACCTACCATTGTCCAACAAAAAAGAAAAGTTCCACACATTGTATTAGAAATTTAATATATATATTTATATATAACGAATTTCACTCAAAACATTAGTTGAAATGAGGTGCTTTAATTTTTTTTAATTTTTAAAATTATTTAATTTTAATCATTTTCATATTTGAATTGTATGCAATATGAACTACATTTATCTTCTTTTCCATCTATTGTTACTCAATTTATGCAATTTTTCTAATAATATGATTAACTTCATAAAATTTTCAATCTCGGTTGAGATCTCCAACCATTAATGAATATGTTTTGTTTTTTCTCTTTCAAAATATTAATTTTAAAAAAATATTTGCCCCATATTTAATGCTCTCCATTCTCACTCTTTCCATTCTTCCCTCTTTTCATCTTTCTTTTTTTCTTTTCACTTCCACCCCTTTCCCAATTTTTCATTTTGGAAATAATCCTAAAATTATCGTAAAATAAAATTATTTGCCTACCCATGTCAATTTAAAGTAAAACTTATATAATAAAGTTAAGAACCAAATTAGAATGAAATAAAATTTAGCAATGAAAGTAAAATATAAGATAAAGTTTAATGACCAAATTGGAGTCAAATGAATTTAAGGGATGAAAGTAAAATTTAAAATAAAGTTAAAGAACTAAATTAAAAGATGAAAGTGAAATTTGAAATAAATTTAAGGAATCGAATTGAAATTAAATAAAATTAAGAGATGAAAATAAAATTGCAAGTAAAATAAAAAAAATCAAAAGTACAATTTTGCTTATAATTTATTATTCTAAACATCATAATTTAAAGTAAAAAATGGATTGAACTTGACAAAGCAATCTCCTATTTTAAAATTTTGTTTTCAACTAAGATAGAAAATTTACTCAGAACTAATGTTGAGTTTTCAAATTTCTAAGTTTTTGTCTAGAAAATTATTTTAAAAAAAGGAAAATACATGTTCAGTAATATGTTGTTGCAAAAAACATGTTATGAAAACTCATGAAGAAAGAGGATGAATTTTATTTAAACTTAAGCATAAAAACTCCTAGATTTTTTTTCCATACCCAATGAAGAATTAGGTAATGTTATATTGGTGGAATCACTAGCATATGAAGAAAATTAACATATAAGTATTTACTCCAACATCACCATTTATACCTAATATAAAACCATTTCATTTAAGATTAAAAAAATTATTGTTTTAAATATATAACTTGCCATGACAATTCTTTCTTTTTTAAGGAAAGGAATTACAAAAGAAATCCTTAATATATAAGTTTTTATCAATAGGTTTTTGACAAGGTAATGGCCCAAAATATATTTAAAAATAAATGTGTCAACATCTATAATGTTTACGTAAATGATTATACAACTATCTAGTATGTTATATTATTTAATTTTTTTATATTATAGTGATTTAATCTTAATTTTTTTCATTCGCAAAAGATAATTCTATGATTTTAAATAATATAAAAATTAATAATTTATTAATTTAATAAACAAAATTTTGTCACATAAAGAATAACACATACCACAAGTAGCCTTGTAGAATTACTCATTCCTAAAATATCGTTAACAGAAAAAGAAACATTATATGTTGGCTGTTTTTTCTTTGCTTGCCAGGCCATTTCCAAGGCACTAGAGCATTTGTTTCTTCCATAGGATCACGTAAACATTTACCAGTATTTGAGTTTTTGAATTTGTTTGCAGATATTTGAAAAGCTCATATTTGACATTTTTTTTTCTTTGTTTAGCTTGATCCAATTTTAGCTGCATAAAAGACTGCAAATTATTACTTTGAGCATAGAAAACTATACTTTGTTGATGAAACATTTTATAAACCCTCAACAATCTCAAACATAAACAAGCGCTAAATTTATGCACATTATGTTATTAGGTACATATAAGACAAGGCATGTTTACAACAATTTCCTAATATATTAATCAAACAAGCAAACCAAGGTCTATTGTCTTTTTATAATTGTTTCTTTGTAGAAGAACATCTACATGTTTCTTTTTCTACTAACAAAAAGTATCAATGATAAATTACTCCAACATTATATTGTGATTGAGGTAGAGGCAAGTCCACGAGAGTTTCACCATAAAACTTGACAATTGATGCTTCGAGATTTTTTGGGAAAATTTAGTCACTGACAATCTTAAAGAATTATAAGAATTTGAACTTGCACAACTAAATATAGCAAAACTCTTACAAATTATTTTATGCCAAGTAAGCCCACCTGCACTATAGTGGTGATCATACAAAAAACAATAATAATTGATTGAGTCAATCATATTGGCTAGTTTAACCTAATTTGATCTTATTAATTTTTTCAAAAAAATATTTTATAAAGATTTATATAAAAATTTTAATTTTTTAAGGACAAAATACAATTTTACAAGAATGTATATGAAATTTTTTTTTAAGAGCCATTTAAGTATTTTTATCAAAAAGTTTTAAAAAATAAAATAAAATAACTTTGTCAATTCAAAAAGCTAACTTAGCTTGATACCGAGTTTAGAAAATGAAACTTAGTATAAAACCAAGCTAAGCACTAATCTAAACTAATATTCAGCATGACTTATGTTTTATGTGCACCCTTACTATATTAGTATAACCTCCACATGTTTAACATAATGCTAATTTTTTCCTACAATTGAAGACATAAATAAGCATGTTTGTCTAGCGAGAGACAAAAGCCAATTATTTACATTGGTCAGCATGAGAGTCTTAGTATGACACTAAATTATTTACTATTTTAGTTCCAAAATTATTTTCAAATATTGTTTTATCTCATCATTCTTATATTCTTTACATGTTTTTGGGTTAATATTAAAAATGTAGACTTTGGATACACTAACTCCACAACATTAATTATATGGCAACTTTTAAACAACAGGTAATGCCATTATATTAATTATAAGTTTTTTCTTTTTTTTTTGTTTTTTTTCAATTTTAAACTTTTAATAGTGGAGTATGAGCATTCCGTCTTCCTACTCCACGTTATTCTCTTCAAATGGTAGCTTTTGTTGTTTAGGCAATTTATAATAAACCATAGACGTTCATGGAAGAAAGAGAGAACAAGGTGGTATGCTAAATTCTATATCTCTTCATAAAAATCATATGAAGAGATACAACTTCCTATTTATGTAAGTCATTTTAGGATAAGCAAAGAGAGTTTGCTTCCTAGAATACAAAAAATAATACATGATTAGAAGATCAATACCAATATGAGAAAAGCCTGCCCTACATAATATTCAATTTAATCTAATGCCTAGAATACAGATGAAGAAAAGTTATTTCCAGTCATTGTTCCTTCCAAATTATCCCTATAACCTATAGCTTCAACTCCTAATCCCTCCCTGAAAAGAAGAGAGCCATGTTCCATTGAATGATAAGACCATCAAAACTGTCACGAACCTTTTGATGGCTATCCCTAATGCTCCAAGGCACCCTCTCCCAAGTCATCTTTTTCCCATTTCCACCCATCTCAACACTATAGCTATAGTTCTTTGCCACATTATCATCGCCCATAAATCGCAAAAAGATTATATACATCGGAGCCATTCCAAGTTGAAAAACTTTAAAATGTAAGTACTAACTTAAGAAAACCTAAAAAGCCAATGTAAAATCCAAAAGTCAGTTAACACTCAAGTTATGCCCAAAAATCAATACACACAAATCCAAGTATAAATCAATTGCATGAATAAGGACCTTGTATAAAATATAAGAGTATGCTTGGATTAAGAAGAATGGAGAAGGGATTGAAACGATAGGCTTGATTAAGATTTAAATCAAAAGAATGGTTTTAAATATTCCCTTCCTTTCTCCTTCATTCTCCTAAATCCAAACATATCTTCATAGCAGCAAGGCCAATGTAGTTACATTTAGATCTATCATTTATAAACCACTTTGAAATATCTAAATTAGTGTTTTTGAGATCTCCCACTATAGGCACAACATGATCTTTCTAGTGTAGAAATATTACAGAATCTACCATCAATCTAGCTTTGGAAATGTAGGTAATAGGAAGAAGAAAGTGGAAGCTCGGCAAAGTATATTGTTACCATTCATGTGGCATTTTCAACTTCTTGTGGATTTGATTTGACATAACAATGGTTAAAAGTGCTACCATTGTGCATGTCCACTTTGTAATCGTCTTTCAGATGGGCCAGTAAATAAGGTATATCACTAATAACAATGCATTCTGATCCAACATATGGACAGTTGTAAGGTCTATATGCACATTGAGATTCATGTTTTAGCTTGCAATAATATGGATATATGCCTATGCACCTAAAATCTTGATATTTACAGGGAAGCTCCAAAGATGTAGCCACCTTCTCCAAAGCTAGACATCTAGTATTGCCAAGTTCATGCCTACAAGTAGGACATCGATTGTGGACCCTAGGTTGGCAACCTAAGCATAAAATGTGACCATTTGAACACTGCAACAAAGATTAACAACAAAGTAAGGTCTATTACTTAAATTTCCAAATAAATATTTCTTTCCTTATCAAACAATTCTTATAAATTTTTATTTTGACAGAAATGCCACCACTATCTACATAAACTCAAATTTAATATAACAAAATTAACTGAATTCTCACTGTAACAATGTGTATAAAATCTACAATGAATAAGAAAATGATTAAGCTTAGACTTTAATGGTTTAAGTACCTCCAATGTTTCTAAAGGAATCAAAAATTATGAAACTCTAGAAAAAAAAAGAAAGAAGGCACTCTATATATTCTAGCATAAGAAGATCGCACAGCATAATCCAAATGACAATTGCTAAGTACCAACTATTGCATTCTTCAAACAAATTGCCAAGAATTTATATTCTAAGAAATAACACTCCCACCTATTCCACCTCCCACAAAAAAAAGAAAAAAGAAAGAAGCCTACCCTCTGATTAATCATTTCCATCGTATGAAAAAATTCATATTTCATGTACCTTATCTAATAAACAAAAGCAAGATAACATTGGACTTACAAGTTTACTATTTGAGCATATAAATTATATAAAATAGCACATTATTGAAGTCATCAAGTCTTAAAATATATATTTCTCCTTATTCTTGTCTTTTACATTCCCTTCACGTTCAGATCCTCTACTTCACGGGGCAACAAGCACGTTGTGCTTTGCAAAGAAGCAACGTCATTTGGGATTAGTGAAGAGATCTCAGCAGTTTATTTTAGAACACAATCTAACCGTCCATTGTTCCACTGTCTTCATGTGTCGACCCTTATTCTTCATCTCCAATCTCCAAGAACTACATTTTCAGCGCCATCCTCTCCTTCTCGCCGACTCAAAGAGTATGGTCCAAGCGATTCTCAATCTAAGACTTCATCTCTCTAGAGGTGCCTTCACCATCGTGACCATTCCTTCAGCTTTCATTGTTAGATAAATTGATGGCTTTCTTTCAAGTTCTAATCAAAATGACCTCTCTTCCTCTGAAATAGCTATGGTTGCAAATAATGTCCTTCCATTCATCACTGCTCAACTTAATCACCTCCTCACTTACTTTCCTCTCATCCTCAAGGTAACTTACACAAACGTCCAATGCCTCTACTCAGTTTCCTAGAAAAATGCATCGGCAAGTGGGATTCTTATATTAAAAATTCAAATTTCTTTAATCTATTTTAGTATTCTATATTCAGGATATGGAACTGTCACTATTTCATCTAATTTTCTTACTATTTGAGCATAAGCTTTGGGGAATCATATCAGTTGCAATCTTGTTTCTTTCTTTCTTACAGTTAGGAAAGAAAACACAACATTAGTTCTTTGTGCTTTATAATAGGCATTTAGTTAGGGATTATAATTTCAGTAGATCTCCCACTAAAAATAACTTTGTATCCTTTGTTATAAGCAAATTTGCCTTGCAGGTTGAATAAATATGGCTCGATAACAACTATTATCTTGAGGCCTTTGATTAGTTCATTGTAGTCATTCCCTACTGCATGGAGTTCATCAAATGTAGTTAGACTATACCAAGTGTTCTTTTATTCTCAACGACGTTTATTGGCTCTTATTCAATATTTAAGGTAAGAACTTTCAAGACATTCGTTTTTACTTATTATCATGTTTACAAGTGTTGATTGGATTTATAATACAAAATAGAGATTAATACATGTTATATCAGGAGTCTTTTAATTTTTATTAAACATATATTTTTTATAAAAATTAAAAAATTATTTTTATCTTATTTTTTAAAAAATAAAAACATCAAAAATTTAAAAAAAATGAATGATTGAGATTATAAAAAATTAAAATTAAAATTTGATAGAAGTTAAAAAAATTATTTTTATTCTATGTTTTATTTTTAAAATAAAAAAAATAAAAAAAATAAGAATGATAGTTAGAATTTTAAATAAAATAAAATAAAATAAAATTTAAATGATCCAAATCTATTACTTTCTTAAAATATCAAAGGATATATATGCACAATTTTATTTAAATATAATTTAATGTACCATGTTATATTCAACGTGATAAGAATCCATTTCTTAAGAATTGCCTCTTCATGAATTTTAAGTTACCCATTCTACTTTGACAGACTCAATAAAAATAGTAATTATTAAGATGAGTAAAATAAAATAAGATTCTGACTGAAGTAAGCGGAAGAGTCTCTCCAACTTTCCTGGGCTAGGAGTTCGGAGCCTTTCGTCCTTTTACCGATGATTTTGTCTTCTTCAGTTACGATTTTATTTTCACCTTCTTTAACTACAAATTCTAGTACCTGAAATGCTTTTTCTGATCTTCCTTTCTCTACGTCAATGTCTCTTTGGGAAGTATATCTCTTGTAGGTCCATCACAGCTTTTCATTGTTTATCCGTCTGCTCCACTGAAATGCACCGTTTCAATAAATATGCAACGATGCGTTTTGCAACTCTCTCGCGTGGCTGAACGGTGACGGTTGGATTATGCGAAAGGATGAGATTATGCCACCCAAACGACGCCGTTCCATCGCAAAGGACGCTGTGCTTTGCAGGCCGCAAAGAAGAGAATCGCGTCGCCATTCCCTTCGATTTGATTCCATAGCATATGCGTCGCGCGTTTCCCGTTTGGCGAAGAAGCGTTTGGTGCATCGAAGACTCTTCTCTGAATCTGAGCTGAAAATGTTGCCATCTTCAGCTACAACAAGGTATGACTTCTCCAAATTTCATCGCTTTCTGACATCTTCTCCATCTCCCTTCCTTCTTTCTCTCCCCTATGCCCTCAATCTGAAGTTCTGTGTTCATTCCCATTCCCCAAATCCGAATGGCGTCCACGACGCTGTGGCTTCGTTCAATAGCATGCTCCTCATGCGTCCCCCACCCTCCGTAGTTCAGATTAATAAGATTTTAGGATCACTTGTAAAGACCAAACATTACCGAACTGCTATCTCACTTTTTGCACAAGGGGAATTGAAGGGATTCGTGCCATCTTTATTTACACTGAGCATCTTAATCAATTGCTACTGTCATGTGGGTGACATGGCTTTTGCTTTCTCTTTATTGGGAAAGATTTTCAAGTGGGGTCTTCAACCGGATACTGTAACGATGAATACACTTATGAAAGGACTCTGTATGAATAATGAGCTCGGGAAAGCACTAGACTTTCATGATTACCTAATGGCAAAAGGATTTCGGTTGAATATATTTACTTATGGCATATTGGCAAGTACACTATGTAAAACGGGAAAAACAAGAGCAGCCGTTAAATTGCTCCAAATGATGGAGAGACAGGTAATTAAAATTAAGCCTAATTTAGTTATTTACAACACAGTCATTGATGGCCTATGTAAAGAAGGACTTGTAACTGAGGCATGTGATCTGTGTTCTGAAATGATTGGCCGAGGAATATTTCCTGATATTGTCACCTACAGCACTCTGATCTGTGGATTCTGCAGCATCCATCAATTGCAAGAAGTCGCTCGATTGCTAAATGAAATGATACTAAAAGACATCAACCCTAACCATTATACCTTTACTATACTGGTTGATGCATTTTGTAAGGAAGGAAGTATCTCAGAAGCTCAAGCCGTCTTTGCTAGGATGATGAAATGTGGTAAAAAACCTGATGTTGTTACCTACTGTTCTTTAATGGATGGGTATTGTCTGAGAAATAATGTTAATGAGTCAAGAGAAGTATTCAATAGGATGATCAAAAGTGGTTTGGCACCTGATGTTTGGTGTTATAGTATTTTGATTAATGGATATTGTAAAATCAAAATGGTGGATGAAGCTATGGAACTCTTGAAAGAAATGCATTGTAAAAATTTGGTTCCCAATACTGTCACTTACAGTTCTCTTATCGATGGCTTGTGCAAATCAGGGAAATTTTCATATGTGCAAGATCTTGTTTATGAGATGCATCACAATGGTCAGGCCCCTAATATAACAACTTACAATATTTTGTTACATGCATTTTGCAAAAGGCAACATCTTGACAATGCAATTGCATTATATCAGCAAATCATTGGCCAACGAATGCAACCTGATGTGGTCACATACAATATACTTATTGATGGTTTGTGCAAAGGTGGTAGACTAAATTTTGCGCGAGGGATTTTTGAGTACCTTTTGATCAAAGGCCATTATCTAAATGTCCGCACATATAACATTATGATCAATGGCCTTTGTAGGGAAGGCTTGTTTGATGAAGCAATGAACTTGCTTTCAAAAATGAAAGAGAATGGCTGCCTCCCTAATATAGTAACATTGGAAACACTTATTGGAGCTCTTCTGGAGAATAATGAGAGTGATAAGGCAGAAAAGCTTCTTCATGAAATTATCACTAGAGATCTTTTAAAACAATAAATCAATGTCCGATATACTAGTCTTGGTTTTTGTTACAATTGTATTTATGTTGAAATTTGCCTGAAATAGTTTACAAATGTTTGCTTCTTTTGGGTAAAATTTGTTGGATTATTCCGTGGTCTGATTGTTGTTGAAGAAGTGTTGTTGAATTCATATGTTTAATGTAGTAATTTTGACTTTGTGTTGCTAAAGGATTGGTTAATTTTGTTTGTCTTAACACGAGTTTGTTCTTCTTCCTTTATGGTTCATTACTGATTTGATTTTTTGACTTTGAGGCGTTTCTCAGTTGTTTCTCATGAGCTACTGTCTTTCTGATTTAATTGCAGTTAAAACTAAAGTGAAGTTTTTTTTTTTTTCATCATCTAATGTGATAATCCCTTGAAGAATATTTTGGGCCACTTAATAATTCACTAGGTTATTTTGCAGCCGAGAAAAACAATGTCTGAACTTATTAGGGAGTATAAGTATAAATAAGGGTTTAGAGTCTGTATTGTACTAGTGTTATTGTTGGATTTGCCTAAATGGTTTGCAAATGCTTGCTTCTTTTGGCAAATTGAATAAATATTGTTTTGTTATAAGTTCAAACTTTGAAGTCCTAGGGAATGCCTCCTTGTCCTTTGTTTCAGGAGAAGGTAAGGTTAACTATCATGAGCAGGGTCCGGATTGCCTCAAGTTGAGGCATGAAAATGAGGGAGTCATTTTGGAAGAATCATAGTCGTCCAAACAATCCAATGTTGCTCCAACTTCCACGACCCTTAGCGTACTAAAACGCGGCGTTTCAATTCTCTGCCTTTGTTTCTTCGTGAATGGCAACTGGAGTGGGTCTTGCGAAGGTCGTAGCTGAGCCAGTCTCACAGGGTGTGGGTGAAAAAGCGAACTCACTGATCTCTGGGTCCCTTAGCAATACACCCTTGCTGTGATGGTCTTTGCGTCTCCACGATCTCTACCAATCCACCCCTCATGGTCAATGACGTCATTGTTGGTCACCGATGATGATGGGTACTTTCTCCCATCTTTGTTGCATATACGATGGAAGTAGAAGAAGAAGAAGGTGGAGGTGAAGGAAGGAAATAAGAGAGTTTCTTCGGAGGATGAAGAAAGTTGAGCTTTGTATCTAAAGCTGCATAAGAGTGGTTTTGTTGCAAATATTGAAGATGCAAATGAAAGGCTGGGCAGATTTGTGCATTGTATCAATAATGCTCTGTTGAATGTTGAGTGTTGATGAACAATAACATATTTAAAATCATAGTTTCTGTGAAGTGCAAGACCGGCTCGGCTATTCGATTTCTATGACTAGAGTAACTTTTCATTACAATTCTGAACACCCATTAAATAACAAAATAATTGCTCAGAAAGTTGCTGATCTCTCACCTACGAAGCTTGAATATGCCATTTGCGATCCTGTCTATGGTTGTTTTTAAGTCATACGCTGTACTTCTTAGTGCTTATTGCTTAATATGAGGAATTGAATAATTATAGTAAGGTTTTTTACTGTGGTGTTACCTGAAGTATTCACTTACTAGAAGAATTGGTCTATCTTTAGTGCTTATTACTTAATATTAGGTATTGGATTTAATTTCATGGTTGATGAGTTTGATTTGTAATTTTTTTTTTTTAAAAATAGCGTTAAGAGAGATTTGCCTAATTTGTGTATAGAATTCTACTTCTACACGATGCACTCGTCAATAGGTTTTATTTGAGATGTAGTTCTCAATTATATTGTAATCCACTTTCCCTTCCTCAAGACTTTGCATCTCATAAAACTAAGAACTCTGTTGGCTTTAAGCTTCTAAGAAGTATGGTGTATGACTTAAAAACAATCATGATAGGTTTGCAAATGGCATATGCAAGTTTAATCAGTGAGAGATAGGTTACGACCCTTGCAAACTCACACCAGATGCCATTCACAAAGAAACAAACGCAGAGCTTCAAGTTGCTTAATGGTAGCTGGGGAGACAAACTGAAACACTGCGTTTCAATGGGCCAAGGAGACGTGGCAGCTATAGCGGCGTAAGATTGTCTGGACGGCCATGATTCTTCCAAAATGATTCCCTCATGTTCGCGCCTTAACTTGAGGCAATCTGGACCCTCGTGAGCATGTGATGCTTAAATGCTTGAATCTCCAATGTTCTTATTTATACTTGCAATAAATGAGGTAGTAAATTGGAGTCTGGTAGAAAGTGATTTTGTCACTGAGTAGACCCTATATATTTTTTCATTCATTGCATATCTAACATTAGGGAAGACTGTATATAAAACGTGTTTTATGACTGGAAAATTGTAGGTGCGTCTGGGTGTAGCCAAAATTTAAATGAGCATGTTCTTTGAGTTCATTTGTAGAATTTGATCATTTTCAAATTTCCCTGTTGGCACAGTTCGTGGGGGATAGTCATGATATAGAAAGTTGTCTGCAGATTCTTCATCTATACCACCTAAATTGTAAGAAAGTAGAGGAATTTTAGGATGTTTTTATTTCTATTTTGTCTTTATTTTATTTAGTATGTTATGCTTCAGGGCCTTTATATTTTGGGCTAACAATGGTCGGGCGAAAGAATTTGCTTTTCACACGTGACTCAGTTCTTGTTTAGTAACTGAAAAATATCTTAGTACGTGCAAATCAGGTAGAATCTTATTTGTTCAAGATCTTATTTATGAAATTCCTGACGGTGGTTATCCCCCTAATATAATAACTTGCAGTATCCTGTTAGAAGCATTGTGAAAAGGCCTGCATCCTGTCATATAAGTTACATCGTTTAACCAAATTGCCGGCCAAAGAATTCAGCCTATTGCATACGCATACACTGTACTTACTGATGGCTTGTGCAAAGGTGGTAGACTAAATGCTGCATAAGAGATTTTTGAGCATCTTTTAATCAATAGATATTGCAAAGGTGGTAAACATGGGGGCCGCCTTCTTTTTATTATTTTTTTAAAGGATTTTTTTGGAAAAAGTTTACACGAAGCAATTGCCCCCTTTAGATATTAAAAAAATTTACAATTACAATAATATTATACTGGTGAGAAGTTTAAATAATATACAAGACATCCAAAATTTGATATTTTTTTTATTTTGTGTAGTCTCTATTTGTACATTCATTTTCTTAGTATGACACTATGGCTGGCTATAGATTTTACTCTCTTGGATTTAGGTATATGGATGGAAAATGAGCATGGGCTTGGATATGAGGGTTTTTCTTGATACTTTTTAGGAGTTTGGTTTTAGGTAGAATGAAACTCACTCCCTCCTAGGCTTGTGGTATACATCTAGAAAATAGTAAAAACAAAAAGGCCAAAGGCATTATGTGTTTTTTGAATTATAGTAGTACGCGTTTGAGATTTTTGTTTTTTTTTTATATATAAATAGATTTTATGTAAGAGAGTATCAACTTAAGAAAATCTTAATGAATTTTCTTCTCATAGGTCTAGGCTCGAGGACTTAACAATTCAATGGAAACTGGATTGACTTGAATTGGTTACCCAGTTAAGGTTTGGGTTGAGGGATGGAAAAGTATTGTTTCCTAAATGAATACCGGAATACATTAACCATAACCTATCTATGATCATCCCAAGGCTTAAGTAAAGTTTTTTTTTCCTTTTAATGTTTACTATTCATGATTTTACGCACAAAACAATATATAGATAAATATTTTGAATGATTTAATCATATAATAGAAAAATATAAGAATCAAGTTTTCACTTCTTCTTTTTTTTATTAAAGTTTATATCAATACCTACCTTTGTCCACAAAAATGAAAAATTCCACACATTGTATTAGAAATCTAATATATATATATATATATATATATATATATATAAAGAATTTCACTCAAAGCATTGATTGAAATGAGTTGCTTTATTTTTTTTAATTTTTAAAGTCACTTAATTGTAATCATGTTCATATTTGAATTGTATGCAATATGAGCTATATTTATCTTCTTTTTCATCTATTTTTACTCAATTTATGCAATTTTTTTAATAATATGATTAACTTCATAAAATTTTCAATCTCGATTGAGATCTCCAACCATTAATGGATACGTTTTATTTCTTCTCTTTCAAAATATTAATTTAAAAAAAATCTTTGCCCCATATTTGATGCTCTCCATTCTTCTTTCTAATCATTTTCCTTTTTTTCCTTTTCATTTCCACCCCCTTCCCATTTTTTCATTTTGGAAATAATCCTAAAATTATGGTAAAATAAAATCATTTACCTACCTATCTTAATTTAAAGTAAAATTTGTGATAAAGTTAAGGATCAAATTAGAATAAAATAAAATTAAGTGATGAAAGTAAAATATAGGATAAAGTTAAATGATCAAATTGATATCAAATGAATTTAAGGGATAAAAGTAAATTTTAAAATAAAATTGAACAACTAAATTAGAACCAAATAAAATTAAGAAATGAAAGTAAAATTTGAAATAAATTTAAGGAATCGAATTGAAGCTAAAGAAAATTAAGAGATAAAAGTAAAATTTTAAATAAAATTAAAAAATCAAAAGTACAATTTTACCTATAATTTATTGTTCTAAACACCATAAAAATGGATTGAACTTGACAAAACAATCTTCTATTTTAGAACTTTGTTTTCAACCATGATAGATAATTTATCCAGAACTTAAGTTGGGTATCCAAATTTCTAAGTTTTTGTCTGGAAAGTTAATTTATAAAAAGGAAAATACATGTTGAGGAATATGTTATTGCAAAAAACATGTTATAAAAGGTCATGAAGAAAAGAGGATGAATTTTATTTGAACTTAAACATAAAAATTCCTAGATGTTTTTTCCATACCCAATAGAGAATCAGGTAATGATATATTGGTGGAATCACTAGCATATAAAGAAAATTAAAATATAAATATTTATTTCGACAAAAATAACCATTTATACCTAATATAGAACCTTTTCGTTTAAGATAAAAAAAATTATTATTTTAAATATATGACTTGCCATGATAGTTCTTTCTTTCTCTTCTTAAGAAAAGGAGTTAGAAGAGAAATTTTTAAATACATAAATTTTGATCAATAGGTTTTCAATAAGGTAATGACCCAAAATATAATAAAAAATAAATGTGTCAACATCTATAGTGTTTACTTAAATAATTACACAATTATCTAATATATTATATTATCTAAAATCTTTTATATTATAATGCCTTTATCTTAATTTTTTTTCATTTGCAAAAGACAATTCTATGATATTTAACAATATAAAAATCAATAACTTATTGATCTAATGAACAAAATTTTGTTACATAAAGAATAACACATACCATAAGTAGCCTTATAGAATAATTCTTTCCTAAAATACCATTGACACAAAAAGAAACATTATATGTTGATTGTTTTTTCCTCTACCTGCTAGGTCGTTTCTAAAGCATCATAGCAAGTAAGTTTTTGTTTCATCTATAGGATAATGTAAACATTTACCTGTATTTGAATTTTTGAATTTGTTTGCAAATATTTGAAAAGTCTAAGATTTGTCATTTTTTTCTTATTCGACTTGATATAGTTTTAGCCACGTAAAAAATTGCAAATTATTACTTTGAACATAGAAAACTATATTTTGTTGATGAAATATTGTATAAACCCCTCATAATCTTATATAGAAACGAGCACTAGATTTATACACATCATGTAATAAAAGAGAAAGACATTATTAGGTACATATAAGACAAGTCATGTTTCCAACAATTTCCTAATATATTAATCAAACAAACAAACCAGGTCTATTGTCTCTTTATAATAGTTTCTTTGTAGGAAAACCTCTCATGTTTCTTTTTATATTAACAAAAACTGTCAATAATAAATTAATCAACATTGAATGGTGACTTAGGTAGAGGCAAGTCTATAAAAGTTTGACTATAAAACTTAGCACTTCAAGATTTTATGAGAGAATGGCGCTTCAAGATTTTTTAAGAGAAAATTAACCATTAGCAATCTTGAAGAATTAGAATAATTTAAATTTACACAACAAAATATAACAAAACTCTTGTAAATTTCTTTATGCCAAGTAAGTTCACCTACATTATAGGGGTGACCATACAACTCAATAGCTCAACTAACTTGATTTTATCCAATCACATTAGATCGAGTAAGGTTGAGCCAAAAAAAAAAAATTATTGATTGAATCAATCATGTTGACCAATTTAACCTAACTCGATTTTATTAATTTTTTTTAAAAATTTTTTATAAAGACTTATACAAAAAGTTTAATTTTTTTAGAGACAAAATATAATTTTACAAGAATTTGTATAAACATTTTTTCAAGGGTCATTTAAGAATTTTTATCAAAAAATAAAATAAAATAACTTCGTCAATTTGAGAAGTTAACCTAACACTAAGTTTAGAAAATGAAACTTGGTATAAAACCAAACCAAACACTAATTTAAACCAATTCAGCATGACTTATGTTTTGTGCACCCCTGCTACATTGGTATAACCTCCACATGTTTAACATAATAAAAAAATTTTTGATTGAAGACATAGATAAACATGTTTGTTTGGTGAGAGATAAAAGCCAATCATTTACACTAAAGTTTATAAACACTACTCCAAGTGTGGAGCATGGTTGTTCCTATGGTCCACATGGTACTACTAATATGACATTATATTATTTACTATCATTTCACGTAGTTTAATTTCAAAGTTATTTTCAAATATTGTTTTATCTCATTATTCTCATATTTTTCACATTTTTTTGGGTTAATATTCAAAATTTAGATTTCAGATATACTAAACCCACTACATTAATTATATGACAACTTCAAAGAATAGGTAATACCATTTCATTAATTATATGTTTCTTTTTTTTTTTTTCAATTTTAAACTAGCAATCCCTCTTCCTACTCCACTTTATTCTCTTCAAATGGTAACATTTGTTGTTTAAGCAATTTCTAACCGTGGACGTTTATAAAAGAAAGAGAAAACAAGGTTGCATGCTAAATTTTATATCTCTTAATAAAAATCATATAAAGCGGTACAACTTTCTATTCATATATTTCATGTAAGGATAAGCAAAGAGAGTTTGCTTCCTAGAATACAAAAAATAATATATGATCAGAAGATCCATACCACTACAAGAAAACAGCTTACGCTACAAGATATTAAGTTCAATTTAATACCTAAAATATAGATGAAGATAAGTTATTTTCAATCACTGTTCTTTCCAAATTCTCCCAGTTACTCGTAGCTTCAACTCCTTCCGATCGCCCCCTGAAAAGAAGAGAGCCATGTTCCGTTGAATGATAAGACCATCAAAACTATCACGAACCTTTCGATGGCTATCCCTAATGCTGCGAGGCACCCCCTGCCAAGTCATCTTTCTCCCATTTCCACCCACCTCAAGACTATAGCTATAATTCTTTGCCTCATTATCGTCACCCATAAATCGCAAAAAGGCCATATATACAGGAGCCATCCCAAGTTGAAAAGCTTCAAAATGTAGACAAAAGTACTGACCAAAGCAACTGAAAACCTAAAGGGCCAATGTAAAATTCATAAATCAGTTAACACCCAAGTTATGTCTAAATCATTACACACAAATCTAAGTATAAATAAATTGTGCAAATAAGGACCTTGTACAGAATTCAAAGAGTATGCTTGGATCGAGGAGAATGGAGAAAGGATTGAAAGGAAAGCCTTGATTAAGATTTAAATGGAAAGAACGGTCTAAAATATTTCCTTTTCTTTCTTTCTTCTAAATCCAAACATATCCTTAAAGTGGCAAGGCCAATGTGGTTACATTTAGATCCACCATTTACAAACCACTTTGAAATATCAAAATCAATGTTTTTGAGATCTACAACTATAGGCACAACATGATCTTTCTAGTACAGAAATATTACAGAATCTACCATTAGAAGTGCAAGCAAAAGGAAAAAGAAAGTGAAAGCTCAGCAAAGTATACCGTTAGCATCCATGTGGCATTTTCAACTTCTTGTGGATTTGATTTGACATAGCGATGGTTAAAGGTGCTGCCATTGTGCATGTCCACTTTGTGATCATCTTTTAGATGGGCCACCAGATAAGGTATATCACCAATAACAGTGCATTCTGAACCAGCATATGGACAATTGTAAGGTCTATAAGCACATTGAGATTCATGTTTTAGTTTGCTGTAATATGGATATATGCCTATGCACCCAAAATCTTGATATTTACAAGGAAGTTCCAAAGATGCAGCCACCTTCTCCAAAGCCAGACATCTAATATTGCCTAGTTCATGCCGACAAGTAGGGCACCGGTTGTGGACCCTAGGTTTGCAACCTGAGCATAAAGTGTGACCATTTGAACACTGCAACAAAAATTACCAACAAAGCAAAGCTATTACTTAAATTTCCAAATAAAAATTTCTTTCTTTATTAGACAATTTTTATAAATTTATATTTTGACAGAAATACCACCACTAAATATATAAACTAAAATTTAATATACCAAAATTCACTGAGTTCTCACTACAACAATGCGTATGAAATCTTTGATGAATAGGGAAATGACTAAGCTTAGTCTTTAATGGTTTCAGCACCTTCAATGCTTCTAAAGGAATCACTAATTCATAAAACCCTAGAAAACAAAAGAAAGAAGGCACTCTTCGCATTCTAGCATGCGATTCGCACAACATAATCCAAATGACAACATAATCCAACTACTACATTCTTCAAACAAATTGCCAAGATTTTATTTTCTAAGAAACATCACTCCTACATTTCCCAAAAAAAAAAAATTGCCCCTCTAATAATTCATTTCCATTGTATGAAAAAATTCATATTTCATGTACCTTATCTCATCTGATAAACAGAAGCAAGATATCCAATAATCTCAGGTTAAATCAGTTAGGTGAGATGTGGGAGAATTACATTTGAGTCTAAATTAATTTTGGGAAAATTTGGAAAAATAAATTTAAGATGACCGCGAAGTAACTTCAAGATACTTCTGGCCAAACCTAAGTTGATACCATTCAAGGCACAACAGCAATTTTGCTGTATTTGCCAAACAACAACAGGCGATGATAGAATAACTTTTGGTCTAGCAGAACTAACTTTTTCCTTCCAAAACTGAAATCCAAGCAAGGACTTAAAAAATCTAGAATTTATTGCTTTTAAGGAATAATCAAAATGTGCTTTTAGCCATTCAGCATGGAAACTAATACTCTCACTATCATGTTGGTCTAACTTTGGCAATGAGCTCCCTTTTTGTCCCTTTTGCCTGTCTCCCAATTTTGTTAAATAGTTGGCATACAATTCGCCAAAACCAGTATTTTTGTTACAACCACATGCCATCTCATGAATCCAAAAAATAAACAATGAACTATCCATATAAAACAACCTGGTGGATTGGCGGGTACATGGCATTCAGGCACACAGGGCACTCTAAAAGCTCACGAACACTGCTAGAAACAGTCACATTAGGTTTTAGAGCAGGTTGCGTTGGATCATTCACAAGTTCACTAACATCTGTTGACTCTTCATTTGAGGGAGGATCAACATCAGATTTGGCCCGTATATCATCAAAGAATGGACTACTAGATGCCATGTTAGTACAAGCAATCACCAGCCCTGTGAATTTAAAAGAGAATATCTTAAAACTCAACCTGCAATTAAATTCAAAACCTAGTGATCCTTTTTCTTCCATCATGCAGTTAAAATAGCAGGATTTGTAAGGTATTACATGAAGGGTTTCAAATTCCAACTCATTTCTTTCATGAAACACAGTTATTTTCATGACATGAACATGGATCAAAGGTGCATCATGACATACAGTGGTCAGCAGCTTCAGTTTTGAAACACATTTCACCAATTCTTAGTGTAGCTTAATACATTATACATGTTGACTAACTGAATTTAATAGACAGCAGAAAACTAGCTACTAAAAGCAAACAACATTCATCATCCAAAATACATTCAAACAATTAAATCTCTATGTCACACTTTTCAAGCTTCTGGTACTGATTTGCCAATAGCAATGAAAAATTGGGACTTCTTACCCTACACAAGGAAATCACCATAATGAAACAGGATAATTTCACCATCACACACATTTTTCAAATACTAATTTTCCATCAAATGTACAGTCATTTACATTTCAAATGGTAACGAACAGTTTTAAAAAAATATCAGTAGTCTCAAATCTCATCCAAAACTGTTCCTTCTCCCCATACTCACTCAATTTTAAAATTTACCCTTCAAGGTCAATTTTATGGTTCTCATCCTTAGTAAAACATACCAATGTTGATAACAAAATCCAATCTATACTTCCAAATGAACAGAGCTACAAAAGTCTGGCAAAAATTAAAAATTAAAAATATTATAATATCAAAAAGAAATTATAGTATTAAACATTCCAGTTTCCATACAGAATGTATCTAAATCATAAATTTATGTCACCAATGAAAATCCTTAGGCGTAAATTTTATGGTATAGAGCTGTGACAATTTCCCAAAGCACTATTTCAGGTCCAAATGTACAAATAATAATGAAACAACACACTAATAAAATGTGCAAACAGAATATAATAATGTTTATGGTCCAGGGGTAACAAGAGAAGAAGTAAGGTTGAGAATGCATTTTGTTTCATGGCCTGAGTGACTTAACTACAACAAGTCAGAACATCTCAATTTATGTATATATTCAGCTTCAAAGCTTGAGCAACTAAGTTAGGCACCCAAATACATTAACAAATCCTTCATAGAGCACCACAGTTAAGCCATTTAAAAATCTCTTTAACAAAATGGTTTGATTAATGTACCACGGGTAGACAAGATATCATTCGTGCACATGAGCAAGAGGAACTGTAGAAATTTGTCAATGTAACTTAGAGGGATGACTATCATACCATGGGTAGTAATGACGAAGAATATTGTCCAAAAAACACATATTGGAGCTTACAAACCTACTGCTGAAAAAAGAATGATTCCATTGCAGTGAAAATTTTCATGTCCATGTCAAAAAAAAAGGAATTTCCACGTGGCACTCCCGAAATAGCTCTAACTGGTTCTGATTAAATACATACCAATGGCTCACCAGAAAAAAAAAAAAAAAAAAAAAAAACATACAACTGAGCACAAGAAAATACAGAGCAAAGAAAGAGAGTAGATGACCATTGACCCCGATCTCAAATAAAACTCTACAACACAAATAATTAAACTGGTTCTTAAGGGTAAAACAGGCGAGGAAGATAACTACAACGTATATAATGTTTGAGAAAATTATTCTCTCCCAAAAACTATCTTATAGATCTGTCTTCTAGTACGTCCATGCATAACCTAAGATATTTATTTTGACATTTGAAAGTGTCGCATTGCACCGCGTAATCTATGACACCGAATTCCCCAAACATAAAAAGGAAACCTCGGTGATCAAAAAGATCAAACAACGGAAAACACAAGAAACTGTTTCATCCAATCACTAACCAGATTTAAACCCTAACCCCATGCAACAAATGCATCAGAATTCAAACGAACCCCACAACGGATCTAAAATACACAAATATAAAAACGGAAAGAGTATAGTTGGTGATTCAAAAATCGAATTCAAAATGGTAACTTGATCATCGGAATCGGAAAAACAACTCATCAATCAACAAACAGTGAAACTCCAAAACGGAAAAAGTACCTGAAGCAATGGTTTGATGATCAAAAACTCATTACAGAGAAAAACAACCCTAGAGAGAGAGAGAGAGAGAGAGAGAGAGAGAGAGGGAGGACGAGGTCAAGGAAGAGAATGGTTGGGCAGCGGTAGATGCTATAAAACGAGTGAGAAAATTCAATTTTCAAATTAAAGAGAGAGACAGAAAGAGTGAGGAGATTCAGAGGAGTGAGAAATTTCTAGAGAAAATACAAAATGGAAAGACTTAATAAGATAAAAAAAGATTGGGGGGGTCCAATGGAAGATTTGTTTCTGCGAAAATTCGTGGCGATTTTAAAAATTTGAAATGGGTTTTAGAGGGAGAAACAAGAGAGAGAAAGCGTTACAGTTGTTGGTCGGACAGACGAATGAAGAATGAAAATGATGACAGCATTGATGTCGGTTCACGGACGCGCTCGCGGCTTATTTTGATTCGGCCATTTTCGGTATTGCGTGCCAATATGCTGCCTTTGGAGTCAGTACGGTGCGACCATTTCCTTTTTGGCGAGCGCTGTACTGTTATACTAAAACGGAAACACAGGAAAAACGAATATTGTTATATTATTTTTAAAAATTGAGAAAAAGTTAAATTTTCTTTTTCAATTAAAATTTAATTATAAACAGTTATTTTTTAATTCTTATAGTTTTATTTAATTTTTAATTTTTATCTTTATGATTTAAAAATTTATAATTAAATTCTTTTAATTTATAACTTTTTTTAATTTAATCCCTATTATTGAGATTTTGTTAGCATTCTATTAAATTTTGATGATGTAAATAATTGCATATTGTTTTAATACTTTAAATATATATGATTCATATTAATAAAAGAGGTAAACATATAAATAATAAATTAAAATTAATTCACATATATCATAAAATATTGAAAAAAATATAATAATAAAGACCAAATTAAAATCATTTAAATTGTAAGGATTTAATTATAAATTTTTAAACTATAAAAATTTAATTAAAAGTATATTTTTTCTATATTTAAGATATATCAAAACAGCTCAAATTTTTAAGTTAAAATAAAAAATATTAAATCTTCGTTAATTTTTAAAATTAGAAAGAATTTTTTTGAACATTCAAAATCAACTGAGCCATACATCACAAGTAAAATAATGTAGCTTGTTATCCTTAGTTTTGACTAAAATTTATTATTTATTTTAATTTTATGTCCAATTAAATATTTTATTATATTTTAAAATTTATTTACTTATTCTATAATTAGGTATTAGTTTACCAGAGCAAAATTTAGTTTCTCCAAGATTTTATAACATGTATGATAAATTAAGAGTTAATTATTTTTAAATGTCAAATGAAGTTTTTAAAAATAAATCTAATATATGAAATATAAATAAAATTTTAACTATACCTTTCCTAAACTTAGTGCCAAAAGCGTTTGATGGATCTATGATTGTTCTCTGCCTCGTTCTTTTTTCCATCCCAACTTTCCAGGCTTTATTTCCATTATAAGAAGACATATGTAAATATGCTGTTTAATAAATTTTATTTTGATAAATTCTCGTATTTGTTCGGTCTATAAATTATTTTCTGTCAAAAAAAAAGAGTATAAATTTTTTTAGATTGAATTTGTCTAAGAATCTAACTATCAAGTTTTTTTTTGGTAATTGATTTATTAAATTTTAGATTTAATCGGTATTTGAAACATTATTCTTGGATTTCAGTTAGAGAAAAGTGATTTTTATGTCTTATTACAGTATCCTATGGACTGAATAAAATTAACTCATAATTTTATATTCTCTTCAACTGATGATGATGAAATTAAAAAACTAATTTTGTTGCCATAAAATTTATATAATGCTATATAAAATTTTAAATGAATTTTGTGAATTTTGATGTTTAATTATAATTTGTAGAAAAAAAGGGTTAAATTACCATTTTTTCTATTTAAAATAAAGAGTGATGAAATCAAGAAACTCTCCATCCAGGGTAATTTACTTTGGCTTATTTGGCATGGAATTATCATGGAAAATGACGTGGGGTGTGACCTTATTATCAGCCCATCAATGTCAAGGGAAACAAAGTTCGGTTTGCATGGATACTCTTGGAATAGAATATCACCGTTTTTATTAAAAGAAAATAGAATAAATTACGTAAATTTTTTAAATTTTATTAAAATTATATAAATCTTCTCTCTATTTTTAAAATATATAAAAATTATTTATAAAATAAAAAATATCCTATTTTTAATCTAATTTTAAAATTTTTAATCAAAATAACTTTTATTTAATTTTTTTAAAATATATATTTAGATTAATAAAGAGTATTTTAGTAAAAAAATTTAAATTAAATTAAAGTGTAAAGTAAATTTTTCTTTCAAAAAAAATCTATATAATTTGCTTCTAATAAAAAAAATTGTTGAACATGTGAAAGTAAAATTATATGTAGATCTCGCTTAACTTTAAGATGATAAACGTCGTGATTTTGGTCACCTAATTCTGGTACGTTTGGGACGAGAAGGAGAAATGAAGCATTTTTTATTTCAAAAACAAAATTTTGGCCAGCAATTTCAAAATCAATTTTTTAATAATGTAATTTTGAAACTATTAGTAATTCAAAAATATTATTAATTATATTAGAAGTAAGTTAAAGTATGTTGTCGCGATTTAGTACAAAATCGACTTATATCATGCAGTTTAAGATGTGATCCAATATTTTTAAATTTATTTTATTAATAGTTAACCAACATACGATATTGATATTTTATATCTACATGTTAACATTAATAATAATTATACAAATGTTAAAAATGATAAACAAAGTTGTTGTTAAAAAGCATCTTTCACTTGCATATTGAATAGTGTTATAGTGTTTTAAAGTTATTATTAAAATTAGGTGAACAGTTTCAATTTTCTATCATTATCTTGATCTCAACAGAAGCATTAGAAGACCATAATTAAGGTATAAGTAAGATAAATTTTAATAATACAATTATTTATTATTTTAATATTTGTGTGATTAATTCTTTTAAAATTATGAAAAATATTACATGATAATTAAGTGATATTTTAAGAGAAAATTTGAACCAAATTGATAAAAAAGACATTTTTTTCAAAATTACGGTATAATCATAAAATTATTATATGAATTTTAAAATGTAATAAATTACAATTAAAATCATGTGACCTCCTGTTAATTTTAATTGGGATTAAATATTTTTTATTTTTGTTCAAAATTAATGAGCATGTTTTATTACACATTGAAATTTATATATTAATTTTATAATTAAACATAAAATTGTAATTTTTAATTTACCCTTTCAAAAATTGATTTGGTTGATAGATTACCATAAATCCCAATATAGGTCATAGATCCTGTGAATAATTGTCCTAGGTAGATCTAATCATAAATCAGACATGGAGCTAGGTCTAGTTTGATATTATTTACTCATAACTAGGATAGGACTGAGTCGGCCGAGCTATATTTTTAAAATAAATTTAATTTTTTATTTTGTTTTATTTTTTATTTCAAATACTAAATAACTTAAAAGATATATTACAAGAAATTTAAATTATTTAAAATGCATGTGAGACAATAAAACTTTTCAGGATGATAGTTTTTTTAATAATATTATTGATTAAAAAATTATTTTATTTAAATTATAATTTATTTTTAATAATATATTATGTAATAAGAAAGAGTAAAAAAACAATCATATTTGTTATATACTTTTTTTTATTTATATGTATAATTATAAATAATTTTTTTAATAATATTATTTATTAATAATATATAAAAATAATTATAAAACAGGTCAAACTTAAAAAAAATCCAAAACCAACCTATTTTATATTTATTTTTTTTTAAAGCTCATTTTTTATCAAGCTTGTTTTGGACTCATATATTTTTTGAACCAAAATTATTAGTTGGACCAGCTTTTTAACTTATAATCAAGTCTAATTCCAAGCACATCTATCATTTTGAATAGAAATAATATTGAACAAATTATATTTTATCCTTTGAGTTATAATATAATTATAAAATCAGTATCTAAACTTTTTTAGACAAATACTTTACCTTCTTAAATTAGCATAAAAAATGAAATAGTTATTCATTTACTAAATTTAATGCCTAATAGCCATGTAATTAGTAAATGCCAATTTCCAAGCTTTTAAAAGTTAGTTTCTACACATTTTTTTTCCTAAAACAAAAAGCATAAGCTTAGGGTTATTTTATTCAAAACATATATTACGAGTCAGCTTTGAAAGAGCTGAAAGTCCACTTTTTATAGGTTACACGACTATTAGACATTAGATATAAATAGACGATTAAGAGTTTTCTTTTCCACAATAATTTAAAGGATAAAATGTTATATTTTAAAGTTCAGGTGCTAATATTATAACTAGGTTATAATTAAGGAGATAAAATGCACTTTCCTCAATTATATCAATTTTTATTTTTATTAATATATATTCAACAAAAATATTGTTATTGAAATTAAATATTATTAATTATTATTTTTGAATTGGTTAATCTTTATTTATTTATTTTTGAATATGTTCTCTTTTTAATACTTTTTTATCAAATAAATTTATAATATGCCAAAGTTAAAAAATATATTGGCAAATAAATATTTAATACTTATTATTTTATATAAATAATATATAAGGATGTTTTGGTTAACATAAGAGTAAGTGTAGGTTATATTTATTGTAGAATTTTAAGCTCTCTTCAACAGCTCCTTTTGAAGCTCTTAAAAGACTGTTTAATAGCTGAGGTTATTGGTAATGGGCGTTGTGATTTATCTTATTGTTAAGGGAGAGATGTCGAGTGAGGAATCTCAGGCCGTCATGAAAATTCCTATTCCTTTGTTTTTGTTTTAATAGAATCCGTTATTGGCAAAAAAAAAAAAGTTACAGGAGAAATAAATATAGCACATCTTTTAGTTTCAAAGAAAAGAAATATAATTTTTCAAAATAAATAAAAGTATTGTATAATTTAAACATCTCTTAAAGGAAAATAGAAAAATTTATCTTTTTTCAACAATATTGTTTGCCTTAAAAAATTTACTTTGCCTTTGAGACATGAACGATGAGAAAAAAAAACAAAGAAATACTTTATTTTGGCCACTAATAGATATATGATTTTTAAATTTGGTCCTTTATATATATATATATATATATATATATTTAATTCAATTACTTTATTATTAAAATACTTGCAATATTATCCTTTTAACCCATGTTTGTTAATGCTGTATCTAACAATCTATGCTCAAGTTAATAGACTGTTACTTGGCATTAAATTTTTTATAAAAATAGAATAGAAGGGTAACATTGCTATCTATCTAATAAGTGACAAAATATACTTATCTATCAAAGATTAGAAGTATTTTTTTTTCCTTTTCTTTTAATCAAGCTTTTTTAAACACGGTTTGAGTTTGAGAAGTATTCCCTGTACCATAATAGATTAGGCATTTTGGCCCTTCTGTTTATCCCATAAAAAAACAAAAATTACATCATTTCACATGTAAACAAGGTCCCAAACATATTAGCAATAAACACCAAACTAAAGAAAGATGTTATGGCATCCCACACCTCAAGAACCAAAGAAAGCTTGAGACTATGATTAGGAAAAAAATCCACACATTTATATCCTTCAAGGAAGATATATGTTGCCTTGATGTACCAATTTCTTGTTAACAAACCCAGAATGCACTTGATTAGAAGCCCTGGGTTAGCATAAATGATGGCCTCGCCCTTCAAAGACATCATCAATGTAAGCAATGAATTTGTAAATTGTAATATATTTTGATGATATGCAATAATTATTAGGATGTAAATTTGATAATCCTAATATAAATGAATAATAATAAATTCAAACATAAGTCCAACGATAATTACAAAAGCATGAAAATAAGCCAACTAGTGAGAACAAGATTCTGATAGTTTCCAAATTACGTATAAAAATAACTAACTATTGCTTAAGTGTATTATGTTACATGCCCACATCGAATAGACTTGGGGTTGGTTCTGGACCTATAAGCGAGAGCGCTGCACATCTCAATAGCTAGCTTTTGAGGAGAGGGTAATGGCTTCGTGACAAGTGGTATCAGAGCGGGTCCTACAGTTGCTACCAGGATGGATGGCGTCCGACCTTACCGTAGATAGAATGATGGGTCATTCATGATGAGGACATCACAAATTGGGTGGGTGAGTATGTTACAAGCCCACATCAGATAGACTTGCGGTTAGTTATAGGCATATAAATGAAAGCACTGCACACCTCAATAACTAACTTTTGGGGAGAAGGTAATGCCCCGGTGACAATTATTGCTATAAGCCAACAATGACACCACTTAAATATAAGCCAAGTAGAATAGTTTAGAAGGCATACCAATATTTTGTTTGATAGCATTTAAGCATCCAAACAACCAATAAACATGCTTGAAACAAAGTTGAACAATTTGAACAGTAGACCAACAATTCTTGGCAAAATTTAAGCATCAATATAGGGCAAATACAATGCTTTTCAACCATCATACCACAAAGTGCCTAAAAAAGAAAAAACAACTGTCTACCAATCTTTCTACTCTAGAGGTCTCCATGTAACAAGCATGGTTCTATTGCCACATTGCCAAATAGGTCCCATACTTTTTAGTTCTCTTTCAAGTAGCTAATATATCACAGGATTTTAGTTATCTTTTGAGGAATGTTTTACTAGCTTTTAATACTATAATAATTTCATGTTAAGTTACATTATTTATTTTTATTAACTAACTATTAATAAACTTAATCTAGGGGCAATAATAAAGAAAAGATACTCTTTAAGACAAAGTGTATATTTTAGTAATTAAAATATTAATTCACTCTAAATTTTTAGAAAAACTCAATTTAATAAAAATAAAGCGATCAAATTATTATAAATTAGATAATTATATTTAAAATAAATTTTATACAAAATATGTCTTTAACATGTTAACAGTTTATTTATAATTAATTAAGTATTAAAAAAATGTCTTCTCAAAACTACTAAGGACTTACACATATAAATCTAACATAGTGTATTTATAGGACCACAAGAACCTAGTTGAATATAGTATTATAGAAAAATTAAGCCCCTATTTAGCACTTAAACAACTCAAAACAAATGAAAAGAACCAAAAAAAAAAAGCATTGAGTACATTAGTTTTGCTTTTTAAATTAACTTTTAATCACACATTGCTAATGCTTAGCAACTTAAATGCAAAACTTACAAATAGAATGAGGAAGATAAATCATCTTGTAGTCAAATCAGCATAATTATCCCAAAGTAAGAAAACAAGACAACTGTCAAGTAGTGCTTATCTTGCGTACCTGCTCAAAGGGGTGGTCAATGTAGATTGAATCTTCAACATGGAGGAATGACTTTTGGCCTATGCTTCATTGATATCTTGCCTGTTCATATAGAATCATAGTTGGAGTTATCTTTTTATATCAAAACTAACAATAATAAAGTGCTATTGGGTATTCAAAAACGTTAGTGATATTTATTAGTATTTAACTTAAATGCCAAAATGAAAAGTTTTAGTGGCAACATTATCCCCATTGTTTTAGCACCAAAATTTTTTTATTATTGAAGAAAATTTTTAAAAGCTTTAGTAGCAATTTATGATTACTACTAAAAGTGACTTCTAGTAGTAATATTTAGATGCCACAATTAAAATTACTTTTAATGGCAACAATTGGTCGTCACTAAAAATTTTAGCACCAAAATTTTTTTATTTTTAAGAGAAAATTTTAAATGCTTCTAAGACAACTTAGTAACAATGTATTTTGTGAGCTATTAAAAGGTATTTTGTAATGAATTTTTGTTGTCATAAAAGGCTTTTAATGACAATTTTTTTATAGCCACTAAAGATTTTGCCAAAATAGAGAATAACATTATAGCAATAGCTTTTAATAGCCACTTAAAAAAGTGCCTGCTAAAAGTATCAACCTTTTTTAGTTGTCATTAAAAATTATTGTTAAATTTTTATTTTTATTCTTTTTGTAATGAAAGTTGGATAAATAGAGGATATACTTCTTTAACCACTAATTTATCCTTGAAAAGCTAAGCAAGTGTATAATGAGTGAGATGAATGAAAATTTGAATGATGATTCAAAATTTGAAGTATGAGTTAACAACTTCTCAATTTAAAATTTGATATCCCCTTTTTACATATTACTTCCACACTTATCTAACAAAAGCAAACTTTGAATTAATTTTTCTCACTAACTTTTAACTTGAAGATGTTATCTAACTCTGAGCAGTCTTCTTTAACATACAGTGCTTATTTAAAACAAGTAAATTTAATTGATAAATATTAATTATGCTGCACCAAAATTGAGTTTATTGAAAGATTATCGCAGGTATCTGAATAATTTAAAGCCATTGGCTAAATCCACTTATGTACATATGATAAATTAATTTATTACCCGTTATTTGGCTTGGGGTTTTGAGAGAAAAAAAGTAAATTAAGTAAAGAGAATTAGGAAAGAAGGAAAAAGGAAAGAATAAAAGGTAAAAGGAAAAATATGTAAGAGAAAAAAAAAAGTATAAAAAAATAATGTTAAAATATGTGTCAAAATGAACAAATTAGTAATGTAATATGTGCAAATAGCATAATTTTTCGTAGCTGTACCAGTCTAATACAATTTTAATGATAATAAATAATTCTTGTATCAAATGATTAATGAGTTTCGTAAATTTTCATATACAAAAGACCAAATCTCAGTAATTTCAGAACTTTCAAGTGATTCATGTTTGATCCAAGATTTGTATATCCTCTGTATGTGTATACATGAACATCGTATTTTATTTGCATATTTTTAAAAAAATGAAAAAATAAAAAATACTAGTCCAAGTTTTTATTTAATTTCAGAATTGTTTTTATCGTTGCATTCATTTAATTTTCATATCATTTTTGTTATTGGACTTAATTTAATATTTTATTCAATTTTAATTTAATTTTCAATTAATAAAATAATTTAATTTAATTTTTTTAAAAAGCTCAAAGGTCTCACTTTATTTTTTAAACCCAATTCATCTAAAAAGGAAGAAATAAAAGTGATCCAAAATCTTTTACTTGAAAGATAAAGCATTATTTTCATATTATCTTTGAGAGGCAAGATATGTTAAAAATAAAAACTTAAAAAAAATATTGGATTAACCTTGATCATGAGAAGGAAGAAGTTAAATAATATTTTGAAATTTCTTTATGAAAAAAAAAATCCTAGTATTTGACTATAAAAGGGAGAAGCGGAATAGAGTGAGAAAAAAGGCAGCAAATAAAAAGGGAGGAAGAGAGTAAGAAAACGGCAATGAATATCTGAGAGATAGCAGAAAGGGACGGAACACAGAGTACAAGGGATGAGAGATTGGAAAGAAAGAGAGCAAATTGAGGGCAGTGAGGTTTCATTCAAGGTAAGCTTCACCATATATCCTCGTCTCCAACTTTCTGATATAATGTAGTTTCAGGGTAATGGATTGCTGAAATTACTGGTTTGATGGGGTGAAGTGTTAAGGCGTTGTCATGTATGCTTGTGAGTGTTAAAGGTGTTGCACGCGTAACGTTTGGGATTTGCAGAAATTAAGAGACTTTGAGTGATGTATATTGTTTCTGTTGATGTGAGTAGGGGAAGATAAGGATTCCTTGGCAAAAAAGGCTTAGACTTGATCCCCCGAATCAGAAAAACAATTCATCAACCAACAAAGAGTGAAACCCCAAAACGGAAAAAGCGCCTGAAACAATGGTTTGATGATCAAAAGCCCATTGCAGAGATAATCAACCCCAAAGAGAGAGAGAGGACGGGGTCAAGGAAAAAATTGGGTGGGTGGCGGTCTATAGTATAAACTCTAAAGCACGTTTGATTTGTGATAACACGTCTATTTTATTTGTATAATTTGTATAATGTATATTATATTATTTTATTTATCAAATTATTAAGAATTTTTAAAGGCACAGGGGTTTGAAAGGCTTTTTTAAAACGTCGAACGGCACCTACTTGTAATAGTTTTTAAAGTAAAGGGTCTTTTTTAAAAAGTTTTGACTGTTGACTATTGATATGATTAAACATATGAGAAATTGATAATTTTTAAAAATTATTAAATTTCTTTGACTGTGAGATTCTCATATGAAAAAGTAAGTCATTTTTATGAAATATGTAGGCCGTAGTATCCATTTAAAATATGTATTACAAGAAATGTTTTTTGAGTCTAATCCATTTGACTTGCCTAGATTGAGAAAATAATTTTATGTTGTTTTGTAATATTCAATAATTATTGAAGGAATTGTTTATGGTTTGTCTTGTTATATGAATAAAGGATAATATCATTAATATATATGAGTATATTGTAAAAGATGTACTCAAAGATATTTGTGATAACCTCTTAAAAAAATTTTCAAAATTAACAATAAAAAATTATATTTTATCTATTTATTTTTACTTATTCAAATAGTTCATAAGATATAGAAAAAATAAAAGGCAGGCAGGCACGAGAACGCGTCTGCGAGTGAGAGAAAATTTGAGTTTCAAATTAGAGAGATAAGAAATTTCTAGAGAAAATATAAAATGGAAAGATTTAATAAGACAAAAAAAATTTGGGGGGGGGGGGGGTCCAGTGGAAGGCTTGATTCTGTGAATATTCACGACGATTTTAAAAATTTGAAATGGGTTTCAGAGGAAGAAAGAAGAGAGAGAAAGCGGCACAGTAGTAGGTCGGAGAGACGGATGAAAAAATGAAAATGATGACGGCATTGAATTTTCTGTTTTGCGTGCTAATTTAGTGCATGTTTGACGGGCGTAAAAAATCACGTTTGTATTATTTTTTATTTTAAGAAATTACATTTATATAAAAATGATAATTTATTACTTTGGTTTGAAAAATGACAAACACTCCTCTAAACACACTATTAGTACCTCTGGTCTGGAGTTTGTATTGTACGATAACGCGCTTTTTGGCCAACACTGTATTGTTATACCAAAACGGAAACACAGGAAAAAAGAATATTGTTATATTATTTTAAAAAGTTAAAAAAAGTTATTTTTTTCAATTAAAATCTAATTATAAAAGAATTATTTTTTAATTCATATAGTTTTATTTAATTTTTAATTTAGTTTTTATAATTTTAAAATTTATAATTAAATTATTATAATTTACAAATTTTTTAATTTAATCTTTACTATTAAAATTCTATTAACATTATATTAAATTTTATTGATATGAATAATTATATATGGTTTTAATACTCTAAATATATATAAAATTTATACTAATAAAAAAGGAAAATGTATAAATAATAAAGTAAAATCAACTTACATATTTTGTAAAATATTGATAAAATTATAATAACATAGACCAAATTAAAATTATTTTAATTATAAAGAGTTAATTATAAAATTTTAAATTATAAAAATTAAATTAAAAATTAAGGGAAATTATAATGACTAAAAGTATAATTTTTTTTATATTTAAAAAATATCTAGACAGCTCAAACTTTTAAATTAAAATAAAAATATTAAATCCTTGTTAATTTTTAAAATTAGAAAGAAGTTTTTTGTACATCCAAAAATGAACTGAGCCATACATACATCACAATTAAAATTATGTAGCTTCTTATCGTTAGTCTTAACTAAAATTTAACATTTATTTTGATTTTAAGTTGAATAAAGCTTTTATTATATTTTAAAATTTATTTACTTATTTTATAATTAGGTCTCAGTTTATCAAGAGCAAAATTTAGTTTCTCCAAGATTTTATAACATGCATGATAAATTAAGAGTTAATTATTTTTAAATGTCAAATGAAGCCTCTAAAAATAAATCTAATATATAAAATATAAATAAAATTTTAACTATACCTTTCCTAAACTCAAGTGCCAAAAACGCTTGATGGATCTATGATTGTTCTCTACCTCAGCATTTTTTCCATCCCACCTTTCAAGGCTTTATTTCCATTATAAGAAAGAAGACATATTTCAATATGCTTTTTAATAGATTTTATTTTGATAAATTCTCATATTTGTTCAGTCTATAAATTTTTTTCTGGCCCAAAAAAGTCTATAAATTTTGTTAGATTGAATTTATTTAAGAATTTGTCCATTAAGTCTTTTTTTTGGGAATTGCTTTATTAAATTCTAGATTTAATTGGTATTTGAAATATTATTCTTGGATTTTAATGAGAGAAAAGTGAATTTTATGTCCTATTTCAGTGTCCTATGGACTGAATAAAATTAACTCATAATTTTATATTCTCTTCAATTGATGATGATGATGAAATTAAAAAACTAATTTTTTGTTGCTATAAAATTTACATAATGCTATTCCAAAATGTAAATAAATTTTGTGAAATTTGATGTTTAATCATAATTTGTAGAAAAAAGGGTTAAATTATCATTTTGTTCTATTTAAAATAAATAATGATGAAATCAAGAAACTCTTCATCCAGTGTAATTTACTTTGGCTAATTTGGCATGGAATTATCACTGAAAATGACATGGCGTGTGACCCAATTATTAGCCCATCAATATCAAAATCAATATCAAGGTAAACAAAGTTCAATTAGGTTCGATACTCTTGGAATAGAATATCACCATTTTTATTAAAAAAAAAGAGTAAATTATATAAATTTTTCTTAAATTTTATTAAAATTATACAAATTTTTTTCTATTTTTAAAAAATATATAAATTGTTCATAAAATAAAAAGGTTATCTTATATTTTAATCTAATTTTAAATTTTTAAATCAAAATATCTTTGATTTAAAATTTTTTTATTTTAAAAAATATATATTCAAATTAATAAAGAGCATTTTAGTAAAAAAATTAAAATCAAATTAAAGTATAAAGTATCTTTTTTCTTCAAGAAAATCAGCATAATTTACTCAAACGAAAAATTGTTAAACATGTGAAAGTAAAAGTATATGTACATCTCGTATGTTTGGATATGCTTTACGAAACTATGTTTGGAAATAAGCACTAATAGCATGTTTAGATGGGCATTTGCAAGAAGCAAACTACGGTTTGTAAGGAGCAAACAAAGGTTTGTAAGAAACAAAGAATTGGTGATTTTGTGCAAACGTGATTTTGTAAAGCATATCCAAACATGCACTAAGATGATAAATATCGTGCTTTTGGTTACCTAATTCTGGTACGCTTGGGACGAGAAGGAGCAATGAAGCCTTTTTATTTCAAAATCACTTTTTTAATGATGTAATTTTGAAAATATTGTTAATTACATTAGAAGTAAATTAAAGTATGTTGTTCCGATTTAGCACAAAACCGACTTATATCATGTAGTTTAAGATGTGATTCAATATTTTCGTAATTTATTTTATTAATATTTAACCAACATACGATATTGATATTTTAAATCTACATGTTAACATTAATAATAATTATACAAATGTTAAAAATGATAAACAAACTTATTGTTAAAAAGCATCTTTCACTTGCATATTGAATAGTTTTATAGTGTCTTAAAGTTATTATTAAAATTAGGTGAACAGTTTCAAATTTCTATCATTATCTTAATCTCAGTAGAAGCATTGGAAGATCATAATCAAGGTATAAGTAAGATAAATTTTAATAATAAAATTATTTATTATTTTAATATTTGTGTGATCAATTCTTTTAAAATTATGAAAAATATTACATGATAATTAAGTGATATTTAAAAAAATTTTGGGTTACTCACTTGAGTTATGGGAAAGTAAACTAATTTTGTACCAAATTGATAAAAAAAATACATTTTTTTTTCAAAATTACAATATAATAATAAAATTAGTACATGAATTTTAAAATGTAATAAATTAGAATCAAAATCATGTGACCTCTTGTTGTTAATTTTAATTGAGATCTAATATTTTGGTTCCAAATTTATGAGAATGTTTTATTACATATTAAAATTTAGATATTAATTTTATAATTAAACATAAAATTGTAATTCCCATTTACCCCTTCAAAAATTGATTTGGTTGATGGATAACCATAATTCTCATTATAGCTCATAGCTCTTGCGAATATTACGATTGCCCCAAGCACATCCATCCTTTTGAATCGGAATAATATTGAACAAAATATATGTTATCTTTTGAGTTATAATATAATTATAGAATTAGTCTCTAAACTTTTTTTAAAAAAATGCTTCACCTTCTTAAATTATCATAAAAAGTAAAATAGTTATTTATTTATTAAATTTAATGTGTAACAGCCATATAATCAATAAAAATTAACTTTCAAGCTTTTAAAAGTTAGTTTCTACTATTTATTTGAGAAAAATTATCAATGTCACTTTATAGAAGACTTGTTTTTCTCAAAATAAATAACACAAACTAATTTTATCTTTCTAAAACAAATAGCATAAACTGATTTGTTTTAGTTTGGGAGAGTGAAGAAATTGCTCAAGCTTTTGATACATCGATAAGCAAGTATATTGTCGTTATATAAAATTTTACAATCAATCAAGTAATAACATCTGTACATCGATTGCTAATTACAAAGGAAAGGAATATAAAGAGAAAAAGCTTTTAGATTCTATTATACAACAAACCATGCACAAACCACGTGAAATACAAAGTATTATCGCATAATTTGCTGATTAATCCTATTATGTCCCCTCAAACGAGAGGGTGTCCCCACAACATCGAGTTTGTCTCTTAGTAAACATAAATGGGAATGAGATAGTGATTTAGTTAAACAATTAGCTAGTTGTTCTTTGGTAGGCACAAACTGAATAGAGAGCTTATTGAACAAAACTTGATCTCGAATAAAATGTGCTCTATCTCAATATGTTTAATCCTTGCATGATAAATAAGATTATACGCAAGAGAAGAAGCTTCAGCATTATCACACCAAATCACTGGTATTCCTTGTAATGGAATTCGTAACTCTGATAACAAGGGCTTAAGCCATATCAGTTCAGCAGTAGTGTCAGACAGGGACCTATACTCTGATTCGGTACTTGAACGAGCTACAACTTGTTGTTTTCTTGAAGACCATGAAATGAGCGAATTTCCCAAGTAAACACAGTAACCTCCTATTGACCGTCGATCATCAGGGCAGGAAGCCCAATTAGCGTCTGAGTATGAAACAAGTTCCAGATGATCAACTTTTTGAAAATAAAGACCATGATGCAAGGTCCCTTTGATATATAGTAATACCCTCTTTAAAGCTTGCCAATGTATAGTAGTGGGAGCACTTACAAATTGACTTAGTTTACTAACACTGAAACTTATGTCAGGACGAGAATTACATAAGTATTGGAGTCCTCCTACAATACTACAATATTGAGTAGGATCAATAAGAGGTTTGCCTCCATTTAAAGAAAGCGATTTTCCAGGAACCATTGGAGTTGAACATGGTTTCGATAAACACATATCAGATCTTCTCAAAAGATCAGCAGCATATTTATTGTCCCCGAGTTACTTCAAAGCCTAAAAAGTAGTGTAAGTATCCCATATCTTTGAGGGAGAACATATTGTATAACTTTTTTGTAAACAAAATGAGACTATGAGAATTGCTCCCTGTTACTAGTATATCATCAACATATATAAGCATCAAGATAATTTGAGAATTGGTGCAGTAGAAAAACAGAGAGCTATCACTACGAGAATTACAAAAACCCCCCATTGAATTAAAGTAGTTTTTAACTTATCAAACCATCTCTCGAGGCCTGCTTCAGACCGTAAAGGGCTTTGGATAATCTGCAAACATGATTGGGCCTTAATGGATCTTCAAAGCCCTCTAGCTATTTCATAAAGACAATTTCATGCAAATCTCCATTTAAAAATATGTTGATGTCAACATGACGAATATCCCATCCAAACTAAACTACAATGGTCAGAATGACTCGAATTGTTGTCAGCTTTGCTACTGGACTATAGGTCTAACCGAAATCGACTCCTGGACTTTGCTGAAATCCTTTAGCGACTAATCTTGCTTTATGTTGCTCAACTATTCCATCAGCTTGATATTTTGCTTTAAATACCCACCAATAGTCAACAATATATTGCTGAGGAGAATGTGGGACAAGAGACCAAGTTTTGTTTTGCAAGAGAGCTTTAAATTCTCTATTCATAGCCTCTTTCCACACTGGAGAAGGTAGAGCTTCTTTGATTGACGAAGGGTCAGCTGAATCAACTGGTTGAACAAAACTATCAGTAAAGCCAACAAATGGTTTTCAAGGCTTAAATATACCACTTTTTGATCGAGTATGCATGTGATGTTGATTATCAACATTTTGAGAAACTGTTTGAACAGAATCTGAGACACTAGATGCTGCATCAGTTGATTTTAGGGCACTGGATATTGCATTAGTTAACTTTTTAGATAGAATAGGGTTAGCAGCAGTGTCTGGAAGTTGAGATTTAGAAGAAGATTGAGGAAGATTAGCATCTGTATTAATTTGCTGAAAAGAGAAATCAGTATCATCATACGTGTCATTATAATTATGTTGAGAAGAATTATCAACATTATGTCCTGAAATAAAGGAAATAACATTAATGACATCAATAAGAAAATCAAGCATGCCAGGTACAGAATCAAACCATCCAGGAAGAGCAGTAACAGTTGTTGGTTCTGCAGCTATTTTAGTATTAAGAAATCCATGAGCAAAGGGAAATTCTACTTCATTAAAAATTATATGCCGAGAAATGTAGATACGACCAGTGGAGCTGAGACATCTGTACCTTTTGTGATTATTGCTATATCCCAGGAAGACATATTTTATGCTGTGAAATTGAAGTTTATGTCGATTGTAAGGAGTGAGATAGGGAAAACACACACAACCAAAGGTCTTCATTTCTCGATAGTTAGGCATTGAATGATACAACTTGAAGTAAGGATAATCATGCTGCAAAATGGGAGTGGGTAGTCGATTGATTAAATGTATAGTCATAGCAAATGTATCCCACCAGAATGATAAAGGCATACTAACCTGAGCTAGAAGAGTCAACCCCATCTCTACAATATGTCGGTGCTTACACTCAATTCTCTTGTTTTGTGGTGAAGTGTAAGGACATGGATGATAAAATAGTATTCCATTAGCAGTTAAGTGATTAGCAAAGGATTGAAACTCGCCTCCCCAGTCACTTTGAATGATTTTGATTTTTCTATTAAATTGATTCTCAACAAGAGACTGAACCTATGTAAAAACAGATAGAGATTGACCTTTAGTTTTCAAGGGAAAAACCTAGATAAAATGACTATGATCATCCAACAAACTCATATAATATTTATAATCTCCAGAGGATTCAATGGGTGCAGGACCCCACAAATCAACATGAATTAAATCTAAAGGATGTATTGTGTGAGATTGAGACAGAGTAAAGGAAATTTTGTGTGATTTACTGTACTAGCATGCATCACAAAAGGAAATTTGTTCATTATTTTGTACTTTTATATTACAATCATTGAGAACTTTAGTCAAAATACGATTGGACGGATGTCCAAGCTTTTGATGCCGTAACTGTAAAATAAAAGCAGCACTATCTTGATCTCCTGGAATAATACCAATACTCGAACCATCTGGTTTCTCAATCTTGTATAACCCATCAACAAGCTCCCCTTGTAGCAGGATCCATCTTGTGGTTTTGTCCTTCACAAAATAATACTGTGAGTAAAATTCAATGAAAAATGGCATCATTATCATGTGTTAATTTCGAAACATTTAGCAGATTCTTCTTGATTTTTGGAACAACTAATACATCATTCAACACAAACTGAGTAAGAGGTTTTCTACACAAGACAGTAAATGATCCGATCTTAGTGACTGAAAGTTTTTTACCATTGCCAATAATTAGAGAACATTTACCTGGATCATTAATAACATTTTGATTGACCTTAGAAGGATCAGCTGTAACATGATTATTTACTCCGGTGTCAACGTACCAAACTGGATCAATTACAGTTTCAGGCATGGCAACATAAGCAGATGATGAGGAATTACCATTTTTTCTAGTGTTAGGTCCTATGTAGTTCTTATCATATCAGAAATAATAATAGGCAGCAATGTAGCTGGACTTATTGCAGACTTGGCAAGTCGGGCGACTAGTGTGACCACCCCTGAATCTACCTCTTGATCCTCCTTCTCCTGTGAAGGCTCTCTGGCCAGAACCACGCCATGCTCTGTTTTCTGGTTGAAAGGCCAGATTAGCAAAATCATTTGTCAGATTCAATGAGGGATATGCCTGGATTTGTTCGAGACAACTTTCAAAAGTCAGCAAAGATGCTTGAAGATCCATCCAAGTCAAATCCTTTTTTTCAGCGAGTAAACACACAATGGGTGTATACTCTGTGTCAAGACCTGCCAAAGTTTAAGTTATAAGATCATCAGTAACAATGGGGGAACCAACAAGTAAAAGACTATCAGATATTGATTTCATTTTATTTAGATATTCAATCATCTTCAGGGACCCTTTGCAAGTGCGCTAGAATTCATTTTTGAAAAATATCACTTTGAAACTAGTGTACGCTCCTGCGAGATTCTTTGCACCATTCCATAGGTCAAATGAGGTTTTGCAATTCAACAATTAAGAGGATATCTTGGTAGTCATTGTTCCATACAGCCATCCTTTAAGCAACTGATCAGTGGCAACAAAGTCTTCGATTCTGGGCTTGGATTATATTCCCTTGCATCATTAATTATATATTCGTTAAGTTAGGACTTGGTCCCTAGAATAAATCTTTCTAGCTTATGGCCACGAATCACAAGAAGAACCAGATTGTGCCATAGCAGATAGTTTTCTCCATTAAGCTTAGTGGGATTCGATTGATTCAGTGAATTCAAAAGAGCAACCGTTTTTGTAACGGTGCTAGATGGGCATGTCTGCACAGCTAATTGTTTACCTAGGGAGGTAAAAAATAGTGGCAACTGTAAGAAATGAACTGTACACACAGCGAAAATTTTAATTCATTTCCTCCCATAGATCCATCGACTTGATTAAACCGAGTATGAGATGAAATATTATCTTTGCAATGCGTTTTGTCCTTTTGAATCTCTGGAATTGACGTCAATGTGCAACCCCCTCTATCGATATCCATACAAATGATCTGGCAACTTGAAAAGGTGTGCTAGCACCTTTGTTTACCACGTTTGTACTCGAATTGACGAGAAGACAATCTTATCTCTCTAAGCATCCGTACACTTTCTCTTTCTAAGTGTACGGTTGTGCTCTCTCTCTCTCTAGGGTGACGGCTTAGGATTTTAGAAAGCTGACTCTTTTGTGTGTTTCTAAACCCTAGCTTACCTCTCCTTTTATAGAGGTATATTTAGATTAAATTAGTTAATTTAAATACATTATTTAAATTAATCTTAAACAAATTAGTTTAAATTCAAATTTATCTCATAAATTCATTTTTAACTAATTCATTTATAAATAAATATATGTTGAAATATATAATACAATATATATATTCATATTAAATATAAATATATATTTTGAATTCTATATATATATACATATGAAATATATATTATATATATAAATATCAAATAATATATATATTTATATTTTGAATTAATTATATATATAATTATCTCACCCTAATTAAGCGTAACATTCATCGAATTTAGACACAATTCTAAATTCAATGAATTTGGACATTTTTGTTCGAGTTGATTCGTTCTTATGTGTAACCATATAGGCCTATATGATATTGGCAGTGGGCCAACAATGTTATTACACTCATAAATCACCAGTGGCCTCTAGCAAGACATAGTGACTACCCAAATTACATAGGGTTTGGTAATCCGATACAGCCTATCGTATAATCCTGTCATATCCCTTTTGTCACACGATATCTTGATTGAGCATGAGGCATGGAAATGTCATCCTTATCTTACTCGATCATTAGTTTCTCAATTTACGTGCAAACTGACAGAACGAATAGAAAATCCTTCCATCCAAGCATAACCATGCATTTCTCAGTCTCACTCATCGAGAGGCCAGAGATATTTCTCTGTTAACCAAAGGGATAAATTCTATCTTGATCACTCATCATCCTCTACATGAAGTCCACTATGCCCAACAATAGCTTTTATGATCACCCGGTCAAATGTAACTTTTAACAATGCCAAAGCACAGTGTCCTTCATGTTAGAATCTATGATGATCTCAAGTATGAGGGATTAGTGACATGGTTATATATGAGGTACACTTATGACCTAATCCATGAAGCTACCTCATGACGGGTCGATCCAGCACCCTGTTCCCAACAAGTGTCTATGATTTTGATTTGTATCTCCACACATGATTAACACATAACCATCTCATAATCATCTTAATTCATCATTGTTCCCACAATGATGATCAACTAGGAATATTTAGGATAACTAATATAATTTGTTCAAGGATATAATTATTATAGAAACATGCAAATATAATAATTGTAACAGAAAAACTTTTATTCTTAATGAAGCACAATATTTATAAATGATTGGCCTAGAGCACAATCTCCAACAACGACTCAGTATTGGTATTCATGGTGTTTCGAATTCTCTCTTTCACAAAGCTCTGATACCAAGTTTGGGAGGGTGAAGAAATTGCTCAAGCTTTTGATACATCGCTGAGCAAGTATATTGTCATTATATAGAAATTTACAATCAATCAAATAATGATATCTGTACACTGATTGTTAATTACAAAAGAAAGGAATATAAAGAGAAAAAGCTTTTAGATTTTACTATACAACAAACCGTGCATAGACCATGTGATGATGCTCTATGAAAAGATCATGTGAAATACAGAGTATTATCGCATAACTTGCTTATTAATCCTATCAGTTTTATTCGAAACATATAATACAAGTTAATTTTCGAAGAGTTGAAAATCAAATTTTTATGGGTTATATGACTATTAGACTTTAGATATGATAGATGACTAAGAGTTTTAGACTGTTTAGTAGCTGAGGATATTAGTATTGGGCATTGGGATTTATCTATACTTGAGGGAGGGATCTCGATTGAGGAATCCCAGGCCATCATGAAAATTCCTATTCCAAGATTTATTAGAGAGCACCTCATTCTTCTTTATGACAGAGCTGCTCAAGTGTGAGTTACCTCTCCATTTACTGTAAAAATATATAAGCACAAGATAACCAGTATATTAGGGAATTTGAAAAGGCTGAAATTGCTATGTTTTGCTAGTTTATTTGGAAAAGTAGATGTAGTTGGATTTTTTGATAATGTTTGTTTTGATCCTCTGGGCACTATGCACAAAGTCTTAGGGAACTTTGGGAGGTTAATAAATGGCCTATGTATAGATAATAATCTTTTGCTCTTGAGAATCTAGTGAATGTGGGTAGGTCTCCTTTTAAAGGAAATTTTACTAAAGTCAATGTGGTTAGTAGATTTGATGGAGTAAGAGCTAAGGCTGGCATTGGAGTGATTCTTAGAGATTGCAATGGCAAAGTCGTGGAAATATGGGCTATTTCTTGTGAAGCTACCTCTGCGTTTATGGTTGAATCTACCACTTTGAAAAATGGAGTTTAAATGGAGCTAAACTTGGATTGAAAGAAATGGAGATAGAGTCACATGATAAGGAACTAGTGGCTGCTCTCAAATATGGTGTTGGTCTCAGACAAACTTATGGGTTGTTTGATTAGATAATGTAAAAATGAAAGAAATATAAGAAGTAAATAGGTAGATAAAAAATTATTTATATGCTTCTATTTTTTAAAAAGTTATTTGATAGTAAAAATAGTAATTTGATAGATAGAATAATATTTAAAAGAGTGTAATAGATATTACACAAATTATATAAATATATTACATATACTTCGCACGTGATCATACAAAACCTTAGGTGCTCTACTTGTAGGCACACCTCCCCCTTATTTTTTTTTAATTTTTTAAATTTATCCCCCTAAAATTTTTTATTTGTTGTCTTTAATGATTTGAAATTTTAAACACAAGTTTTTTAAAGACATAAATGCTTCTTATATTGACCAAAAAAATAAATTTTATAAAACAAACAAAATATATTAAAACATTTTAAAGAAAGACTAATAATATACTCTTCACTCTTTGATTCTTACTCTTTCATAAAATTTCTTGCTTTTTTTCTTTAATCATACTCTCTATTCACTATTAAAATAAGATTTTATAATAAAATAAAATATGATAGTTTTTTTATACAGATAATTTAACTATTTGTATTGAGGAGGAGATTGCAAAGAATTTTACTATAAAATAGATTATAGATAAATTTTATTCAATTAAGAATTAAAGAATATGTTCCAATGGTTAATACATATTGTATTACTTCTAATATATATATATATATATATATATATTTGTATTAAAGTAGTTATATTTATTTTTGTGTCATTATATTTTTCTAGTTTTTAATATATGTTTCTATTTTTTTAATTTTAGTAAATTTTATTATTATATTAATTTAATAGGCACCTAAAGTTATATTTTAGTAATTATTAAAGCTCATATCAAGTCTAAATTTTCACCCCTTTAAATTTTTTTCTAGTTCCGCCCCCATTGTTGGTTGCCTGGAATGGAGAAGTATGCGTCTCGTGGAGGACATTATTCATCTCAGTAATTTTTTCTGGGTTGTTCTTTTTCTTGGATTCTTAAATAATGCAAATCAAGTTATTCATGAGCTTGCTCGTCATGTTGATAAGGGATTAAGCCCTCTTGGTTGGGAATTTTTCTGACCACCCCCTTTCGTATCAATACTTTCGTTCCATGGATTCAGCTCTATGTAAACAAAGGATAGGCTAGGCTAATATAGTACTGGTTGTGCCTTCTTGAAAGTTTTGTGTTTTTGTTTTAATGGAATCCGTCATTGGCAAAAATTAAAAATAAAATGTTGCAAGAAAAGTAAATGCAACGTAACTTTTCATTTCAAAAAAAAATATTTTTTTAAAATAAATAAAAATATTGTATAATTTAAACATCTCTTAAAAAAAAATAGAATAATTTATCTTTTTTCATCAGTTTTGTTTGCCCTAAAAAATATGCTTTGCCTTTGAGACATAAACGATGAGATAAAAAAGGGACCAAGACTATTGAGGAAAACTTCATTTTGGCCGCTAAAAGATATATGATTTTTAAATTTGGTCCTTCATAATTTTTTTAAGTTACTTTATTATTAAAATACTTGCGATATTTTCCTTTTAACCCATCTCTTTTAATGTTATATCTAATAATCTATGCTCAAGTGAATAGACTGTTACTTGGTGTTAAATTTATTTTCTATAAAAACAGAATAGAAAAGTAACATTGCAATCTATCTAATAAGTGACTAAATTTACTTATCTATCAAAAATTGTAGTCTGGATCGTCCGCAGCAAACCCATTTACTGCAGCCTGTGCAGTGACGCCCATTGTGGTCGTCTGCTGCATCGTGCCATTGCGTGCGTGACACATTGCACTATTTTTTTCTTGGCCCCAATTGTCAAAACTCCCAGGAATTCCCCAAACGTAGCATCCGCGTCACCATTTTCTCTAGCTACAGTTCGTCGCCCTCTAGATCTTCGTCTCCAACTGCGACTGTGTCACCCCTTTCTCCATCTTCAAATCCTATACTTATCAGTTTTGTCATCTTCTCTTTGATTTCATCACTTTCCCGATGATTTTTCACTATTTTCACCATTATCACAGTATTTGTTTTTCGGATTAATTTAATTTTAGCTAACTTATTTTTCTCAATCCTATGCAACTAATTAATTTAATCAAGCTGATTTCGCCATTTGTTTAATTTGTTTTTTGACCTGTGGTTTTGTGCTTTTCTGATTATCTGACCATTTCTTATTTATGGTTTTCTAACTTGTTGTTTCCTAGTTATTTGGGTTTGCAGTTAGCAAATGCGTATATGTGGTTTAATATTTTGGAGCTACTAGTTTACGAATTTTGGAGTTTAACAAATGCATATATGTGCTTTAATTTTGGTCTACAGCTTTGGACTTATTAGTTTACTGGTTTATTGTTTTTGGATTTATTTTTCTCACTTAACACTAGAACTTGGTCTACAGAAATAACATTTAATGTAAGCCAATACGAGGTTCAGTGAGGAACTAACTATGTTGTATATATAAACTTCAAAAATGATCAACGTGAGTGTGGATGAAGCAAGATGGTATAAGCATAAACTTTGTGAACCAAAAATGGCTTTAATCTGCTGCTGGATGAAGCTTTGAAATTGATCATGCCTATTGCAGCTATTCAAAAGTGGCAATTGATCAAGCTACAAAATACAGGATAGGAATGTTGTCACTAGACAGTGTATAGGATGAATTACAAGACAGCGTATAATGACATATAGAAGCCAATGTACTTCACATACAAAAATAATGAAGAGAATACAGTGACTGCATTCTTTGTATTATTTCATTTTGACTATTCCTATACAATTATCATCCTATGCAATTATTGCTAATAACCCTAATTATTCCTATACAATAGCCTTGGATTGAGTAAGAATAGCGTGTACTCATCTTATGTTGTTACTTGCTACAACTCTCCCTTCTTTAAGAACTGTAATAATGTTGGTAGATTGTATTTTGAAGCTTGATCGATTGTTGATTGTACCACTCTTGAAGAACTGCAATAAGCTTGATCAATTTTGAAGTGTCATCCAGCAACAAATTAAAACCATTTTGGTTCACATTTGCTTCCACCTACATTTGATTAAAACCATTTTGGTTCACCTCTTTTTCCATTTTCTTCTAACTGCATAGATTGATGTTTGTGCAGATTATTGGCTACAATGAGTTATAATTGATAAAGATATACAGAGCACAAGGGATTTGGTGAAGTTGGGATAAAAAGCACAAAGGGAGTTGGTGGTAAGATAATCATGACATACTTAAGAGAAAAGGGCACAAATTAGTCCATGTGGTATGGCCATTAAAAAAAAAAAGTGAAAGTTTTTCTATGGTTAGTTCGTAGGTTACCATTCTTATGTCCAATAGCATAAATATGTAAACAAATTGAGGTCACCTAAAATAATTATAATGCATTAATCAGAAGAATTTCTGCTACATGTGTAACTCTCTTCTCTCTTAAAACTCAATAAAAAGTATTTCAAGTTACAATAATAAGCCTTATCAAACACTTAGTAAAAATGCCCTCAATTAATAAAAACTCAAGAACATATAAAATACAACGTCAATGTAGTATAAGGATCACTAAGGAGAATATTGCCCATAGAAACGTTGCAGTAAACCAAAAAAATGACAATTCAAAAATCCGGAAAACAAGTAAATGAAGAAATCAACAATATCAAATTAATTAGTTGCATATCATCACCTTACCTGCATAGAATTAAGGAAAGTAAATTACCAAAAATTAAATTAATCAGAAAAACAAAATTTCCACATGGTAGAGGATTTACCTATCAAGATGGTTAAGAATGTTGGATCAAAAATAGTGGATTGGTGGATGAGACCACCAGTAAATGCCTAAATCAAGATTTGATTATATGAAGAAAACCATGGGGTAATGGTGAAATCATGGAGGAAAAAGTGAAAAATGATGACAAAAGTGCTGAAATTAAAGAGAAGATGAGGGAGCTCATGAGTACAAGATTTGAAGATGGAGAAAAATCATGAGGGAGCTAGAGAAAATGGAGAAGACAACACGAACGAAAGCTAGAGCAATGGTAGACGCTGTGTTTAAGTGCATTCTCGGAGTTTTTTGACATGAATAGAAAAATGGTGCGTTTCACATCCTAGGACGTAACGTGGCATGCGAACAAACGATCAAGAGGATGGCTTAGAGCAAATTTATAGCACAGTTTGCAGTAAGTTGGTTTACAGCAGATGATCCAGCTGCCAAAAATTGAAATATTTTTTATTCTTTTCTTTTTAATCAAGCTTATTCAAACACGTTTTGAGCTTTAGAAGCATTCCCTATACCATAATAAATCAAACTTTGAATTTTTTTGGGGGCAAATAAAAAGGGCAAAACACGTAACACAACAAAAATGAAAAATACATCATTTTTCGAGGAAACAAGGTCCTTGACATACCAACAATAAACATCAAACTAAGAAAAGAGGGTATGGCATTCCATAGCTGAAGAATTGAAAAAAGCTTAAAACTATGATTAGTAAGAAGATCTGCACATTTATTACCTTCACAGAAGACGTGTTACCTTGATGCACCAATTTTTTGTTATCAACCCCAAATACACTTGATCAGGGCCTCTAGTTAGCATAAATGATGTCGTTACCTTCAGTGATATCATCAATGTAAGAAATGAATTTGTAAATTGTAACATATTTTGATTTTATGCAATAATTATTAGGGTGTAAAATTTATAATCCTAATATAAATGATTAATGATAAATTCAAATGTAAGTCTACCGATAGTTACAAAAGCATGAAAATAAGCTAATTAATAATAACAAGATTCCAATGATTTCCAAATTATGCATGAAAATAACCAACTATTGCTTAAACGTATCATCGCTATAAGCCAACAATGACACCACTCAAACGTAAGCCAAGGAAAGCAGTTTAGGCGGCATACCAACATTTTTTAACAGCATTTAAGCATCAAAACAACCAATAAACATGCTTGAAACAAAGTAGAACAATTTGAATAGTGGACCAACAATTATTGATAGAATTTAAGCATCAAAATAGGCCAAATGCAATGCTTTTCATATGCAAAATATATCACCATGTGCAATACTTTGTAAGCCTAAAATAGAATTATAGCTCCCTCACATAATTTCCACAAAATGCCTAAAAAAAAAGAAAAAAGAAATCAACCGTTTACCATTCTTTCCACTCTTGAGGTCTCCATGTAGCAAGCATGGTTTTATTCCCATACTTTTTAGTTCTCTTTTAAGTAGGTAATAAACCATACCATTTTAGTTCTATTTAAAGGAATGTTTCACTGGCTATTAGGCTTTTAACATCATATTAATTTAATGTTAAGCGATATTATTTATTTCTATAAACTAACTATTAATAAACTTAATATAAGGACAATAATAAAGAAAAGATACTCTTTGAGACAAAGTGTGTATTTCAATAACTAAAATATTAATTCACTCTAAATATTTAGAAAAACTCAATTTAAACAAAATAAGGTGATCAAATTATTATAAATAAGATAATTGTATATAAAATAAATTTTATGAAAAATATATCTTAAACATGTTATGTGTTTATTTATAATGAATTAATTATTTAAAAAATTGTCTTCTCAAAAACTAGTAACAACTTACACATATAAATATAACACGGGGTATTTATAAGAGCACAAGAACTTGGTTGAACATGGTATTACTAAAAAATTAAGCCCCTAATTAATACTTAAACAACTTAAAACAAAGGAAAGTGACACACAAACAAAAGTAGCGACTACATTAGTTTTGATTTTTAAATTAACTTTTAATCATACATGGCTAATGATCAATGATTTAAATGCAAAACTTATAAGAAGAATGAGGAAGATAAATCATCTCGCCATTAATTAGCATATTGTATCCGAATGTTAAAAATCAAGATAACTATCAAGGAGAGCTTATCTTGCATACCTCTTTAAAGGAACAATCAATGTAGATTGAGCCTTCAACATGAAGGAATGACCTTTGGCCTCTACTCTATTGATATCCAAGTTGTCCATATAGAATCATAGTTGAAGTTAGTTCTTTGTTTCAAAACTAACAATAATAGAGTGTTATATGGAAATTCAAAGGTGAATGTAATATCTATTACTATTTAACTTAATGCCAAAATGAAAAGCTTTAGTGGCAATCTTTAAAAGTACCACTAAAGTCACTTTTTATTGTTACTAAAAGTTTTAGTATCAACCTTTTTTTGTATTATTGAAAACAAAATTTTTAAAAGTTTTTTGCCACTAAAATTGACTTCGAATGGCAACATATAAAAGTTGTCTCTAAAGATGCTTTTAGTGGCTACAATTAGTTGTCACTATATTTTTTTTTAAGTCTAAAGCTTATATTTTTGTTACCACAAAAGATTTTTAGTAACAATATTTTTTGTGTTGCCACTAAAGGTTTTGTTAGAATGAAGAATAATATTTTGACAATAGTTTTTAGTGGCAACTTAAAAAAGCCCCCGCTAAAAGTGATGACCTTTTTTAGTTATTAAAAATCGTCGCTAAAAGTATATTTTTTTAAATGAAACTTGGATACTTAAAATAGAGGATATACCTCTTTAATAACTAATTTATCCTTGTAAAGCTAAGCAAGTGTATAATGAGTGAGTGACATGAATGAAAATTTGAATGATGATTCAAAATTTGAAGTATGAGTTAACAGCTTCTCAATTTAAAATTTGATATCTCCTTTTTACATATTACTTCTGCACTTATTTAACAAAAGCAAACTTTGAATTAATTTTTCTCACTAACTTTAAACACCAAGATATTATTTAACTCTGACTAGTCTTCCTTAACATATAGTGTTTATTTAAAACAAGTAAATTTAATTGATAAATATTAATTATGTACACCAAAATTAAGTTTATTGAAAGATTATTGCAAATATCTAATTAATTTAAATCCATTGGCTAAATCCACTTATCTGCATATGATAAATTATTACCCGTTATTTGGCTTGGAGGTTTGAGACAAAAAAGTCAAACAAGTAAATAGAAGTAGGAAAAAAAAAAAGAAGGAATAAAAAGGTAAAATGGAAAATATGTAAAAGAAAGAAAACAGGTATAAAGAAATAATGTTAAAATGTGTGTCAAAATAAACAAATTAGTATTGTAATATGTGCAAATCGCATAACTTTTAGTAGGTGTACCAGTCTGATACAATTTTAATGATAACAAATAATGCTTGTATGAAGGGGTTAACGAGTTTTGTAAAATATTCATGTACAGAAGACCAAATCTCACTAATTTCACAACTTTTATGTGATTCATGTTCGATCCAAGTTCCTTATATGCGTATACGTGAGCATCATATTTTATTCGGATATTTTTAAAAATGTAAAAAAATAAAAAATATTAGTCCAAGTTTTTATTTAATTTTGAAATTGTTTTTATTATTGTAGTCATTTTAATTTTCATATTATTTTTATTATTGGAGTTAAGTTTAATATTTAAGTCAATTTTAACTTAATTTGTAACTAATAAAATATTTAAAAAAGATTAAAAAAGCCCAGTGATCCCATTTTATTTTTAAGCCCAATTCATTTTAAGAGGAAGAAAGAAAAGGAACCTAAACCCCTTTACTTAAAAGTTAATGCATTCCTTTCATATTATCTTAAGAAACAGGATATATTAGAAATAAGAAACTTTTAAAAGATGAAATATCAAATTAGCCTTGATTTCAGGGGAGAGTTAAATAATAATTTAAAATTTTTTTTATAAAGAAAACCCTAATATTTGATTATAAAAAGGAAAAGCGGAATTGAGTGAGAAAACAGGCAGCAAATACAAAGGGAGGAAGAGAGTAAGAAAACGGCAATCAATTTCTGAGAGATAGCAGAAAGGGATGGAACATAGAACACAAGAGATGAGAGATTGGAATGAAAGAAGAGAGCAAATTGAGGGCAGTGAGGTTTCATTCAAGGTAAGCTTCACCATATATCCTCATCTCCAAATTTCTGATATGATGTAGTTTAAGGGTAATGGATTGCTGAAATTACTGGTTTGATAGTATTAAGGTGTTGTCATGTACGCTTGAGAGTGCTAAGGTGTTGCAGGAGTAACGTTTGGGATTTGGGTGCTGCACGATAACGTTTGCCGAAATTAGGAGACTTTGAGTGATGTGCATTGTTCCTATTGATGTGAGTATGGGAAGATAAGGATTCCTTGGAGAAAAGGGCTTAGAGTTAAGATTAGATTTAAACACAATATCTTATATTTTTGTTATCAGAATTTTTAATTAAAATATAATAAATATATTATTATTTAATAATAATATAACAAATATATAATGTACTTAGAGAACAGTATAATTATTTGCAGAAATTATACAGTTATCAAATTTTAATAAAAAAACCAAATAACAAAAGTATAAAAACTTGTATATAAGTTTATTCTACTGAAATATGTAGTTATCATATATATTTTTTGGATGATATCACGTTGAATCCATTGTGGCCATGTCCCTATTAATACTTTGTGAGTGTTAAGTGTTATTACTGGGATTTCTTTTTGTTGTCTTTTTTAAATTAAAGATACAAAAAATTGTCTTTTAAAAAGAAAATTAAAAAAACCTAAAAAAAAATGAAGAGATAAAATCAATTTAGTTTTTACAAATTAAAATATACTAATCAAGAACAAATTTGTTTGATTTGTGAAAATTAAATGATTTTTATTTTATATTCTTTTCACAATAAATAAATAAATATATAAAAATCACTGACCAACTGACATATAGTTTTCTTTCCTTTTAGAACTATGTGAACTTTTATGATTCTTTTACCCGGTTATATTTTTAAGTTCAGTTTGTTTCTATAAATATTTTATTTTCTTTGTTTTTGTAAATATTTTATTTTTTATTTTTGTAAATATTTTATTTCATTTATTTTTTAAAAATATTTTATTTTTGTCCATTTTTGTAAATATTTTATTCTCTCTAATTTTATAAATATTTTATCCTTTTTATTTTTCTAAATATTTTATCTTCTTCATTTTTGTAAATATTTTACTCTCTTTATTTTTATAAATATTTTATTGTCTTTGTTTGAGTAAATATTTTAATTTTTCTTATTTTATTTTAATTTTTAATTTTGTAAATATTTCATTTTTACTTTTTTTTACAAATATTTTATCTTATTTTATTTTTATTATTTTCTCTCTTCATTTAGTTTAAATAAATTAAAATCATATCTATTTTGTATAATAGACTTAAAATAACTGTTTTTTTAAAATAAGTGTTGTGAGGTGCTTAGTACATTTTTCACCACACAAATAAATTCTTGAACTAATTTTTAATTCATAAACTATCTTTTACTTTTCTATTTTAAAAGAAGATATTTTTTAAAATTTTAATTTTAATTAAAATTTTGATAATGACTCTTTTGCTTTTGAAATCATTTTTAGAAATTAATTTATTTTCTCTTTTCTTTGCCATCATGTGTATTGCGCTTGACTCACAATGAGTTGTTTGGCATGATAATATGTATAGTGGGAAGCTTACGTAAAGTACAGGACTGGATTTTGGTTGGTAGGATGTTTGGGATTTTATTTATTTGTCGCTTAAAAGTAGAGAAAAAATTGGCATATCCCCTAGGTGATTGTCACATAGATTGTTATTCTTATATATATATATATATATCGGTATATTTTTTAGGTATAATGTAACAATACTCTCAAGTTAATATACACATTAATTAAAATTAGATTCTCTATAAATGATTTTAAGAATATATCTCTCACATTGATCTAATATATTTAGGATAATAATTTTTTTAGATGTTGATTTTAATGTTTAAACCCAACTACGCAAGGTAAGAATCATATCTCCTGGATCATTAGATCAATTTCTTACAGTTACATAAAAGATGTGTTTAAATTCAGGAAAGTAAAAAAGAAAAAATGATCAAATTTTAATTTATTTATTTTCTTGAATTTAGATTAAATAAAAATTTTGTCAATTTTCATATTCTTCTCAATCTAAATATATTATAAGAGAAAAGATTATAGTTAAATATAAACAAAAAATTTTATTTCCCTTCTCTTTCCTTTCATTTTCTTCAATTCAAGTATCGCATAATGTTATATTTTAATTATTAAAAAAATTATTTTCATAATGCATTTTTGATGAATTATGTTTTAAGTATGTGTTATTAGAGTTATAAAAATATAATATTTTATTTCTTAAATAATTAACATATAATACTTAATTGTAAAAAAAAAACGGTATGTTGCAAGATTCTCTGTGAGAAAATCAGCAAAATACTATTTTACCCTCAAATAAAAAAAAGAGGATCTGAACCCGGGTCTTCCGATAGAGATTCCATCCGAAATCTTAAAGACAACCCATCATTTCTCAGATTGAGCTTTGAAACCCTAATGCAACTCTGCTGCTGAGAATCCAGTCTCTGCAACCCAAATCAAAACTGCAATCTTGCAACTATACAGCTGCGTGTAATACATCGTCCCTATTATTCTGACTGATTCTAAATTTTCTTCGATATAGCAAACCAAATAGTGCTAGTGCTCACAGAGTGCTACGCAGTAATTTCAGGTGAGGCATGATTTTGACACTTCGCTGAAGTAGTAGTTTGTTTGTCTTGTATTCTCTGATTTGTTTGGTTGCTGAGAAATCTTGGTGAAACAACCAGAGTGCATTACAATCCAAAAAGTGATGACCCATCATTTTTGTTATGCTACTTAAGCTTACCCTCACTCTTGTAGTCACATAAGGCCTGGTTATTTTTTACATTTCAGGTAGAATCACCTGTCACGATGCCAGATGTTCAGTCCCTTGTTAATGATTTCCTGAATCAGCTTAAGAAACGGTAAATTTTCTTCACTCTCACTGATGGAGTTGAATGAATAAAGTGTCGGATACCATCTTGTGAGATTAAGAACTAATTTATGTTCTGTCCTCTGTTCTTCATTTTCCAAATTGTTGATATGTGGTGTAGTAAAATTGAAGGTTCCCAGGCCACAGCAAAGCAGACAGCAGAAGTGCTTCGGTCTGTGATTTCGCAACAGCGGGTGCCCCACACAAATCAGGCTGGAGCTCTCCTTGATGCAATAAGGGCTGTGGGGGAGCAGCTCATTGCTGCAAATCCTGTTGGTATGTTAAAATATGGTTTTGCCCCCTAAAATTTGCATGCTCTGTTTGTGTATGCTGCTTTGAACATGCCTTGGTAACTTTTTATTTATATGAGTATGTATTGGGTCTATTTTCTAACTGATTGCCTGCTTCAGTTGAAGGATGTCTTCTAGATGCTTGTGCAATGATTTATTAGGAATTGTGGATATTTATTTCTTCTTGTCTTATCATTATATAGTATGTTTGTAATTGCAGAGCTAGCTGTGGGCAATATTGTAAGGCGGGTTCTGCACATTATAAGGGAGGAGGATCTTTCCCTTGCAACAGATGCTATTGCTGGTTTGGGACTATCAGCAGCAAGTGATGAAGAAGATGATGTGGAGCGAGATGATCATCCTGTTCTATCTGCTGCTGCTGTTGCTGCAGCTGCAAGAAGCACCTTGCGTCCACCATCATTGCAAACTCTCCTAGAGGATATGCCTGATTCAGCTGCTGTTCCACACACATCTTCCTCAGGGGGTGAATCAGAAGGAAAAAGTAGATGTGAGGATGACATGAGACTATGAGAATCTTATATCTTCATTTAATTATTATCTCTATCGCGATATAAGGATGCTATAGCGTGTATCAACATTACTGAATGATTTACCTGCCTATAAGTCTGATAATTGACTAATATTAATTCCTTGCTGTTATGTGGCATTTTATGATGGAAATGCTACTGTTGCCTTGGTGTTTAATTGCACATGCCTTTTATTTAAGTCTTGTAATTATTTTTTAATTCTCTTACAGCAGCAGACAAAGGTTCTCGAGGTCGGAAGCTGAAGCATGATGTTATTGAAGCTGTCAATTTACTTATTCAAGATATTGCCACCTGTCATGAACAAATAGCAGAGCAAGCTGTAGAACACATACATCAAAAGTACTTTTTTCCCCCCAAATACTCTAAGAGGATGTTGTAAATATTCTTAAATTTTCTAGCTATTCTTAAGGTCCTTGTCGGTTGAAAACATGTTAGTAGAAGCAGCATTTGCTTTCCACAAGCTAAAATTAGCTGGTGAAAATTACAGAGACTATTTTCTAGATAGTCTAAATTCTTAAACTATAGATTGTATGTGTTATTGTCAATTATTAGAATTAAAATGGAGAAAATGCCTATGTTACATGTCCAATGCTTTGTTTTGAGGCTTTCTACTCTAATTTGGGAGTGAGGCCTTGATTGGACTGGAATGGCAAAGACAAATCTGCATGGAAAATTTTTTTGTTTAAATATTCTTATGGTTGAGTTTGTTAGCCGAGTAAGTGTAACACCCACCCCTGGCTTTTTTATTTTTTATTTTTTATCTTCTTTTTTTTCAATATTAATTAGTATCTTAGCTTCATTTGGAGACTGTATTAACTGTATGCGAAAGCATTCTGGCATTACTGGTCTTGGGGAGAAAGCAATAAATTGATAATGATTTTTTCATTTATGAAGTTATGGCAGTTGCATTGCTGGTGATAATTATTATTGAATGGTCAGAGGATGAATTTAAGTAATTAAAATTAATTTAGAATATCATGCGATTGTGTCTGACACAATCTCAGAAAATCAGAGCGTGATTATCCCTGGCAGGCAAATTTTGGCTGCTGCCCTAGTGGTAAATGACATTGTGGATGATGGGAAGAGACAAAGGGCCCAAGGTATAATTCTCAACTTGCATTTTGAAAAAGCATATGATAGGGTAAGTTTGGATTTCTTAGATAAGGTGCTTGCTAGGAAAGGTATTAGTGATAGATGGTGAAGATGGATTTCAGGTTGTCTTTCTACTGCTACTTTTTCTGTGATTGTTAATGGTGAACCTAAATCTTGGGTTTGAGGTCAAAGAGGAATTAGGCAAGGAGATTCTCTTTTCCACGTTTGGTTACCTTAGTGGTGGATGTTTGAGTTGGATGCTTTCTAGAGATATAGATACAGGTGTGATTAAAAATCTTATTGTTGGTTCAGAGGAGGTCATCGTCTCCCACTTGCAGTTTGCAGATGATATTATCTTGTTCTTACAGGATGACAGACACAACTTCATAAGTGTTCTTTACATTCTTCAGCTTTGTGAGGCTATTTCAGGTTTGAAGATTGCGAAGACTGGTGTGGTTGGGATAAATGTAGATAGTCGAAATCTAAGAAGCATCGATACGGGTATGCGTATCGGGTACGACACAATACGATAAGTGGGATAAGCAATTTCTAAAATTTTAGGATACAGGTACGGGAATATATATATATATATATAATTATATATATATATATATTCAATAATCTAAGCCACTAAAAATTAAATTAAATTATAAATAAGCTACAATAGCATAAAGAATATCACAAATTACAAGCATGAATAAGATGTTCATAATAAGTTATATTCCATACAAGCATTAATATTAAAATTTCTAATCCAAGTTAATCTTCATCTTCATCTTCATCTACATCCACAATAGTAACATTCCCTATGAGCTCTTGTTCTAAATCTGGTTCATCTAAAGATAAATTTGCAACCTCAAGACCTCCTGCCCCATCAAATGGCTCCCAATGATTTCTATTAACATCCCACATCCTAGTCACTCCACTAGAATACTTTTCACTCTTTCTTGATAAAAGACAAAGATTGGTATGAACATAAACCAAGTCTTCAACCCTTTTTGGATTCAATTTGTTCCTTTTCAGTGAGTGAATGAAAGAGTAGGTTCTCCAATTTCGTTCACAACAAGATGATGAACATGGTTGACGAAGAAGCTTTAATGCAAGCCGTTGGAGCATTGGGGTTGAAGAACCATAATTTAACCACCAATCTTTAGGCTCCAAATTTCACCTATCTTGTAACGAATCAAATAATGAATATGCATATGAAGCTTCACAAAACATTGAAAACTCTTGAAGGACCAATTTTCTCTCCTTAGGATCCTTAAAATACATATTAAAGCATTTGGCCCTTTTGGTTGAAATTTCAGCATCTAAATGAGGAGGAACTCTAGTTGGTGCCACATCAAGCTAGTGAGGAGTATAATACCTTTATAGTATACAATAAAAACAATGAGAATTAGACTTGTTTAGCACAAAATTAAATGTGGGAAGAATATCAACAATATAAGTATGGAATATTAGTAGAACTTACCTTGGATTCAATGAATGAGCAAGGCAATGAAGTGGTGTACAACTTTTTGTCCAACGATTAATTATAATTCCATACACAACTTCATAAAATCTTGAATGCTCAGAAAATTCCTTTTTCTCATACTTGTATATTGATATTTTCACTTGTTCTATCATTGAATCTCACATATCATAAATCAAGTGAAGTGAAGGCTTATCCGTATCACAAAATCCAAGTATGTCATAAATACGCTTTGTGAAAGAGAGGATGTAATTAATCTTATTCCACCAAGAGTCATTAAGAACTAACTCTTTAATAGTATTAGCCTTTCCAACATCATCCTCTTTATATGTATTCCATTCATCACTAATTACCATTGTGCAAAGAGACATTTTTATGAGTCTGAGCCTCTTTAGCATCACAATGGTTGAAGCAAACCTAGTCTCAGCAATGGCAAGTAATTTCAAAGGTACAAATTCATTGAAAATGGCCAACCTCATGGAATGATTTATAATGAAAGTTCTGAGAAAAATTACATCATCCCTGATTTGAGTGATCCAATGACATTCTTCATATACTAATTCATTTGCATCAATGTTTTTAGCTGCACATATTTTTTAACGCGAGATTGAGCGTATGGACAACACATGATGTCTGAAAAATGTGAGGATATTCACCTTCAATAATCTTGGCAGCAACTTTATAAACAAGGGCATTGTCAGTAATAATTTGAACCACATTTTGAGGTTTTACCTCTTCAATTACCTGCTTCATCAACTCAGCTATATAGAATTTATCCTTGTATTCTTTAGTCCCATCAATTGCCTTCAAAAGAATAGGACCCTCATCAGATACAGCCATAAAATTAATTAATGGCCTTTGTTGTACATCAGTCCAACCATCTGTTACAATACTCACTCCCTTCTCACTCCAAGTCCCTGTTATTGGCTCAAGCAACCTTTCAACATTTGCCCTTTCTTGTTGCAACAAAGGATCTCTTAGTGCATTATAACCAGGAGGTTTAAAACTAGAAATCATATTGTTTGCAGTATATTGATAAGAGCTAATGTAATATAGATTGTGTGCCAAATTAAAAGATAAATCACCTGAATAGAATATCCTAACAATTTTTGGCTGGGTGTCAGGTTTTACAATGGGCTCATTTATTTAGGTGTGTCTTTGGGTGGCAATCCATGGGCTACTTCTTTTTGGGACCTGGTGGTCCAAAAGATCTCTAGCGTTTGGATAGCTGTAAGAGATCTTATTTTTTAGGTGGACATATCACACTTATTTAGTCTTGCTTATCCAGCATACCTATATATTATGGGTCTCATTTTATAGCCCAGCAAGTGTACCTCATAAGATTGAGAGGATTAAGAGAAATTTCCTTTGGTTAGGTATAGGAGAGCATAACAGAGTTCACCTTGTTAGTTGGCAAGTTTTCTGTAGACCTAGCAATGAAGGGTGGTTGGGTCTTGGAAATTTGGTGTCCAAGTTTGTCAAATAAATGGTTATGGTGTTTTCCTTCAGAAGTAACTGCCTTATGCCATAAGGTTATTTGGAGTAAGTATGGTCTAAACCCAAATGGGTGGGATGCCAACACTAAGGTGAATGTGACTCATGCAAGTCCTTAGAAATTTATTTGACAGGGATATGCATCTTTTTATGTCACTAGTTTTCTTTAAAATTGGGTGCTGGCTTGAAGATAAGATTTTGGGGAAGACACTTGGGTGAGAAATATTCCTGTTTCTGAAGCTTATCCTTGCCTTTATCAATTTTCTCCTTTGCATGACTATCCCATTCAAAATTTCTTTATTATTCATAATTCCAATTGTTCTTGGAATTTCCATTTTCTTAGAAACTTGAATATAGAGTAAGTAGTGAGCTTCAGGTTCTCTTGTCTTTAATTGATTCTACCTCTAGTTATGATACAAGAGTTTGGAATTTTGATCCTTCTGGTACTTTCTCTTGTAAATCTTATTTTCAGTTCCTTGTTCATTGTCCTACAAGGGAAAGGTTTGTTCTCGATAAGCCAATTTGAAAATCCAAAGCTCATTCTTAGGTTAAATCCTTTGTTTGGACAACAATGCATAATAGGATAAACACTAATGACCAACAGGTTTGATGGCCGCATACGGCTCCTTCCCCCTAAATGTGTGTAATGTGCAGATCTGAGTCAGAAAATTTGCCCCACTTATTCCTTCATTGTCCAGCTGCGAGTTACCTCTGGAATAAGCTTTTTGGTATTCTTGGAGAAACTTGTGTGTGTCCTAGTACTTTGTATCAGTTTCTCCAAAGTCACTTCATAGGATTTTGTAATAAGAAAGATAACAAAACTTTTTAGCAGTGTATAGTTTATGGGAACCCTATGGTGTCTAATTGGAGAGGAAAGCCTGTATTTTGAAGGGCACATCTTTGTCTTTAAATATATTATGGGATGGAATTGTTTTACGGTTACTATTTGATGCTCGGCTCATGCGTGTCTCAAGGGAATCTCCATTTCTTATTTGCAAAGAGATTAGACAGCTCCTTTACACTAATTTTTAACTCTGTAGGATTTTGTTGCATTGTTCTGTTTTTGTGTTCATTTATTTTCTGTTCTGAGGATTTTGTTACATTGTCTAATATAATTTCTTTTTTATTAAAAAAAAAGAATATCATGCATATAAGTGGCATATAATCTATAACACCAACTGACAATGTCTTCAATGTATTTTTGTGAAATGTAACTCTAATATGGCCTGTTGTCTTCTATCATGTTGGGTAAATTTGAGCTTCCTATCCTCCATATATCTCAAATTTAAGATTTTTTTTTTCACTTTGCAAAGGATTTATGTATCTATATAAATACCACAAGGGTCTATGCATTCTTTATTAATTTTCTCTTACGCACTGTATATTTGTTAAATAAGGAAAGTGAACAGCAACTTCAATTGATTCGTCTAAATATTAGGGTCTAGAATCTATACTTATATATATAGCTTTGGGGAGCCTCGTGGTCATTGGTTGCAAAACCATATATATTAGTAAAAAAGATAAAATAAAATAAATTTAGATATAACACCAACTAATAAAGAGGTAGTTATTAATATAAGGGGACAGTGGAAAGTTATTTAACTTCCCACTACCTCTTTATTTTTTTACAGATATTACAAAATTAATTATTATTATTTTTTCATTCAAATAATTTATTTAAAAAATGAATTAAAAATATTGACATGCACTTTAGTGCATGTCAAGCCACTAGTTTTTCTTATTCCTTCACACTGTTGATTGCATGTTTTTCAGTGAGGTAATATTAACACTAGGAAGTTCAAGAACAGTACTGGAGTTTCTTTGCGCTGCAAAGGAGAAAAAGAGATCATTTCGGGTTTTTGTTGCTGAGGGTGCCCCAAGGTTCGTAGTAGTGGCTAACTAACATTTGCAAGGGATGCTAGCTGTTTTCTTAGCAATAGGATTTTGTATGCATTGTTTATAAGATCAAATCACGTTGAATGTGTATGCAATCAGGTATCAGGGACATCTCCTTGCAAAAGATTTGGCAGCAAGAGGCTTACAAACCACAGTAATAACTGATTCTGCAGTATTTGCCATGATATCCCGAGTAAACATGGTACTTGAAAACTTTTGTTTGGTATTTGGAATAGAATTTTTTTACACTGAATTTAAACTGATTTTAGACTTAAACATTATATAGGTTATAGTTGGAGCTCATGCTGTCATGGCTAATGGTGGAGTTATTGCCCCAGTTGGGTTGAATATGGTTGCACTTGCAGCTCAAAGGCATGCTGTTCCTTTTGTTGTACTTGCTGGAAGTCACAAGGTGAATTGTGAGAATATCATATCCATCTGCCTTGCATCTGTCATGTTAAAGCAAATAAAATTCTTATTACTTTTGATGTCTGCTCATATTTTCTTGTCATCTGTTAAATATTGGAAATAGGATGACACTTGACTACCTTACCAGTGTAAGGGGATGTATGTGAAAAGTTGTCTGCACAAAGACTTGAATTGGTATCATAATTTTATATATTCATGTCCATTTTGAGCTGAAAACCAAGATCTTCTAAATAGTTGATATTTTTTGCCCTTAGTAGTTGGATTTACTTTTATGCTTTCTTAATTGAAATTTTGTTTCTGTTCTTACTAGAGTACAGGAAGGTTGCATAACTCTTTGACCATTGGTTCTATAGAAAAAATCTCCTTGACCATTATGTCTCTGCTAGTTACTTGATTGAATAATTGAATACAGTATAATTTGGAATTATCAGAACAAGCAAAGAAACTAGATGATTACCAAATAATTATATCATCAAATTGTTGTATTTATATTTTCTTTCTTCCACCTTCAGCCTTGTGCAAAGTTATTAGAATTGTGTTACTGTTTATAATTCATGCCTCATCATAAAATATAATACGAAGAATCTTTATGATCACTGTAAGAATACTCTTCTTACTTCCTCCTCTATTGAAGCTAGAAATAGTTTGAAGTAAAACATTTTAATAAAACTGGGTTGTAATAGTGATCTTATGATTTATCTATACTTAAATCATATATAAAATATATTTTCTTTTGGAAACATTCAATTTCTAGCTTTCAAGTATGTTTATTCAGTTGACAAGGTACAAAACTTTACATCCTTTTCTTTGGGGCAGGAGTGGGGTTACTATTTTAAATTTAAATGCTCTTGCTAAAATATATTGCCTAAGTGGTTAATGTGATTATTAGACACTTAACATGCTGAACAGATGGCCTAACGTTAACCATACAACAGCCTTTCCATTTGATATAAATGCTGTGGTAAAATTCTAGTTGATGTTTGCTACTATTTTGACTCCATTTTGTTTAAATAGTCTTTGCTGGGCAGATTACATACAATTAATAGATTATTGTGTTTCCTCATTTGAGTATGTCAGTGGCTATTAGCAGATCTTATTAAGATAACCAGCCGATAACAGAGGGTCTCTTAAAAACTTTCTAGCAGCTCAGAACTGAGACCCAAAGAGAATCACTGACTCATGAAGTTTCTGATGTTCAGTAATCACTCAAAATTTGAACAGTTGGTTCCTATATGCTTAGTTTATAGTCAAAACTAGTTCCAAGGAAAGCCCTACAAAGATAATAAACTGAAAAAATTGGGTAATTTTAGTATATTACAATACCTTCCAATTTTCACATATAAGATTTGTATATTTTTAGGTGTTATTCACCATTTAAAAAAAAATTTAGGTGATGTTTACTAAACTCCTTAAAATATATAACTAGGTCCTGTGTATTTAGTTTTTAAATCTGGTGTTTGGTAATAACTTAATGCTTGAACAGTTAGTATTTAGGGTAAATTACATTCCGCCCTCCTGAAGTTTTTAGAACTGGGTATACCTACACCCCCTCTAGTATCAATTTGTATTTGAAATCGCCCTTCTGACACCAGTTGCAACTTTCTTCCCCAGAAACTCACAATAGCCTAATCCAATATGGCACACATCACCAGAAAGCCAAGCTAATGCTTCAACATATTCGGAATAGATAACAGAAGGGATGTATATTATGAAAACTTACAGGGAGGTTACTGTAATATTGAAACTAGAGGGGGTGTGAGTGTAGTTTTTAGATACTTCTGTTGTAGTGTAAATTGAAACTAGAGCTAAGTGTAGTTTTTGTTAGAGATAGTTTCCTTCTCTTCACTATAAGCTTGTAAGTTGTTTGTTCAGAAAAGGTGGTGAGCAGTGGAAGTTGAGATCAGGGGTATAATACTGCAGTATGCTTATTACCCAAAAGAGAAGGTAAAAATGAAGAAGCATTGCAAGTTTTAGGCTGCTTTGAATTGTCAAGCCAACAAGTTGAAGTTCCATCACACTTTGGTCAACGTTTAGACTCTTTAGATGACTTATTGCACATTATGTGACTGATCAGGAAGAAAACACAAACAATAAATAACTGATAACTTTGGAGTTTCTATGATCGTGAAAATTCTGACCCTAATGATGGGATTTACAAATGCTTTAATGAATCCCTGGGTTTCCATCTATTATGAGTTGGCAGTCTTTAATGCCATAGTCTGGTTACAAAACTTGATTGTGATTTGCTTCATAATTTTGGTTATTGAAAGCTGCTCTATCTTATTGACAGTTGTGCCCTTTGTATCCGCACAATCCTGAGGTCTTGCTGAATGAGCTGAGGTCCCCTTCTGAACTGCTTGACTTTGGGGAATTTTCAGATTGTATGGATTCTGCAAGTGGCACTGGATCTCTTCATGTCATTAATCCAACATTTGATTATGTTCCACCAAAGCTTGTTAGTCTCTTTATTACTGACACGTAAGTTGAGCTGGGATTGAGTAAGAAAATTTTAGCTTTCCTTTATCATTAACTTTTGAAAACTATCATACTCAGTTTCCTTCTGCATTTACTGGTATGGAAATTAATATTTCAGAGGAGGGCATAACCCATCATACATGTACCGGCTTATAGCTGATTATTACTCTGCTGATGATTTGGTGGTGAAACGAAGACCCACTGCTGGGAGTTGAGTTTTGCTCCCTTAATTTGTCTTGCAATGGTAAGTGATAAATATAAATGTATGTATGTTAATTTTGAGAGGTAGTTGAACTGGTGAAGCATTGGCACAAACTTTTTAAACAAAGGGATTTCTGTGAATTTTGTGTTTTGCTCAGTCAATGCTATTTTGACAAGATCAGGAGAATATAGTCCTATCTGGGCCCTTTAGAAGGTGCTAAGACATTTAACTCGCATACTATAGTATGCCAAGACTGATCTTTAATACCTCCATTCCCGTCCCCCTTTTCTTGGCAGGTGTGGGTTGATAATTAGTTTTACTCTCGATAGAAGTTGAACCAGGGATTTAACTTTTGTTATGAGTCAATATTCATATGGCTTTTGACAATCAAGTCATAAAATTATGTTTCTTGAAATCTTTGCGCCTTGTTGGTGATTTTAACCTAATCTCAGGTGAACTTGATGTCCACAGGCTAGATCCATACCCATTCCCTTTCCCAGTTTTTGACGACCTCAGTTGTTAGTAGTTACTAGTTAGTAACAAAAGTATATTTGTAATGAATTCTCGGTTTAATTGGAATAACATCCTATTCCATGGAATAATTACTTTTTCATGCTTGATTTTCAGGCAGGTTCTGGAGTGACTGATAAACCATGGGCTTGAAAGAAGTTAAAGATCAGTTGTGTGAAAGAGAATGAACCTTGTAATACTGGGGGGATTGGATTGTGGAAATTATACGACAGAGGAAACTATGTTGGACAAAATATCCGGTGAAACAATGAAATTCCATTTTTGCGGCTGCTGAAGAGCTAACATTACTTGTGCATAACCCCTTAGTCCGTTTGGGTGAGATGTTACTCTTTTTGCTATTGGCCTAGGGCCCCCTTTTTTCTTCTTCTTCTTTGTACTGTATATCTTTGTTTACTAAATCAATGATAATTTTTTTTTTGTACCTTCGATATTAGTAAGTTTTTCGTCTGTCATTTAATTTTTTGCCCCCAAAAATGCTACTCGTAATATTAAATTTTTCTTAGTTTGTCAAATCGGCAAGTTCTTAGATCGTTAAGAACATAATGACTTACTGAGCGGGGCTTTTCCCCCCTAATGCATCAATAAAATATCATTAGTTTTTTTCCCTCTTAAAATTGAAACTAACATCTGTGGCACAACAAACTTTAGACGGGAGAGGTATAACTGTAGCGGAGAACAATTTGGTTCACCTGTAGCTCGTCAACTCTCAATCAGCTATAATATAAAGAAATTGGATCACTCATTTCTGCGTTATTGTGCTCGATATCAAATTAAATTAGACTTTGACGAACAGAAATTTTTTTACCATTCAGCACGTAAGCATGGTTAGATCTTTCAAAAATTCCTCAAGTCACATTTTGATTGAGAAACAGTATATACCTAAAAAACTTCTTGCCAAGTACCAATTAGGGATTACGTACAAGAATAGATAAAGCAAAGGCCAGTGAAAGAATCCTAAATGTCACAACACTAAAATAAATTACAGATAAGTTGGATACCCAGTAAATTAAAAATACAGATAAACAAGTCAAATGATGATTACAGAGCTGAGCATGACCAATTTGATCATCTATGCTCTACATCAAACCAGAAAAGAAGAGAAGTTCGAGCATAAATTACTCTAACTCGTTGCAATGCAAGGTCCCCACTTGTCAGAACAGCTTTGGCACCTCCCTCGATACGGGTTTGAGAAACAAAAACACCATCACCATTGCTTTTCATTGATGAGGGAAGCACCTCACTGGTATTGGCTGTACTCACAATGGGACATGAGAGGTAATCCAGGGGATTAGATTCACACTGAAGTATGCATCCATCTATAGTAAGCCTTCCGCTTCTATGTAGCAAGCAGCAACCAAGCTCTGCCTTCACAGTTAGATTTGCTAGTTTGCAAGTGGAAAGGAACTCCAATGCACTGCTCAGACAAAATTAAGAGCAGATACCACATGTTGCTGAAGATGAATACAGTGGTGACTTTCCAGGAGACCTTTCCATACCGCTGGATTATGGTTGAGATAACAAAACTTATGATACGGCAAATGGCATTTGCACTACTGTGAACCCACATTCAAGGCATGCGGCTCAAAAAGTATTATGTCTAATCAAGTATATTATCCATTAAACCCAGCAGCGTGGAGGTGGGCTCCGAATGACTTCAGAAGTTCACCAAACAAGGTAAAAAAATATAAATAGATGTTCTGCAAACCTGTCTGAACCTCGAGAACAAATAAGCAGTGTGTCATCTGGAAGTTTACCTGCACCAATCTGAACAAAGAAAGTTGCGATTAGAAAAGGAAAATATGGAAAGATTTCCTAACATGAAACTTCTTTTCGCATGAAATAGATTAGTGGAAAAGGTTGAAGCACCAACTTAAATTAGCGAAGAATTTTTTTACTGGTGTTAGGTAGAGACACGAAATGAGCATGTAAAAAAATGTAGTGGTAACATCTCTATGGTGAGTTAATGTAATTAATTCATCTGGTAATCCACAATTTGTGAATTTAGAAATTTATTCCTTTCTAGATGCTGATACAAACTCTATGGTTAGGGAAGCCATGCATCATGATGATGAATTGTCAGCTAGAATTTGAGATCAAATTAGTGTAGCAAAATCTAGAAATCATCTAATCACAATGGTATTTACCAGCAAGAGTTGTATGCAATGCTACAGCCTAGGCTGTAAACTAAGCAGAAGGTGCAGCTGCTTAGGTTCAAGCTCTCCATCTCAATTTGTACCATTGCTTAAGACAACTTATAAGGACAACACAACCCATATTCTAGAATTTTAAGCTGCACTAGGGATCAGGCCATAGCATCTATGTGCCAATTATCTCCACACTCAACTTCCTTTTTATTTTTTATTTCTATTTTTTTGATCAGTATATGCAGTGTTTTTCATTAACACATTTTTAAGATGTCTTGAATTTTGAGACATAGTTTTTAGATGAATTAAATTCAACATATTAAATGACTAAATAAAAGTAAGGAAACATCATGCAACTAATTACAACCTGAAAGCTATTGGACGGTGGAAAGCTTTGAAGTCATAAACGGGAAATGACAAAAATGTAAGAAATGCTGATTTTAGTGGATTTTAGGTGTGTATTTAACAAAAATATTGAGGCATTTGGGTGTGTTTGGGGTGTGGCTTTGAGCATTTCGTAAAACCACTTCTGTATCTTCATTTGTTTCCATTAGTGGAGTTTCCTTGTCACCTTCACCTGTGGATGTCAGTGGTAGGCTAGTCGCTAAACCATGTTAAATACCGTGTCTATGATTTTCATTCCTTACATTTCATCTAGATTTTACTATTACTGAATAAATCACTTTTGGCCAAGTTCAGCATTTTCTTAAACCACTTCTGTATCTCCATTTGTTTCCAACTTTCCATTAGTGGAGTTCCTTGTCACCTTCACCTATGAACGTAAGTAATAGGCTAAATGCTAAACCATGTTAAATACTGTGTCTATTATCTTCATTCCTTAGCATTTCATTTAGATTTGATTATTACTGAATAAATCACTTTTGGCCAAGTTCTGCATTTTCCTAACACTGCTGCTGATCAGGTATTAAAGTAGAAATTACAAATTACATAATACTTCTTGTAATTATTTAGACAAGAAAAATCAAAATAACACTTACATACTGGTAAAAGCACATAATTCAGAAACAAAGGCATAACTGATTCTTGAAAAATCACTTAGTATATTTTTCTTTTCATTTATTTCAGCTGGAAACTAAATATATGTTTGTGATTCTTCCACCCTGGATTAAGAGAAGTGTTAGAGGACTTACCAGGCAAAGTGGTTTCTTTATCTGAATGTTAGAGACACGATGGCTCCCTCCCGCTGCAACTAGAATGGTATCACCTGGTCTGTAAGAAACAAAACGATCATAATCCATAACCTGAGGAAAACCCCAGAAACAACACAATAATTACAAACCTAGCTGCGGAGACAGCAGTTTCAATGCTGGCGAAAACGCCAGGTTCAGAAAAGTCTTTGGCTGATCGATCTACTCGAAGCCATAGGCGAGGGTGACATGCCAAGTAATTCCATCTGTGGCAAACGAGGGCGGTGTTATAGCGATCTGCAAACTCAATAGCAGCTTCGTGACAGAAATGACACTAATTTCCATATCCTAACCCTACTTCATACTCCAAATTACCAATAAAAACGCGAAGAATCATCTAACAGCATAGCATACACTTTCACATCAAACCCAAAAAAAGAAAAAAAAAATCCAAATTGAACAAAATTTTGACAAAATCCTAAACTGGGTCTTCTTTGATTGAACGAAACATCTAATGGCGTAGCGATCTGCATACTCAATCGCATCTTTGTGACACAAATGACACCAATTTCATACGCTAGTCCTACTTCATGCTCCAAATTACCAAGAACAAATTGAAGAAACATCTAACAGCAATGCATACACCATCGCACCAAATTCGGCAAAAAGAATCCAAATTAAAACAAAATAAAATACTGGGTATTGCTCAGTCGAACGAAATATAATAAAACCCAAAAGGGAGAATGAAAACAGGGTTTACCAGGAATAGGGGCAAGGAAGCTGAATATGTGCATAAGACAACCATCATCGAGATTATGGATGTGAGAAGCTGAGAATGAAGAAGGTGAGGTTCTTCTCCTCAGACTTCGCTTCCACTCTCCTTTATCTTCTTGTTCTTCCACGCTCGGTTTCACCTGAACCATATCCGGATCCAATTCTTTTGCCCACCTACTCCTCTCACTCAGACCCGCGCTTGCTTTTAGCTTCTTTCCCACCCTATCCCGAGATTTTAATCCGCACGATAAGCAGCCGGCAATAAACGCTAAATTTTCATATTAATTTTATAGTTTACAAAACTTCCTGAACTTGCCAGGTGCACTGTACGGGACCTGGACTTGCTACAGCAGCGTGTAGCCCGGAATATTTTCGTATAAATATTTTAATTTCAATTATATTTTTTTGAAAGTTGACAATTAAAAATCTGCATTTTGAATCTTTCAAAAAAAAAAAAAAATACAAAATATAATTATTAAAAATATTTAATTTTTTGGCTGTTATTATTTTATATTAAAAACCATAAATTTAATTATTCTTAATTTAAAAAAATTATTATTATTTATTGATTAAATATATATTTAATACTTGATTTATAATTGTTGATTATGTTTTGTTATAGAAAAAATTATTTTAACACATCAAAAGTGAGGAGTATAACTTTTTTAAAATATAAAAATGTAACATACACATATCTTTAAAAGACAAGAGAGAGTAATTTCCGATTTCTTTGGCCAAAAGATAGACAATAGTGATATTCATTTATTGATTTATTCAAATGAGAATAAGAGAGAGACGCTGGGATAACAAATGAGAGGAATGTGATAAGCACAAATTGCAACCTTGCTTATTGGAAGATCATAAACAAAAGATGCAACTATAAAACAAGAAAAACTTGAGCATCTAAACAAGCAAGAAAAAACGATCCAACTACACGAGGAAGCTAAAAGCTATATATCATGGGCAAGGCAAGGTTGTTTAGGAGGAGGGGAGACTCCTTGTTTAACTAAAAAAAAGAAAAGAAAATATAAGTTAAAAAAAATTTATACACACTTTCATTTTTTGTATTACTTGCTTTTTATTTGATAGGTATTTTACTATTTATTTAATTAAGAGAATTCTAATTTTATTTTCACTTCATGTGTCATATTTTCTTTTTTTTTTTCTTTTTACTTTAAAGTAATTTTACAAATTTTACACTCAAACTCGATTGAGTATTGTGTGACTTTAGATTCTCCTTGTTAAAAAGGCAAAAACAGGATTCATGGTAACATTTTCATTCAAAGTGAGATTTTGGAAAGTACTTGGGATATCTTCGTTTTGGTTATCATAAGAAATAATTGAAAAATATTTTGTCCCATCTCAATCTCTTAGTCTCAACTCTTTAGGTCATGTATAAAGGTAGAAATACAAATGGACTTATCAGTAAGTATTTTAGCAAAGATAGCTAAGAGAAACCCTTCCTAAATATAGATTTCTTGGAGTATTATTTGGTGTTAGTCATAGGGAAGAAAATTACACGATCTAACCTGAGGTCGTTGGTGGATAACGAAACGAAGATGACGACTATCAAAAAGACGAATCACACTACTTCATATATCATATGACTCGTTTCAATAAGCAAAATAAATAAAGTATACTAACAAGTTGATAAAAATAATGAGGTTAATTTATAAAAAATTTTTGTGATACAGTATAAATACAAGGACAAGTTGAAAACATTGAATAATAACAAAGAGTAAATAGAAATTATAAAGAGTAAGTATTTAATGGAGTGGATGAAAGAACAAGGGAAAAGAAAATAAATAATAATAATTAAAAAAATATGGTGGAAGGTGAAGTCTTTTCACTTTTCAATTTCTTACTATAATTAAAGAGTAGGGTCTTCTCTTAAAATTTCTCTTAGACTTGTTAAAGTAACTTACTGTTTATAAAGAATAAAGTAACCATATATGATATATATATTTTTTCAATATGCAATTAGATCCCGATTTAAATGGTTACAGCTGGTCCTGATTGAACCAGTAATACTGGTCTAGTCTGCAAAACACTCCTGATGAATCAATCTTTGAATGCAACCCATGAATTTACTAGGGTTAACATTTATTTTCACCATGTATATTCACACACTCGATGTTTGCTACAGATGGTCTTGTCAATGCAATTTTCTTGATCGTTTGATCACCACATATGGCATATCTACAAACAAGCACAGAAGGTACAATTGTTTCATTAAGAAATCATGGACGAGAACGACTAGACTTCGAAGTTTAAGAAAAACCTATGGAGCTGTTCCAATGCTTCTTGCAAGTTTAATGTCTCTTCCAAAAGCATTCTTTAAGAGTTGTCCCTCAGCCTGAGTAGAGATGTGCAACAGAATTAAAGTTGACAGATGCAAAATAAAGAGTCAAAGACATACGCATATAAAGTTGACAGATGCAAAATAAAGAGTCAAAGACATACGCATAATGTTTCCCATCAAGTAAGAAGACAAAAATAGAAAACAACAAGAAGAAAAAATAGAAAACAATGGAACTACTATTTTATACTTCAACATATGATTGTCAATGCAAGAAGATCCTCTCTTGTTCAGTTCCAATAGTGTTGGAGAAAGAAAGACATATTAGATGTGGAACCCAAATGGGTGAGTCCCACTGGATCCCATTATTATATCTTTTTTTCTTCCAAAAAAATAGGAGAGAGAAAAGGGAAGAACCTGATCCCATTGTCAATTATCTTTTTCAAAAAATTAGAAAATAAGAAAAAATGTAGTCTAGAATAATAAAGAAAAGAGTGATTCTTACGTACGCCTAATGCGTCACGTCATTTGTACACTAAACGGTTAAAATTTACTTTACACGTAAATTTCACTTGTATTACGCATGGACCCCAATTGTACAAATTTAATTCTGTTCCTTGATTTTCTTAAATGCACCATGCTCCAGGTACACCTAAAAATTTTTTTAAAGGAAAAGACATTCAATTTAAAAACACTTGTGAGTAATTACATAAAAGTATATTTCCATTCAAAAGAATTAAATGAAAAACCACATAGAAAGTAACCTATGAAGAACTCTCAGTTTTTAAAGTGGCTAAAATTTTGAATTTTTTGGGTGCACATTTTCCACTTCATCAGCCATTTCAATATTCACTGGACAAACCAAAGGTGGTTGATAATCCTGTGGACAAGAGGCCAAAAATTGCTCTCCTTTTGAACTGACAGATTCAAGATGGAACGTATGATTGACTATAGGTTTGATTATGAAACGTAGTTGAATATTGAGAGAATAATGGGCTCATAATAGACGGCTTCAAACATGCATGACAAAAATGAAGAGTTTATACTTTTAAAATAATTATTGTGATCTTCCCAATAACTTAAACAATCTACCTTACAGTTTTGTACACATCATTTACAGTCTCCTTTCAATAACCTGTAGGACTTGGGAAGTCAGCTGTTGACCGCACCACTACTATTTTCTTGTATAACATTACTGTACAAAATAACAGATAGTATGGTTTTTCAGGTAGTATGCCACATGTAAAATCTACTGAGGTATAAAATAAACTTAAGTTAGCAAGTGTGTATTGAGAAAGACAGGCAAGAATTGATTGACCAAGCTTATTTGAACACAAAGGTCAAGATTCAGATGCTTTTTTCTTTTCACAGATTTGTTTTCTCTGTATGGATTACATGTTGAAAAGCTGCTGCTAGGTTGAAAGTTCTCAACTACAAGGAAGTGAATAGGGAGTTTATTCTGAATATGGACCCCGTCTAGTTACAATAGAGACTATAAATAAAGCAGTCAAAGCAATAACTTGATGTGTTTTTTCTTAAAGAGATGACAAATTTTAATTATGATGATTGTGACAAAAAATCATATTTCATATTATAAAATTCATAATTTTTTTTATTGTATATACATTTTTCTTTTCCATTTTATTATTGTTTAAAAAATTTTTATATTTATAAAGAGTGGAGGAAGCCACACCGTCCAGAAGTTGTAAACAGTGCAGCTCATCTCGGGCTACGTGCATACATTTAATTTTCTTCTAATGTTGCACAAAAATCTGTGCAGCAGGCCTTCTTAGTTACAATTAAAACTTTTGAAAAAACTATACTTTTATGACAATAAGTTGAAAATATTTATTGTTAAAATTTGAAATTATTTTAAAAATTCAACAAAACAAAAATTTTTATCTTCATTAAAATTTTTGATCTCTAAAAGCAGACACATAAATACATGTGAAGTTATTAGATTGACTGTACCTTTTGTAATCACTACATTAAATGCAGGGATCCATATTTGTCTATTCCCTCGTTGGGTTGAATGAAACTGCAAGGAGGATAGAGAAAATGAGGTAGGTGGAAGCAGATGTTGAGGTAATCAAGAAGGAAACAGAGGTATCATCCCATCCATGGCCAAAAGAAGTTGCAAATGATGTGGAAGTTTTTTTTTTTTTAAATTGATTTATTATTAAAACATGTAAATGACTATATTGAAGTTCACGGATGAAAACAGTTTTCTAGATTTTTTTTTTTGGTTTTCAATTCAATGCTTAGAATAGTTTAGTTAGCTATGTCTTGCTTGCATTGAAGTTGTACATAAGTAAAGTTGCTATTTTGTGTTTAAGATATGATATCATGTATTAGAAAACTTGTAAAAATTTATGGCTGTACTTCAAGCGCTCAAGCCTTTTGCCCGTCAGATTCAATGTGTTCTATTTACCTATTTTTAATTCAGAGGCCGCATTATGTATTTCAATCAAATGGCCAGAAGCATTTTTATAGCACCACCCAAAAATCTATCTCTTTATCTCTCTAATCCCTGTTTCGCCTCTCATTTCTATCTCCTTGTGCAACAAATTTTAATTGGAAGCTAAATTGCAATGAAGCAATGATAAAAGAGAATCAGATGGGAGTTCAGTAGGATCAACTTAAGACACTTCAACTATGCAAGTTGGGAAACAAAGGGATATTAATTCAACTTCTAAGAATATATAGTAGCAGAATTTAATTCACAAGAGTTGAATTGGATGATGGCTGTAAATTTGGGAAAAAAATAATAATAAGCTGAACTTAATCTGACACTGGCTCTTATCTGAAAGGCAATAAGAGTTGGTCCTATTCATTCTCATCAATATCAAATCCCAAATGGAGAATTCAGCTCAAAAGACAGAATCTGACACTCAAATTATGAATCCCCGAAGATCAGATCTCCTTGCACTCTCCAAGTTGCCAAGGTCATTCTCAAAATTTCAGTGCTCTGTCAGTAGAACAAGAGATGACATGTCTAGCCTATCCTCGGGTCTCTCTTGAACACACAGAATACATCTTACCACTTCATCTAAGATAACTGAATCGTTTAGTGCTTCATCTACCAGCTCCAATGGCCTCCCCTCACTCCACAATCTCCATTCCTGAAACACCATTATAAACTCTGGGTTTGAGACTTTTTAAGTCCTCTGTGATGACTGAACTCCACTATGAACTAACTTGTGGTTTAAATCAGATGCAGGTAGAGAAACTAGAAGCTTGAGCACATTGACATATGAATGATCAATGTGTAAAGGTAGCACTTTGAGAATATCTAACAAGTGTTAAACATGAACATGGTTCTTTCTTTTTAAGCGTAAATGGTAGAAAAGAAGAATTACAATATAATTTTGAGATTGACAAGATATTAGAAAATTGTAACAACACGTTATTTTTTCTGCTTACATGTCCAAGAAGGTTAAGATGATGGTGAGGGGACAGAATTTTCTGTTCTTCCTCCCACTTACTGTGTCCAATAGAATAACACGAAACCCAAATTCAACATCAAAGAAAAGGATCCAAGATCCATGCACTGCTTACTTAGAAGACAGATAGCCACTGCAATATAACACTAGAAAAATGAAACTATGAAAAAAGGAAGTAGCACGGGATGTTTACTGGGTTTCCACTACTCTTAATGCATTGACCACAGCATGATCACCACCACATGTCCTAGCCATTCCAAAGTCTGATATTTTTGGTTTCACTACATCATCAGGAAGACTATTGCTGGTTTTGAGATCCCAGTCGATGATTCTTAGCCTAGAATTTTGACGAAGATACAGAAGCCTTAGAGCAATGCCACTAATAATTTGGAAGCTTTGTTCCAATTCAATTGTTTACTTCTAGTTTAATCTACCAAGTTCCCTTCTTAAGTTAGCATGAAGCTAAATTGATGTTCAAGTCAAGGGTACATCATTGATTTAGGGAGGATAAAAGCCCAAAATCAAATATGAAGTAGTTCAAACTTCTATTAGGTATGTATTCAAATATAAAGATTCTCTCATCATTTTGAATGAAATAACCAGTAAATTTCACAAGATCTTGATGCTGAAGGTTGGTGATTAACATAATTTTGTTTTTGAACTCCTATGTTTCTTGTCCAGATTTTTTGAACACCTCTTAACAGCAATCTCTTTATCATTTTCCAGTACACCCTATTCACAATTATTTAGAAATAGTAATCGTTTATAGAAAACATAAATCCATTGCTAGGATATAATAATATCACCTTGTAAACTGGTCCAAATCTACCTTCTCCCAATTTGTTATTGAAGGAGAAGTGATCAGTGACATTGACTTTGGTTGAAAAATTAAATGATGGCAAGTCAATTTCTTTCATCTCATGGCTTAGTGTGATTATTCCGGTTAATTGTCGTTTCCCTCTCTGAAATAGTAGGAGACGGATTGAGAATATTTATATTACAGGTAGATGAGTGATGTATTGGCCCTAAGATCTGAGTTAAGCACAAAAAAATAGTACTTGCAGACAGTTGAAATCCTGATCATTTTTATTCATGAACAAAATAAGTCAAAATTCACCAAGCTTCCCAACTTTCCTCCTCCTTATATAAATGACAAATCCAGATATAGTTACACCCATGAAGAATGTACCAATTCCTACCAGAAGGTATCCACTAGCTTTTTCTCGTCTGTTTACCTGTTATTGCTGGTTTGATCTGAGACATCAAAAAGTAGTGTTCAGTCAACATACAAGCCACTGTGAAAGCTTACAGAAACTGGATGCTTCGACACATGGCAAACTGAATTTCTTCTAGTTACAATTTGGATGGAATTTAGGTGAAGGCATTTCGAACATTACATTATTTTCCTTGTATATTTGAATAGAAAAGAAAAAGTCAGAAGGTCATCTTCTTGGAATGGGAAATGAAGCACGTAGTTCTGAAGCAGCCAGCCTTATGCAGGTCTTGTCCTTGGGAGAAGACAAATCGATGAATGCAAAATGCTGAGAAGTGAGAACCATATGGAAGACAAATGGATTTTGGACAGCTACTAGAAATGGAAAATTCTTAGTGTGCATCCCTCAACTATCAGAAGAATTGCTTTCATAACTGTAATCCTTTGCAAATTGATGCTGAATTTGATATGTTTTTCTGTATGTAGAACAAAATTCAACTGTGATCAGGACACATGAAAGTTCTGCCAAGCCAACTTGAAAGGAGAGTGCTTTCTCACCAAATTCCTTCTGTATGGATTTCAGCCTACACTTCTAATTCATTCATGCCTTTTAACTGAAGGGCCCTTCATTGAACTCTACGAGATCCGCACTGAAAAATAAAGAAGTAAACCTTCAGCACCGGGGCACACACTGGCGAACATTAAGGGAGACAAATTCTGAATCTGTAAGTAGAGATAACATGTTTTATTGTGTGATATGATCTGAATATGTAAGAAGACAATAATGCCATTCATTGTGTGACCAAAACAACATTGAAGGCTTTTTTTGGTCACCAGTAAGAAACGTATGGTCTCATATTGTCAAGAAATTTAATAGCAATACAATGCATTTGCCAATGATGAAAACCATATGTCACTGAAAATAAAAAGCAGATAACAGAAACCACATCTCATGGTGTGAGCAAAGCAACAAGGAAGGGTTTGGCACTGTCAATATTACTGAAAAACCCTAAAGCACTACAGATCCAATATGTGGTTAAAAAGCAGCATTAGCCTCATATCCTCATATAAGAACACTTCTTCTTTTGTACAAGAAGAAAACTCTCATTCCTTTTGATTAATACTAGAAGAACAAATACCTCTCCTTGCTCCTATAAAGGCATTAACATAATCTAATTAAACAAGTCAGATAAAATGGAGGGATATTTTTTAATGTTATTTGAATGGGAGCAGCGTGCAATATATGGGTCAATCATGCTATTGTCCATCATATATATGGGTGATGCTTGAATTAAGCAAAGCATTTTAATCAGTAAGAGCAGAAACTAACTTATCAGGTTCAATTGTCAAACCAAAGCTCTATCTTAGACATTAAACTTCTGCAACTCTTATCAGCCAAAATTGTAGTACAAAAGCGGCATTTCTGAACAGATTATAACCGCAAGCATGGAAAAAAGGCAGCATTATACTACGCTATGTTTCCTCTAGTTTTGAACCCGTAATTTTCTACTCATCTTCTCTCCCATCTGTGATGCAGAGACATTCGTATCAGTCCCCATTGAACCAATATCTTATTAGCAGAAACCTCTGTTTTAATTTTTAGTTTAAATTCTAGCTCTTTTCCTTAAAAATTTGCTTCTCTTGTCCAACTTTATTGGAAATTTCTGGAACTCTTTAGCAGCCAAATTTGAGTATCAAAAAACAGCAGTTCTGATATCTAAAATTTTATTAAAAATAATGATCCAAGCATAAAAAAAGGACAGAGCCGTATTCCATTCTTGAATCTGTCATTTTCTATAACTTCTGTTCCATCTCTTAAAATACTTTTGAACCTTTTGCTTCTATTCAGCCAATATCATATTAGCAGACACCTCTATTTTATTTTTTAGCTGAAAAGCGCAGGAGTTACTTGACTGCAATAGTCATGAAATTTCACAAATCACAAGAAAATAAAATCTTCTCTAGTTCAATACCATTTAAACAAAGGAGATTTCTTATTTTAATAGAAGAAAATTTATTACAGAGAATGAGAGATAAAAGGAGGATAAGACCTCCTCCTAAAAGGGAAGACAACAGAAAAAACAAGAAGGAAGAAAAGAACACTTGAACTAACAAAAGCCGTCTAATCCCTTGTCATACTTGACAAAGAAACTCGTATGAGAAAACCATGACCAGAACACCATAAGGAAGCAAGAGATATGATTTTTTAAATAAATCATTTAGACTCGCTGATACTTCTTTAAATATCTGTGCATTTCTCTCCTACCTGGGGCCGTAGCATGTTCCACGGGTCAGGCTGTTCTCCCATTGATGCGGTAAATGAGCTGCGTTCAGAACATCATGAGACAGTTCGGTCCATATCCGGTATGAGAGGATTGGGAAGGACGCACCTCTATTGTGCCAATTATCAACCAGATACACCAAATCATAGCAGAAACTGCCCATTGCCACAATTGCTATTTTCAAGTACACCAGTAGCTACCATTGACAGAGATTCAATTTGAAGGGCCATGAGAGTTACCAAATCATACCAGCAAAGACATTGAAGTGTTGGAACAATGCCTGAGCACATTATGGAAATTTTCTAACAATAGCAATAAAGTCTTTCATTCTGTGCACATTCTCTAACAATAAAATTGTATGCTATTCTGTATGCCAAATTTCCAACTAGCCAACCTGAAAGCAATGAGCTCCTTCACCAAATTCCTTGTTGATAGGCTTCAGTTATTCTTGTATTTCATTCAGGCCATAGAAGTAGAAGAGCCCTCCATCATTGTATAATATCTATCCTCTTCAAATGGAACTGAAGTGGAAATCTGCACATAAATAGGAAGGAGCAAAACTTCAACAATACATGAACACGCTGGTAATTATAAAGTGACCCATGATCAGAATAAGTAGAAACAATGAATTGTACTGCGTGACCAAGACAAAAATAAATGATTTTTTTTTTCCTATGGTTGCCAACAATGAACATATATATATATATATATATATTTTGGAGTTTGAATAGAAATTTAATGCCACTGAAATGCATGTTTGAGCAATCAGATGCATATATTCTGAGATTAAAGGCAAAAATCAAAGACAGCACCTTATGGTTCAAGCAAAGCATCAAGAAAGGGGTTGTCAGTATCATTGACTAATTCTTGAGCACTATAGACCCAATAAAATGTTTATAGTAGTTGCAATTTGAAAATATTATGCAACTAATGTACATAAATTAAGCAAATTCATAGACATAAAATCATATTACATCATGATTTTATGTTAATTATATATAGGAAAGAATAATTGAGTTTTGACCTTGGTTTCTTATGAAGAAAAACGTTTATATGTGGTTTAATATCAGCTTTAATCACAAGTAGACAAATACATAATCTTCTTGTTAACAACAGGAAAATTTTCACTCGCACTTATAAAAGCTTAAGAGAACCTCGCTGTGGTCACATACACATAAATGTAATCTAATCTTAAAAAGTCAGGTATAAATATTACGACAGAAAAAAATGAAGAACAAACATCAAACAATCATTAGTTTCTGCTTGCCAAGGTGGTACTTGGCAATATTTTAGATGAGACTTGGAAGGAAAAAAGTACTACTTACAGATGTTGTCTGTGTACAGCAAGCAAAACAAATGGAAGATATGAAAATTCAAGGTCATGTCAACGGGTTAATATCATTATATTATACAGTATATCAGTCCAAAGAACCTCACCGTACAGCAGCCCCATCAAGCCACTGCGCCAACATTTAAAATATAATCCTACTAGCAAATTTTCATGGACTAAAGGTCCCCTTTATTAAAAAAATTGAGAAACGATGTTAGATAACACAGAACTACCAAACATACAAATATGGGGGTGCAGTGTTGAAAAAGTACCTTGAAAGTCATAAGAACCAATGTTCATGTGTGTTATTAGAAGTGTAGCTTTAAGAATCTCTATCTAATGAATCCATACGTGAGGGATATGAGAAATTTTAGACCACCCTTGTCTTTTCTCCTTTTGGCATTGCTCCTTAAGCAATGGACAATTGCCCCAAATTTCTAATCGTAAAAGGGATTTGGGCAGACCCTCCTCTAGCAAGCCTTGGAGACTCAATATGGGGCAATCCCAAATACACAAGGATTCAAGAAAGTTGAGGTGGAGAAGATCCTTGTAATTTATTGATTTTAGATTCGAGCAATTTTTCAGGGTGAGCGACATAACATTAGGTGGCAGCAACGCTACCTCTGGGAATGACTCCACATTCTCTGAATCATCACTGAAACTGAAGTGTCGCAGAGAATGGAGTTTATGCAAACCCCAGCTCATGTGGGAAGCATAGAGTTTGGGGCAACGCATGATTGCAAGATCAACAAGGCTTGAAGGCAAACCTCCTTGAGGAAGTGATTCTAGCTCTGGACAATCCCACAACGTCAAAGAATGAAGAAATGGAAAGATGATATGCATGTTTTCAGGCAGTGACTTTAGATTACTCAACTTATCAAAGAATATGGAATTAAGCTTGAGAGCAGAAAATCCATTTCCACTTATGGAGAATGACACAAGTTCATCACAACTGCTCAGGTGCAGCTGTTCAAGATAGGGGTTACTGAGCAGAATATGGTTTAGACAGGACTCGTCGATTCTAATCCCGGAAATAGAAACACTTGTCAAGCTGGTTGGCACATCTTGAAGCGAAATCTTACAATTGCTTAACATTAGCTGACCCAAGGGAAAGTCCATGGGAAGTGAAGCCTCAAGATTTTCGCAGTTACTAATATTTAGTATTTTCAAAGAAGGAAGAAGTTGAGGGAGGGACTTTCTCAGCTTGGGACAATTCCATATTTGAAGCTCTTGAAGACATGGGAAACTTTCACCTTCAGAACATATATTCCATTCTTCCCATTGTTTCATATGCGAAAATGTTAAACATTCAAGGCATCGAAATGGAACACCTGACGAACTATCCCCATAAAATTCGGGTCCAATCACTTCTATTCCAATAAACCTATAGATACGAAGTTGCTTGAGAGAAGGTAACTGCCCAAGGGTTGGCAAACAAAAACAGTAGTTACTTCCACTCAGCTGAAGAGACACTAAGTTGGGCAAATAAGCAGCCTCAAACCAATTTGGAAATCTAGTGCCATTGTAGTAATTAATAGTCAGCTTTTTTAAATTCTTGTTAGGTTGGAAAGACTCCAATATGTACCTTTCACGCTGTGAATCTTCATTATTTTTACACCATTCTAATGTCAATTCATCCAAATATTTCTTCTCTTTCATATTGGCTTCCTTGGTATCCAAAGGATCAATGATCTTGTCTAGCATTATAATTGATATTGTACCTCTTAGATGTCTTAGTTTCCCTAACTCCTTCATATCAGACCCTCTATGCTTTCCCACGACAAAACGAGTCAATGTTTGAAGATGTTTTAACTTTCCCATATACTTGGGCATCTTTTGTATGCTAGTCCCGCACAAATCAAGATAACGCAGATTGATAAGTTTGTGCAAGTCTGAAGGCAGCTCAGTCAAGTGACAACAATTGACTAATTTCAATGTTTGCAAATTAATAAGCAAACAAATTGAATTAGGTAACTCTTTAATTGAGGTGAAAGAAATATCAAGATAACGCAGATGCTTTAAATCGCTAATATCATCTACAAGCTCTTTGACATTCTTGTATCCAGACAAAGATAACACTCGCAAGTATTTAAGAGAAGCAAGTCCAGAAAATAGATTACCCATCACATCAAATCTTATGGAGTTATTAAGCTTGAGTGGCAGGAAGCTGCGTAATTGGTTGCAATTGAAAATAAACTCAAAGTTTATAAATTTGAGATAATAAGTGCTCAAGTATGAAAAATAGCGAGCCTTTGTTGGAATATTTTGCACACAATTGTTGTCTAGCAGAAAATAGAATTCTCCCATCACCGATTTTGCTAAATCATTCAAAAGGTCATGCATAATGAAGTACCGATCATTTCTGCTCCTTGATGGTTGGAAAAATGACCTTGACTCTAGATCATTGAAGAATTCATTGCCCACTTCTTCAATGCTTTGATCTTTTTGACAAGAACGCACTAAACCTTCAGCCATCCACAACTGGATTAAGAGATCCTTGTCTATCTCATAATCTTTCGGAAATATAGAGCAAAATGAAAAACAACGCTTTAAATTTGAAGGTAGATAATGGTAGCTCAATCTTAAAGCTGGAATTATGTTGCTGTCATCTTCAGATAAATGCCATATATCACTTTCCAATATTTTAACCCATTCCTGATGAGATAGTTTTGTGTGCAACAGACTTCCTAAAGTTTTTATTGCTAAAGGCAGTCCTCCACACTTCTTAACAATTTTTCTACCAATTGATATGAGATTTGGATCTACATCACCATGTTGGTCATTAAATGCATGTTTTGCAAATAACTTCCAACAATCCTCTTCTGCTAATGGCTTCAAATGATGTATATGTGTAGAGTGCATAACTGATGCCACCTTTTTATTGCGAGTTGTTACAAGAATCTTACTTCCTAAAGCTCCATAGTTGAAGGGAGCTTGCAAGATCTCCCAACTTGTACGATTCTCATTCCAAACATCATCAAGAACAAGGAAGAATTTTTTTCCCATCAATCTCTCCTTTAATTGAAGTTGTTGCAGATTTAAGTCATTAGAATCTTTTGCGGAACAATTGAGTGCTTGAAGAATTGCTTTTGTAACTTGAACAACATTAAATTCTTCTGAAATACACACCCAAGCTCTGAGTTGAAATTGATACTCCATCCTTTTGTCATTGTATACAAGCTGCCCGAGGGTGGTCTTACCCACGCCACCCATACCCACGATAGTAATTACTTGCACAGGTGGTTGGTTGCCACTCATGTTGTGTGACAGTAGAATCTGAAATATTTCCTCTTTATCAACATCTCTACCATACATGATAGATTCATTAACTAAAGACGTTGTTGGCAGTTTGTTTAACAGTTTTCTACCCACTCCCATATCACTGCCAGCACCAAAGCCTTCCTTCAATCCCAGCACATCCTTTTGCTTTGCTAGGAATTCTAGGATTTCAAGCACCTCTATGATCCTTAATTCAATTTCTTTGTCAAATGGATTAACAAAAGTGGTTAAGATGTTCCGTACCTTACTTGTGGTGGCTTTATATTCAGATTCCAGCTTTTGTCGTGATGCCTCAGTTGCAATCTCATCTAGCAGGTCCTCAGCCATAAAGACAGCATCTTTAAGCTCATCAAGCCACTGCTTCACATTGGGGTTTCTATACTGCCTTTGCTCTGCATCTTCAAGAACTTGGTTGATAGATATAAGGATAATGTGAAGCTTTTTCAGCAAGCTCTCCTTGAGTTTTCGGCCACGGAAGTAGTCAAGTATATCACGAGAAGCCAATCTATCAAAAGCCACCTGAAGGGTAGCAGAGAGAAATGCTCCACCGACTAAATCTGCCATGATTTTCTGTCAGCAAGTAGAAGAAATTGAGCTGCAACGAAGAACTGTGGTCAATTAAAAAGCTCAGGAAAATTTGAGTAGGATGGAAGTGGAACTTCTTCGTGGTAGATGAAAGATTTACATGGTTATTTCCGTACAAATTACTTTGAAATTATGTGTTCAATAATGTCTTGCTTGTCCACACCACAGCTGGAAGAAGTTCAAATTCAATAAAAACGGAAGCAGTGACCTGACAAGGACTTTTTCCTTCCTTCTTTCTTTTTGTAGTACCCACTAACCCGAGAATTACAAAAAATATATATATAAATAATTAAAATTAGAGAAATAGTTGGCGTTGAGACAAATTTTAGTTAAGGCTAAACTAAATAATTTTAGGCTTAAAAAAAACTTAAGGAACATTGGGTCCCACGAACATTCATTATGATAGGTATAATGAATGTTTTAGTTATATGTCAAGCTTATGAATGTGCGGCCCCCTCGTATTTCAAGTTAGTCATGTCTTCATTTTTGGATCGTGGCGCTCTTTTTGTGGACAATTTCTTTTTCCTTGAGGTTTGAAGCTTTTTATTTTTATGTATGGTGCCACATATCATATATGCATTCCTTCTCCTTATCCTCCCCCCCCCCCCCCCGGTGGGCCCTTCTCTTGTTTTTTTGCCAATATATGCAATCCAATTTGAAAGTACCTTTGACGAGAAAACTATCATTTTTTGTTGAATTGTTCGAAATCATTAGATTAAATTTCAATGAATAAAGAGTTTTTTAAAAATAAAAAATAAATTCGTTGGTCATGCAGTTTTAGAATTTTTGTAATTTGCAACAACTTATAGATCACGCATATAGAAAAATATTTTTAAAATAATGAAAAGTGAGAATAAAAAGTTACAAATTATTATGTAATTACTAATTATTTTTTATAATTAAAATTAAATAATATAGAAAAAAGACCTCAATATACTAAAGAAGACTAAAGTCATATATGATAGTGTGGAAAATATAAAAGTGAAAGAATAAAGAAAATATAAAAGTTTCTTATTAAAAGTGGATCAATAAGTAAAGCCAAAACAATTAGATCAATAATTTTAAGTTATCCTTTAAAGGTCTATAATATAAAGTTGACAACTTCAATGAAAATACTACCTAACATATTTTTACCATTTTCTTGGAAGTAATAGATTGGAGTCACTATTTTCCATTCTCTCGTTGATGATTTAATGCATTCACATGACTACAACTGAAAAGATCATGTTATTTTTGTCTTCATTGCAAGGTTTCGTTATATAATAGAAAATAAGGAAAGAAATAATAATATTTTTATATAATGCCTATTATATTTTTGTTATTATTATTTTATAATTTTTTATTCATTTTGTCCCTTACTTTTTCCTTTTTATTTTGATATCTAATAATTATGTGTTACAAATGTAGCAATCCACTCTCTTATGATTGTCTTTTATTTTGTCCCAAAGTACAACTGTACGCTAAATTTCAATCAAGAAACCAAAAAAAAATTACATAGAAATTCAATAAGATCAACTTAAGACACTACAACGATGCAAGTAATAAATCAGAGGAGTATGATTCAGCTTCTAAGAAAATCACGACATTAACCGATTTAAAAACAAAAGAGTTGAAATGGGATGGCTACAAATTTTGGTAGGAAAAAATAAGAATATATTACACCGGCTTTTGCCTCAAATTGAAAAATTATCTTACATTTTAGTTTAATTTTAAATTTTTTAATTAAAATAAATTTATTATGTTAAATATATATTTTTATTAAATTCAATAAAGACAAATTTATTTTTTATTTTTATTTGTGCATTAGATATAATACATTTGTATATTTAGGTTTATGAAAAGAATTTTAATAATTTAAAGTTAAACTAAGATATATATTTTAAAAATAGAAAAAAATTGTAATTTAAACAAAATAAAAAATTTATGTAATTTACTGAAAAAAAATCACAATGATTTGATAAACTTATTATTTGAAATAAGAATTGGATCACAAAAGGAGAATGCAGCTTGAAAAGAAAAATCTAAAAATAATAGACTAGGCATAACAAAAATCACCAAGGTTTTTTCTACAATTGCCTAGTAACTTTTAGTGTGTTTGGTTTTACGGTGGAAAAGTTAAAAATTTCATTTACTTAATCATGATATGTAGAAGTAATAATTTATTGTTTTATTTGAAACATAATTTGAAAAATGTGATCATCTATCCAAACACGTACCTCCAAACGTAGTTTAGAAGTGCAGTGAAGCCGTTTTGTTTTGTTTTATTTTTTTAAGTTTACAAATTTTAAGAATGGAGATAAAAATTATAATTGTGAAGTTAGAAATTTTAACTATGAAAAAAATTATATTTTAAAAATTTTAACAATTAAAATTTTAAAGTGTAATTTTTTTCTTATAATTAAATTTTTTGTTTCATAAATATAATTTTTATTTTTTATTCTTAAAAAAGAAGGCCAAAAGGCCTTTGACGTCATCCTCCACTGTCGCCATCCTCAACAAAGATATCAATAAGCCCAGTTCCTTAAACAGATTCAATTGTAAAATTACATCTCTTGTGAAGAAAAGATTAAAAAATGATTTGGAGACACTCAAATGATGTTGCAGAGGTCATTCTCAAAATTCCAGAGTGCTGTCATGCGGAGGAAGACAAATGCATTTTGAACAGCTACTAGAAATGGAGAATTCTTTCTTGCAGAGGTCATTCTCAAAATTCCAGAGTGCTGTCATGCGGAGGAAGACAAATGCATTTTGAACAGCTACTAGAAATGGAAAATTCTTGCAGAGGTCATTCTCAAAATTCCAGAGTGCTGTCTTGCAGAGGTCATTCTCAAAATTCCAGAGTGCTGTCATGCGGAGGAAGACAAATGCATTTTGAACAGCTACTAGAAATGAGGAATACTGCTTCCACACTGTAATCTTCTTCAATGAGAATTTTGCCAAGCAAAATTGTATTGTAATAAGGTGACGTGAATCTAATGCCAAGCCAGTCTAAAAGGAGAATGCTTTCTCACCAAATTTCCTCTTGATGGATATTAGTCTACACTTCTACTCCATTCACACCTTTAAGTTGAAGTGCCTTTCATTGAACTCTATGAAATCTGCACAGAAAATTAAAGGAGTAAACCTTCAGCACCAGGGTAGTGCTCTGGTCTGGTGAACATTAAGTGAAACATGCGTGTTTTGAATTTTTAAGTAGAGATGGTACGTTTCATTATTGATCAAACCAACATGGAAGGCTTTTTTATTTTTTGAGTAAAATTACATAAAATTTTCTTGAATTTTATTAAAATTACACGTAACTTCTCTTATTATTTTTTTTAAAATATATATGTATATATACTTTTTTACAACAAAAAGTTAGTGTACACTTTAATATAATATTAAATTTAACTAAGATACCTTTCATTAATCTAAATATATAATTTTTTTAAACTAAAAAATTTAAATAAAAAGTATTTTAGTAAAAAAAAGTTAATATTAAATTAAAATATAGAGTAATTTTTTATTTTCATGGGTGTTTATACATATTTTAAAAATATATGAGAGACCTATATAATTTCAGTAAAAGTCAAAGAAAATATTTATAATTTACTCTTATTTTTTGGTTGCCAATAAAGGAACATAACATATGAGCGGTTGTTGACTAAAAATTTGATATCAAAGCAATGCATTTGCCAATGATGAGGCCCATATGATCTGAAAATACAAAGCAGGGAACAAAAAGTACATCTCATGGTTTAGTACAAGCAAACCAACATGAAAGAGATTGTCAGTATTACTGAGTAACTCTTAAGCATTACAGATCCAGTATGTGGTTAAAGATCAGTTTAAAAGAAGCAAACTTCCATTCCTTCTGATAAATACTAGAATAACAGAACCCTCCTTACTTGCAGACAGACATTCAATAGTTCAGAGTAATAACAGGAATAGAAAGCAGCTTTCAAACAATCAGTAATTGCTACAATGATAGAAGGATTGACAAACAAGACCTTGCTTCCTATATCCACTTTAAACTGGGTGCACCCATTCGTGTGTTGTTTCATGGAGAACCTTCATGCCTCATCCGTCAACAGCATGCTGAATATATATATTTGAGGCCTTCAACTAATATTCCCGAGTGTTTGTCTCTTCAAAACGCAGTTTGTTTATTTATTTTTTGGCTTTTAATTGTAGACAGCATAACAAGCAAAAGAAAAGCTTGAGATATGAAAATTCAAGAAGGTTAGGTAAAGGGGGGTAATATCATAGTACAACATGGTAAATCAGGGAATGGGACCGTGCAGTACAGTCCCATGAAGCCATTTTTCCAACATTTAAAATATAATCTTCCTACCCTGTTTCCTTGAATTAAATGTGCTTTTTATTAGAAAATGAGAAAATGATGTTACATAAAGCACATAGAATTACCAGATATATATATATATATATATATATATATATATGTGAGTGAGGTTTTGTCAACTCAAACCTCGGAGAATTGGGGGTATAATTAGGAGTTTTATTTTAAGAGCAAAATTTAGTGTATATTGTATTATGTGCACTGAATTTGGAATTTTAATTAGTCAAGGGAAGAGTTTTGATCTTCAATGCATAACAAAAATAAGAAATTTTTGAGAAAATTAGGTATTTAAAGCAAAATTGAGAATAAAATTAGAAATTTTATTTAGGGGCAAAGTTGATGAGATATTGTGTTGTATCTGACAAATTTAGGATTCCAATGAGTAAGAAAGGAATTGTCTACAATGCATAGAAAATTAGTTGATTTTATAAGGAACTAGAAATTTAAAAAAAATTTAACAAATTATGTTAAATATTAATGAAATGATACTATAAGGTATTAATATGCTAATGATTTAAATATTAATCACTTGATTACCAATTTTTAAACCACAAGGTATGTGCAAAAGTGAAATGGGCCAAACCATAAGATATCAAACTATCACAATGTAATTATCATTTGGGAGATTAGGGTTTGTAATTGGGGTAATTTAAAATTTAATTAGGGATTTAAATTAAGGCTTTTGGGCCTAGGGCTATATCACTATATTAGCCCATTGGGTAATATCCTAGTTAAGGATAGGACTGTAGGAATATCATCTTATTTTAGTTCCCTATAGATAGGTATTTAGTTATTTATGGATATCACACTGATTATTGATAAACTGGTATATTAAACTGAGTGCTTGTCATTTACTTCTGGTTGTTTCCCTCCCTATTCTACGTCATCTTCCCTCCTTTCTGTTAAAAGTCACGGGCCTCACTTAAAAATTTAAGTGGTCATTAACATGGTATCAGAGTCTCCATGACTAAGTAGTTAAGAGTTTGATTTGCTTTCCATCCATTCCCTTAAATAAAATTAAGTTTTAGCATAAGGTAATAGGTGTGTGTTTTATCCACACTTTAAGCCTAAAAGGATGACAATTAAGAGAGCATGTTAAACATTATAATAAAATGCTATTCACTCACTTTCAATTAAAAGTTTAAGCTTTAAATTGAAGTGGTCTTGACACATTTTACATTTACAATAGTTTTTCTGACTAACTTTTATAAAGGTAAGGAGTTTGGCCTATCATATTAATTTATCATGCACTCAAAATAATGTATCGAACTACAACACCGCAGGTGATTCTTTGATTCATTCCAACACCTGGTAGAAATCAAGCGTGCCTTCTCAGCTCTGATACCCCATTGTTGTTTCCACGCCATTACTTGTTTGCCCATTTCTTTTTTGTAAGATAATCACTATAAGAAGGTATAGAAAAGCATTGAGATCATAAAAAGTTGAAGCCAAAGTCAAAGGATACCTGTGTACAGATCAATTATCACACCTGGTCTTGTATTGATTAAAGGGCTGACAGCTATCTCTAGTCCTTCCAATAACCAAGGGAGGCAACTGATAGCTGTTAATAGAACTTCACTTTCATTTTAACCTCTCAAAACTTGGATCATGAATTTGGGGAATAGGTTAAAAATAAAAAAAAATAGAAAAGGAGAAGCGAGGCAATTCTTTTTACCACAAGGATTTCCAATGAGGGTGGCCATGGCCACCATGCAATCGTTTTTCTCAATGTAAAGAATGCATTCCAGAATAGGGACCTTGAAGATAAGGTGTATGTGGAGATATCCCTGGATTTGTGATTGAAAGTAGTCTAAACAAGATATTAAACTTCATAAATCACTTTATGATCTAAAACAATTGATTTGACAAGTTCACTAAGGCCACCAAAGGCCATGGATACTAAGGATGCATTGTTTGAGTCCAATTCCCAGCACTATAACATCATATTCTTCATCCATGGTGGAGAGAGAGATTGTGGAGTCAACAGCGAAGGATTTGTCATACAGCAATTTTCAGATCAGTCTTCGCCTCAGCAATGGAGCTTGCTCTTTTACCAGTTCTCTGCACATGAGTAAATTAAGAAAACATGAGCAAATTATAATCAAACTGACAGAATTAAACATACAGCAACCCAAAAAATTCAAAACGGAGAGCAGAGAAAATGTTGGTTTTCTGCAGAAATGTCTATAAAGCAATTAAAGTACTGGCGCATTTTATCAAGATCATAAGAAAACCAAAATTCGTAAATACAGAATGACTTGTAACGAAGGCTGAATAAATGATCTGGTATTGACAAAAAAACATAATATCAATTCAGTGCATTTGCCGATGATGAGAACCATACGTGTAGAAAATAAAAAGTAGGAAACAAAAGCTACATCTAATGAGGTATGCAGAGCAACAAGAAAGGGGTTGTCATTATTACTCACTCACTCTAAATCACTACAGATCCAATGTGTGGTTAAAGATCAGCTTTAATCTAATTAAAAACTAGAAGAGCAAACACCCTTGCTGGCATTCAAACATTAATGTAATCTAATAATGGAAAAAAAATTTGGATGAAATTATTTAGGTGTTTCTCATCAGATTTTTAATAAAAGCATGACATGTTGATTTTTTTTTTAAAAAAGAAATTCAGCATACCACTGACGTTTTCAAATAAATCTCCTCCATATATCTTAATTTTATTTCAGACCCTGATAGAAAACATTGAAGAAAGTGCACATAGGTTTGATCAATAATAAAATTTTAAAAATAATTTTTTTCATTTCCAAAAGGTGTAAATAAAAAAGAAAAGAAAAGAAAAGAAAAGAAAAGGGCCATCTACATATATGATATTACGTACAAAGTTCTCTATAGCAAGTGCAAATAAGGCTTGGATTACCTCTATTATAGAATGCAAGGACAAACAAGCGTGATTAACCAAAAGCATATCATGCCTTTATGTGGCTGTGGGGAAGAAACCGTAGCTCATCATGTCTTTCAATTCCCAATTGCCAAAATGATATGACTGTTCACATGATGAAAGTAGACGATGAAGCTTTCAGCCGTTGTGGTTTCAAGAAATGGAACCTATTTGGACCAGGCAGACCTCATTCTCCTTACTTGATTGCTTCTGTCAATGTTATCTGCTATGAGATTGGAAAAGCCAAATTTGTCGCCACAGCAGTGGTAGAGCCAGGATTTGATTATGGGAGGACCGAGATTAAAAAGCATATTTGATAATTGAAGAAAAGATCAAGTATCTAAACTATGAAATAAATTATAATATCAAATAAATTAAAATGTTGGGGGCGACCACGGCACCCGCTTGAATTACTATCTTTTTTACATACTTTATTTTAAGGTATTTCATTTTTCTTAACTAATTAGTATTGCCTATAAAATTAAATTCAATAACAAAGATTAATGCAATAAGCAACATTTAATTATTTTTATCTTAATACTTTTATAAATTTAATTTAAGAGTTTTGTTATTATTAAAATAATCAAATCAAAACTTTGGAGTTAACAAGGTCGAGGTTGGAATTGGAGGGAGAGAACATGGAGACACTGACTGAAGGCAATCAGAAAGAGCGAAGGCCCATTCGTCATCAAGGGCGTTGAAGGGGTAGTCGTCATTGTGGAGCTTGGTGAGAAAGCCATGCATGGTGGATACAAAGTTCAGATCTTAGAAGAAGGCCTCTATGTAAGAGAATTGGTTCAAGGATGGATTTGAGATAGATTGAAGAATTAGTTCTTGATTGGGTTGGGGTAAGGTCTGTGTGGGGGGTTGGCGACGATCTGGGGTCTCTAGGGGGTTGATTCTCATTATGTGATCCAAGGGCTCCATATAAGACTTTATTCAAAATTATTGATAAACACAAAGCATCGTAAAAACATTGTAATATATATATATATATATATATGTGTGTGTGTGTGTATATGTTTTTCTAAAAAATTTTCTCATACACATAAACATACATATAGTATTAAAGTTCTTCATTTTTTATTTAGTATAATTTTACATATACATATACATATGTATATTTAAATTACTATTTGTCAATTGTTCGATTTATTAAATGAGCGAAGCCTAATCATAATTATTCGTTTGATTAAACCTCGAGCAAGAGCTTGCTTTATTAACAAATTTAATCATACTAAGGTTTGGCTCATTTACAGCACTACTAATCAATATTCCAGAAGCATATATATATATATATATATATATATAATTTATGCAATATTACTCTCCATCTTGTTTTCATTTAATTGCATTAAAAATTAGAGTTTTCAAAATTAATTTTGTCTTTATCTAATACAAAACTCATTTTTTAAAAGGTGATTACTTAATAGTTATAAACTGTTCATTACATCATTATTTTATTAATCAAGTATTACTTTAATTTTAAAAATAAAAAACTACGCACACTACTGTGAAATCTCACTTAGAGTTCAATAATCTGAAGCTTCTTCGTCATCCATTTGGTTAACATCCCATTGTACACCCAACTTTTCTTTTTCTCTTTGATGGGGAAGACTTTTCAAAAGAAAAAATAAGCAACGAGCCAAGGACTAGTCTTCCCCCCCCCCCCCCCCCCCCTCCTCGTGTTCTTCTTTCTTCTTTTGCGACAAACAAATGAAATTCTTCTTACATTCAAGTTCATTTAGCATTATTCAGAATGACATCCCTCATAATTAAATGAGCCAAATCAAATAATCTTACATGAAATTTCTTAACTACTATATATAATAACAAGTTGAAGCTCTAAAATTAAAAAATCCCTTAGGATAGAGTTCAAATAAGGTTTAGATAATCTTCATTGTAACGACTCATAAACCACGAGTCTCGTGACGAGCTAAAGGCGAACTTGTGATGCATGGTTTGATTCATTCTCACAAGTTAAGTCTTAACTATGTTTTCTCAGGGCCAAATTGCCAAAAATATCTCCAATTGCAAGAAATATCAATACCTTTCTGTCTCTCAGTCGGATGCTTATGTTTGACTAGATCAAAACAATGAGTTAGTTGAAATATGTGTAAACTGAATCGAACACCACTTGACATGCAATATTTTTTTTTTTTAAAAATCATGTTTAAACTTTAAAAGTAAAACATTCATGCATGTCAATAAATTGTAGAAGCCGGATGATTGAGAGTAATGCTCCACTGGCAAACTTTGTGGCAATGGTTTTCTGTATCCAAATAGAGGCTATTGAGCAGAACAAGTGGAGTGAAAGTTGTAAAGGGATGCGACCACAGGGTCAATTTGTATCTCCTTTATTATTATTATTATTATTAGTTTGTAGTAGTTATCTGCCCATATTGACTATAAAATGACCCAAAGACTAAATCATTTTATATTATTTTACTCTTTTTGTCTTCCATATTTGAAGACAACCTTAATAAACATTTCTGATTTCCCTCCTTGTTTTAATATTTATTGTACAACCAAATGCATGTATAAATAAGATTCAGTCATAATTTTATTTAGAAACTGGAATACCATTTTTTAAAAATAAATTCAACTGCATGATGCATCTCATGTGAATGTAAAATTATGACCTTAAGGTGTGGGGTAACCAGTTTTTGGCCTTCTAATTTTTATATAGCAATAATATTTCTTAATATTCTCACCAAGAAAATTGGATTTACACCATGCCATGATGAGGAGGTATACTCAATACACCATTGATGACCTTACTTTTTTTTTTTCTTTTTCTTTTTTCAACCGTTTCTATTTCTTTTCTAGCATTTTTCTCGCATATTTACTGTTTAAAGAAATGATTCAATTTGATTTTGTTAAGGACCAATTATAATTAGACTAATAACTTGAGAGTGGGAGTGGAATGAAGCAGTTTGAATGTCTTAACCATTGATTGGGGTAACTCATCCCACTCTCTAATTTTAAATCCTTTTAGATTGGAGGTTTAGGTATTTTATAATTTATTTCTTTTAACCATCTTCATTTGTCTATTGTTTTTTTTAAGCTAGTTAATATCACAAAGATAATATTAAACATTTTATCATTAGAATCCACATTACCTTATTAATTACACCGTAATTAACAATTAATTAGCAGGAAGCTTAATACCATTCATATTTTTTTTGTTAAATTAAAACTTCTAACCAATATAATGAGTTGTCTCCTTCACCGCATTTCACATCACTTCATCCTGTTGTTCCATTAATGACCACCCTTCCTCTCTTTTCAGTAATCAATTATGTTATGTGTAGCATTTTAGCTTCACGCAAATTTGTGTGTTATCTGTTCACCCGTCTCTTAAACCATTGCTAATAAAAGAAATACAAAGATGTGTTAAACCATCAGCAAGGAGGATTCACTAAAATTTGATTAATGCAGCCCAAAAGAATGCTTAAATTGAACTAAAAATATCTATGATATGGATAATAATTCCAGTAAAGTATAATTGACTAGTTCCATATGATTGATTTTTTTTAAATCACTGTTAGTTTTTATTAAAAAAATTGATTTAAAAAAAAACGCTTCAAGAAATTTTACTGAAGTCTTGTTTTGAAATAAGCCCAAGATGAAGCTTGAACCACAAAAGGCAAGTTTATATTGATTTCCCATGGATACTTTTCCAAGTATTTTGTACCAAATTCCTCGTGTTTTTGTGCACCAAAGGGTCACTAAAACTACAATTACTTTTGTTTCTAATGAACTCTTTTAATTCACGCCCTTTAATGAAAGATAATCCTTTTAGTTAGAAATCACAGTACAATGCTATTTATGCAGTTACAGAAGTTCACAACTCTCATTATTAGTGCAAGTGATTGTATCTAACATTATTTGGCTTCATTTAAACTTCTTTCAGATGGCCTCACGTGAATTCAGATGTAGCCACATTTAATTATGAGAAATTGAGAGGAAAAAAAAAAGTTCATTTAGCATTATTCAGAATTACATCCCGTATAATCAAATGATTCAAACCAAATAATCTCACATGAAATTACTTAACTACTACAATAATAAGTTAAAGCTCTGAAATTAAAAAATTCTCTTTAAGATAAGGCTCAAATAGGGTTTAGATTATTTTAATTATAACAATTCATAACTCTATGGCCTAGTGTAAAGCTACAGGCGAACATGTAAAGTGTAATTTGACACATTCTCAAAATTGAGTCATATCTATATTTTCTTAATGCCATTGCAAGAGATATCCTTTTGTATCTTTTAGTCCCATCATGGATGCTTATCGTTGATTCGATCGAAAAAATAAGTTCGTTGAGGTGTGTGCAAATTGACTCAAATACTACTTAATTGCAATATAAGAAAGATTCATGCTTAAACTTTAAAAATATGACATTCATGTCAATAAATAGAAAAAGCCACTTGAAAGGTGATTGAGAGTAATGCCCCACTAGCTATCTTTCTAGCTATGGTTTTCTGTATCCAAATAAAGGATACTGAGCAGAACAAACGAGGTAAGTGAAAGCTTGAGATCTACTTTGTTAGATTTAGATGGGAGCGAAATCCTCTTTGAGGTGTAACTCTTGTCTAATAAAGCATTTCTACGGGTTCTTGTTGCTTTGTGATTGACAAAAGGTAGGTCATCCTTCTTGACTAAAAGTGAAGCATAATCAATTTAAGCCACCTTCTCTTTTAGTATCATGGTCAGGTGGTGTCCAAATCAATTTGCGTAAATATCAAATAATCCATCTTTTAAGTCTGATCAAAGGCATTCCATCAGTGCTGATAGGGAGACAATTAGCAGTCACACCATACCCACTTTTGCAGTATATATGATTTTGTTTTGCTATGGGCACCTCAGAAATGCACAAACCGACGCAAGTGCAAATGGGGTATATCATTTTTATAGAACTTTTAATTTTGCTTCCTCTCTTGAACAAAAAATTCTCAACATTTCTGCCTCTGCTTTTCACATACATGTCAAGCTGAATCTAGAAATAATCAATTAGGCACAAGAAAGGCAGCAAGACGCATATTTCCTTTAACACATTCAAATCTAAAATTACATCTGTTCTGAAGAAAAATTGACAAGTAATTTGGAGACACTCAAATCTTCAATTTAAAAAACCAGCTCTCCTTAGTCCTCACATTTACCAACTCGGTGAGCTCATTCTCAGAATTATAGTGTGTTGTTATGCTTAAGAAGACAAATGGATTTTGAACAGCTACTTGAAATGAAAATTTCTTGTTGCATTGTTCTTCCTTCTCCAGTCAGAAGAATTACTTCAGTAATTGTAATCCTTCTTGAGAAAGATGCCGGAAATTGTTGTGGGCAACATAGCGTGCTCCATTTTGATAAGTTATTCTGCATGTCAAACAAAAATTCAATTGTGATAAGGTGACACAAATTTTAGGTCAAGACAATTTGAAAGGAGAATCCTTCGTCACCAAATTTCTCCTTGATATATTTCAATCTACACTTCTAATTCATCCATTCCTTTAAGAAGTTTCCTTCATCGAACTCTTTGAAATCTGCACTGAAAAATAAAGGGGTAAACCTTCAGCTCCAGCGCAGTGCACTGTTGAACACCAAGTGAGACATGTTCTCATCTGAATAGTAGGTAGGGATAATATTTCATTGTGTGGTATGTTTAGAATAAGTATAGAAGAATGCATTTCATTGTGTGACCAAAACAACATTGAAGGATCTTTATTTTTGTCACCACTAGTAAGGAACATATGATCTGACATTGACAAGAAAATATAATAGCACATCAATGCATTGACCGAAGATGAGAACCATATATTTAAAAAATAAATAGTAGGAAAGAAAAGCCACATCTAATGGTGTAAGCAGAGCAACAAAAAAGGAGTTGTCATTATTACTAACTAATTCTAAATCACTACAGATTCAATGTGTAATTAAACATCAGCTTTAATCTTAATTAAAATCTAGAAGAACAAACACCCTTTCTTGCTTGCATACAGACATCAACATAATCTAATTGAAAAGGACAGAAAAAATATTTAAGAGTAACAAAAGAAATAGACAACAAATATGAAAATGATCATCAATTGCCACAACGATAGTAGGAGTGATATGTAAGACCTTGCTTCCTATTTCCGCTTAAAACTGGGTGCATCCCTTTATTTGCTACTTCTTGAAGTATATTGATGCAGCAACTGTCAATAAGAGCTTACTGAACAGACATATGAGTCCTTCAAGTAATGTTTCCGAGTGTTGTCTCTACAAAACACTGTTTATTTCTTTTTAATTGTAGACAGCATAACCAGCAAAAAAAGGAAAAAAATATTAAACACTTTGGATATGAAAATTCAAGAAGCAATGGTTGCAGAGTGAGACCAGAGGACAAATTGGAAGGTCTTGAGCATGCTATAATTTGAAATAATGACAATAATTGGAACAACAAGTATAATTTCTACCCACACTGATGATATAGCCTCAACAGAAATCTGTTTAGCTCTTCTTATGAAATAATAATGAAAAAATTTGGTACTATTATTTAGATGTTTGTTATCATATTTTTGATAAAAGCATAACGTGATTTTTTTTAACAAAGCAGCACCATTATTGATTTTTCTCAAAACAAAATTCCTCCATATAACTTGTTTTTGTTTTTTGGGGGTAAAAGACCGATACAAAAGCTACAACAAAACGGGATTGTTAGAAGAGACTGCATTAGCCAAGTTGATCAGCTTGGTCTTCCATCTTTGTTGATCCCATGTAAGAATTTGACCTGCACAATAAATGGAAAACAGAACTGTTAATTCCAAGATGTCTGTCTTAATAGTCTCCATGTTCGGATCGGTCAAGTTCCTCTGTTCTAGTATTGTTGGGAGGTTGTTGTTGAAGAACAACGAGTTGAGCTTGTATAAGCATGGTGAGTTAACAATATCTGAATTGATGATCCATCTGACGATCTTTCTAGTGGCTTTCAATTTCAGATAGGCTGTGGATTTCACTTGCTCTTCTCTCCAACCCCATTCACTTGCAATAACTCCATTAAATAAAATGACTGAACACATGATGATTCTTTTGCTTCGTTTATGTATTGATGACTGCTTGTGGGTTTTGTGAGAACCCGATGTGAAGAAGAAGCCATGCAGAGAAGCTGACTTTTCCATGCAAAATTTGACAGCTACCATGCACAATTTTTCCTCTGCCATTTTACAGATGTACCCCTCCTTTCCTTTTCCTTCAGCTGGGTTTTTTTGGTCATTGCTCATCCAGAATTTCTGCAAGATATATCTTCCAGCGCAGCAGGCACAGAACCGACGGATTCATCCCCTGTTTCGCTGGACGCTGGCTTTTTCATCTTCTTCGAGCTGCTGGACGCTGCTGTGGCTGCTTCTTCATGCTGTAAACTTGCTCCAAAATTGTTGCTTCATCTAGTCGCATGGAAGCTCCCTGCTGAACGAAGGCTAGGTGGACCAAAAAACTGCAAATCCTTGCTCCTCTGTTCAGCGCTGTGCTGCCCTGTTCAGCGTCTTTGCTATCACTGTGAGTTGCTCCTTCAGTTTCTTCATGCTGTGCGAGCTGTTTCGGTTACCCATCTGGTAGAATAGCTTCATTTCAGTCGCATATCTCCTCTGGTTGGATGAAGACTAGAGCTGACCGAAAATTCCTTTTTTTTTCTTCCCTGTTTCAGCGCTGATTTTGTTCAAATTACAGCTGCATGTTCCTCCTTGAATGGGTTCCATTTTGCTGCTGGTTTTGGGTGAGAGCATGCCAGAAAAATTCTGATTCTTCTCCTCTGTTTAGCCCCATGGTTGGCTGATTCTGTTTTCACTTTCTACTGCAGATTTTCCTCCTCTGTTTCAGCGCTGGTTTGGTCCAGATTTAAGCTGAAAGTTGCTCCTCGAATTTGTTCCATTTTTGGGCTGCTGGAGACTGGAGAAATCACGCCAGAAAGTCACCTTCCAGGTCCGAAATTCTGCTGCACAGATTGCTTTTGTTGGGCTTAATTTCCTTCTCTTTTGTTTTCACGCCATAAGGACTTGCTGTGTCTCTTTTCGGTGCAGCCTTCCTGCTCTCTGTTCAAGCGGAGCTTCAGGACTATGTGTGTGGTGTAAGAGAGCAACGTTGCATAGTAATTTTAAGCTTGGAATTTCCGAAGTATGTACTGCCTTTTTTGGTCAATTTTCCAAGCGTTTCTTCCCTGTATATTAACGCTGTAATATGTCCTGTGTGGTGGCAATTTGGAGGGGTTCTGCGCAGGAGAAAAGTGAGGCAGGAAGATGATTCTAGTTGGAGAAAAATTCTGATCCAATCATACTTAACTGTATGTTCCCTCTCTTATACACTAATCCCTCCCAAAAATTCTGCATATTTATACACACCTAATAGAATTAAAGACCAAACTCCCACTATGCTCCTTTCTTAGTTATTAAATTATAATTATGCAGAATAAATTCCCGATTAAAGATGGTATATATTTCTTTTAGTTTTCGAATTTTGGTTTAACTCCTAAGTTGAACCAAGGAAAAAAAGAAAGAAAGCAAAAAAATGGGAATATAGAATTTACTGTACGAGTTGGAAGGCGTAAAATTAGTAGAGGAATAAATTCTAAATTATGATAAGTCCAAGTCCTATATGAAATTAATTTGAGTGATTCATCTTCTAAAATCTGTGAACGGGTCTTGTAGGAAATCCCGGAGATTGAGGTATAGCTGCGAAAGGGTCAGGGAATTTCTATAGTACTGCGGAAGGTGAGTAAGTAATGCGGACCAAAAACTCAGGAAATTCTTATTTCTGTTCCTAAGTTTCCTTGCAGTGTTTTAAAATTTTGATTCTCTATTTATAGAGATACATATTTCAAAATGTAGTCATATGCATGTTTATCAAAATGTGATTTCAATCGAGAATTTTGCAAGTTTACGGATGTTGAGTTAATTGGAAATCCTACTGTGAAACTGATCTGAACGATACTTTGTCTGAAATGTTATTTGGAAATTTTATGGAGTTATTTGCTCAGAACCCTGTAGCTAACAGCAGTAGATGTTAGCCCTGGTGCACCATTATCTGAACCTCAGCTAGCAGGGGTGGTGCTAGTCCCGTGTGCAGGCCACCACACGCGGAGTCATTTTGTTTTCGCAAGTTGAAAGCTTTGCGTCTGTAGTGATTTCCCTGCGAGCTGTGTGCTCTGCGTCTGTTCCAATTGGTTCTGTTTAGATGCGTTCGGTGTATTTTGAAAAAGGAGTTTGTATAAAGTCTGTTCCATATGGTTTATATCTATATATATATATGTAAACCTATTTGACCTAAATTTATTTTAAAAAGGGTCGTATTACTTATTCATTGAGTATCAAACTCATTTGTTTTTATATATGTATATTTTTCAGAGAGCAGTAGGGACTCTAGTCTGCCCCCAGCGGCCTTCTAGTGGCTGACCTCTTGAGACGTCCTTTGACGAGCTTGCGGAGCTTCTGTGGGTGTATTTTGATTATATATGTATTTTGTTTGAAATTTTGTAAAACCTTGTAAACTTAGCTCCACTGAATCGTAGTTAGGGCATCCCCACACTCCAGATGTTTTCTTTTGGTCTGATTGCGCCCATTCAGGCTATATTGTACTGGCTGATCATTTGTAGAAATATCGGGAGGTCTACGTTATAGAGGAGACTCTGCCGAAATTTCTACAAATGTCCTCTAAAGAAAAACTTATATGTTTTATATGATTCAAATTAATGCCATAAGTATTTTCTCTATGTTTTCGCTTCTGCGTCAGAGTACACAAATTTTGGGGTGTGACAGGTTCGGCACAGTTCCTTTGTGGATACATGAGTTTCTTTTAGTCGAGATTTCATACTGGCCTACTATAATAAATTTGGTGATGGAAAGTAACGGTTCTTCGAAAACCTCTTTCCTTCCAAACCATTCAACCAGCCATTTCACAATTTCTTAATCCAGTATCAAGTCGACTCTGATAGCTAAAGGAGAAGTAAACCAAAAAGCCCTTGCAAAGGTGCATTGAAGAAATAAATGATCAAGAGATTCATCGCGTGAATAGCAAAATGGGCAATCCTGATTAACATTAAGATGATGTTTCTTGAGAATATCATTTGACGGAATTGCCTTGTTGGTGAGTTTCCATATAAATGGAAGAGTTCTCATAGGAAGTTGAATGTTCCAAACGTTTTTCTAAAAGGACAGACTCCCCGATGAATGAGCATTGGTTTTCAGAGAAAGCTTTAGAAAATTTCACTTTGAGAACCCAATAGAAAACAGTTAAGGAACTCCACATAAGTTTTGTCAATAATAAAATTAAAAAGATATTTTTTATTCTAAAAAGTTTAAAAAAAAAAAACAAAAAAAAAAACACCACGACAGATATAATATTGCTTAGTTAGTTTTCTATGGCAACTGCAAATAAGGCCTGGATTACCTTTGTTATACAATTAAAGGACAAACTAGTATAATTAATCAAAAGCATATCGTGCCTTTATGGGGCTGTGGGGAAGAAACCACAACTCATCATGTCTTTCGCTTCCCAATTGCCAAAATGATCAGATTGCCCTCATCGTGAAAGTATAGGAGGAAGCTTTTAGCCATTGTCCCTGCAGTAAAGGGTGCGTTTTATGCAGCTTTTGAACAAGCAAACCTCATTCTTCTTCTTTGATTACTTTTGTCAATGTTATCTGCTATGAGAACTGCCCTCGCACTGAACTGATCAAGGTAAACCTTCCTCTGGCAAGCCTTCGAGACTCAGTCTAGGGCAGTAAGAAAAAGATAAGGATTTAAGACAATGGAGGTGGAGAAGACCCCTGTAGTTTATTGTTTCTAAATTTAAGCATTGGCTAAAAGAAAGAGAGTGAACATTGGGTGGCTGCAATCCCTCATCAGGGAAGGATTCCACATTTTCAAAGTCATCACCAACTTCAAGTTCTTCCAAAGAGAGGAGCTCATGCAAACCCCAATCCTTGTGGGAAGCAATGAGTTCTGGGCAATCAAGGATTGAAAGACAATGTGGGCTGGAAAGCAAAGCTCCCTTGGGAAGTGAGGCGTCCATATTTTCGCCCCTGCATACTTCTAGCTTTTTTAAAGAAGGAAGGTGCTGAGGCAGGGACATTGTCAAACTTGGACAATTCTTTATATAAAGCTCTTGAAGGCACAGGAAACTATCACATTCATAACATATATTCCATTCCTTCGATTCTTTAATCCCTAAAAAAAATGTAAATATGAAAGGGATCTAAATGGAGCACTTGAGGAGCCATTCCCATACAACTCTTGACCAATCACCTTTATTCCATGAAATCCAACAATGTCAAGTTTCTTGAGGAAGGGTAGTTGCCCAAGTGATGGCAAGTTGGCATAGTATGTACAACTTGACAAATATAAAGTCACTGAATTGGGCAGATGAGAACAATGAAACCAATTCGAACATCTAGTACCCATGTAGCATCTAACAGTGAGCTCTTTGCTCTTGGTGTTGTGACACTTTCGCCACTTTCATTAATCCCCAATGCAATTGTAATTTATCCAAATGCTTCTTTTTCAAATTGGCCTCTCTAGCATTCATAGAATCAATTATGTTCTCCAGATTCGAAATAACAAGTGTACCCCTTAAATGGTTTAGGACTCCTAATTACTTTAAATCAGATTCTATATTATTTCCTACAACAAATTGAGTCATTGTTTGGAGATGGCTTAACCTTTCCATATATTTGGGCATCTTCTTTATGCCACTGTATTCTAAGTCAAGATGACGCAAGTTGATGAGTTTGTGTAAATTTGACCGGCAACGTAGTCAATCGACTACAATAATTTAATTTCAATGTCTGCCTGATTAATCATCAAACAATTAAATCTGGCAACTTTTGAATTCCAGTCAAAGAAAGACTCAGAAAACGTAAGTGATTTAAATTGTTAATAATATCATTTGGCAACTTTTTGATATTCAGATATGTATTCAAAGATAATACCAGCGTATACTTAAGACAACCACGTTTGGACAGCATATCTCACGTCATGTCAACTTTTTTGTGAAAACTGACGGAATAGTTATTGAACAGGAGGAACCAAATCTTCTACACATAAAAATCCGTGGTTCCTATAAACTGTTCATAGGTCATATCGGTGCACTGTTTACTCTGACCTTTTTCATTTGCTGCCGTGGGACCCACGCCATTTTTACTTTATTTTTACTACTTGCGTACTGTTTGTACTATGTTTATTTTTAATTTTCTTTTATATTTTTTTTATATGTGAGGCCGAATTTTCAACCCTTGGATCTATGGGGCTTATATTAGTTAACAGAAGAAAAATAGAATTTTTTTTTTATTTTTGTTCAATTATTAACTTATTCAGTTATAACAAATTAAGTTAATTTTATTCTGATTATATTTTTTGACTTTTAGATTGGTTAGCTTCATTCACATGCATTGTATATATATATATATATATATATGTCAAACATATCCTCTCAATAAAAAGTCGAGCCTTCTGTTTGCCATTGTGTATTATGTATCAGAGCAAGCAGGAACTCCTTTCCCTTTTCTCTCGACATTTCCCTAGCTTCTCGAAACTTCAGTCATGGATACCGGTAGTGAGATCTCGGCGATGTCCTTAACTCCGACGGTCGTTGCATAGGATCCTTCCAATTGTTACTATATCCATCCTAATGAGAATCCGACGTTGATTCTCATCTCTCCACTGCTTGATGGCACCAATTACCATCTATGGGCTCGAGCGATGAAGATGTCATTGCTCACTAAGAACAAATTTCAGTTTGTAAACGGGAGCATCATTGAGCCTAGTTTCCAGGACCCTCTGTATCTAGCTTGGCAGCGTTGTAATACCTTAGTGCTAGCATGAATATCAAAGTCTTTTTCTCCAACCATAGCCCGAAGCATCATCTGGATCGACAAGGCACATAATGCTTGGATTGATCTTTAAGACTGATTCAGCAAAGGCGACATTTTTCTGAATTTCAGAATTACAGGAGGAACTGTATAATTTCAAGCAGGGCAATCTCTCCGTCTCTGAGTATTTCACGAGAATCAAAATTATCAGGGATGAGCTGAACAATTTTTAGCCTTTTCCAACATGCTCTTGTTGACTGGTGTGCTCATGTGGTGCGATCGGTCTTGCTTGCAAATATTAGTAGCAAGATTATGTGATACGATTTTTGAAAGGTTTAGATGATTGATTTGCTGCGGTCAAATCTCAGATCATGCTCATGGAGCCATCACCTTCCATTAATCATGTGTTCTCGTTGGTGATCCAGCAAGAGCGTGAGATGAACTCTGGGCAAGAACCATGAATCAATGTCAGTGGCTATTTTGAAAGGTTCTGTGCCAATTCAATTGAGAGGCAATGGTACGCAAGGGAGGAATTACACTAAGCTTTGCACGTACTGTGGTAAACAAAGGCACACTGTTGAGACTTCTTGTAAGAAACATAGATATACACCTGGCTTCAGGAGGAATCCTGTTTTCGTAGCAAGTAATGTGGCATCACAACCTTATGAGAATCCAGATTCTTCAATTTCCCAGCTTCCACAATACAATTGTCATGACCTAAACTCTAAAGCCATCGCTGTCACTTAGACTAAGCCGAATAAGATTGCCCTAGCCTAGTAAGTCTAATAACTTTAAAGCTTGTGCTTTTATATTTATATGCATATATATATTTATAAGCAAAAAAGAGATTGTTGAAAATCCAGTAGTATCTCCTTAAAAATTAGACATCCCAACTTTACAAATCTAACATAATTTAATATATTTCATTTAAAAAATTCACTAATATTTTATGCTTCTAAATTCTTACCATAATACAACATCTACATAAGTTTTTTTTTTCAAAATGTAATCAAATGCAATTACAATGATCATTAAATTGTTTACAAAAGAAGCATAATATCCATATGACTTAAAATAATGTAGCTCCTAATAGCCAACGTGTCTTGGAGTCTCTATACAAATCAATTAACCAAAACATCATACCATTTGTGTCTGGGAGACACACAAATCCTAAAGCACCTCAATATATTTTATGTTGATATGAAAATATACAAGGAAAAGAGGTAAGCTTACCATTGGCTTAATGAATGCATAAACAATAAAACAAGCAAAAGGAAAAACAAATAAGTTTAGAATTTTTTATAATAAATTACTTGGACTAATTGACTAATATATATATTGACAACAATTAAATTATATTGTAGGCTATTAGTAAAAGCATAATTTAAAATTAAAGAAAATAAGATGGAATGGATATCATGAGAAAGAATTATAATCAACCTTGAGTGCCATTACATAGGATTCAATACTACCATTAATGCTACTATATATTATCACAATATCACCACAATCACTAAGTGTCGTCATATGGTGTACATCTCACGATATATCCAGTATAGTTATCACTGAGTGTTGCCACACAATGATTATTCATTATTCTAATTAGGTGCACTTAGGCCATTATCCCTGCTACTAGTTATAGGGTTTTAACCAAATTCCCATCCATAATTTTGAAATAAAATTATTTAAATAAATTAAATATCAACAAGTAACTAAATAAATAAGTAAAAATTAGATCAAGTAAAAGAAATAATTTAGATAAATAAAAATAATAAATCAACAAATTTATATAATAAAACTATAAATAAAAGTTATTCATTATTCTTCTAACATAATAACCATATATATATATATATATATACTTTTACACACATATTATGACTCATATAAAGTTTAAAATGCAAGATTTGTTTCCCCGACAACGTGGATAAAGCAAATCACAAAATTTAAAGTTTGGACTAATAATATATAAATATAGAGTAAAAGATACTACTACTTTACTATTTATAAATTTACCTGTGGGAGTTGATCATAGAGGTTTCAAATTTCTAAAATTTGAAAAGATCTTCAATTGAAAGAGTAGCCACAATATCACCTATAATGATATTGAACATAAAAATATCACTTTACTTATTCTATTAGCTTTTAATATGTTCAATATAATTAATTTCACTCTCTAATACCTAAACTTATAATTATAGTTTAAATTTTCTAATGTCATTATTAACCTTAGGTTTTGGATTTTACAAATTAATTGTCATAATCCAATGTGAGCTTCTAAAATTTAGTTTGAGCTTAAAATATATCTTAAGGAGCTTAAATGAGCATGTTGGAAATGTCAATTCATATCTTAATGATTTAAATAACAAAGCCCCAATTTTGAAGCTTTTCCCATGGCCAAAATGAAGAAACAATTAGCAATTAAGGTTTTAGATCACCATTGGCATAAAAATAGAGCAAGAATGAAAGTTAAAATCAAAGAAAAAGATAACCCAAACACAAGAGAAAAAGGAAGGACAAAAATGGAGTGAAAATGAAAGTTAACCATCCATGGTTTCCTTCCCACGCATCAGCCAACCAAGGACACCATTAATTCACCTTTGGTCACCTACAAAATGTCAATAATAGTGTTTTGTGATGGGCAGCAAATGACTAGCAACAGAATGAAGAAAAATGGAAGAAGAAAAGGAATGAGAGGCTACGTTTTGGGAGCTACAGGAGGAAAAGATAAGCCTTTTGAAGAAAGGAAAAAAAGAAGAATGAGGGGAAAGGGGTTCTGCTTTAGATTAGGAGAAATAAGGAAGGAAAATATATTATAAAAAGAAAAAAACGGGAAATTACAAAAGGTACCTAAGTTTTTTCTAGTGTAATTTGTTTAAAACTCATAGAGGATTATTCTTACATGACTAAATGTGAAAATAAGGACCCTATGATTATTTAGAGTTTCTATATTAACCTATTTTAAAATTTTAGACCTATAGAAATCTCAATTAAAAGAGTAAATCAGATGAATAATCATTTAATAGTTAGAGATAGAGGAAGACTAAGAAAAACTATTAAGAAAGATTTAGACTTAAATAATTTGTTTAAAAATATGATGTACGATAGGACTCTATGGCATGTAGTCGACTTCACTTAATGGAGAAAGGCTTTGTTGCTGTTATTGTTGTTATTATATAGAAATATCCTAATGGGTATAAGTTAGATGTTAAAATAGCTCCTTAAAAGAATATTAAAGCTCTAGAATTATCTTTAAAATTATCTAAATATTATATTTATCCTAAAAATAATTTTGTCTAATTTAATCATTTATTTTATTATTATCATTTTAATTTGGGTTATTACAATAATAAATTGTTTGCTTAATTCAATCTTCTACACATTTGATTAACCATGTGTCCTCTGTTCCTTATAATAATACTTTTCTTACAACCACCTTCACTCCAGGTAACAAAGTTGTCTTTTTAGTCTCTATTATTTCCTTTTCATGGATCATTGATAGTGGTGCTACTAACCATATCAATTCTTCTTTAAGCAAATTTCCTTCTTACAAATGCATACCACCAATTTTTGTTAAATTTCTAAATGGTTCCACTGTGATTGCTTATTATTCTTGTGTTGTCCATTTTTCTTCATCCTTCTATTTGACTGATGTTTTGTACATTCTTGATTTTCTTTCTACTTATTGTTTCATAAAGAACTTGAGCCCTTAGAAGATGATTGGTATAGTTGAAGCTTGTCAAGGACTATGCATTTTTCAAGGTAATGCTTCCCCGCCTTCAACTACAAATATAATACCTTCCATTGTCTTTAATGCTGTTTCTTCCAATAATAGTTTTGATTTGTGGCATTTTAGATTGGGCTACTTATTTGATTATGTATTGCATACCCTTGAAAAACATTTTTCATTTCTTTCTTGTAAGTAATCTAATAAAGCTTGTGATATACATCATTTTGTAAAGCAAAGAAAATTGCCTTTTTAGCTTAGTAATACATAAACTTCACATCCTCTTAAATTGCTGCATGTTTATATATGAGGACCTTATCACACAGCTTCAATACATGGACATAGATTTTTTTAACAATAGTTGATGACTACACTAGGCATACATGGGGTTTTTTTGCTCAAACTTAAATCTAAAGCCCAAACTCATCTTCAAGATTTGATTACCTTGTTGGAAAAACAATTTCTTTTGTCATCAAAATTATAAGGTCAGACAATAAGACTGAATTTAATATGACTCCCTTTTATTTTTCTAAAGGTATTATACACCAAACTTCTTATGTTGAAACCCCTAAACAAAATAGTGTTATTAAAAGGAAATATCAATATATACTTAATGTAGCAAGTGCATTACTTTTTCAATCTAATTTACCCAAATTATATTGGTCTTATGCTATTTCACATGCAGCACACTTGATTAATAGGTTGCCATCTCTTGTTCTGAGAAATAAATGTCCTTGTGAAATGCTATACAATACTTCCCTTGATTTGATACATGAGTTAGAAAATGTGTTTTCCTTTAATTTCCTTCTGTTACTAAAAGGTATATTTTATTAGATATAAACTGAAGAGAACCTTTTGTATCTAGGCATGTATTGTTCTATAAATCCATTTTCCCCTTTACTATACTTGATAATGACAGTTCAAGCCCTTTTGACCCACTACCTTCTCCTCAAGCTCCTTCTTTCCTTAATGATCCTATTATTCCATTTCTAGCTCCTTTTCCTTCTTTTGAGCAGCCTCCTTCTACACTTGAACCTTCCCCTCCCTCTGAACTTCTAACTCCCATTACCATTAGAAAATCTAACCGACTTTGAAAACCTCTCAATTATTTGCATGGCTACCATTGTTTTCTTCAAACTTTAGCTTTATTATCTTCCGTTTCCTCAGGTACTTTCTATCCTCTTTCTTTTGTTTTGTCCTATGATAATTTGTCTACTTCCTATAAACACTTTACTCTTTCCATTTCTATCACTACTAAGTTAAAGACTTATAATTAAGCAATCAAACATGATGTCCAAAAAGATGCTATGGATGCTAAAATTCGGGCTTTAGAATAAAATAATACCTAAACTTTGATTGAATTGCCAGATGGTAAGACTCCCATTAGTTATAGATGGGTTTATAAGATCAAACATAGAGTTGATAGTAGCATTGAATGCTATAAGGCATGCTTAGTCTCTGAAGGTTACACTCAGACAGAGGGAATCAATTATTTTGATACTTTATCCTTGTAGCTAAAATGATCATTGTGAGACTAGCTTCTGTTAAGAACTAGTTTTTAGAATAATTAGATGTGAATAATGCTTTTTTGCATGGTGATTTAGATAAAGAAGTTTACATAGTCTTGCCTTTGGGATTCACTACTTTTACTAACATGGTTTGTAAGTTGCAAAAATCTTTATATGGCCTTAAATAGGCCAATAGATAGTGGTTTTCAAAACTTTCCTATACTTTAATAGGTTTTGGATATACATAGTCTAAATCTGATTATTCACTCTTTGTTCGTTGTCATGATGATATTAGCAAGCAATGATTATGTTGAAATTCAATGTGTCAAGCTTTTTCTTGATGATTCTTTTAAGATTAAAGACCTTGGTCCACTCAGATTTTTCTTAAGTCTTGAGATAGCTTGATCTAAGACTAGTTTATCATTATTCCAATGTAAATTTGCTCTGGATATTTCATCTAATATTGGTTTTCTAGCATCCAAACCTGTCACTACTCCTATGGATAGGTCTATGAAACTTTCCAAAGATAATGGCACTTCTCTTGATGATGCTTTTGTCTACCATCGTCTAGTTGGTAGGTTGCTCTATCTTACAACTACTTGTTTGGACATTTCCTTCATTTTTTTAGCAATTAAGTCAGTTTATGTCTCATCCTACCACTTCTCATTTACAAGCAGCACATTGGGTTTCATATATATTAAAGGCTCTCCTGGTGCTAGTTTAATTTTCCCTTTAGATTTTGACTTTAAATTGAAGGCTTTCAGTGACTCAAATTAGGCTAGATACCCTAATTCTTGCCATTCTATAATAAGTTTTTGCATTTTCCTTGATTTCATGGAAATCTAAAAAGCAATTCATTGTTTCTCACTCTTCTTCTAAAATTGAATATAGAGCTTTAGTTGCTACTACTTATGAAATTCAATGGTTGAAGTATTTACTTGCTGATTTGCATGTTCCTCATCTCTATCTAGCTTTATTATTTTATAATAATTAGTTTGCTATGCATATTGCTGCTAACCCCACCTTCTATGAATGCATTAAGCATATTGAGTTAAATTGTTACTTAATCAGGGAAAAGCTTAATTCTAGACTCATTCATCTTCTTCCTCTGCGCTCAGTTGATGAATTGGCAAATTTATGCACTAAATTACTCAATTATGGCTTATTTCATTCACTTATCTCCAAGTTGGGAGTGGTTGACACATTTTTTTGCTTCCAGGGGAAGGGGTAATAGAAGAAAAATAGATTTTTTTTCTACTTCTATTTAGTTATTAACTTATTCATTTATGACAAATTAGATTAGTTTTACTCTGATTGTATTTTTTAGCTTTTAGTTTAGTTATCTTCATTGACATGCATTGTGTGTGTGTATATATATATATATATATCAGACATACTCTTTCAATAAAAAGTCAAGCCTTCTGTTTGCCATTGTGTATTACAAATCATTAGCTAGGTATGAAAAGTAACGAGCCTTTATAGGAATATCTTGTACCTGATCATCCTTTAACTATAGACAAAATTCTCTCATTATAGATTTTGCCTAGCTCATCCCTTTTGTTTGCTAGGAATTCTAAGTACTCAACCAGTTCTTTGATCCTTGATTCAATTTGACTGTGAAATAGATTGACAATGGAAGTTAAGTAGTTCTGTATGTTACCTGTGGTAGGATGAAGTTAAAGTTGTAGCTATTGTCAAGAGACCTCAGTAGCAAACTCATCTAGTAGGTCCTTTGCCTAAAAGATAGCATCTTTTAGCTCATCAAGCCAATGCTTCACATAATGGTCTCTATAGTGCCTTTCCTCTACATCTTCAATAACTTTGTTGATGTAATTAAGGGTAATGTGTAGTTTCTTCAGCAAGCTGCCATCCTAAAGTTTTCTCACACAGAAGAAGTTAAGAATGTCATGAGAAGCCAATCTCTTTGTAGCCACTCAAAGGGAAATGGAGAGAAATGCCCTAGCCATTAACTTTGCCATGATTTTGTGTATATGCTACCAAAAGGTATTGAATAGCAATAAAGGAAGAAACTTAAATGTTTGACACTATCTCTTGACCCAAAACCAAGTTTATAGGTCTTTTCCACTTCTATATTTTTCTTCTACTCCAAATTTATCTAATGTGAGACTTCTTCTTACTCCTATTCACACTTGATCCCAACAATTTGTACCCTAAAAGGATTAGAATTTAAGTTTATCTCAATTAGTAGGAAAGAGATATCTCACTTTAAAAATTTACGTTTGACAACTTTCAGTCTATAATTAAAAAGGAAATGATCGACATTTATATATTCAAGAAATATTAATTGGATTATAGACAATACAATATCATCATGTTCTGGGCTTAAATGAACATAAACAAAAATGAATTTGGATCCCTTAGGGTCATCTATAATTATAGTAATGACTACAGGGTATTCAAATTCTGTAAACATTCACGGTAAATTCTCACGCTTTTAAAGGAAAGTGATGACTGCAGAACCTGAGAGTTCAATTTCAAATTTCAAGAACAAATGTTTGCAAGATGAAATTTGAGTCCCTATACTTTTAAAACTAAATGTTGCCACTAGCTAGATAACCACTATCCTCGTTTTATGTTCTCCTATTTCAACAAATTTTTTTCTTTTTCTTATTATTATTATTATTATAGTAATAATAGTAATGGTAGTAGAAAAAATCCATGAGAAGGGGGTGTAATTTTTTGTAAGCCAACTTTTGCTGTTGTTCATTGTTGCTATATTTTTCAGTGTAATGTGATAGTGTATTTTATTTTTTAGGAGGTTGATTTTTTTTGTGATTAGATGTACCTTACTAATTCAAAAATAAGAATGAGAATCTCAAAGTATATTTAATAGTAAAAAGCTTAATCTATTAAGAAGTATAACTTTTATATTATCACTATTTCTTTTATTAATAGATAAGAGCAGGTATAATATAAATCAATTTAATCATCAGTTTTCATAGATTGTTATTGGTTTCATTTACTCTTTATCTCCACACCTTGCAACTTGCCTCAACAGGCAACATGTACTCTAATCAATATTCCATTAACGCGTTTTGTTCCAAAAGGTTTTATGAATCAATTGTAGAGATAAAAATGAAACCCAACAAGAATGACTATTAGAAAGAATGGTTACTTGTAGTGCCCAAGGAGTTAAATTAAAAGTTGGCAATCAACCATGGCAGCAAGCCATAATTATTATTTACAGTCTCCTAATTAAATTGATTGATTTCATATTGGAAATTGGTCTTAATTGGTTGGACCAATTGCCAAAAGGGACCTAAAAGAACTTTCTCTGTTGGCATATGATGAATCTCATAATTTTACTCGAATCAAAAGTTATTATTATTTAAAGTTAACATAACTATATATAATGGACAAGCTTTTTATCTTAACTCCTAGCACTCAATGTGCTCTAAAAGATTATCTAAGTAACTCTTAACATTCAATTTGCCCCAAAAAGTTATCTAAGTTGCAATAATGTAATAATTTTTTAGTGATGCAAATGGGTTTGCTTTTCCACACCCATTACATCAACATTATCTTTATGGTGGTTAAAGGTATGCAAGGCCTGTTTGACCTGATTGGGCTAATCTTACTTGATTAATATCAAGTTAGGAGAGGTGAGAAAATTAAAATTTTTTTAAACAAGATTGGCCCAGGATGGGCCTCGAGCTAACTTTTTGGCCTTGTCAAGCGTGGCCCAACCTAAGGTGTGTATATATATATATATATATATAAAGATAGAGATTAAATTAAAAAAAAATTTTAGGGGTTTTTTTTATAATTTTAGCAAAAAAAATTTTAAACATGTTTTATAATTATAAATAACTAGAGAGGTCAAGGCCTCTACTAAAGCTCTTTTAAATATGATTATTATATTCAAATAAGAGAAAATGAGATTAAAAAATACGTATTTTTTAAAGTTTTAGCTATTATATTTGTGTTTTCTTATTATTTTCTTTTTTAAACCTATATTTTTTCATGTCCATCGCTTGAATTTTGAAAAAATATATACAAAAAAATGGTTATATACCTAAAATAATTGGACAAATATAAAGATATAGACTTCAAAAGATTTAAAGTTTTTTTCCAAAAAAAATAAACTTTTGGCTTGATTTGGCTTGGATGGCCCATTCTTGGCTTAATGATAACTAAACCAAGTTCATGTTAAACTGTGTCTTGGGACAAAAATTTTGTCTTGAGTTTAAATCAAGTTGGAACTTAAGTGGAGACGATTCCTAGCTCATCCTAACCTATGCACACCCCTAATGGTGGTGCCATTAAAGATATTTCAAAATACATAGCCACTAGCCAATGACTTTTACTTTTCCATTCTTTATTTTTTTTTTATGTTCTCTTGATTTAAACTTTCTTCTCTTTTTTCTTGCATATTTATTTAATTTCTTAAGAGAAATTATTATGTGCATCAAATACATTTACACTTAAAAGTTATGGTTTAATCTGTACACCAAAATTTACATATATAGATTAAAACTAATAATTAGGTATATATGTACCCAGTGCATTCAAAACTATAATTTTTTAGTTAAAACATTGACGAGAGAAATTTGGGTTGGCCTCTTCTGGTTCAACAATAAATTTAGGTATCACATCATATGTTGCAATTCAATTTGAATATACCTCAACAAAGGAACTAAACATTAAGTGCTTCAATTGGTGTTTGAAATTTGATTATGCAAATAGGAAATTGAGCAAAATAAAAGAAGGGATTTCAATTTACATGGCTAAGAAATACTATAAAAGGTGAAATTAAAATCTCTTATGAAATGGAATTTTTCTCCAACAAGGAGTTTACCTAAATATGATTGATGTTTTGATGAGAGGTTTTGAAGGTTATTTCTACACAAAGTTCTTTGAAATTTCATTGTCAAATGCTATTTCACTTAGTAAGAGCAGTGTTCAATAATTAATCTATTTTGATAGATATGTGTCAATTTTCTTATGGGCCAACACATCCTTCTTGTAGCTTTAATAAAAATATAATATGTAAAGGAAGCTTTTGAAAGAACTAGACAAGTTATATTGAATTGAAAACAATAATAATGTGTTATACGTTTTATAAAAAAATTTGATTGTAAAAATCTAGAATTTATACCTATAATTTTTTTTCCTTTCCTTAATATAATATGAATAAAATTGTAGGTAAAATATAAAGCAAGTTACAACATGCCTTAGTAGGTCAAATGTAGTCCAATCTATACTCTGAAACTATCTTGAAAATTAAGGTCATAGCAAAAAAGAAAGCAATTTACCCTTTGATGAAAGTAAATATGTGGCTTTGGCCCAAAAAAAAAGTGGCTTTCTTTAGATTAAATATATTTCATTTCTTGAGTGAACCAAAAAGATTAATAGCATACAACCAATTATTTACACTAATAAATAATAACTATAACTTTAGGAAGTTGTAGTGTCTTTATCCAATATAAAATCTTAATTAAAAAATAATTTAGTGGTTTGAGTAATTATGTAAAGATTCATAACCATGCATTGTGTAATTTTTGTAATTTTTATAAGTTAGTAAAGAGTCAAGGACATTAACCTTGTGTTTCCATGAAACTTAATTGTTGAATGCTATCATTTGAGTTGGAGCAGAGAGAGTTGGGTGGAATGGGTTGCTGCTCAGTTTTGATTTATTTTTCTTTCTATCACATGGAAAATATATATAAACTTGACTTTGCAATTTGCTTCTAGTCTAATTTGATTTCCAATTATAAACTTTGAAATAGCTGATATCATAAATTCATAATTTATCAAACACATAGTTGAAGTAGTCCTAAAACTAATATAACAGAAAAACAACTCTCTTTCTCTCTCTCACGCGTGCACACACACACACACACACACACATTGTGTTCCTTTTAACGAAGAAAACTGTCAATATATACTCCATATATTAATCAAATGATAGCATTTTTTTTAAAATTGTGTATTATTGATTGAAGCACAATATTGGTTAATACTATTTGTAGTAGATAGTGGTCTTGTATTAACTTTTAGCTGGGACAACTGAATGTAACATATTATATTATATCAAACTTAATTAACAAATAACTGCTATGCCATTATATGTATTTATGTGAAAGCATATGATACAATTTTTTTACTTTCTATAACAATGAAAATGGCAATATTAAAGTTTAATGAAAATAATATTTTAGGTTTATTTTTCTATCTTCTTTCTTATTTTTGTTGTCCTCCAGTGATCTGACCTAATATTATAGGCCTAACTAATTAGGTTGTAAAGATTGGTATTAAAATAAGAGCTGCATGAATGGATCAATAATTATTCACCATGTAGTTAAGGTTATATATGTCACGACCCAATACTTAAGACCACGACTGACGTCTAAACTAAGCTAACTGAGGTTAGCCTAGCTTAGCAAGCCTGACTACCCTGGCAACCTCAAGTTATATATATAGGAATATATGTATATATATATATATATATTATCAAGAGTTGCCAAAAATCTAACAATACCTCCCCTAAAAATTAGACATCCTAACCCTGCAATATCAACATAACCCAAAACATTTGTTCTTAGAATTTCACCATTATCATATACTTTAAAAATTCACTAGAACATAGCATGTACATAAGTTTTCAAAATATAAACAATGTCATTACAAAGGTCACCATATGATTTACAATAGAAGCATAACATCTACTTGACTCAAAATAATTTACCACCTAGTAGCTAATATGTCTTGGAGTCCCAACACAAACCCATTTGACCAAAACAACATAACATCAGTGTCCAGGAGTCATGCAAATCCTAGAGCACCTCAATCTACTTTTTTCTTATATGAAATATGAAAAGGAAATAGATAAGTCTACCATTGGCTTTGTGAATGCATAGACAATAAAGCAAGCGGAAGAGGAAACAAGTATGCTTAAAGTTTATTGTAATAGAGTACTTTGACAAATAAATAACCAACACACACACACATATATATATATGATTACATCAATTTACTTAAATTGTAAGCTATAAGCATAAGTATAATTTAAGATTAAAGAAGATAACATGACATGGGTCTCATAAGAAAGAACCAAAATCAACCTTGAGTGCCATCACACAAAATTCAATCTTACCATTACTGCCACTACACAATACCACAATATCACCACTATCACTGAGTGCCACTACACAGTAATTATTCATCATCTTAACTAGGTGCACTTAGGTCGTTATCCCCACTAACGACTTATGGGTTCTAACTAAATTCCTATCCAAAATTTTGAAATGAAATCATTTAGATAAATTAAATATTAATAAGTAAAAGAAAATTAAATCAAGTAAAAGAAGTAATTTAGATAAAATAAAACTATAAATTAAGAAACTTATGTAATAGAATTATAAATAAAATTCACCATTTGAAACTAGAAATGAGATAATAGAATAACAAACATTAAATTTAAAAAGTTTTCATTTCTCCTTACTTGCGTCCACCACTTTGATATTTTATAAAACATGTTTCCCCTTTCCACACACACACACATGTATACACCTTGTAGGCATTAATGTCTCTTAAAATATCCCAGTCCACATTCAATTCAAACACATAAAATTTATTCATCATTTCTTTAACATTATAACCATATATATATATATGTATGTATACTACCACACACATATTATAATCCACATAGAGCTTAAAATACAAAATTATTTCCCTGACACAAGATAAATCAACAAATGTGAAGTTTGGCTAACACAATAGAAGCATAGAGAAAAGACTATCACTTTGCCATCTACACACTTACTTGTGGGGTCAATAGTAGAGGTTTCAAATTCCTACAATTTTGATGAAAACCCTAGTTGAATGAGTAGACTTATTACCATCTATAATTACATTAGGTATAAAAATATCACTTTATTTTTCTCCAATAGCTTTAAATGCTTTCAATATAACTAATTTCACCATTTAGCACCTAAACTCATAATTATAGCTTAAGTTTTCTAATGCCACTTCAATTCTAAGCTTTAGATTTCACAAATTAAACTGCCATAATTTAATTTAAACTCCAAAAACTTAGTTTGAGCTTAGAATATATCTTAAGGAGTTTAAATGAGTAAGTTAGAAGTGTCAATTCATAGCTTAGAGGTTTAGATCAAAAAAACCCCAATTTTAAAGTTTGCCCCATGTCTAAAATGAGAAAGCAAGTTGCAATTAAGGTTTTGGATCACCATTGGTATTAAAATGGAGTAAAAATGGAAGTTGAAACCGAGAAAGCAACCCAAACACAAGGGAAGAGGAAGGATGAAAATGGAGCATTAATGGAACTTACCATCCATGGCTTCCTTCTCACGTAGTAGCCTAGCTAAATATGCTATCGAACTCACATTTGATCACCTGCAGAATGATGGCATCAATAGTTGCGATGGGGAGCAACTGGAAAGCAACAAAGAATGAAGAAAAATGGAAGAAAAAGAGGAAGGAAGGGTTACATTATGAAAGTTACATAAGCTTTCGAAGAAAGAGAAAAAAAGAGGGGGAGGGATAATGCTGCATCAGATGGGAATAAGGAGAAAAGAAAAAAAGTGTTATTATAAAGGCAAAAGAGAAAATTATAATAGGTAGCCAAAGTCTCTTTCTAAAGGGATTGGTGTAAAACTTAAAGGCAAATTATTCCTACATGTCTAAAATGAAATAAAAACCCCACAATAATTAGGATTTCCATGTGAACCAATTTTTAAAAATTTTAGAATATAGAAATATCCTGATAGATACAAGATAGATGTTAAAATAGCCTCTTAAAATAATTTTAAAGCTTTGGAATTATCCTTAAAATTATCTAAATATTATATTTGTGCTAAAAATAAATTTGTTTAATTTAATTAATTATTTTACTATTATTAATTTTAGTTTGGGTTATTACAATATATATATACACTAGCTAACATTATCCTCAGACCACCATTAACTTGTTTTGTAAAAGATATACCTAAAAAGGGTGAATAGATATTTTATGCAAAAATGTGATTGTAAAACAATTTAGCAATTAATCTTAGTTAAGATATCACCCCACTTAATGAAAAAAAAACTTTATTATTGTTAGTGTTGTAATCTTAGTTAATATATTAATGATGGGGGTATAAGTTAGTTGAATTCCTTCATAGACAAGTAATTAGAGAATCATGAGAAGAAAACCAGTAAGGCAATGAGTAGGTTTTAGAAAATTTAAACTAGAATCAATCTATGAAAACTTTAATGGCTACACCAGAAGCAAAACAGAACAAATAATTTAGAGTAGGGATAAAGAAAAAATGCACCAAAAAATTTATCTTAGTTTGGACCTTCTATCCAATTCCAGTTTCCTTGAATTCAAAATATTTTCTTCAACTATAAATCAAAATACACAATAAATGAATTTTGAATGATGCTTACTACTAATACCTAGGTTTAGGTTCATCTAAAACTCTATGGATTTTATTTTAGCTTATCCTAATTTGACTTTGAGACATAGGTGGCTTATTATTCACCAAGAAAGTTAAGGCAAGGAGTAGTAACTTTTGTTATTTTGATTTGTTTGAGCATGCCTCCTTCGACCATTTCTTCTCTTCCTTGCTTGGCTTAATCACAGCAGAGTGCTAAGAATGAAGGCAAGAAGATGGCTTTCTTTCCAAAGCCTTCACTTATCATCAAAATTGTAAAGCAAAAGCTTCAGTCTAAATTTATGTTTTTCTTCAATTTGTCTACTTTACATTCTATTTGATAGAAGAGGGAAGTTCTTTTATGCACAATTCTGAAATCTTCTATACAGTCCTGTAACTTGGTTGATTTTTAAGACATAGGACAATGTGATTGTATTGGAATAATATAGTAACTATTTGTTCCATTCCAACTATTACTCTTTACTGTTAAAAGAATATTTAGCATGTTGTCCAATATAAAATTACTTAATATTTCTTCAAATATAATTTTATTAATTTTGTTATCATCAAAATATTAAAGATTTTAATGTGAAACCACCAACATTTTGTTCTAAAAGTTCTAGGATTGACACTAGAGATAAAAATGAAGCATAACAAGAATCTTATTACAAAACTGATAGCAAATCAAAATATTAATAATTTATAATAAACAAGGAGCTGAACTTAATACTACCATCTAACCATGGTAAAAACAAGAGAAGCTATTTTTATTCCTCTAAATTGATTGAGTAGCTAAAAAATTGCACATTATTACTATAAACTATATAGTAGTCCTACTACTTTCTATGCCATATTTATGAAATTCCAAAGGGAGATTTCTAAGCCATCTTCTTCTTCCATGCTTTGACCTTTCTAACAAGAATGTAGTAAATCTTCTGCCATTCACAACAGCATTAAGAAATCCTTGTCTATCTCATGATTGTTAGAGAGATAATTCATGAATGGTGCATCAACATGAACCATTAGAAATTAAGGCATTTATCCATAAAACAAGACACCAAATCATAAATAAAGCACTAGTTTTAAATTCATTGAATTATATATGACAATTTATAATTTTTTAAAGTTGGGGCTTGTTTATTATGACTTCACATATGACTACTATATAAGATTCAGACGCTTTATAATTTTAAAAATTTAAGATCCTCAAAACTTTATAAACCTTATGAATGATATAACCTTTTGTAAACTAAACCAATAGAACTATTTAGAAAAGTCAGCTGAAGACATTATTATAAAGCAACTTGTGATATAGAAGGACTTTAATTTACTCTATAAGCTTATCAACATTTTCCTTTTTCTGCTAAATTAATTGATGAGAGCTTAATATGACGTAAGACTTTAACTATATTTGCTAGTACAAAAATGTACACAAAAATGGGCTAAATTGGGTGAGTCAAACCTTTTAAGTACTTAAATTTCTTTGACAATATAAAAATGCCTAGTAATGTTTGCTTGCTCTTTTAACCTTGTGCTTGTTTGAAAAATTCAAGTTTTTATATTGGTTTTACAAACTCAAAAAAGAAAAAAGGAGTTTCCTTCTTAACCTAAAGTTTCGTAAAATCGATTTAGTTATCACAAAAAAAAAAAGATAAAGAAAGAAGATGACACCACAATATGTATAGGTTTGGATTCAAAACATGAATCCTACATCCTCTTCTCAAATAAAGCTTGAGACTTTTATGATCGATAAGTAATCACAATACAAACGAGAATGCTATCAATTACAAACCTTTAACCCTAAGTTTATCCCAATCGAGAACCAAGAAAACTTTTAAAATAGGAGGCTTCACAAGGCAATCTTAAAACACTAAGAACCTAAGAAACTCTTGGTGAAAGAAAGATGAAAGAAATGCTCACAAGAGCTTCTTTTAAACCAACTCCTAAGGAGTAGATGAAAAGAAATAAAAGCACTTAAATTCAACTCAGAATAATTTTCTGCTGTAGTATATGAGCCATTCTTCTTGGTATTGAATGCTTCAGTTGGGGAGCTTCTTTTCTAATCTCAAGTTCAAGCTAGAAATTCCTTTGATTTCTGATGCTGCATTTTTCACTAGAGAGGAAAGATGTGAATTGACTGTAGCATATAGAAGAGAAGATAAGAATGAAAATGAGCTCTTGTCCTTTCTTCATTCAATAGGTTGAGCTTTGCAGAGAGTATGTAAAATAAGATATAGTACAAAGGATTACAAATCATTTCAGATTTTGTTTCAACAATATGTAAATGGCCATAAGAAGTGGCCGTACTTATTCTCATAATGTATATAATCTTAAAAGGAGTGTTTAGCTAAAACAAGTTCTAGAAATGGAAGATTAGCTGAGGAAAGGAAGCAATAAGCCCATTATCTCAAACAACTTCAACTGTAAAATGACTTCTCTTTAGAAGAAAACATTCACAAGTGCTTTAGAGACCTCTTATCATGAAACCCCGCAAACCAGATCTCCTTAAACTCTCCAAGTCGCTGAGGTCATTCTCAAGATTCAGGAGTCATGTCAAGCTTAGGAAGACAAATGGATTCACAGCTCTTAGAAAAGAAAAATTCTCCAAGTGTGCATTCCTTACCAATAACTAGAACTGCTTTCATAATTGTAATCCTTCACAAAAAGGATATTCGAGATTGCTTTGGGCAATCAAGTGAACCACATTTGACAATGTTTTTCTGTATGTCAAACAAAATAAAAATTCAAGCGTGATCAGGACACATGAAAGTCCAACCAAGCCAATCACAAAGGAGAGTGCTTCCATACCAATTGATTCAATCTTGACAGATTTCAATCGTCACTTCTGAATCATTCATGCCTTTATGTAGAAGTACCCTTCATCGAACTTGATGAAATCTGCACCGAAAAATAAAGTACTAAACCTTTGGCACCAGGGTAGTGCACTAGTGAATATTAAGTGATACATATTCTGAAGTTGCAAGTAGAAAATAGTGAGATATGATCTAAATATGCAAAGAGAGAGTGATGCATTTCATTATGTGACCAAAATGAAATAGAAGGCTGTTTTTTTTCTTCTCTTTGGCCTGTAAGGAACATATGATCTGATGCTAACCAGAAATTTAATAGCAATGCAAAGCATTTAAGCGCTGCTATTCCTATGAGAGATGATCCAATATAAACTGGTTGAAATTATAAAACAATGGACATAACGTCTGTATATGGTCAAAGATAAACTTTAATCTCAAATAAATTTTTTTTTTCTTGTTTACACGAAGAAAACTATCATTCCTTTTGGTAAAAATCTAAAATCTAGAAGAATAAATGCGGCTCCTTGCATGCATACGGACATTAACATAATCTAATTAAAAGAGACACATAAACAATTAAGAGTAAGAAAAGGAATAGACAACAAATTTCAAACGATCATCAATTGCCACAATGAATGTAGGAGTGACCAATGAGACCTTGCATTATGTTTTTGGTTAAAAACGGGTGCATCCTTTTATTTGCTATTTCATTAAGTGTCTTGACGTAACAACTGTTAATAAGAGCATATTGAACATACATATAGGGCCTTCTAGTAATGTTTCCCCAGTGATGTCTCTGCAAAACGCTCTTTATTTACTTATATTTAATTGGAGATAGCATAACTAGCAAAAAAATAAAATTACAAAAACTTTAAATATGTGCTTTATATTAGAAAATAAAGAAGTATAAAGAATTGCTAGACATATAGGTGTAACGTAGAGAAGTTCCTTAACAGCTGTAAGAACCAGTGTTGATTTGCCTTCGCTCTTAGAAATTGTAGATTGTAGCTTTAGGAATCACAATCTAACAAAGGAATCTTATCAACGAGAAAAATTAAGCCATCCAGACAAATCCAGAAGGGTATCTATAGGAGCAATGGTTGCAGAGCGAGAATCTTGCTCTACCAAAGGACAAATTGAAAGGTCCTACGTATGCAATAATTTAATTTTTACCCACAATGGTAAAATAGCCTCAATAGAAATTTGTTTAGCTCTTCTTATAAATAATAATGAAAAAAATTTATGTTATCTGGCATAGTCAGACCTCATTTTCCTTCCTTGATTGCTTCTATCAATGTTATCTGCTGTCAAGTGCCCTTTTACTAACCCGAGTTCTGCACAGAAAAATAGAGGAGATAACATTCAGCTCTAGGGTATTGACGTGGTGAATTAAGTGACATATGTTTTGAAAATTTAACAAGAGATGATGCATTTTATAGTTTGATAAGCTCTGAATATGTAAATTCATTTCATTGTGACCAAAACAATAGTGAAAGCATTTTTCCTTTGGTTGCCATTAAGGAACATATATATGATATGAAATTGACTAAAATTTTAATGGTAATGAAATACATCTACTGACAATTCAAGAAGCTAAGACCAATGGGAGAAATATCACAATCGTATACAATAAATTAGTCAAAGGAACCAACTTAACAGTGGCAGTAGCTCCATCAAACCACTGCTTCATCACGTAGAATATGATACTCCTACCATATTTCCATGAATCAAGGATACCTTTTATTAGAGAATGAGGATATGCTATCAGATAAAGCACAGAAAATTACTAGACATATACATATGTGGGTGTAATCTAAAGTACCTTTAGAGCCAGAGTTTACATCTTAACTCAGTTCATCAGATCAATACGTGAGGGATGTGAGAAATTTTAGGCCAATCTTGTCCTATTTTCCTTTGGCACTGTTGCATACACAATGGACAACTGTAACTAATTTGTAATGAGAAAGGGATCTGGGTAAACCTTCCTCTGGCACGACTTCAAGACTGAGTCCTCTGGCATGGCTTCAAGACTGAGTCTAGGGCAGTGGGAAAAAGATAAGGATCTAAGTGAATGGAGGTGGAGAAGACCCCTGTAGTTTATTATTTTTAAATTTAAGCATCCTCGAAAAGAAAGAGAGTGGACATTGGGTGGCAGCAATCTCTCCTCAGGGAAGGACTCCACATTTTCAAAGTCATCACTAACCACAAGTTCTTCTAGAGAGAGGAGCTCATGCAAGCCCCAATCCTTGCGGGAAGCAATGAGTTTGGGGCAATCATATATTGAAAGACGGTGTAGGCTGGAAAGCAGACCTCCCTGGGGAAGTGATTCCATCTCTGGACAATCTATTAATGTCAGATCATGAAGAGGTGGAAGCACGTCTATCAAGCTCCATATTGGCATGTCTTTCAGTGAAATCTTCTTACATTTCTCTAAACTTAGCTTTTCCATGGTAGAGGCCTTGGGAAGTGAAGCCTCAAGATTTTCGCAGCTCCAAATATCTAACATTTTTAAAGAAGAAAGGTGCTGAGGCAGAGACTTTGTCAACTTGGGACATTTCCATATATAAAGCTCTTGAAGGCGTGGGAAGCTGTCACCTTCACAACATATATTCCATTCTTCCCATTCTTCCATCTGCCAAAATTTTAAATATGAAAGGGATCTAAATGGAACACTTGAGGAGCCATTCCCAAAAAACTCTTGACCAATCATCTTTATTCCATCAAATCCTTGAATGTTAAGTTTCTCAAGGAATGGTAGTTGCCCAAGTGGTGGCAAGTTGACACAGCACGTACAGTTTGACAAATATAAAGACACTAAATTGGGCAAATGAAAACCACCAAGCCAACTTGGAAATCTAGTGCCCACATATCTTTCAACCCATAGCTCTTTTACATAACAATCTGGCTCAAATGCCTCCAATATTTGCTCTTGGTGTTGTGACACTTCACGACTTTCCTTTAATCCCCAATACAACTTTAATTTATCCAAATGCTTCTCTTTCAATTTGGTCTCTCTGGCATCCATGGGATCAATTATGTTGTTGAGATTTGAAATAACTAGTGTACCCCTTAAATGGTTCAGGGCTCCTAATTCCTTTAAATAAGATCCTCTATTCTTTCCCACAACAAATTGAGTCATTGTTTGTAGATGCTTTAACTTCCCCATATGTTTAGGCATCTTCTTTATGCCACTATCTTCCAAGTCAAGATGACGCAAGTTGATAAGTTTGTATAAATCTGACGGCAACTTAGTCAAGCGATTGCAATTTTTTAATTTCAACGTCTGTAGATTAATCATCAAACACATTGAATTTGGCAATTTTTCAATTTGAGTATGAGAAAGATCCAGATAACGTAAGTGCTTTAAATTGCTAATATCATTTGTCAACTTTTTGACTTTTTGATTTCCCCTCAAAGATAATACTCGCATATACTTGAGATGAGAAAGTCTGGATAACATATAGATGAAATCATCATTCAACCATAAGAAGCTATGCAATTGATGGCACATGAAAATATCCTCTAAGTTTTTAAATTTATTATAATCATTGGATAGGTATGAAACATATCGAGCCTTTGTTGGAATATCTTGCACCTCATCACCCTCTAGCCGCAGACAAAACTCTCCCATCACAGATTTTGCTAAGTCATTCAAAAGGTCATGCATAATGAAGCAATCACCAGCACCATTTTTTGAAGGCTCAAAAAATGACCTAGACTCTAGATCATTGAAAATTTCATTGCCCACTTCTTCAATGCTCTCACCTATCTGATTGGAATGCAATAAACCTTCTGCCATCCATAATTGGATTAAGACATCCTTTTCTATCACATAATTTTTAGGAAAGATAGAACAATAAGCAAAACAGTGCTTGAGATTTGAAGGCAGATAATGATAGCTCAGCCTTAAAGATGGGATTATATTGCTATCATTCTCTGATAAATGCCAAATATTACTTTCCAAAATCTTAACCCAATCTTGAAGAGATGGTTTTGTGTACAACAAGCTTCCCAATGTCTTTATTGCTAAAGGTAATCCACCACATTTTTTAATAATTTCTCTACCAATTGATACAAGATTTGGAATGCATTGGTCATTAAATGCATGTTTTGCAAATAACTTCCAACAATCTTCATCTTGTAATGGCTTCAAGAGATGTATATGGGTAGAGTGCATGACTTCTGTTACCTTTCTGTTACGGGTTGTTATGAGGATTTTACTCCCTGAAGCTCCATAGTTGAAAGGAGCTTGGAAGACCTGCCAAATTAGACGATTCTCACTCCAAACATCATCAAGAACAAGAAAAAATTTCTTACCCATCAATTTCTCCTTTAGTTCAAGTTGATGTAATTGTAGATCATCTGATTTTTTGGTTGGACAATCAAGTGCTTGAAGAATTGCTTTTGTGGCTTGAACAACATCAAATTCTTCTGAAATACACACCCACGCTGTGTGTTGAAAATGATCCTTTATCCTTTTGTCTTCGTAGACAAGCCGGGCTAGGGTTGTCTTACCCATCCCACCCATACCGGTGATAGCAATGACATCCACAGGCAGCTGATTCCCACCCAAGTTGCGTGATAATAAAATCTCTATTATGCTCTCTTTATCAGCATCTCTACCATACATATTAGATTCATCTATTATAGATGTTGTTGGCATTCTTTTGAACACTTTCCTCCTCACTCCAACTTCAGAGCCAGCAACAGAGCCTTCCTTTAATCCCAGCTCATCCCTTTTGTTTGCTAGGAATTCTAGGTAGTCAACCAGTTTTTTGATCCTTGATTCAATTTGATTATGAAATGGATTGACAATGGAAGTTAAGAAGTTGCGTATGCTACCTGTGGCGGGATGAAGTTGAAGTTGCAGCTTCTCTCGAGAGGCCTCGGTAGCAATCTCATCTAGCAGGTCCTCTGCCTGAAAGACAGCATCTTTGAGCTCATCAAGCCACCGCTTCACATAATGGTCTCTGTATTGCCTTTCCTCTGCATCTTCAATAACTTTGTTGATACAATTAAGGGTAATGTCCAGTTTCTTCAGCAAGCTGCCATCCTTGATTTTTCTCCCCCGAAGGAAGTCAAGAATGTCACGAGAAGCCAATCTCTCAAAAGCCACCTGAAGGGAAGCGGAGAGAAACGCTCCAGCCACTAACTCTGCCATGATTTTCTGTATAAGCTAACAAAAAGTATAGAGCAGCGGCGAAGGAAGAAAACTTCAGAAAGATGGAAGAAGAGACTTTGGGTTGTTGACGCTTGACTTTGTGGTTGAGGTTAAATAGATGAAAGCACATGCTTGGTTGTTTCTTGGCAACGAATCTGAAACTGAAATCTGAGTTCCAATAATGTGATAAAGTTTAAGTGATGCAGACGGGTTTGCGTGTTCACATGATGGAAGAACATATTAAAGCCAAGTGTCCTATATGCGAAAAAGGCAATAGATAACTATTGTGAGATGTTTATTATATATTTATTATTATTATTTAATATTTTTTTAAAAATAAGAATATAAAGATTACTTTTATTTTTAAAATTAATTTTTTATTTTTTTGGCAAATATATTCCCTTTATATTAAATGTTGCCTCCAACGAGCCAGCCACCATCCGTATTTTACGTGTTTGAATAATTTTTCTTCTTCTTTTTCTGTCTTCTATTTTCTTATATTATTATTATTATTATTATTATTATTATTATTATAGCAGTGATAGTGGAAAAAGGCAAGAGAAGGAGGTGTAATTTTTTGCGGGCCAACTCACGCCTGTTGTTCATTATTGCTATATTTTTCTCAAAGTAATGCAATTAGGTGTTTTATTTTTTAGGAGATTATTATTTATTATTTTTTGGGTGATTAGATGTAGTGATTTTCACTTTACTAGTTCAAAAATAAAGATGAGAATATATTTTATAGTAAAAAATGTAATCTATTAAAAAGTATGACTTTCTATGTTATCACTATTTTTTTTATTACTAGATAAGAGTAGATACAATATAAATCAATTTAATCATCAATTTTCGTTTATTGTTATTGGTTCTACTTTCTCTCTATCTCTACACCTTGCAACTTGCCTGTGGGTCACGTGTACTCTAATCAATATTCCATTAACGTGTTTCGTTCCAAAAGTTCCGTGAATCAATTGTAGAGATAAAAATGAAAGCCAACAAATATGATTATTAGCAAGAATGGTTATTTATAGTGCCGAGGAAGCTAAATTAAAAGTTGGCAAACGACCATGGCAAGAACCCATAATTATTATTTAGCCTCCTAATTAAATTGATTGATTTCGGACTTGAAATTGGTCTCAATTGGTTGGAACCAATTGTAAAAATGAAGGATCCAGAGAGAGCTTTTCCATTGACATATAACTATTTGATATATTTTTCTCAGTGTAATATAATAGGGTGTTTTACTTGTTAGGAGATTGAATTTTCTTTTTTTATCATTACATGTGTAATGATTTATATCTTTCCAATTCAAAAATTAAAATGAGAATCGCAAAGTATATTCAATGGTAAGAAACTTAATCTATTAAGAGGCGTAGCTTTTCATAATATCATTATTTCCTTTATTATTAGATAAGAGTAAGTATAACGTAAATCAACTCAATCAATCATCAATTTTGATAGAGTGCTATTGGTTTCTACACATGTGGTATGAAATTGCATCAGAAAATATGGGCTCCAAAATAAGATGCATTAGCAGAAAATTAATCAGCTGTAATGCACCATAAAGCACGTTTAGCCACGTGGCAGAGGGGCAATTTGGAACCTTGGCTTTATAATAATCCACTTTCAGCACGAAATATGAACAGCTCGCTTACTTGCTTCTCGACTATTACTCTGAAGTTAAAATCTCAATTATGGGCAATCAACTAGGGGAGAAATGAAATAAATTTTAATTGCAGAATTTTAAAATTAAAATTAAGAACAAAGTGTGACATATTATTCAGTTATTTCCAAAAAGCAATAAATGGTATTTTTTTATGAGATGGTTGTTGATAGCCAACCTAATTAATAGGTCTCTTAAATAAAAATAAAATTGCAAAAGAAATAATAAATTAGAAGATTATTAATATAGCTCAAAATGTACTTAAAATGTAGATTTTAGATTCAAGTTTTCCATTAATGAATCTTACAGTTTCACTCAAATTAAAAGTTATAATTGTTTCAAATTAACCCTCCCATTTATAACGGGCGCGCATCTTGTTTCAACTTCTTAAACTGCTTGCTCCAAAAAATCATTATGTAGGAAATTTTGAGTGATGTAAATGGGTTTGCTTTTCCTCACAAACTACACCAACATTGTCTTCATGGTGGAGCCATTGAAGATATTTCAGAATACCTAGTCACCAACTAACGACTTTTCTGTTATATCCCCCCCCCCCCCCTTTTCTTTTGTATGTTCTCTTATTTTAATTTTTCTTCTTCTTTTCTTTTTCTCCTTTTAAATTTATTTGTTTTTTAAGAAAAAATTATTGGATGCATTAAATGTATGTACACTAAAAAAGTTAAAATTTGATCCATACAATAAGCCTTATATATACAGATTAAATCTCGATCTTTAGATGCATGTGATGTATGTGTACTTGATATACTCAAAAAAAATTTCATTTTTTTAAATAAAACACTGACAAAAGAAATTTGAGTTGGGTTCTCTTGGTTCAACAATGGACTTAGGTGTTACATTACATGCAGTTCAATTTGAAAGTACCTTAACAAGTGAACCAAACATTAAGTGCCTCAATTAGGGTTTGAAATTTGATTATGAAAGTAGGAAATTGAGCAGACCAAGAGAGGGATTTCAATTTACAAGCCCCTAAGAGATAGTATAAAAGGTGAAATTAAAATCTGCTATGAAGTGCAATTTGTCTCCAACAACGAGTTTCCCTGAATGTTTTGGTAGAAGGTTTTGAAGGCTATTTGTACACAAGTTCTTCGAAACTTCATCGTAAAATGCTATTTCACTTAGTAGGAGCAGCGTTCAATAATTCATCTATTTCAGTAGATATGTGTCAATTTTCTCGTGGGCCAACTCATCCTTCTTTAATAAATATGTCATGTTGAACTGAAATAATAATCATGTTATATTTTTGTAAAAAAGAAATTTGAAAGCAAAAATCTAAAAATTATACCTAAATTTTCTCCTTTCTTCAATATAATATGTAGAAAACAGTAGGTGTAATATAAAGCAATTGATTTCTCCCGTCTTCCCCAACTTGCAAGTTGCAACATGCCTCACTGGGGTTTAATCTATATTCTGAAACAACCTTGAAAAGAAAGAAATTTACCCTTTGATGAAAGTAAATATGTGGCTTTCTTTAGATTAAATACGTTACATTTCTTGAGTGAAGCAAAAAGAATAATCGCATATCAAGAACCATTAAGTTATTTTTAAACTAATAAATAATAATTATAACTTTGCGAGGTTGTAGAATCTTTATCCATTATAAAATCTTAAATTAAAAAAAAAAATTCTTTATCCATTATAATATCTTAAATTAAAAAAAATAATTTAGTGGTTTTGAGTAATTATGTAAAGATTCATAACAATGCATTGTCTCATTTTTTCAAAAAAAATTTTAAGAAATCAGTAAGGAGCCAAAGACTTTAACCCTGTGTTGTACGTTCCATGAGTTGAATTGAGTAGGAGGGGGTGAGTTCGATGGATTTGGTTTCGTAGCAGCTGAAGTGAATTGGGTTTTGTGTTGATGGTTCGTTGGGACAGCTGGATGTAACATACTGCTTTATATCAAATTTAGTTGACACATAACTGCTATGTCATTATATTTAATTAAGAGAAGGCATAAGAAAAATATAATTTTTTATCTAATAATTAAAATGACAATATCACAGTTTAATGAAAATATTATTTTGGCATTATTTTACTGTTTTCTTTCTTGTTTCTATTGCCATATGATATGATATGATATGATATTACTGGCCTAATTAATTGTGTTGAAAAACTGGTATTAAAATAAAAGCTGCTTTAACCGACTGATCAATAATTAAGGTTACACACACACACACACCCCCCCCCCCCCCACAAAAAACCAGCATTCTCCTCTAACTACAGTATTTCATTAACCTGTTTTGTTATAAAAGTTCCGTTAATTGACACTAGAGACAAAAGTGAAGCTTAACAAGAATCCTATTACAAAACTGATACCAAATCAAAATATTAATAATTTGTTATGCATAAGAAGCTGAACTTAATGCTAGCATCTAACCATGGTAAAAACAAGGGATGCTATTTCTGCTAAATTAATTGAGGAGACCTTAATATGACGCAAGACTTTAACTATATTTGTTAATACAAAAATGCACACAAGAAGGGGGTAAAGTGGGTGAGTTAAGTCAAATTTTTTGAGTACTTCTTAAATTTCTTCAACAATATAAAAATGTCAAGTCTAATTGCTCCTGTGCTTGTTTGAAAAAACTCAAATGTCTATATCAGTTTTGCAACTTAAGGGAAAAAAACAACACTGAAGTTTCATTATGAACTTGAAGTTTCTTAGACATAGTTTAGTTATCAAAATAAAAGGCAAGAAAAAGAAGATGATGACATCACGATATATAGAGATTTGGATTAAAAAAATTGATCCCTACATCCTCTTCTCAAATACAAAGCTTGAGAATTTTATAATTAGTAGGTAATCATGATACAAACAAGAATGCTATCAATTACAAACCTCTAATCCTCAGTTTATCTCCTAACTAAGAAAACTTTTGAAATATAAAACTTCGCTAGGCAATCTTAAAACACTAGGTCTTCCCACTAAGAACCTAAGAAAGTCTTGGTGAAAGAAAGATGAGAGAAATGCTCACAAGAGCTTCTTTTAAACCAACTCCTAAAGAGTAGATGAAGAGGCCTAAAAGCACTTAAATTCAACTCGAAGAATAATTTTCTGTTGTAGTATATGAGCCATTCTTCTTGGTATTGAATGCTTCAATTGAGGAGCCTCTTTTTTTTAATTTGAAATTCGAGCCGAAAATTTGCTTTTGTTTCTTATGCTGCATTTTGGCACAAGAGATGAAAGATGTGAGTTGACTATAGCATATAGAATGAAAAATGAGCTCTTGTCCTTTCTTCATACAAAAGGCTCGACTTTGCAGAGAGTATGTAAAATAAGATATAGTATAAAATATTAAAAATCATTTTAAAATTTGGTTCAATAATATGTAAATGGCCATAAGAACTGGCCGTATTCATCCTCATAATATATGAAATCTCAAAAGGATAATTCAGCTAAAACAAAATCTAGAAATGGAAGATTAGTTCGAGGAAAGGAAGTAATAAGCCCGTTATCTCAAACAACTTCAATGGTAAAATGTCATATCTTTAGAAGAAAAGATTGATAAGTGATTTGGAGACACTCATATCATAAATCCCCACAAACCAGATCTTCTTAAACTCTCTAAGTTGTTGAGATCATTCTCAAAATTCAAGTGTCATTTCAGGCCTAGGAAGACAAATGGATTTACAACTCCTAGAAGAGAAAATTCTTCAAGTGTGCATTCCTTACCAATCAGTAGAACTGCTTTCATAACTGTAATCCTTCGCAAAAAAGATGTTGGAGATTGTTTCGGGCAATCAAGTGAACTACATTTATTAGTGCCTTTCTGTATGTCAAACAAAATTGAAATTCAAGTGTGATCAGGACACATGAAAATTCAACCAAGCCAATCACAAAGGAGAGTCCTTCCATTCCAATTGATTTAATCTTGACAGATTTCAATCTTCACTTCTGAATCATTCATGCCTTTATGTGGAAATACCCTTCATTGAACTCTATGAAATCTGCACCGAAAAATAAAGTACTAAACCTTTTGCACCAGGGCAATGCTAAAGTGAACATTAAGTGATACATTTTCAGAAGTTGTAAGTAGAAAATGAAGAATGCACCTAGAGGGGGGTGAATAGGTGCTTTTAATGTTAAAAGTATTAATCTCAGTTAAAACTGTAAAACTGAAAACCTTGTAAATATACTAAGATCTTGTTGACAAGATCTTCTATAATGTGTTTGAAAAGTAAGGATCAAGGAGACGAACTAGGACCTTGTCGACAAGGTTTTAGTACATAGTCTGAAAGATAAAAAGAAGAGTAAGGAAGAGAAACACCTGATATATCCTGGTTCGGTCCTCAAGACCTCATCTAGTCCCCTTGATGTACGACAAGGAATTTCCACTAAGTTGAATCAAAGTTTACAGCAAGTACACTAGGTTTCGAGCTCACCTAGAACTTTTACAGACTTTAGTAGCTTATATACAACCTTCTCTTCTTTCTCACACTTGCTATACTTTTCAATGCTTCTTACAGAGATCAGCACTAGTATTGCAGAACAACTTCTCAATAGACCAAACACAGTATGTGCAGATTACAAAATAAACTATGAATTTTCTATGTGTTGTGGTGCCTTACAAGTGTAGCTTTAACAGGTATATATACATAGTAAACTAGTCGTTGCTCCAACTCCTTCATGTTATACCATTTGAATATTATGGAGGTTGAAAAGCCAGAGAGCAGTTGAGTGTTTCAGTGGAGAGTTAGTAATGCTCCAGTCAATTAGCTCAGAGTAATTTTCATAGTTCTTTTCTATCAGTCATCATGACAGAGAAGTAGATAGATTTTATGTTTTCTATGACTGAACAGAAAGGGAGTAGTTGACTTTAGAGCATAGTAGATACATAGTCCCAATTATAGAGTCAGCTTTTAGCTTTTAGCTTTTCAGAATAGCGGAGACATTTTAATAAAAGGACTTTTATACTTTCTGTGGGGAGAAAAGAAAACAACTTAAAAAGATTATCTTGGGTGGGCTTTTACCTGACTTGGGCTTTTGGAATTATCAAACACAAATGGATTGAGAAACCATTGGGCCAACAATCTCTCTCTTTTGATGATGACAAAAAAACAAGTGATAAAAGTCTACACAGATAATTAAAGATAGGCAAGGCTCCCTCTTAATATGTGCTACTTTTTTTAATAAAAGGTTTTTCAGAGATCAAAGCACGAATGTAGGAACATCAAATCGACTTAAGATACCCTAAGAGACAGAGTATGTCATCTGTGTCATTAATCCCCTGCTTATATTTTAATTGTTGATTTATGTTCAAGTAACAGTAAGTATCCGTTAGCAGATATAAATTCATTATCTAGATCAGCAGTAAAGAAAATATATTCAGCAGCAAATAAGATTCAGCGAATATAATCAGCAGTAAATAAGTTTCAACAAATATGATCAGCAAGATTCAAATATAATCAACAACAAATATTAGTGAATATAATTAGTTTCATCAGTAGCAGATACAATTGTTCAGCAAGATTCAAATATAATCGGCAGTAAATATAATCAATTTCATCAGTAGCAGATATGATTGTTCTCCCCTTTTTTTGTCAATAGCAAAAGGTAAAGGAGTATAAGTCCAAAATGTAACAACTAGAAAAAGAGGAAGAAGCAAAAGAAGAAAAGAAGAAAGAAGGAAAGAAAAGCTGAAAATTTTCAAGAGGCTGAAAATTTTCTAAGTCTGCTAGCTACAGCCTAGCTATAGCGAATATACCTATTCGTTATAGCGAGAAATAGTCTAGTTATAGCGAGAGTGCTTTCTCGTTATAGCGAGTGCGGGCATCCCATATAAAAACTAGGGCGTAGCTTACCGTAGCACGCGTTGTAGCGAAGGCAGGGGTCTGGGACTGATACGAGCTCGCCGTAATGAGGGTTATGGCTCGCTATAGTGAGGGTTAGTCAGAAAAAGCGTGAAAAAAGAGGATTTGACTTATTAAAGCGCCCCAATACATTTCTTCTTCTTCCAACCGACTTAAGCTCCCTCTAAGACAGAGAAAAGGGCGAAGGAGAGAGAGTGAAGCCTAGAGGAGGAAGAAAGAACAAGAAAAGGTAAGATTTCTATGGCTTTTCTCTTAGCATGTTGTTTTTCTCTCCTTATCCTCTCTTCCTACAGTTTTGGTAATTAAAGTAGCCATGTTTTGAGCTTGGTTCAAAGGAGGGAGAGTAGAAAACCCCTCTTGAAGAAGACTAAGACTCACATATGCTTACTCCTTCCTTGCTTCCTTTCTTGAGAGCTTGAGAGAGGAAAGAGAGTTGGTGAATTTCTAGTGAGAGAAAGAACCCCTAGCTCTTACATGCTTGGTAGGGTTGCTAGAAGGAAATCCCTAGCTTTATGAATCAAGTGTTAAGAAAATAATTCTATATTTTTGTGTGTCTAGGCTCAAGAGAAACACTCCCATCTAGTGGTGATAGTGAAATCAATAAAGGAGGAGACAAATTGAAGGAGAAAGTTGTGATTAGCTAATAAGGTAGCTCTCTCCACCTTCTTTCATGCATAAGATGTATGCTTACATTGTCTTGCTTGTGTGTATGTATGTTTTGAACCATGAAAAGTATGCTAGCATGATGATGCCTCATGTATTTCAATGATGCTTTATGCGGTTTCTTGAGTTGCTTGAGTGTGGAAAAGCCAATAACCCTCTAACTATGGTGAGGATAAGCCAAAAACCTTCAAGTTAGTTGAGACAAAGTAAAGAGTCTCCTAAAAGTGAGGTTGACCCCCAAGAGTAAGGGTTGAGTCTAAGAACCTCTTAATGAATGGGTGAGGCTAGTCCAAAATCCACAAGGGAGTGGGTGAGGCTAGTCCATTTGCTTGACAAGTTCTTGTATGTTATGTATGACCTACTCACATGTTGAAAATGCTTTACTTATGTATGGCCAACTTAAATGTTGCAAATGCTTTCTTAAGATTTCACATGCTAATATGCCCATGCATACATTGTGAGACTTGTTTGCATGCTTTGTGTGTATGATTGAATAAGAGATGAGCTATTGAGATTCTTTGAATCTTACTCCTCCTATCCACCATCCCAACATGCTAGGTGGACCAAGCGAGGCAAGAGATGGGAGCCACCAAACTTGAAGCTCGAGAGATTAGTGAAGAATTGTAAAAGAGTTTCTTGTTTCTATTTTGTAGTTAAGTTAAGGGATGTAAATTAATGATGTACATGATGTAACACCTAGGAATACTTGTAAATGAATGTATTCAATGTATATATATATGAGAATCGAATCCATGGTGTATGATGTAGCAAGTGTGGCAATGAATGGTAAGATCTAGCATTCTCCCATGAGTGCATGTGTTGGTGTGGGAGAGTGAGTTTTATAAATCTGGGTTGTTAGACACTTGAACCATGTTTGATAGCATATATTAATAATTTTTCATGTGCTCATAGAGCCTTAGAGGTAGGAGAAGCCAAGTTGGGTCCCAATAGCCCTCATCTAACACATGAAAATGGTCATTTTGCACATGATGTCCAAGTCTGACCAAATGACCCCTTCTTGCCTTGAAATTTGGCATGTGACTAGCTCTTGTCTAGAGCTTTTTCGAAAGCTAAATATCAAGTTATTTGGAGGTCTATGGAATTTTCTATGATTTTTCAAAGTTGGTATCAGAAATTCGGATCTCCATAAACACTGTTCATTTGGTCAGATTGGAGAATTGTGTCATCGAGGGGCAAACGTAGTCCAATGGTTACAAAATTTTATAGGTAGAAACTAGATAGTCATAGTGACTGGTAGGACTTGAAGCACCTCATTTGAAGGTCTAGAGAGGAAGATATACAATTTCTAAGTTCCTGCCCAGTATCAGTCACCTTGCCAGACCCGAGGTACTATTCCATCGGTTTTCGGGAGTTTGGCTCAATGAACTAATCTAAAGATATTTTTCCTCTCTAGCTAACATCTACATATTTTCATAGTGATATCATTTGCAAGCATTGAATTTTTTTGGAATTAGTTAGGCATTTCTGAAGTCCATATCAGTAAACTGTGACAGTATCAGGAACCCCTCCGACCTGCAGATGATTTCATGTGTCAAACGCATTGTATGTGAGATTTTAAGACTTCTAAATATTTTTATTATGAAGTATACGTCCTAATATTTCTAGAATGACTGAGATCATATGTTTTTGATTTTTTTGTATTTAGTTATGAATTTTCAAACTCTACCCAGAAATGAGGCCAAGTATGGCCGAGATTGAACATGCATGATTCATACCACTTTTCGGTTTCCATGGGTTTCAAGCATGTTCTTGAGATTGAAATGAGTTGTAATGATGCAATGAAATATGAGGATGCATAGAATGAGCTCACTCGGTCCACATGACACTAAAGTGATTTTTGACCATGCCACATCGTTAAGAAAATGCATAAATGTAATGAGAAAGATCTCACTTTTTCTTTCGAGGTGCATATGAGCATGCAATGCATGATGCTAGAGAGCTAAAGATAATGGTGTTACACAAAAAAAAAATAATAATTATAGTATTATCATCATTGGCCAGGGAAATGAGGAAGACCTAAGAGATTACTTGCGTCGGCAGATGGTTTTTAACACTTTGAGGGAGTCCATGATAGCAGTGTCAATATCTTGAAGCCGATGATCGAGAACAGTAGCTTTAAGATTGACACTGGTCTTTGTAGCTTGGAGTTCCTTATGGACATCCTGAAGATGGTGAGAAAGAGGACCGTGTCTGCCAAAAGGCTCCTCATGGTTCCGAGGTTGGTGGTGAGATCTCCCATTTGATCAGAGATTTGATGAAGGTGTCCTTGAAGGTTTTGGAGAGAGGTGACAAACAGTTGATTAAACGAGGTCTGAGCTTCAAGGATACGGTGCAATAAAGCAAGGGAGTACGGAGATGAAGAGAAGGGTGGAGCTGAGGATGAGGGAGCAGCAGGATCAGGAGAGGGTGGAGCAGTGGTGAAAGTAGGAGTTTTGCCACGGGAATGTAGGGAGGGAGATGAGGCAGGGTGATGATCAAAGATAGCGGGAGAGGTAGGAGGCGAGGTTTGGGCGGGAGTGGTATCAAAAGTGTGGACCCAACGATTGTTAACAAGACTGTAGTGCATTAACCGAAAGGTAGCTTCAGTGTAGGTGGTGTCGACCAGAAGAGATGGATAGTGTTTGAGACTGACCTTGTGAGCTTTGAAAACTCGGGTAAGGAGCATGCCATAGGGAAGACTGGCAGAAGGATTTAAAATAGAAGTGGATTCAGCCATGAAGCGTAAAATTTAAGTGCCAATATCAATGGGCGTTTTGGTAACGAGGCAGTAGAGTAGGCAGACATCCCGTTTGTTGAGAGACTCTAAGGAACGGGACTGAGGTAGTAGGCAAGTGCTTATAATGTGAGCCATAATACGTCGCTCAAAACTCAATGCCAGTCCGTTGATTCGGCCAGAGGAAAGAAGATCAGGGCACTCAACTAAATAATCCCGGGCCTCCTCATAAGTAACAGGAAAGTTTTCTCCCCAAGTTTTCTGGAAAAAGTAAGCATTGCCTATGAAGGATAGACCCAAAAGCTTACCGAGTTTTTTCTTTGTAAGTAAGATATGTCATCCTTTGATGAAGGATACTAGGGATAAACTATCATTCATGATGGACAAATTGGCATAAAATAGCTGAACAAGATCTTCATATACTTCCTCCTGGATTTCTAATATTTTGTGCCATCCCATTTCCTCAAAGGGCTTTCTGATATCACAGTGAATGGACCGGAGTTTGGTCAATGAGATAGTTCTGCCGCAGGCAACATATTGTCGGCGAAAATTTGATTCATAGCATTTTTTTTTTCGGAGACAGGAAATCTTCGGCATCAGTGGAGTTGCCAGAATCAGAGGGAATGGCTTCAGGGGACTCACTGGAGGTCTGTGCTGGAGAGTCATGTTTCAATTTCTTTCCTTTCATCGAAGAGGAAGGTTTTAGGGTTCGTTTGGAGCGTCGAGCACCTGAGGTTTCAGATGGAGAAGGCTGAGAAGACGAGGTAGGAGAAGAGTCATCGAGAGAGTTATGGGATGGAGAGGGCTGGGAAGAAGGTTGTTTTACGGGTTCTGATTTGGAGGATTTAGTACGAATAGCCCTTTTGGAGCGGTGGGAATAGGTGGATACCGAAGTGAGGATGGTTGTTGAGGAGCATTCGCCGTTGAGGATGGATCGGATGCAGAGTCAGAGATGAGAATGCTTTGCGTCACCAGAGATTTGTGGGCAACCATCTTGGTGCAAGGCATTTTGAGACGTCGAATGAGGAAGACACTGTTGCATTCTGCTAGGGTTCAAGGAGGGTGAAGGACGATAGAATGGAGTGACTGAAGAGACGCTAATATAAGAAGAGGTGTGCACGGAAGAGCCTAATCCATCATGTCAGCGATTAATGCTGGGAGAGAGAAGGCTAAATTTTTTGACACCTGTGCCTTACACGCTACTTTTCATAATTTTGCAGAAGAAAGAGACTGTGATTTGAACATACAGACCATACGCCATAGTTTGATTGGAAGAGAAGACGATACAGTATTTTTGGCGCGAGACTTCATGGTCAATATATATTTGACTTTTTATGGCCTTAGAGATCTTGTCGACAAGATTTTTGATTTAGTCGACAAGGTTTTTTTTTAATGAAATATAGAATAGATAACCATATAAAGATTAATCATTGCTAATCATGCCTAATTGAGATCTTAATGTAGAAAATTTAGTTTCTAGTAGAGGTTTTGTAAAAATATCAGCAAGTTGCAAGTCAGTTTGTATGTATTTTACCTGGACATCTCCTTGCTATACATGATCTCTAATGAAGTGATGTTTAACTTTAATATGCTTGGTTCGAGAGTGATGTACTGGATTTTTGGTTAGGCAGATGGCACTGGTATTGTCACAGAATATTGGGATTTGCTTGTATAAAAGTGAAAAGTCCCCTAGTTGTTGTTTCATCCATAGGAGCTGAGAGCAACAGCTTCCTACTACCATATATTCTGCTTCGACAATTGATAAGGCAACTGAGCTTTATTTCTTACTGAACCAGGATACTAAGGCAGTTCCTAGGAATTGACAAGTACTTGTGGTGCTTTTTTGGTCATGTTTATCACCTGCAAAGTCAGCATTTACATATCCCACTAGTTCAAATATGTTAGATCTTGGGTACCACAAACCAAGACCTTGTGTTTCTACCAAGTATCTAAAAATTCTTTTTATAGCAATATAGTGGGATTCCTTAGGATTGGATTGAAATCTGGCACATTTACATACACTAAAAATAATGTTTGGTCTACTAGTAGTGAGATAAAGCAAGGATCCAATCATATCTCTATATAATTTTTTATCAACATTTTTACCTTTTTCATCATTGTCAAGGTTTGATGAGGGACACATTGGCGTACCCATGGCTTTTGCATTTTCAAAGCCATATTTCTTGATTAACTCCTTGGTGTATTTAGTTTGATTGATAAAGTTTTCTTCCCTTGTTTGCTTGATTTGCAGACCAAAGAAGAAGTTCATTTCTCCCATCATACTCATTTCAAATTCTCCTTGCATAAGCTTAGAAAATTCTTGACAGAGAAGTTCATTAGGACTACCGAATATAATATCATCCACATAAATTTGAACAAGTAGCAAATCATTATCGTGCTTTCTAATGAAAAGAATGGTGTCTATTTTCCCTCTAATAAACCCATTTTAAAGTAAAAAATTGCTCAACCTTTCATACCAAGCTCTAGGAGCTTGCTTTAACCCATAAAGAGCTTTTGAAAGTTTGTAGACATGATTGGGCAGATTTTCATCCTCAAAGCCAAGAGGTTGTTTGACAAAAACTTCTTAATGAATAAATCCATTCAAGAAAGCACTTTTAACATCCATTTGAAATAATTTAAATTTCATAAATGAAGCATAAGCAAGTAACATGCGTATGGATTCAAGTCTTGCAACTGGAGCATAAGTTTCATCAAAATCAATACCTTCCATTTGAGAGTATCCTTGGGCCACAAGTCTAGCTTTGTTTCTTATGACATTTCCTTGTTCATCGAGCTTATTTCGAAACACCCATCTTGTTCCTATCACTGAGGCATTTTCAGGAGGTTCCACCAAATTCCATACTTTATTTCTTTTAAACTGATTGAGTTCTTCTTCCATTGCAGCTATCCAGTCTTCATCCTTCAAGGCCTCTTCTATAGTTTTGGGTTCTATTTGAGAGAGAAGAGCCAAGTTGTTTTGTTTGAATGAAGCTCTGGTTCTAAGACCTTCATTGGGATTTCCAATTATGAACTGTATAGGATATGATGAGGAGTGTCTCCATTCTCGAGGAAGCTTCAAATCTGCACTGGGTGGATTAGTATTTACAACTTCAGGAAGATTTGAAGTTTCTCTTTTCCTGTATACATCTTGTTGACAAGGTATAGGATCTTGTTGACAAGATCTTTGACTGGACATTTCGTCAACTTCTTTGTCTTTCTTTTCTTCTTTGTTTTTATTTGTCTTTTCTTTCTGTCTCATATTCTGAGATTTGTTTAGACATTCTGCATTTTCCTCATCATCTGAATTAGAGGTTTTTTTAAAAGGAAGGTTAGAGTCATCAAAAACTACATGAATAGATTCTTCAACTACCAATGTTCTTTTGTTAAATACCCTATATGCCTTGCTAGTTGTTGAATATCTTAGGAAGATTCCTTCATCACTTCTAGCATCAAATTTTCCTAACATATCTTTACCATTATTATGTATAAAGTATTTGCATCCAAACGTATGAAAATAGCCTATGTTGGGCTTTCTTCCTTTCCATAGTTCATATGGAGTTTTCTTAACGATGGGTCTAATGAGACATCGATTCAAGATATAACAAGCAGTATTTATGACTTCAGCCTAAAAATATTTAGGAAGATCATTGTCAATCAACATGGTTCTAGCCATATCTTGCAAAGTACGATTTTTTCTTTCAACAACTCCATTTTGTTGTGGAGTCCTTGGAGTAGAAAAATTGTGAGTAAAACCATGTTCATTGCAGAAATTTTCAAAGAGTTTATTCTCAAATTCTCCACCATGATCACTTCTAATACTAGAGATTAAATGCCCTTGCTCTCTTTGAACCCTTTTGCAAAAAACCTCAAAGATCTTAAAAGCTTCATCTTTATGAGCTAAGAATGAAACCTAAGTGAATCTAGAGTAATCATCAATGATAACAAATGCATAACTTTTACCTCCAAAACTTCGAGTTTGAGAGGGACCAAAGAGATCCATGTGCAATAATTGAAGTGGCCTTGATGTAGAAACAAATTCCTTAGATTTGAAAGAGGATTTAGTTTGTTTGCCTAATTGGCATGCATCGCATACATGATCTTTTTGAAAATCCAGTTTAGGAAGTCCCTTCACAAGATCAAGTTTTGACAGTTTAGAAATCACATGCTGCTTGCATGTCCAAGTTTCTTATGTCAAGTCTAGGGATCATTGCAAATGGATGAAAGACACGTTATGTTCTTAGATATAGCATCCTTAGAGGTAAGAACATAAATGTTTTCAAACCTTTGTCCAACAAACAGAGCTTTGTTATCATTATCAGACACGATGCAATGAACTGATTTAAACTCAACTTTATACCCTTTGTCACACAGTTGACTAATACTAAGCAGATTATGTTTGAGACCAACAACAAGACATACATTATCAATGTAGCAATTTTCATTCAAGCCTATTTTTCCAAAGCCTATAATTTTATCTTTACCTCCATCTCCAAAGGTAACAGAACCACCATCTTTGTGAGTAAATGATTGGAATTTAGAGTAATCCCCTGTCATGTGTCGTGAATAACCACTGTCCAAGAACCAGTCATTCCTTGATATTTTTCTTGGGTACCTAAGAACCTAAGAACCTAAGAAAGTCTTGGTGAAAGAAAGATGAGAGAAATGCTCACAAGAGCTTCTTTTAAACCAACTCCTAAAGAGTAGATGAAGAGACATAAAAGCACTTAAATTCAACTCGAAGAATAATTTTCTGTTGTAGTATATGAGCCATTCTCCTTGGTATTGAATGCTTCAACTGAGGAGCCTCTTTTTTTTAATATGAAATTCGAGCCAGAAATTTGCTTTTGTTTCTTATGTTGCATTTTGGCACAAGAGATGAAAGATGTGAGTTGACTATAGCATATAGAATGAAAAATGAGCTCTTGTCCTTTCTTCATACAAAAGGCTCGACTTTGCAGAGAGTATGTAAAATAAGATATAGTATAAAATATTATAAATCATTTTAAAATTGATTCAATAATATGTAAATGGCCATAAGAACTGGCCGTATTCATTCTCATAATATATGAAATCTCAAAAGGATAATTCAGCTAAAACAAGATCTAGAAATGGAAGATTAGTTCGAGGAAAGGAAGCAATAAGCCTGTTATCTCAAACAACTTCAATGGTAAAATGTCATATCTTCAGAAGAAAAGATTGATAAGTGATTTGGAGACACTCATATCATAAATCCCCACAGACCATATCTTCTTAAACTCTCTAAGTTGCTGAGATCATTCTCAAAATTCAAGTGTCATTTCAGGCCTAGGAAGACAAATGGATTTACAACTCCTAGAAGAGAAAAATTCTTCAAGTGTGCATTCCTTACCAATCAGTAGAACTGCTTTCATAACTGTAATCCTTCGCAAAAAAGATGTCGGAGATTGTTTCGGGCAATCAAGTGAACTACATTTGTTAGTGCTTTTCTGTACGTCAAACAAAATTGAAATTCAAGTGTGATTAGGACACAAGAAAATTCAACCAAGCCAATCACAAAGGAGAGTCCTTCCATACCAATTGATTTAATCTTGACAGATTTCAATCTTCACTTCTGAATCATTCATGCCTTTATGTGGAAGTACCCTTCATTGAACTCTATGAAATCTGCACCGAAAAATATAGTACTAAACCTTTTGGCACCAGGGCAGTGCACATGTGAAGATGAAGTGATACATTTTCTGAAGTTGTAAGTAGAAAACAGTGAGATATGATCTAAATATGCAAGGAGAGAGTAATGCATTTCATTATGTGACCAAAATGAAATTGAAAGCTGCTTTTTTGTTTTGTTTTGGGCCTGTAAGGAACATATGATCTGATGCTAACCTGAAATTTAATAGCAATGGAAAGCACTTAAGCACTGCTATTCCTATGAGAGGTAATCCAATATAAACTGGTTGAAATTATAAAACAACGGACATAACATCTGTATATGGTCAAAGATCAACTTTAATCTCAAATAAAAATTTTTTTCTTGTTTGCACTAAGAAAACTATCATTCCTTTTAATAAAAAAAATCTATAAGAACAAATACCGCTCCTTGCATGCATACGGACATTAACATAATCCAATTAAAAAAGACTCAAAAACAATTCAGAGTAAGAAAAGGAATAGACAACGAATTTCAAACGATCATCAATTGCCACAATAAATGTAGGACTGACCAATGAGACCTTACATCCTGTTTCCGGTTAAAAATGGGAGCATCCATTTATTTGCTATTTCATGAAGTATCTTGACGCAACAACTGTCAATATGAGCTTATTGAACATACATACAAGGCCTTCTGGTAATGTTTCCATAGTGATGTCTTTGCAAAATGCTGTTTATTTATTTATATTTAATTGTCGGTAGCATAACTAGCAGAAAAATAAAATTAAAAAAACTTTAGATATGTGCTTTTTATTAGAAAATAAAGAAGTATAAAGAATTACTAGACATATAGGTGCAATGTAGAGAAGTATCTTCACAGCTATAAGAACCAGTGTTGATGTGCCTTGGCCCTTAGAAATTGTAGATTGTAGCTTTAGGAATCGCAATCTAATAGTGAAATCTCATCAATGAGAAAACTTGAGCCATTCTGATAAATCCAGAAAGGTATCAGTAGGAGCAGTGGTTGCAAAGCGAGAATCTTGCTCTGCCAAAGGACAAATTAAAAGCTCCTAAGTATGGAACAATTTAATTTTTACCCACAAAGGTGACATATTCTCGATAGAACTTTGTTTAGCTCTTCTTATAAATAATAATGAAAAAAATTTATGTTATCTGGCACAGTTAGACCTCATTTTCCTTCCTTGATTGCTTCTGTCAAAGTTATTTACTATCAGAAGTGCCCTTTTAATGACCCCTGAGTTCTGCACAGAAAAATAGAGGAGATAACGTTCAGCACCAGGGTAGTGACATGGTGAATTAAGCAACACATGTTCTGAAAATTTAAGAAGAGATGATGCATTTTATAGTTTGATAAGCTTTGAATATGTAAATTCATTTCATCGTGACCAAAACAATAGTGAAAGCATTTTTCCTTTGTTTACCACTAAGGAACATATATATGAAATGGAATTGACTAAACTTTTAATGGAATTGAAATGCATCTACTGACAATTCAGGAAGCTTAAACCAATGGGAGAAATATCACAATCGCATACAATAAATTAGTCAAAGGAACTAACCTAACGGTGGTAGTAGCTCCATCAAACCACTGCTCCATCGTGTAGAATCTGATACTCCTACCCATGAGTCAAAGATGCCTTTTATTAGAGAATGAGGAGATGCTGTCAGATAAAGCATAGAAAATTACCAGACATACATATGTGGGTGTAATCTAGAGGAAGTACCTTTTGGAGCCATAAGAGCTAGTTTCCACATCTTATTTCAATATTCGTCAATCTGTACATAAAGGATATGTGAAATTTTAGGCCAGTCTTGTCATGTTTCCCTTTGGCATCTCTGCTTAAGCAATGGACAATTGAAACCAATTTGTAAATGAGAAAGGGATCTAGGTAAACCTTCCTCTGGCATGGCTTCGAGACTGAGTCTAGGGCATTTGAAAAAAGATAAGGATCTAAGCGAATGGAGGTGGAGAAGACCCCTGTAGTTTATTGTTTTTAAATTTAAGCAATCTTGAAAAGAAAGAGAGTGAACATTGGGTGGTAGCAATCCCTCCCCAGGGAAGGACTCCACATCTTCAAAATCATCACCAACTTTAAGTTCTTCCAAAGAGAGGAGCTCATGCAAACCCCAATCCTTGCAGGAAGCAATGAGTTTGTGGCAATTTCCGATTGAAAGACGATGTAGGTTGGAAAGCAAACCTCCCTGGGGAAGTGATTCCATCTCTGGACAATCTGTTAATGTCAGGTCATGAAGAGGTGGAAGTACATCTGTCAAGTTCCATGTTGGCATGTCTTTTAGTGAAATCTACTTACAACTCCCTAAATATAGCTTTTCCATGGTGGAGGCCTTGGGAAGTGAAGCCGCAAGATTTTCGCACTTTCAAATATCTAACGTTTTTAAAGAAGGAAGGTGCTGAGGCAGAGACTTTGTCAACTTGGGACAATTCCATATATAAAGCTCTTGAAGGCAGGGGAAACTGTAGCCTTCACAACATATATTCCATGCTTTCCATTCTTTCATCCACCGAAATCTTAAATATGAAAGGGATCTGAATGTAGCACTTGAGGAGTCATTCCTAAAAAACTCTTGACCAATCATCTTTATTCCATGAAATCCTTCAATGTCAAGTTTCTCAAGGAATGGGAGTTGCCCAAGCGGTGGCAAGTTGATACAGTATGTACAGTTCAACAAATATAAAGACACTAAATTGGGCAAATGAGAACCACCAAACCAACTCAGAAATCTAGTGCCCACATAGCCTTTTACAGTGAGCTCTTTCACGTTACAATTTGGCTGGAATTCCCCCAATATGTGCTCTTGGTGTTGTGACATTTCACAACTTTCCTTCAGTCCCCAATACAACTTCAATTTTTCCAAATGCTTCTCTTTCAATTTGGTCTCTCTAGCATTCATAGGATCAGTTACGTTGTTCAGATCTGAAATAACTAGTGGACCCTTCAAATGGTTTAGGGCTCCTAATTCTTTTCAATCAGCTCCTCTATTCTTTCCCACAACAAATTGAGTCATTGTTTGTAGATGCTTTAACTTTTCCATATGTTTGGGCATCTTCTTTATGCCATTATCTTCCAAGTGAAGATGACGCAAGTTGACAAGTTTGTGAAAATCTGATGGTAACTTAGTCAAGCGACTGCAACCATTTAATTTCAATGTTTGTAGATTAATCAACAAACACATTGTATCTGGCAATTTTTCAATTTTAGTATGAGAAAGATTCAGATATTGTAAGTGCTTTAAATTGCTAATATCATTTGTCAAATTTTTGACCTCTCGATTTCCACTTAAAGATAATACCCGCATATACTTGAGACGAGCAAGTCTGGATAACATATTAGCTTCTACGTCAAAAGTGATGAGATCATTATTCACCTGGAGGAAGCTACGTACTTGGTGGCACATGAAAATATCCTCGAAGTTTTTAAATTTTCCATAATCATTGGCCAGGTATGAAAAGTAATGAGTCTTTGTTGGAATATCTTACACCCGATCACCCTCTAGCCGCAAACAAAACTCTCCTATCACAGATTTTGCCAAATCATTCAAAAGGTCATGCATAATGAAGTAATCACCACCACCATCTTTTGATGGCTCAAAAAATGACCTAGACTCTAGATCATTGAAAATTTCATTGCCCACTTCTTCAATGCTTTCACTTGTCCGACTAGAATGCAATAAACCTTCTGCCATCCATAATTGAATTAAGACATCCTTCTTTATCATGTAATCTTTAGGAAAGATAGAACAATAAGCAAAACAACGCTTGAGATTTGAAGGTAGATAATGGTAGCTCAACCTTAAAGATGGGATTACATTGCTATCGTCCTCCGATAAATGCCAAATATCACTTTCCAAAATCTTAACCCAATCTCAAGTAGATAGTTTTGTGTATAACAAACTTCCCAATGTTTTTATTGCTAAAGGAAATCCTCCACTCTTATCAATAATTTTTCTACCGATTGATTCAAAATTTGGATCAGTGGAATGGTGTTGGTCTTTAAGTGCATGTTTTGCAAATAACTTCCAACAATCATCATATTGTAATGGCTTCAAAAGATATATATAGGTAGAGTGCACGACTTCTGCTACCTTTTTATTGCGGGTTGTTATGACAATCTTACTTCCTGGAGCTCCATATTTGAAAGGAGTTTGGAAGTGCTCCCACTTTGAGCGATCCTTATTCCACACATCATTAAGAACAAGAAAAAATTTCTTACCCATTAATTGCTCCTTTAATTTCAGATCATGTGGTTTTTTTGTTTCACTACCAAGTGCTTCTGTTTTTCTTGTTTCCCCTTCAAGTACTTGAAGAATAAACTTTGTAGCTTGAACAACATCAAATTCTTCTGAAATACACACCCAAGCTTTGGGTTGAAATTGATCCTTCATCCTTTTGTCTTCATATACAAGGCGCGCAAGGGTTGTCTTACCCATCCCACCCATACCCACGATGGCAATCACATCCACAGGCAACTGATTCTCCCCCAGGTTGCATGATAATAAAATCTCCACTATCTTCTCTTTGTCATCATCTCTACCATACATATTAGATTCATCTATAAAAGATGTTGTTGGCAATCTTTTGAGCACTTTCCTACTCACTCCCACTTGAGTGCCAGCACCAGGGCTTTCCTTCAATCCTAGTATCTCATTTTGCTTTGTAAGATATTCTAGGCTATCAAGCACTTCTATGATTGTAAAACCCGACGTGCATGAATCTGTATGGGAATGGAGGGAAGTTGACTTTTCAAAGAATATTGTGCAGCTGCCACATACTGATCTTCACCCTCCTACAAATTACTGATATATCCTTCCTTATAATTACTTTTAGCTGGGCTTTTCGGTCATTTATCATTCAGACTTCTGTAGCATATATCCTTTCCAGCTAAGAAAATCACAGAAGCAGACAGAGGCTCTGCATCTTCATCCCTGTTCGTTGGACGCTGCTGGACGCTACTGGACGCTGCCCTTCTGCTTCTTCGAGCTGTGAGTTATCTCCAGTTTAGTTGCTTCATTCAAGTCGCATAAAACCTGCATGCTGAACGAGGCTGGTACTGATCAAAAACTGCAGTTTATTTCTCCTCTGTTCAGCGCTACTTTGCTGTCCCTGTTCGAGTTGATGCTGCTAGTGCTTGCTCCTTGAATTTTGTTAAGTTTTTGCTGCTGGTTGCTGGTGAAATTATGCCAGAAGATTAATCTCCCAGGTCTGAAATTTTTGCTATATGAATTTCTTTTGCTGGGTTCATCTTCTCCCCTCTGCTTATGCCATTTTGTTTCTACTGGTTCGCCTTCTTGCAGTCCTCTTCCTCTTTGTTTAAGCTGAGCTTCGTGGCTGTGTATGTGTGGCAGGAGAGCAACGCTATATAGTGTTTTTGGGCCTGGAATTTTTGAGGTATGTGTTGCTTTTTTTGGTCCCCTCTTCATGCGTCTCCCTCCTCTGTTTTCCTAACTTTGTGATGCGTTTTCTGGTGAGTGGCCAGCTAAGGGAGGTGCTGCGCAAAAGACAAAAAGTGGTGCAGTGATTTTAGTTGCAATAAGTCTGACTTCCTTCATGCTAAATCGTATACCCACTTTTCTACACACTAATTTCTCTCAATTTCTGCATATATATTTCCTAATTTAAGACACAATTTCATTGTGCCTCTTCTTACTTGTCAAATTCTATTTATGCAGAACAAGCTTCCCTTTAACGTGTGGCTGCAGATTGAAGGTAGTATGCGTTTCCTTTAATTCTGGGTTTTGAGTCTAGCTCCTAAGTGGAACTAGCGAGAAAATGGTACAATATATGTATATTGTATGAGCATGAAAGGCGTAAAATTTAGTAGAGGAATAATTTTTTTAAAACAAGATAAGTTCTGTATGAGATCATTGGAATGATTCACCCTCTAAAATCTGATAAACGGGTATTGTAGGGAATTCAGGAGATTAAGGCATAGCTGAGAAAGGGTCAGGGAAATTCTATAAAATCTTGGAAGGTGAGTAAGAAATGCGGACCGTGAGTATCGAGAAATTATTATTTTGTTACTAAGTTTCCTTGCAGTGTTCAAAAATTTAGTGATTTATTTATGGAGATACATATTTAAATGTTTTGTCATATGCATGTTTACCAAAAATCGATTCGAACGTGAAATTTTGCAAATTGCCAGATGTTTGAATTAGTTGGAAATTTTACTATGAAACCGATCTGGAAGGTACTTTGTCTGAAATGTTAATTGGAGGAAATGTATTGTTTTATGAAGTTATTTACTCAAAACCCTATAGCTAACAGTAGTAGATGTTAGCCCTGGTGCACCATGATTTGTACCTCAGCTAGCAGGGGTGGTGCTAACCCCGTGTGTAGGCCACCACACGTGGAGTTATATTATTTTCGCAAGCTAAATGCTTTGCGTCTGTAGTAATTTTTCCTCGCAAGCTGTGTGCTCTGCGTCTATTTAAATTGGTTCTGCTTAGATACTTTCAGTGTATTTTAAGAAGGAATTTGCATAAAGCATGTTTTAAGCAGTATATCTATAAATATGTACATATATATTTGTGACCCTACCTTTGTTTTAAAAAAAGGTTTGCATTGCTTATTCATTGAGTATCAAACTCATTTTTTTTAAATATGTTTTTTTTTTCAAATAGTAGTGCGGACCCTAGTCTACCTTCAGCAGCTTTTTAGTTGTCGATCTCTTGATTACTTCTTTTGACGAGCCTGCAGTTGCTCATGTGGGTGTATTTTGTTTGTATATGTATTTGGTTTTGAACTTTGTAAAGTTGGCTCCACTGAATCTTAACTAGGGTATCCCCACCTCCCGGATATTTCTTTTGGTCTGAATGGATATGGGTTATTCCTTTTGGATGTACTGTGTTGGCTGACAATTTGTAAAAACGTCGGGAGGTCTAAGTTTTAGAGGAGACTCTGCCGAAATTTCTACAAATGCTCTTTAAAATGATTCACACATGGTATCCATACTCATTCCCTTTATTTTTCCACTTCTGCGTCAACGTACTTAAATTGTGGGGTGTGACAATGATCCTTGATTCAATTTCTATGTCAAATAGATTTTGACGAGCAAAAGCAGTAAACAAGCCTCGTACCTTTTGGGTAGCGGTATGCAATTCAGCATCCAGCTTCTGTCTTGATTCCTCCGTAGCAATCTCATCTAACAGATCCTCTGCCTTATAGACTTCGTCTTTGAGCTCATCAAGCCACTGCTTCACATTAGGATTTTTATACTGCCTTTCCTCTGCATCTTGAATAATTTGGTTTATAGAAATAAGGATAATGCGAAGTTTTTTCAGCAAGCCATCCTTGAGTTTTCTGCCGCGGAAGTAGTCAAGTATGTCACGAGAAGCCAATCTCTCAAACGCCACCTGAAGGGAAGAGGAGAGAAACGCTCCAGCCACCAACTCTGCCATGATGTTCTCTATATGTAAACAAAAGGGTGAGGAAGAAAACTTCAGAAAGATGGAAGAAGAAATTGTGGGATGTTGATGCTTCACGTTGTGGTTGAGGGATAGATAAAAGGCTCACTTTATTGGTTGGTTCTTGGCAATTACTGTGAAATGGAGATCCGAGTTCCAATTATGTGATAATGTTCAAGTGATGCAAATGGATTCCAATTATGCTTCACTTTTCCAAATTGAATGTTGATTTGCTTGTCGGGAATATGAATAAATCTTTACTTAAGATTTGGGTTGATTTGTTTGTCGGGTATCTTAATAATTCTTTACTTAACCCAACTTTTACTGTTTATCTCTTTCTTTTTTTATCATCATTATCTACCACTGCAACAATCCTGGACTGGGATATGTCAGTTGATTTTACCTTGAAACTTTGCCTCCGTGAGTCCCACTTACTGCAATTATTGTCGTTGAAATTGAAAATTTTCACTTGCTTTAGTTTCTGCACAAATTTGGTCACCATGACAAATACGCAGCCAAAAAAAAAAATGTACAAAGAAGCTATATATAAATACGAATTTGATTATTTAAAATTTGACAGTGAAATTATGCAGATGTTAGCAGACTGAATTTTTTTGTTTTACCAAAGACTAAAGAATTTAATGGATGAAATATGGGTTTTGATATGAAAAGCAGAAATTTCAGGCTTCAATCCAATAACCATAAAGCAACCTCAAACTAATATCTTCCCCTTCACATTATACATAACAAGTTAAAAATTTTATAATGTGAATTAGATCACAATAAAGTACTAATGCTGACAAGTAAGGTTGCAAATGAACTGAATTGTTCAAAAATTATTCAGATTTAGTTCATTAAAACTCAAATTGGGCACGGCTTGGTTCATTTATTACATTAACCAATTTGATCAACAAATTAAGAAACTTCAGTTAAACAATTCGCACTTGAAAATTTAATGATCAGTCTTTAAGCTTGCAAGCAGCTCGATTAGTAATAAATTAGTTTGGTAGGAAAGGATGAAAGACTTTTGAAAAGCAAAATAAGCAATGAGCCAATGACTAATTTTTTCCTCTCTCTTGCTTTTTTTTTTTTAAGGACAAAACTTAAATAAAATTCTTCGTACCCTTAAGTTCATTAACATTATTCAAAATTACATCGCTCATAATTAAATAAGTCAAAAACAAATAATCTCACATCAAATTTCTGCATATGCGAACAGAAGATATAGAGCACCGAAGAAGGAAGAAATATTCAGTAAAGACGAAAGATGAATTTCTAAGCTTTTTATGCTTATACTTGTGGGAAGTGATAAATGAAAGGTCTTCCTGGTTGTTTCCACGCAATTACTCTGAATCTGAGGTCTAGTGATCAAACTGGATTTGCTTTTTCGAATGTTTGGCTTTTTCTTTATGGTCACATCTACAGTAGTTCTTTCTAGGTCAAAAAATGTTTTTTTTTTTTAAAATCTTTTTATGTTGTTATTAATGCATTCATTTTCTTTTTCATTTATTTTTTTTCTTTTATTTTTCAGAAGAGAAACATTTGTTGGCTTCTGATTTCCTATCTTGGTTTTATCAATGAACTTGGCTGCCCCATGAAGGATTCTATTTGTGACAGCGGAACAAGTGTTTACAATATCTGTTTCTTAGCAACTCTGGTCGATATCACTATCAAAATTTTGATTTTTTGTCCACAGTTGATATATCAAAATCCAAAAAAGTATGTGTTCTTTTTTTTTTCCCCTCAATATAGAGAGAGTACAATCAAATTTTTTATAATTTTTTTTCTTTTTTAAAACCTACACTTCTGAAAAAAACTGATCACCAGTTTTTAAATTCAAATTAACTAACTAAATATTAATTAATTAATTGAATTTCATCAAATTACTATATCATGGATTAGTTCATAATTAACGGTCCAATATTTTAACAAGTTCCATGTGAAAGTATCCTTGAAATAATTCGACCATCGCTTCAAAATGTGTTTAAAAATTGACTATACAAGGAAGATGTTGAGCAAACAAGAGAAGGGAGTGAAATTTACATGATTCACAAGATTGGAAGCTGCAATGAAAGTGCAACTTACAACGAGAAATTTCTTAGAAGTTCTTCTATACGCCTTGAAAATTCATTGTACAATGGTATTAAAGTATATGAAACACTATAAATATCATATTATGCATTATATATATATTCGGTACTCATATTAAATATAATAAAATGCTTTAAATTATATTTAAACACTATAGTAATAGTATGAAAAGAGATGCCCTTCTTTTGTCACTTTTTCTTTTTCCACGTTAGTCTTTCCACACGCAACTTTAAGACCATTGCAAGAAAATAATTGGGAACCCAAAGACGATTGTCTTTAGGAGTGGGCACGGGCTGCCCAATTTTAATTTTGGGACAAAAAATGTGTCTCAGGCTGAGTTGGGACAATCAGGTCATGGGGCAATCTTTTTTTTAAAAAAATTAATTTTAAAAATTTATATTTATATTTTTATTCAATTATTTTGGATATATAACTATTTTTTGAACATGTATTTTTAAAATTTATGTAGTGGATATGAAAAAATATGAATTCAAAGGAGAAAATAAAAAAAATATAAATATAGTAGTTAAAACTTGAAAAAATATATTTTTTTAATTTTATTTTTTTACATGAATATGATAATTATATTTAGGAGAGCCTTGACATAAATCTTGACCCCTCTAATTATTTATAATTTATAAAATATGTTTAAAAATTTTTAACTAGAATTATAAAAAGACTTTTAAAAAAAAATTCATCTGGACTTGAGGTAGTATCCCGACCTAATCTTGTTTCAATTTTTTTTTTAAATTTTCTTAAACTCAATAGTGCTCAGGCCGAGTTGGACCAACCAGGTCGGGCCAACTCTGCCCACCTCTAATTGTCTTTGTTAGCTTTCATGCACTTATTCACTTTATTGTTTTCCCACTTAACTCTAAGACCATTGGGAACAAACAATTATTCCATTATGGATTAGGTAGGGTGGTCCAAGCACATTAAATTTAAATCAATTTTGTAACTTTTTTAACATGTAATTTGTACTAATTAAAAGTAACTTATAATAAATCAATAATAACGAGGTAAGTGAAGTAAAAGAGTTTCATATTATACATAACAAGTTAAAAATTTTATAGCGTGACTTAGATCGCAATAAAGTAATAATGCTGAGAAGTAGAATTATACATGAACTGAATTGTTCATAAATTATTCAGATTTAGTACATTAAAAGTGTACATTTTACTTGGTTCATTTATTATATAAACAGGATTGACCAATATATTAAGCACATATAGTTAAATAAGTCGAACTTAAAAATTTAATGACACTTCTCTAAACTCGTGAATAACTCGGTTAGTAATAAAGTATTATTTAATATTATATTCATATATAAATTATTTTTTTTATAAACAAAAAAAATTAAATTAACATAACAAAAAGTACGTGAAGTTGGCACTCTTCACGAGAGGCCAAAAACGAAGACACATGACAACTGGAAGGCAAAATTCATTAAGCTCCACTGCAAATAGTGCAAAATTAATTTTGGTGTCTTTATCTAATATGAAATCCTTTTTTAAAAAAGGTGATTACTTAATAGTTATAAACTATTTATTACATCATTTTTTATTATTTTATTAATCAAGTAATATTTTAATTTTTAAAAAAGTACGTACAGCTTCTAACACTGCCAATATTTTCTGTATGCAGAGAGAAGATAATGGGCAGCAAAGTTCAATTCACAAGCTCAAGAAAATTCAGTAGGAATGAAGAGGAATTAGACGAAAGGTTGGTTCCGCGCAATTACTGTGAAATCCCACTTTCTGAGTTCAATAATGTGAAGCTGCTTCGTCATCTATTTGTTTGGCATCTTTTGTATAAATGGACAAACATCACACTGTACACCCAACTTTTCTTTTTCCTTTTGGTGGGGGAAGGATGGAAGACTTTTGAAAAGCAAGAGAAGCAACGAGCCAACGGTTAGTTTTTCTTTTCTTTTCTTTTCTTTTTGTTCTATGTTCTCTTTTTCTTCTCTAGTTTTTTTTTTTTTTGGTTTGGCTTTTTGGTGGACAAACATCACACTGTGCACCCAGCTTCTCTTTTTCTTTTTGGTGGGGAAGAACGGAAGACTTTTTAAGTTCATTTAGCATTTTTTAGAATTACATCCCTCAATGAGTCAAATCAAATAATCTCACATGAAATTTCTTAACTAGTACAATAATAAGTTGAAGCTCTGGAATTAAAAAAAAATCCCCCGAGATAGGGTTTACATAGGGTTTAGATGATTTCAATTGTAATAATTCATAACCCCACCAGCATAATGAAAAACTAGAGACTATTATGTGATTTGTGATTTAATACACTTTCACAAGTTTATGTCTTACCTACGCTTCTTTACGGCCAAACTGTAAGAAGTATCTATCTCGTATCTCCTAATCCCAGCGTGGATGCTTATTTTTCACTGGATGAGAAAATTGAGTTACTTGAAATGTGCGCAATTAACTTGAACACCACTTGACTGCAATATTTAAAAAAAAAAAAATCATGCTTGAACTTTAAAAATGTGACATTCATGTCAATAAATTGCAAAAGCCACTTTAAGGGTGAATGAGAGTAATGCTCCACTGGCAAACTTTCTAGCTATGGTTTTTCTTTTTTTATCCAAGTAGAGGATATTGAGCAGAACAAATGAAGTGAGTGAAAGCCTAAGAACTGCTCTGTTAGATGGAAGTGAAATCCTCTTTGAAGTGTATCTAGTGTCTAACAGAGCATTTCTGCGGGTTCTTTGATGCTTCGTAAATGACAAAAATGTCGGTCATCTCTCTTGGCTAAATGCGAAGCATAATCAATTTCAGCCACTTTATTTTTGTTTTGATCAGGTGCTGACCGAATCGATTTATACAAACGTCAAATATTTCATCTTTCCAGCCTGATCAAAGACGTTTCTTAATGCTGAAATTATGAGATTCATGGAGAAACTCCTTACTTAAATCCTAACTTTCTGCCCTTTCATTTTGATATTTCTTCTTCTGTTGATTTCAACTTGTTTTTCACATACATGTCAAGCTGAATGTAATAGTCATTACTCCAAAATACATGTATGTATGTACGTACACATACGCGTCATTGGCCAGTAAGAACCTAAAAGGTTTTTGACAGTAAACAACACAAAAAACGACACAAGCTTCAACTAAGTTGTTATGATTAAGATAAAACCTGTGAGGACACGATTTCTTGGCACATATGCCTATCAAGAACTCGGACAGTTGTCGATCCACGAGAGCACACAAACATCCGACTCAAATTAGGTAACAAAACTAGCAACCAATATTGAATGCAATATCAGAACTTTCTAATTTATAACATATTTTGAATGCACCATCCTAGCCTTCAAACCCCTCAAAAGCTTTTTAGACTTAAACCAATGCAAAGCATAAATTTGCATTGAAAATTAATCATTGAGAATTGAGTTGAAGATGGACTAAACTCTGATCTTGTGAAGGAGACCAGTTGAGCCGAAAATTTAAATTATTATGAAAACAAATATGGCTTGTTGTATCTTTCTTGTGTTGACCCTAAAGTTTTGATATAATTTTAAATTATTTTGATGATAATAAAACTTCTAAGTAAAATTTATAAAATACTAAGTTTAAAATAATTGAATTTTGTTATTGCTAATTGTATTGATCTAGGTCATTAAATTTATTTTTAATAGGCAATAACAATTATTTAAGAGAAACAAAATACATTAAAATGAAGCCATTTATTGAAAACTTAAGAAAAGCAAATAAGAAGTGTACCATTTATTTATAGGAAAGCTTGAAAAGTTCTGTGCACATTTCTATCACTGCACTTCTATATTGTAAAAGCATTAAGAAAAAGAAAATTAGTCAAGAAGAAAAGCCCGATGAATGTTTTATGTTGTAGTTCTTATTTTTAGTTCAAAAGTTCTTTCATCTTCTTAATGCTATAGCAGATCACGTAAGAAGCAAAAGAAGAGAAAGGGTGCTTGCTTGATATAAAGAGAAAACATAAAATGAGGATTGGAAAAGCCAAATATGTTGCAGAACTTTGCAAAAGCTTTGTGCAGAGAAAAAGCTTTGTACAGAAATTTTTAAAAAGTGCAGAAAGTATTTCTTTAAAACCTCGATTGCAGTGTTTTAGCTTAAGGAAACTCTAAATAAAGAAAGAGGTTCTGTTCGTTGAAGCAACTCTCTCTCTCTCTGAGACAAAATTGAAGACTTGCAAGATCAAACTTTCAGCCTCTTTGCTACCTCTTGAGCCCTCAACATCAAAAAATTAGAGAAATACTACAAAATAGAAATGTTGCAACAATAAAAGAAAAGCAAATTTCGGTGTTTGGAGGAAAAGAAGAATTTTTTGCAATTGAGTGAATTGTTATGATTGCGTTTTAAGGAATACATTGAATACTTTCTTTGGGAGGGATCTGCTAGTGTTTTGGTGTTTTGAGGAATTGCTTTTGTTCAATAAATACTATCGAGATATTATAAAGTATGATATATTTTTAACTTTTTTTCTATTTTTATTACCTTTATTTTTGTTTGCATTCTTAGGTCATACTTCCATGTATGTATACTACTATGATATTAAATTTTTCATATTATGATATGCAATGTGTATTATTTTATCAAAATGGCATGTGGACTTAAAGCGTTCTTTTTGGAAATTAAAAAGGTGATAAGTTTGCCTCGAATGTTTTTATGATATCACTCAAGAGTTTTATACATTTAAAATGCTAGATTTTCAATTGTCGAATCTTATTGCAAAATAATTTGTTTAAGAGATTTTGGTGTATGATCTCTATTCATTATATGATATTATATATATATATATATATATATATATAAGGTAGGATTGTGCAAAATACTAATTGCTAATAGTAGTCCTATTAACCCTTTGTGCACCCTAGATGTCACCACATGATTTCTATGATTGCGCATCATAATGGTACTAAGTTAAATGTTCTTTAATGGTTCATAGGTCAAGCACTCATGTACAAATATTTGGTTATTTACTCTTATTGATTGTGTGCACATATCTAGATATGTGATTATTTACCCTCATTGGCTATATGTTCATGTTAGTACCTATGTTAAAAGTTAGAATTCCACATGGACCTTCTTATTGAATTTTTTTATAACAATCATTTTTTGTTTAGCATTAACTTTCAAATATTTGAATTTGATTTTTACTTCTTTAATCTATTTTCATTATTTTCATAATTATTTCTTATTAATTGTTCATCTTGATTATAATATCATATGCCTATATGTTACTTGTATTTTATTTCATTAATAATATAGTCAATTAATTTTTAATTAACTCAAAAATCTTTAACTTTTGAATTTGTGTTACTCAATTCTTACCTCTTTCTATTTGAAGATCTACGAATTAAAATTTTTATAAAAACTATTGCATGCTTTTCCATATTTAAAAGTTTTTGTTATTTATTATTTTGTTAAAACATATTTTCATTTAGAAAAATTCTGCACCTCTTTGTCTCTCTAATTATTATTCTTTTTTTCCTACTTATTGAGTATTATGACTCATTCCATTATTTATATTTGTAAATAGGAAAATTGTGTCCATTACTTCTCCTTTCTAATTCAGGAGAGTTAATAGCTAAGAGCTAGCAGTTGGTTTATATGGTATCAATGGATTGTTGTCTTTATATGTGTATATTTATTTGTATTTTAAAGTTCGCTCCACAATTTACATGCAAGATCCTTACCCTATTATATATGCTTTGTAATTGATTTTAAAGTTAAGAACAAAGCTCTCTTGATAACATTGACTAGTTTAATATTGTAGGTAAATTCAGAATATCTGATTTGTCAAGGACACTTTGTTGAATTTTAAACAATAAGTCAATATAATTTGATATGTTTATGGCAAGTTGAATAAGATTGAAATACATAGGAGTGAAAGGAGTATTGGAATTATGTTCAATTTGAAATTGCCTTTATTGAATTTAACCATGAATAGAAAGTTATATTAGGATTTGTAAATGGTCAAGCTTATGGATACAAGGTCTCCTCATATTTTGTGTTGGTTATGTCTTTATTTTGAGGTGTGACAATAATAGTAATGATAATTTAGAAAAGTTTGATCATGAAAGGATATTTTTAGGATACTCAATAACTAGCAAGGCATATAAAGTTAATAACAAAAGAAAACTAGTTGTTGAAAATTTTATGCATGTGGCATTTGATGAAACAAGTTAATCCCTCTGGTTTCATATATAAGAAACTTTTCTGAGACTTAATTTAGTCTAAAATATAAGAAACAAACCACTAATATCTGGTATATTAATTATAGTATTCCAGTTATACCCTCTATTAAATAAGCCCTTCAAATTATAAATAGTAACTATCATTAATTTTAAGGAGAAAGTGCACACATTAAATATGAGCATTCTTGAAAAATAATTTTATTTGGGACAACATTAAGAAGATTAATTGCTTTTAACTAATTTTCTTAATTTTCTTGAGTTATTGTTTCTTATATATGAGATCGAAGAGAGTATACTAAACCCTAATAATGATTAAAATGCAAAACAAAATGACAAGACAAAAATGTTAGTTCTAGAAAATATCAAAGAAGTCAAAAAAAATCTAAAATATCTAAAACAAATATCAAGTCAACAAGATCTCAAGATCTTAGATTGAGTCAACAAGGTCCCAAATCAAGTCAACTAGATATTCTAGGATAAACTCCAACAAATACTACAGTAATAGAAAAGGACAAGAAACTGCTATAGAAAGATTAGAAGATTTTGTTCAAAGATTAAGTCAACAAGATCTTACACCCTGACAACAAGATATTCCAAAACATATTTCAACAGAAGTACTAAGTCTAGTAAACATAAAGGAAACTGAGGCAACAACTTAGGGATGCCCAAAACATATATAAAACTTTCAAGAGAGTGGAGGCACTCCTTCTCATACCAAATGTAGTACATCTTTGAGATCAAATTGAAGGATTAAGATATAAGCATTTATGCTTTAAATTGCTATACCTTTATGCTCTTTTACTTTATCCTTTCTTTTATGTTATTTGATATGCTATCTTATCTTTATGTTGTCAAAGAACAGAGGAAATTGAAGCAAAAAGGCAATTCTCAAGAATGAGGTAAAGGAAGAGAACACATCCAATCCTTAAGAAAGAGTTCCATGAAATTCTCTAAACTTAGCTCTAATATTTAATTATTGCTACATATATGTGCACTTGGTATTTTTTGAAAAATTTTTAAGTATACATATAAGAAAAACTTTAAAGTATATGTAAGGAAGAGTTAGAAGCTCACACTACCTTAGATAAGGGGAGTATAACATTTTCTTTTACCTTATCCTTTTAAAAATTTCATGAAAAATATGTTTTGAATTGATTATGAGTTGATACCTTGTTTTGAACTCTTACATTGTAAAGACTGGACGTCCATTTTTCTTTAACCAGAGTTGAATATTCAAACTGCCACGTAGCACTACTTTTCTTCCCTTTTTGCCATTTGTCTGATCTCCCATATATGCCCCCTTGTATCCACTTTAAGTTTGGTTTTTACATCATTTACCACCCAAGCTTCTGCTACACATATCCTTTCAACCAGAGAAAACTGCAGAAGCATATAAGAGGCTCTGTATCTCCATTTCTGTTCACTGTATGTTACTTCCTTTTGGTTCTTCGTTGCTGTGCGAGTCATTCCTTACTGCCATGTCCATTTGAGTTGCTCCATTTCAACCGCATTAAATCATGTAAACGCATCCCTCAGACCTGCTGCATGATATTTCCTCATTTGAATTCTATTTTAATACTCTTCTCCCTTCTTTAGTTTGGCGTTGCTGTGTGTTTCCTCTTTTCTGTAAGAAGCGTGCTGGACGAAGTGTGGTGCTGGTCAAGAAAAATCCTTTCCCCAGGTCTAGAATTTCTGCCGTGTGTATTGCTTCTTCTGGTCTCATCTTTACAGCGTCTCCCTCCCCTGTTTTCCTAATTCTGGAACGCGTTTTCTGGTGTGTGGCCAGCCGAGGGAAGTGTTGCACAGAAGAAAAAATTGGTGTAGAAGGATGAGTTTGGTTGGAGCAATCTTGACTTCCTTCATGCTAAAATGTATTTCAACTTTCCTACGGTGACTACTCCCATTTTCTGCATATACTTCCTAATCTAAAACCAAATTCCATTATGCTTCTCACTTGTCAATTCTTGTTTGTGCAGAAGAAGCTCCTCTCTAACGTGTTTTGCTACAGAGTGGATATGGTATGCATTTTCCTTTATTTCTTGGTTTTGAGTCTAGCTCCTTAGTGGAATTAAGGAGGAAATGGCACAAGATTGTCATGGTTCTATTTTTTTTCCTCCCTTGAGCGAATTTGAGCCTTTGAATGAAAAATCCAAAATGCCCTACTGCCATATATGGACATATATATATATACATATCCATATCCCTATATATGTATATTGTGTATATTGTATAGGTATGGAGGGCATGAAATTGAGTAGAGGATGGTGGATTTAGTTACTTGAAAGCATATACATATCTATAGCATGCTAGAGAAATGAAGAATAGATACCCATGTTTTTTTTCTTTTCTTAGAATTTTGTTCAAATAGACTAAGCTAATGAGGTTAAGAACAGCAACCATAACTATTCTCCTATTCATAGGAAAAGGAATTTTTAGCCATGTGAAGTGCGTATTTTATTTTTTTATTCATTTTCATTTATGCTCTGACCTTACGAGATGAGGAATAATTTTTAAAATAAGATAAGTTCTGTATGAGATAAATTGGAGTGATTCACCCTCTAAAATCTGGTGAACAGGTATTGTAGGGTATTCAGGAGATTGAGTCATAGTTGAGGAAATGGGCAAGGAATTTCTATATTATCTTGGAAGGTGAGTAAGTAATGCGGACCCTGTGTAAACGTTATTAACCATTTTGTTGCTAAGTTTTATTGCAGTACTCTAAATTTGAAAACCTTTTTATGAAGTTACGAATTTGAATGCTTCGTCGTACATATGTTTATCAAAATTTGATTTGAACACGAAATTTTGTAAAAATTAAGACTGTTTGAATTATCGGGAAACTCTGGTATTAAACTTAAGCGAATTATGCTCTATTTGAAATGTTAATTGGAAAGAACGTATCGTTTTATGAAGTTATCTGCTCAAAACCCTGTAACTAATAGCAGTGGATGTTAGCCCAGGTGCACCATGATCTGTACCTCAGCTAGCAGGGGTGGTGCTAGCCCTGTGTGTAGGCCACCACATGCGGAGTCATTTTATTCTCGCAAGCTGAATGCTTTGCGTCTGTAGTTATTTTTCCCCCGAACTGTGTGCTCTGCGTCTATTTCAATTGGTTCTGCTTAGATGCTTTCAGTGCATTTTAAGAAAGAATTTACACAAAGCATGTTTTATGTGTTATATATATACATATATATATTAGGCCCTATCCCTATTTTAAAGGGTTGGCATTGCTTATTCATTAAGTATCAAACTCACTTTTTTTTTAAATTTTTTTTCAGATAATAGTACAGACCCTAGTCTACCCTCAGCAGCCTACTAGTTGTTGATCTTTCGTCTATTCCTTTTGCCAAGTCTGTAGTTGTTCATGTGGGTGCATTTTGTTAATATGTGTGTAATCTATTTTGTTTTAAATAGTGTGAAGTTAGCTCCACTAAATCATAGATAGGGTATCCCCACTCTCTAGAAGTTTATTTTTAGTCTGAATGAATATGGGTTGTTCCTTTTGGATGTATTGTGTTAGCTGACAGATTGTAAAAATATCGGGAGGTCTAAATGATAAAGGAGACTCTGTCAAAATTTCTACAAAAGTCACCTAAAAGAAAAACTTATATGTTTTATATGATTCGACAATGATACCCATAATTTATTATATGAAGTTATACTCTCTTTATTTTTTTTCTTCTGCGCCAACGTACTTAAATTTGTGGGGTGTGATATACATCTTATGCTTTATTGAGATATCTATATGAATAGAAGGTTAGGACTTCCATTGATCTTGAAATTATATTGTTTGATCTTGTCTTGTGAAATCTCTATGATATATGCATTGGTATATCTTATAATTGCTACATGACTTTGCAAACTTTCATATGATGACTTAGGCATATGCAATACAATATGATAATATCTACCAATGATAAGTCAATGCAAACACTTCCTTTAATCAGTATCATGTTATATAGTGTTTCTTAATTATTTTGTTGTTATATTAATCATGCTTTGCTGGAACTTATATATTCTTGAAATTGTTCAAATAACTCTTATGCTTTAATTGTTTACTATCTTATTCTTTTTAAGAGTTTATCTATTGTGTTGCTAAGAGAAATTTCAAAAGTACATGTACCTAATGACTATGCATGAGTTTCATTGAGAAATTAGATATAAATATGCAAAGAACACTAAGAAGATGATCCAAACAATAGCTATTGTATTGGAAATCTTACAAAGAATATTGAACTACCTTTTTGATGATGTCAAAAAAGGGAAAAATATGTATGGTATAGAACTATGTTACTATTTTGAGCACATTTCAAGGAGCATTCACATAGTCATAACAAGCACATATTAAGGGGAAGCTTCTAATCTATGTCCTTGAAAAGAAAAAGGAGTATTCCAAACTTAAATCTTAAGGAGTTTATATTGTTACTCTTTACATTTAATGTTAATACAAAGTTTTGTATTTGATAATTTTGCATCATCAAAAAAGGAGAGATTATTGGCCCCAAGGTTTTGATATAATTTTAAATTATTTTGACAATAACAAAACTTTTAAGTTAATTTTATAAACACATTACGTTAAAAATAATTAAATTTTTTCTATTACTAATTGCTTTGATCTATGTCATTAAATTTATTTTTAATAGACAATAGCAATTATTTTTTAAAAAAAGTACATTTAAAAGGAAGCACTATATTGAAAGCTTAAGAAAAACAAATAGGAAGCATAGCATTTATTTATAGGAAAGCTTGAAAAGTAGTGTGCATGTTTCTATCATTACTCCTCCATATTGTAAAAGCTTTGAGATAAAGAAAATTAGTCAAGAAGAAAAGCACAATAAATACTTTATGTTGTAGCCCTTATTTTTAGTTCAAAAGTGTTCTCATCTTCTTAATGCTATAGCAGATCATATGAGAAGCAAAGGAAGAGAAAATGTTCTTGTTTGGTATAAAGGAAAAACATTAAATGAAGATTGGAATAGTCAAATATGTAGTAGAACTTTTCAGAAACTTGTGTAGAGAAAAAACTTTGTGCAACAATTTTTAAAAGTGCAGAAAGCTTTTCCCTAAAACCTCCATTACAATGTTTTAGTCAACAGAAGCTCTAAGCAAAGAAGGAGGTTCTATCCATTAAAGCAATTACCTTTCTCAGACAAAAGCAAAGACTTGTGAGATCAAGCTTTTAGCCTATTTGTTGTCCCTTGAGCTCTCAACATAAAAAAATTAGAAAAATGCTATAAAGTAGAAAAGCTGAAACAGTAAAAGAAAAACAAGTTTTCATTCTTCAAATCTAGTGTTGTACACGGAAGGAAGTAAAGAGAAAAATGTTCTCTTTGTGCCAAAAAAAAAATGAAAAGAGAAAATATTATATTTACTTCTCAATGTCTCTCTTATCCAAAGCATGAAAAGTGGCTGAAACCAAATTCTGTAAGGGAAAATTATGAGAACCAAAGGAAAAAAAGAAGTTAGCTCTTTTTTTCCCTATAAAGAAAGAGAAAATTCTTTGAAAAGTCAATAGGTATATTAACTTGTTTTGTCACTATCTCATTCTAAAGTCTCATTATTTTTTTTAGGGAATTTGATGCTTGCAAATGAGACAAGAAAAGAAGTGTTCTCTCTCAACACCTACTATATATCGAATCAAGATACAAGGAAAGCATAGGTTTGCAAGTTGAAAAGTTGTATGTTCCTAACTCTATACCGACCTTGCTTTTTTATAAGAATTTCTCTTTCTTTGAAATGGCCATTTTAGAATTTGCATCTCTAACAATTACATTTGAGGTGTCTATAAAATAAAAAGAAGAAGAAGAAGACAAAGACAAAGAAGATAGAATAGAGAAAGAGAAGAAAAGCCAAAAAAAAGAAAAGAAAGCTAAGTTATATTATAGTTTTTTTTGTTTTATTCATCTAAATTGTTTGAGTTTAGTTTTTAGTTATATTTAAATTATGAGAACTTAAGAGTAAAAACAATTATATTTGAGGCTTTTATAAAATATGAAGAAGAAGATAGAATAAATGCAGAGAAGAAAAGACAAGAAAAAGCTAAGTTATATTATAGTTCTCTTTGTTTTATTCATCTAAATTGTTTAAACTTAGATTTTAGTTATACCTAGATTATGAAAACTTAAGAGTGAATTTATTGTAATATCTTTTCTTGATAAAAAGTTTTAAATACATTCTTATATCATTTTGTAAATATTTTTTAAATGTGAGGAAAATAAGTTTAGGGTGAGTTTAGTCAAAAAAAAATTAGTAAAAAAAGTTTTGGATAAATTTGTGTAAAAATCAAGTGTTATAAAATTTGAAATGAGATTAAACCTTGTGTTGGTAGAAAGCACGTGTAAAACCATCCTATTGTAATTTGTAATTGGGTTGAGTTAAAGAAAATCTCTTAAGATTTAAAAAGACTAGATATAAGACAGTCTAAACTAAGATAATATATAGTATATTTTTCTCTCATCTCTTTATTTCTGTCATTGCATTCTGATAAAATATTTTATGGACAAATTTTTATAACATCTACTTAATTTTTAAAATATACACAATCTTTTATGACATATTGTAAAATCTTCTTGTATTTACAAGATTTTTACCCTAGTATATTTTCTTAAGTTATTCTGCATTCTTTTATGTATTAACATATCCCATCTTTATCTTCGACATGATTTTTGATAGAAACCAAAACTGCAAGCCAAAGATAGGGACTCAAACTCAAATATGGACAGACAATATATTAATTTGATGACAAGGGTCAAGTGGCAACCAAATTGCATTAAGTAAAACTCCCAGAACAAGCCAGAGACAATTGACATAAGATCTGGGTGGTTTTGATATTCCACACACACATCTGGTGTAGTTATGATAAACAAGGTTTTAAAATGCGGACCGCATCACATGATGCGGCTACAATATTGCAGATGCAGTTCGCATCGCATCTGTAATAATCTGCAACATAACAGTCTGTAACATCCGCAACATGTTTTATAATTTTCGCAACACCCACAATCACAACGCAGCCACAACCACAACCGCAATCGCAGTCACAATTTAAAACCTTGATGATAAAAAGGCATTCTCATCACTCACCACCTTGAGTGTGTTTAGGTACTGAGATGTCATGTTTTCTAACAGAACTAGGTATTATGAAGCCTTAACATCCTACAATTACGAAACTGGTGCTTGGGATTCTATGAAGATAGGCTTAAGGGCTTGCACATGATTAAGATCCAGACAGCCGACAATGATAATAAAAGAAAACGTACAAGTGAAGCTATACATAATCTATGTGGAAAATATAGAATTAAGCATGGAAGTGACAAAGGAAAGAATTACCCTCAGATTTCTGGAGAAATTCTCTTCAGTGAGAGGCTTCAAGCTCCTGAGCTCCAACATCAACAGGCCCATTGTTAGAAGTATTTTCCGAGTCTATGCAAGGACTGTTTCTAAACTGATTCATTGGCTGGGCCTGGGCCTCATACAATGAGCAAGAATTCTTAAGCCCTAGGTGAGAAAATTATTAATTACTTTTCAAAACTTCATCTAGCAAGCATTTCATGGTCAAGTTTAGCAGTTTTGCTGCTTTGCTTTCACTTTGCATCTTAGCAGAGATAGCTTAGTCAAGTTTGTCAGGATAATTTCCAGTTAACTCCAAAGGCCTATAAAAGAGAAAATAAGCCACAGTTCGATTGATGGGGTTTGTTTGTGTTTCAACGTGGGGCATCCTAGCATACGTGTGGTACCAATATGGTTCAAGCAGGTACATTACTTGGCAACTTAAAAAGGGCAATCAAGGTGATAACGATCACCAAAAAGTTACATTGATCTATTATTTAAGTGATGCCTAACATAATGTCAGTAATTGTTTTTGAACAGCAAGTACAGTTGTGAGATGCAGAGCACAGCTTTATGGTGACTAATCCTTAAAAGCCTGAATTACTTTTTTAAAGATTTATCTTGGTAAAACAAAAATATATATATTACCACAAAATAACTAGTAACTTACGTGAGATGGGCCCGTTAAAGTAGGAGTGAAAAAAAAAAGTTGACGCAACTATAGGTACATGTATATCTCAAAGAAAAATTGGATTTTTGGGGGGGGGGGTGCAAAGTTGCCGCCCTAACCATAACGTGACTCCACCACTGTTTGTTTCTAATGTTGTCCATCAAAGATGAAGAAATATACCGAACTTATACACATGCAATGGATATTTCTCATGAAGTGATGCTAGTAGCAAGTAGCAAAAATATTATTTTCTACCTTTTCTGCTTCATTTGTGAATGATATAAACTAATCTAATAAATGAAAATTTAGCAAGTCATGGAAATTAAAGTAGCCTTGTATTATAATATCTTTCCCGACCTGTTTTGGCAATTGATTTCTTCCCTTGGAAAAACATCATGTTCTTCTCTGCTACTTTTGTTCGTACTGCTAGTATCACTAGCATAATGCCTTTGCATTCCACTTTGTGCCAAGCGGAACAAGCTCTCTCTGATGCAGTCTTATTTTAATGTCCAACTGTACAGAAAAGTATGCCTCGGCATTTTAGCCATGTCCAAATTAGTATGCAAGGAAATAATTATACTATAAAGTGTTCACCACTAACAACTCAGCCATGCCTTTAATGTAAGGTCTTAAAGCCTGTACAATATCATTTCTTTGATGAAACAATCATCAATGGCCACAGAGATGGTATTGGAATCATCTTGTTCAATAAGTGGACCCGGAGCAGGAAAAGTGCTTAGATCTTAACTTCAGGATCGGCTCAATCACTGGGACGGTTTTGCATTTCTAGAAGATATTTTTTACTAATGGATTTAATAGTGCTAGGATCTCGATTGCCCAATTGTTGCTGTTGTTTCTGAATAGTAAGCATTGCCTGCATTTGTTGCCGCCTCCTCAATTTTTCAATTTTTTTTCCAAGGAGTCATGGTCAGAGGCTTGACTGAGTCCCCAGACTTTTTCAGAGGATTCACTATATTCCTAGACACTTCATACCCGAAAAGTAGAGAGTTAATGCCTGAGATCTCCTAACTGAGGCTGAGATAACATTGAGATAATCATATATGTATTTGCTAGGTTTCCATACACAAGAGATGCTACATATGGATTCATGATGTTCTAATAAACTGTCTTAGCTCCTTGAATCTGCTTTTGTTTTCCAAGAATTGAAAAGGGAGAAGATTGTATGGCAGAAGGTGCCAATTGATTCTCAAATTTTTCTGACAGGTTTGTTGAAGGAGACTAACCACCATAAAAATCCTGTAATCCTTTACCCTCTTGTTTTCCTTTTTTTTTCTGAAATTTCAACAGATTATTTTGTCCAAAAGCCAAATAAATATAATATGACAAAAAAATCAAGCACTTTTATCACTTTGAGGTAAAATATATTTACTTACAGACATAAATACCTTGAATCTTTTATCTTGGTTCCATTAATGGCTGTTATAACTTGTTTTAAAGCTTGTTTAATTCGTTCTTCGTTTCCTTCATGTTGTTTTGTGGCATTAACATCCTTGTAACCATATCTTTCCTTATTTTAGTTTTTAACAAAGTTTTGTCTGTTCTCTAACTAGTTCTATTTTAGCTTGTGTGCATTTGAAAAAAAAATTGAACGAAAAATTACTAAACTTTCTTCTATCATAGATAGACCATTTAATGCTGCAATGTTAGGATTCACTGAATTAAAGGTTATTTTGCCACAAATGGGTGAAGGCTTAAAAGAACCAATACACTGCTCTTGGTTCTCTTACCAAGGAGTTATAGGTTAATTAAAGTTGCTTGTATTGCCCTAAAAGTAAAGGATAGCTCTGTTCTTTATGATGGAGAGATAATTAAGAGTCACACCATAACTCAGAAGTACACAAACTGACACAAGTGCAAATGGTGTATATCATTTTTGTAAAACTTTGGATTTTGCTTCCTCTCTTCAGCAAAAATTTCTCAACATATTTCTCTTTTCCATATATATGTCAAGCTGAATCAAGAAATAATAAATTAGGCATAAGAAAGGCAGCAACAAGCCCATTTCCTTAATCAAACTCAATTCTAAAACTACATCTTTTCTGAAGAAAAATTGACAAGTGATTTGGAGACACTCAAATCTTAAACTTATAAAATCAGATCTCCTTACACTCAACAACTCCGTGAGTCCATTCTCAAAATTACATTGTGTTTTATGTTTGAGAAGACAAATGGATTTTGAATAGCTATTTGAAATGGAAAATTCTTGTTTTATTGTTTATCCCTCTCCAATCAGAAGAACTGCTTCGATAACTGTAATTTTTCTCAACAAAGATCTTGGAAATTGTTATGCGTAATCATGTGAGCTCCACTTGATAATTTATTCTGCATGTCAAAACAAAATTCAATTGTGATAAGGTGACATGAATCTTATGCCAAGCTAATCGGAAAGGAGAATACTTCCTGTCACACCCCACAATTTAAGTACTCTGGCACAGAAGCAGAAGCATAAAGAAAATACTTATGGGCATCAATTTGAATCATATAAAACATATAAGCTTTTCTTTAAAGGACATTTGTAGAAATTTCGGCAGAGTCTCCTCTATAACATAGACTTCCCGATATTTCTATAAAGTGTCAGACAATACAATACATCCCAAAAGGGCGAACTCATATTCAATCAGACCAAAAGAAATATCTGGGGTGTGGGGATGCCCTAACTATGATTCAGTGGAGCTAACTTTACAAGATTCAAAACAAAATACACCTACAGACAAAATACACCCACATGAGCAACTGCAGGCTCGTCAAAAGAAGTAAGCAAGAGATCGACACTAGAAGGCTGCTGGGGGTAGAGTAGGGTCCGTACTGCTCTCTGAAAAAATAATTTAAAAAAAATGAGTTTGATACTCAATGAATAAGTAATGCTAACCTTTTTAAAATAGAGATAAAGCCAAGAATATATATTTATTGCATTGAAACATGCTTTATACAAAAGTTTTATTAAGATGCACTGAAAGCACCTAAGCAGAACCAATTCTAAACAGACGCAGAGCACACAGCTCGCGGGGAAAATAACTACAGACGCAAAGCATTCAGCTTGCGAAGATAACATAAGTCCTTGTGTGGTGGCCTATACACGGGGCTAGCACCGCCCCTGCTAGCTGAGGTACAGATCATGGTGCACCAGGGCTAACATCTACTATTGTTAGCTACAGGGTTCTGAGCAGATAACTTCATAAACAATACATTTTCTCCAATTTAAATTTCAGACAAAGTACCATTCAGATTGGTTTCATAGTAAGATTTCCAATTAACTCAAACATCCGTCAATTTGCAAAATTTCATGTTTGAATCGATTTTTGGTAAACATATATATTACAAAACATTTAAATAGGTATCTCCATAAATAGATTACCCAATTTTAGAACACTGTAAGGAAACTTAATAATAAAATAATAGTTTCTCGTTTACTCACGGTCCGCATTACTTACTCACCTTCCGAGATACTACAGAAATTCCCTGCCCCTTTCCTCGGCTATAACTCAGTCTCCTGAATACCCTACAAGACCCGTTCACCAGATTTTAGAAGATGCATCACTCCAATTAATTTATTCCTCTACTAATTTTATGCCTTCCATACTCGTACAGTATATACCATATACATATACTGTACTCTCTTTTCCCCAATTTCACTTAGGAGCTAAACCCAAAAATCCAGAATTAAAGGAAACGCATACTGTCTTTAATCTGCAGCCACACGTTAAAGGGAAGCTTATTATGTATAAATATAATTTGACAAGTAAGAAAAGCACAGTGGGATTTTGTCTTTAATTAATAATATATATATATATATGCAGAATTTTGGGAGGAATTAATGTATAGGAGAGTGGACATACAATTCAGTATGAATGAAGTCAGAATTTTTCAACTAGAATCATCTTCCTACATCACCTTTCCTTCTGCGCAGAACCTCCCTTGCTGGCCACCACATATACGTATCATAACATTAATAAACAGAGGAGGGAAACGCCAATAATTGGAATTAAAGAAGCAGCACATGCAACAGAAATTTCAAGCCTAAAGAGACCTAGATGGCGTTACTTCACCAGCCACACACACAGCCACAAACTCAACTTAAAAGAAGAGAAAGCAAACAGCAACAAAAATCGAACCAGAAAAGAGACAAGGTAGCACTGAACAAGGGGAGAAGGAGCTATGCAGAGGAGTCCAGTAGAACTAGTACATACAGTAGAACTTATAGCTTAGGGAGGGAATTTTTCTGGCGTGCTTTCACCCAAAACCAGCAGCAAAAACTTAGCAAAATTCAAGGAGCACGTCTGCAACTGAAATTCGAACCAAACCAGCGAACTCCACGTTGAACAGGGCAGTGAAGTGGCGCTGAACAGAGGAGAAGAATTGTAACCTTTTACTCAACACCACAGTTCGTCCAACAGGGAGCTTTCATGCGACTGAATGAAGCAGCAAAACTGGAGAAAATTCGCAGCTTAAGGAAGCAGAAGTGCAGCGTCCAGCGAAGGGATGAAGATGTAGAGGTTTCGAGTCTATTCTGCAAGTGCTCTGCTGGAAGGATATGTGCTGCAGAGGTTTGAAGGATTATGACCGAAAAACCCACTTAAAGTAAATGGAAGGAGGGGTACATACGTAAAATTGTAGAAGAAAAAAAAACTGGTGCTTGGCAGCTGCAAGATCTGCATGGAAAAGTCAAACTTCACTTCATTCCCCCATTCAGCTCCATGCACGTCGGGTTCCTCTCCAGGTTTGTATTTTGATCAAAACTTCTTACTCATTCATGCCTTTAAGTAGATGTTTTCTTCATTGAAGTCTTTGAAATCTGCACTGAAAAATAAAGGGGTAAACCTTCGGCTCTAGGGCAGTGCATTGATTGACACTACTAAGTGGGACATGTTCTGAATAGTAAGTACAGATAATATATTTCATTGTGTGACCTAAACAACATTTGTTACACCCCGAAAGAGGTATAACTTGCATGGTCTACGAGTCGAAATTCGCACCTAAGCCTTTTAACAACCAAAATCATAAACATAATAGCGCAATGACAAAGTAAAACAAATCTTTGAAAATTTAAGGACACTTTCTTTTACTAAAAGATTTATACCATATTATAAGAAGGTTAATTACAAAATAGTTAATTTAACATTTTGTAAAAATTTTGACAAAATCTCCCCTAAACATAAGATTGCTCAAAATTTTTACAAACAGCCAAACAACCAATTAAAATAATCAAGCGAACTTCACTCTCAACCTGAAGCATTAAACAGTAACAACTGGAGATGGAAACTTTGCTTATACATAAGTGAAGCTACAACTAAGAAGAAGTAATATATCTAATTACAAATTTCAAAATACTTTCACTAAAGAAGGCCCTAATAAAACCACGCAATGCTCAACAATACAAAACAATCACTCCTATGCCAGTTTGAGACCCATATCACTATCTATAATGAAAAGAAATCAAAAGGGATGAATTTAAAACTCAGTGAGTAGATAATACTGACTATGACTGAAAAGCAAATCATAAATAATGATTCACCTTCAAACTTGAATTTATATCAAAATGTAAGCAATTGCATAGTATCCAATAAAATTCATTTTTCTCATTTATAACAGATAAATTCAATAATGCATATAAACCAAACATTTTAAAAATCATGTGTAGCAATACAATTAATGTGTCTAAACAAAATCAAATCAAACAAATGCCAAGCACATCACCCACGAGGGAATAATAATACAAAGGTAGCTTACTCTTAACCATTTAAATAGGTCCATGTGTGGTATCCGACAAACGGGGCTAACAACACTCCTCCTAGTTGGAGTTCAGATCGAGATGCACTAAAATTAATAACTACTATTGTTAGCTGTAAGATTTTGTATTAGAGCACATTCTAACTTTAACATTACCATACCCTAATCAAAGATGGCTAAAGTAATTAATCAAATAATTATCCAAGTATATTTAATAGAGTAATCAACAACTAAGATATTCCAATAACATGAATTCATAATTTCTTTTTAGACACAATGCAACAAAATCATGTTTATCATCTCATTATCTCACGCTAAACAAGTAGGATAAATTCTAATAGCAAGTATTATCTACTCATCATGTATGATGACGCCGCAAATTTCTTTAAACCTTAATCTGACTAAGCCCTTGACATGTGATTATCTCCAAAATCTCTTAAAATACTCATAAACAATCTATGTCACTACATAACATATTAATTTGCATAAAGTCAAATTAATCTTACTTGCCATTATCTCTTATAAAATGTGGCCTCTATGCTACAATAAGATATACCTACTTAGACCCAACATTTAGGTCCCAATTGGAATAAGGGTTCTATCTCCTTAGCTATGTCCTTTTTGTTCTTAAGTTACACTTCAAATAAATCCTCTTTGCTTTTCTTTTTTTAACCAATCAAGAAATTATTCAATTGAAATTTGACTTCCAAAAATTTATTCAAATAATTTGTCATCTCTTAATATAAATCTTAAGCCAACATGTGAGTTATAAAAATTTTTAAACTTTTTTAGCACTCTAATTTACCATCAGAAGACCTCAACTTAGTTTTTAACCCTAGATAACCACTTGAGGGAATTAAGAATAAAAAAAATAAAGTTGCTACCAATATAGAAATGCCTAGTTTTCCCTATCCCCCCAGCTGGACCTTTCCTCTATTTTGGATGCAAGAATGAAGCAAGTTTCATCTATTAAATTCTTTAAGACACAATCTGAGCTCTAGCAATAAGAATAAATAGAAGAGACGGTTTCTTACTGGAAAAATTAAAGGGGAAACAAAAGGAAAGGGAAGCAACCCATATAAAGCTCAAAACCCTAACATCTTCTCCCTTCAACACTACTACGATGACCGAAGAAGGGAAAAACTTTGCTGCAAGAGTATAGAAGGATGGTGTAGTGGGCCAGCGAGTAGAGAGGAGATGGACAAAAGGGAAGGGAGGAGGAAAGAACAAAAGAAAATGGAGATATTTGAGAGGAAGAAGAATGAAAAAGGAATGGAAGAAAAAAAGAAGATAAAGAAGGAACAAACACTAAAGCCTCACACGGCAGAGAAGGAATGTAAGAAAAGATGGGTTGGTAGAATTTTTTAATACATTTTAGAAAAAATTGGATTTTGCCCTAAAATGTTTTAAATGCTTTAATATAATTCTTATGTCATTCATATATATATATATATATAATTTTTTCATTTTTAGTGTTTTTAGGGTGATACAACATTGAAGGATTTTTATTTTGGTCATCACTTGATCTTGAATATATATATATATATATATATAGTGATTCAATGCATTTGCCAATGATAAGACCCAAATGTTTAGAAAATAAATAGTAGGAAACAAAAGCCACGTTTAGTGGTGTAAGTAGAGCAACAAATAAGGGGTTGTCATTATTACTAATTCTAAATCACTACAAATTATGGTTAAAGAACAGCTTTAATCTAATTAAAATGTAGAAGAACAAACAGCCTCGCTCACATTCAAACATTAATATGGTCTAATTAAAAAAGACAAACAAAAAAGTTAAGAGTAAGAAAAGGAATAGACAATAATTTTTTGTGAATTAAATGTTCCTTTGATTAGAAAATGAGGAAGTAGAGTTAATAAACATATAAGTGTAATGTAAAGGAAGTAGAGTTAATAAACATATAAGTGTAATGTAGAGGAAGTACCTTTATAGCCATAAGATACAGTGTTCATGCACCTTCGCTCTTGAAAATTGCTGATTGTAGATTTAGGAATCACAATCTTAACAAAGTGAGTTTCATGCATGAGGGATTTGAGAAAATATAGGCCAATCTAACAAATCCATAAGGGTATCTGTAGAAGCAATGGTTGCATAATGAGAATCTTGCCCCACAAAGGACATCGGCAGGTCTTAAGCGTGGTATAATGGAAACAATGACAATAATCAGAACAAAAACAAAATTCAGTCAATAATTTTTGCCCACAATGGTGAAATAGCCTCAATAAAAATATTTTAATCTTTTCTTTTAAAATGATAATAAAAAAATGTAGGTAATAATAATAGAAAAGCCAAATTCTAGTGTCTTAACAAGAGCAATGGATTTTAGACCACTAATAGAACTGGAAAATTCTTAGTGAAGCATGCATCCCTCACCAATAATAAGAACTGCTTGCATAACTTTAATCCTTCGCAAGAAAGATGCTAAGAAGTTTTATGGGTAATAAAAAAATCTCCATTAGATAAGCTTTTTTGCATCTCAAACAAAATGCAAATGTATTCAGTTGACACAAAATTTCCATCACTTCAACTTAAGAAGAGAGTTCTTCCTCATCAAATCAATAGAAATGCCCTTTCACTTTGAGATCTCATTTGAAAAAACAAGGGAGATAACCTTCAGCACCAAGGTACCAAACTAGTGAACATTAAATAACACATGTTCTAAAAATTTAAGTAGAGATAATGCATTTTATAGTTTATAAGGCTCTGAATGTGTAAATTCTTTTCCTCATGACAAAATAACAGTAAGGGCATTGTTCCTTTAGTTGCCAATAAGGAACATATATATGATATGGAATTGAATAAACTTTTAATTGTAATGAAATGCATTTGTAAAAGATGAGTACCATATGTTTTGAAAATAAAATATAAGTGTAACAAGTGTATGATATGGAAATTCAAGAAGCCTAGTTCGATGGGGAAATGTTATGATTGCATATAATAAATTAGTCAAAGGAACCAATCTTACTGTACTAGCAACCCTATGAAACCACTGCTTCATCATGCAGAATGCAATAATCCTACCTCATTTCCATGAATCAAAGATGCCTTTCATTAGAGAATGAGGAGATACTATTAAATAAAGCACCAAAACAAAAACCAGACAAATAGATATGTGGGTGTAACTAGAGCAAGTACCTTTAGAGCCATAAGAGCCAATATCTGTTAGAAATTGTGCCCTAGGCAAATCATTGTATTGCGAACATTATTTTTATTACGAAATAAGAGTTTTTTTTATTACATTATTATATTATTTGCATGTTTATATATAATAATATCCATGAATAAATCATTTTTTTGAATTATCTAAAATGTCTCTAATCAATCATCCTTGTAGGAACAACGATGAATCAATATTAGTATGATTTTGATTAATTAAGTGTTAATCATGTATGATGATATGAATCAAAATTATAGGCGTGTGTTAGAAAACAGAATGCTGGATAGACCCATCATAAGATAAGCTACATGGATTAGGTCATAAGTTTATCTCATATATAACCGTGCCATTGATCCCTTGGACCTGAGATCACCATAGATTCCTACATGAAGGACACTGTACTTTGGCATAGTCTAATGTCACCTTTGACTGAGTAATTATAAAGATTATGATCAGGTATAATAGAATCCATGCAGAGGAAGATGAGTGGTCAAGATGGAATTTGTCCCTCTAGTTAATAGAGAGATATCTCTGGGCCCCTCGATGAGTATAACTGAGAAATACATGGCCATGCTCAGATGAAAAGGGTTCCATCTTATATTAGTCTGCTCGAAAATCGAGCGAGTTGAGGATGACATTTTCATGTCTCATACTCAATCTAGATATTGTGTGACAAAAGGGATATGATAAGGTTATAAGATAGGTTGCATCGGATCACCAATTCTGTATGATTTGGGTAGTCACAATGTCTTGCTAGAGGCCGCTTGTGATTTGTGGGTCAAACAGTGCAGTTGGCCCACTGCCAACATCATATGGGCCTGCAGGGTCGCACACAAGAACAGACTAACTCGGGTTAAAATGTCCACATTCATTGAATCAGAAATGTGTCTAGATTCAATGAATATCTAGGATGGAGGAATTATTTATATATATATAAATAATTAAATTCAAAATATATTATATATATATTATATTTGATATTATATATATGTATATATATATGAATTAATTTAAATTTAATTCTATCAGATAGATTTAAATTTAAACTAATCAGATAATTTAAATTAAGCTCTAGATATTGTTAATTTAAATTTAAACTATAAGATAGATTTGAATTTAAACTAATAGATATATTTAATGAATTTTGATTAATCAAATATATCTGAAACTCTAATTTATAAATAGGGGTTTCCATATCAGAAAAATATAGCTAGAGCTGCCTCCAAAATCTTTAGAGAGAGGGACACCATACGGGCGTCGTACAAAAATTGTACGGACAGGCTATTAGCACACCGTTTGAGTTGCTGAACCTCGTTCGTGTGGATACCAGTAGAGGGAGCTGATCTACAGTTAGTTCCTGTGATCCAAACAAAAGTAAACAACAAACTCAATCGACAGAAAAAGGTAATTCTTTGAACCTATTCAGTTTAAGCAATTTTGACGGATCCTTGGTGGGAATTGGGATCAAAATTTTAAACGTTTCCGCTGTGTGCCTCCCATAATTTCCAACAATGGTATCAGAGCCACGTAAAAAATTATTTAAATTGAGTACTTGTGTGTTCTAAGAATTTTATCTTATAATCAATTTTTTCACATGTGCTAATATAAGATATGTATGCGATGTTGATTTGATCAAATTATTTTAAAAAGCATAAAATCTAAGCATAGAGGTCCTTTTAATGAATTCGTTCATATATATGATATATGTATAGTTTTCAATGTAATTGGGAACATGATTATTAATCTGTTACATATATATATTTGATATATTTTGTACAAATTATATTTTATTTTAATTCGAATTCGTTTCGCTATGTATGTGACGCACTAAATGAATCTGCCATTACTATCTAATCTTAGCAAAACATAATCTAATTTAAAATTAATTCACTAAATTTACAACCTTTCATATGAGATGAAATGTTTGTAACATGTGTGTTTGTGTTGTGATTTGCTTAGATGGGTATGGTGCATGATATGGCCCTAGGATGCTTATGATTTGTAATTTTTTTAAAATACGGCCTGCGTGTTGTACCTCTCTCTAATCATTCTAAATGTACATTCTTTTCTCATCTCACACTCCCCTCGAATGTTCAAGCGAGGTTTCTCTTTGTATATATAGATTTTATCTTAGAGGAATCCTCTCATTGGCTTGGGAAGAGATTATATAGATGAGCCATATTGTGTCACATTTATTTTAAGACTTATGATGAGATCATATGCATGTATGCTATCGTAGTATATAATTATGTGACAACTAGTTTTATGAAATAATGAAATAAAATCCCTCGTGTAAAATTTTAAGTTGCAATGCCGCCTACTAATGAACATCTGCTAAGACTTTGATCACCTGACTATAGGTTCCACCAAAGTGGGATACACTTAGGTTAACTTAGTAAGGCAGCTTGGGTAATGGTGATACTCATAAGTTTCATAGTGGTTTGACTTAATTGAAACTATCAAAACGATTTTAAGTCTCAAGGCATTAGATGGGATTAAACATGACGAATCATGTGATGAATGAATCCTATAAAAGATCTAAGAGTTACATGTAATGTAATTGGTAAACGAGTTACCTACCTAAATAGTTTAATTTTAAGCGTCTTGCCAAAGCAGACTTATAATTAAGTGAAATATGGGTCTTATTCCGCTAAATTAAATTGAGGGTTATTTTAGTGGAAAGTTATTAATTTAATTTTTTGCATATTCTGTTGTAGAAAAAATGTCGACAAATAACTCTGCTGCACTATCATTGCGATCCGTCCTTGAGAAGAACAAACTCAATGGGACAAACTTTCTTGACTGGTTTAGGAACTTAAGAATTGTTCTTAAACAGGAAAGAAAGCTATATGTCCTAGATGAGCCCATTCCTGAAGAACCTGTAGCCAATACTCCAAGAGCATAGAAGGATGCCCACACCAAGCATCTCAATGATTCTGTGGATGTGGGATGCCTAATGTTAGCCACCATAATCCCAAAACTTCAGAAAGATCTGGAACTTATGGAAGCTTATGAGATGATTGTGCATCTCAAGGAAATGTTCCAACAACAGGCAAGGCAGGAAAGGTTTGAAACCACCAAGGCCTTGCATTCCTATAAAATGGTTAAAGGTGCATCAGTTAGCACTCATGTTTTGAAGATGAAAGGCTACCTTGATCACCTTGAGAAGTTCGGATTTCCCATAAGTCAGGAGGTATCTATAGATTTGATCTTAAACTCACTCCTTGAAAGTTATGACCAGTTTGTTATAAACTACAATATGAACAACATGGAGAAATCTGTTTCTGAACTACATGGGATGCTTAAAACTACTGAGCAAAATATTAAGAAAAATCCAAGCTCTGTTTTAATGGTTCAGAAAGGTAAAGGAATAAAAAAGAAAAGCAAAGGCAAAGGAAATGGCCCGAACAATAAGTTCAAGAACCAAAATAAGCCCAAACCCAAGCCTGAAACCAAGAAGGCAAAGCCTCTTAAGGAAGGAGTTTGTTTCTTTTGCAATGAGCCCGGTCATTGGAAGAGAAACTGCAAGCTCTACCTGAAAGATCTAAAGAAAAAGAAGAATAGCGGGGCTATTCCTTTAGGTATCTATATTATAGAAATTAATCTTTCTACTTCTCCTACGTGGGTATTAGATACTGCATGTAGAACTCACATTTGTACAAATGTGCAAGGTCTTAAAAGGAGTAAGAAGTTGAAAAAGGGCGAAATAGACCTATGAGTTAGAAATAGAGCAGAGTTGCTGCTTTAGTTGTAGGCACTTATGAAATAAATTTGCCCAGTAGGCTTTTGTTAATTTTGAACAATTGCTATTATATTCCTAGTTTGAGTAGTAACATTGTTTCACTTTCTTATTTGGATAAGGAAGGTTTTATTTCAATTATTGGGAATAATAAATGTTCTATTTATCATAATGACATTTTTTATGCGGATGGTGATTTGCATAGTGGTCATTATTACTTAAATCTTAATGCTCCCAATAATCAAGATATCTATAACATAACTACCAAGAGGATCAAGACTAACGACTTGAGTCTAGCCTATCTTTAGCACTATCGTCTAGGCCACATAAATGAGAAACGCATTTCAAAACTCCATCAAGATGGATTTCTGAAATCATTTGATTTTGAATCATTTGACACTTGTAAATCTTGTATATTAGGAAAGATGACTAAAGAACCTTTCACTGGGCACAGTGAGCGAGCCACTGACTTATTGGGCCTAGTACATACCGATGTATGTGGTCCACTAAGTACAACTGCTAAAGGAGACCACTTGTACTTCATTACTTTTATAGATGACTATAATAGATATGGTTACATCTATTTAATGAAACACAAATCTAAAGCTTTTGAAATGTTCAAAACATTCCAAAATAAGGTACAGAATCAGCTTGGCAAATCTATTAAAGCACTTCGATCCGATCGAGGTGGTGAATATTTGAGCCAAGAGTTTATTGACCATCTTAGAAATTATGGTATTGTCTCACAATTGACCCCACCAGGAACACCACAATGAAATGGCGTTTCTAAATGAAAGAACCGAACCTTATTAAATATGGTTCGATCCATGATGAGTCAAACGGATCTTCCACCATCCTTTTGAGGCTATGCATTAGAAATAGTTGCATTTACACTAAACCGTGTTCTATCTAAGGTGGTTGAAAAGACACTATATGAGATATGGACTGAGAAGAAGCCCAATTTATCTTTTCTCAAGATTTAGGGATGCGAGGCATATATTAAGCAACAAGCCCCAGATAAGTTAGCACCCAAATCTATAAAATGCCTTTTTATAGGTTATCCTAAGGAAACTAAAGGATACTACTTCTACAACCCCACTAAGAACAAATTGTTTGTTGCTCGAAATGGTATCTTTTTAAAAAGAGAATTCATCTTTAAAAGAACCAGTGGGAGTAAGATACATCTTGAAGAAGTTCGAGAGCCACAAAATCGTATTGAACCGGAGATGAAAAATCGAGAAGACTCACAACAAGTTGTTGAGCCTACTCAAATAACACAAGGCCCACAAAGGTCTAATAGGACACGACATCAGCCTCAAAGATATCGTGATGTGTTGCTCATTGATCAAGATGAGCCAACCACCTATCAAGAGGCCATAATGGGATCAAACTCTAAGAAATAGCTAGAAGTTATGAAGTCTAAGATGCAATCCATGTATGACAATCAGGTATGGATTGACCCACCTGAAGGTATAAAAGCCATAGGGTGCAAGTGGGTTTTCAAGAAGAAAACTGACATGGATGGCCAAATGCATACCTTCAAGGCACGATTGGTTGCAAAAGGATTCAAACAAATACATGGTATAGACTATGATGAAACCTTTTCACCATTCACTATGATCAAATCAATCAGGACCCTTCTCGCCATTATTGTATACTATGATTATGAGATTTAGCAAATGGACGTGAAAACAGCATTCCTTAATGGAAATCTGCTTGAGGATGTGTATATGACACAACCTGAAGGTTTTATGCGTTCAGAGGATTCTGGGAAGGGTAAAAATCCATTTATGGATTGAAACAAGTATCTCGGAGTTGGAATCATCGTTTTGACGAAATAGTCAAAGATTTTAGTTTTATCCAAAATGTTGATGAACCTTGTGTTTACAAGAAGGTTAGTGGGAGCACAATTGTATTTCTAGTGCTTTATGTTGATGACATCCTACTTATTGGAAATGACATTCCTACCTTGCAGATTGTCAAGTCTTGGTTAGGAAAATGTTTCTCAATGAAAGACTTTGGCGAGGCCAATTACATCCTTGGGATTAAGATCTATAAAGATAGATCTAAGAGGCTAATTAATCTAAGTCAATGCACCTACATAGACAAGGTATTACATAGATTTAGTATGCAAGATTCAAAAAGAAGTTTTATACCTATGTCTTATGGCATCAATCTCAGCAAGACTCAGTGTCCTAGTACACGTGATGAGTGAGAACGCATGAATAAGATTCCATATGCCTTGGCTATTGGATTTATCATGTATGCAATGTTGTGAACTCGACCAGATGTCTCATATGCCTTGAGTATGACTAGTAGATTTCAATCAGATGCAGGTGAGAATCACTGGACTGCCGTCAAGAATATCCTAAAGTACTAAGGATGTATTCTTGGTGTATGGAGGATTGGATGACGAGCTTGTTGTAAACGGTTACACAGATGTAAGTTTTCAATCTGACAAAGATGATTCTAGATCGCAATCAGAATTTGTATTTTGTTTGAATGGTGGAGCAATAAGTTAGAAGAGCTCAAAACAAAGCACTGTGGCTGATTCTACAACAGAAGCTGAGTACCTAGCAGCATCAGATGTAGCTAAGGAAGCTGTTTGGATTAAAAAGTTCATTACTGAGTTAGGGGTGGTGCCTACCATCTCAAATCTGATAGATTTGTTCTGTGACAACAATCGTGCAATAGCACAGGCTAAAGAGCCTAGATCACATCAAAGGACTAAACATATACTCAGGCAACATCACCTTATCAAGAAATCATTGATAAAGGTGATATAAAGATATGCAAAGTACCAACAGATGATAATGTTGCTGATCCTCTTACTAAGCTGCTTGCACAGGCTAAGCATGATCATCATGTTAGGTCAATGGGTATTAGAAACATTAATGATTAAACCTAGTGCAAGTGGGAGTTGTTGGAGATTGTGCCCTAGGCTAATTATTGTATTGCGAACATTATTTTTATTATGAAATAAGAGTTTTCTTTTTATTACATTATTATATTATTTGTATGTTTATATATAATAATATCCATGGATAAATTATTTTTTTGAATTATCCAAAATGTCTCTAATCAATCATCCTTGTGAGAACAACGATGAATTAAGATTAGTATGATTTTGGATTGATTAAGTGTTAATCATGTATGATGATATGAATCAAAATTATAGGTGTGTGTTAGAGAATAGGACGCAGGATAGACCCATCATAAGATAAGCTACATGGATTAGGTCATAAGTTTATCTCATATATAACCGTGTCATTGATCCCTTTGACCTGAGATCACCATAGATTCCTACATGAAGGATATTGTACTTTGGCATAGTCTAATGTCACCTTTGATCGGGTGATTATAAAGATTATAATCAGGTATAATGGAATCCATGTAGAGGAAGATGAGTGGTCAAGATGAAATTTGTCCCTCTAGTTAATAGAGAGATATCTCTAGGCCCCTCGATGAGTGTGACTGAGAAATGTATGGTCATACTTAAATGGAAAAGGGTTCCATCTTATATCAGTCTGCTCGAAGATCGAGCAAGTTGAGGATGACATTTCCATACCTCATACTCGATCTAGATATCATGTGACAAAAGGGATATGATAGGGTTATAAGATAGGTTGCATCGGATCACTGATTCCGTATGATTTGGGTAGTCACAATGTCTTGCTAGAGGCCGCTTGTGATTTGTGGGTCAAACAGTGCAGTTGGTCCACTGCCAACATCATATGGGCCTGCAGGGTCGCACACAAGAACGGACCAACTCGGGCTAAAATGTCCACATTCATTGAATCAGAAATGTGTCTAGATTTAATGAATATCTAAGATGGAGGAATTATTTATATATATATATATATATATATAAATAATTAAATTCGAAATATATTATATATATATGTATAAGCTATGAGTTGGCCATAACTTAAATGTTCATATGGGATGGTTCCATTAGTTTGGTTTCTAATTTTTTCTCTAACCTTATCTCCTAAGGATTTAGGTAATCCGGCTAAGTAAATTCGAAATATATTATATATATATGTATATTATATTTGATATTATATATATGTATATATATATGAATTAATTTAAATTTAATTCTATCAAATAGATTTAAATTTAAACTAATCAGATAATTTAAATTAAACTCTATATATTATTAGTTTAAATTTAAACTATAAGATAGATTTGAATTTTAACTAATAGATATATTTAATTAATTTTGATTAATCAAATATATCTGAAACTCTAGTCTAATAGGAGTTTCCATATTAGAAAAATATAGCTAGAGCTGCCTCCAAAATTCTTAGAGAGAGGGACGTCGTACGAAAATTGTACGGACAGACTGCTAGCGCACCGTTTGAGTTGCTGAACCTTGTTCGTGTGGATACCAGTAGAGGGAGCTGATCTGCAGTCAGTTTCTGTGATCCAAACAAAAGTAAACAACAAACTCAATCGACAAAAAAAGGTAATTCTCTAAACGTATTCGGTTTAAGCAATTTTGACGGATCCTTGGTGGGAATTCTTCAATCTCTCTTCAATTAGCCCAGGCACCTACGTAAAGCCTAACTTCGAGCTTTCTACAAAAAAAAGCGATGCGCACGCAAATCTATATATCCTCCTTCTGTCTGTTCATCAACGGATCTGGTCGAAAGACTGGCCGGCGCCCACCCGACTCAAAATTTTAAACATTTTCGCTGTGTGCCTCCCATAATTCCCAACAATATCAACACCTTAACTCAAAATTCCTTGATCGATATGTGAGGGATGTGAGGAATTTTAGGCCAATCTTGTCCAATCCCCTTTTAACACCACTGCTTAAGCAATAGATAATCAAAAATAATTCGTAAATGAAAAAGGGATCTAGGTAAGCCATCCTCTAGCATGCCTTTGAGACTCAGTCTAGGGCAATTAGAAAAAGACAAGGACCAAAGAGAATGGAGGTGGAGAAGACCCCTATAGTTTATTGCTTTTAGATTTAAGCAATCATGAAATGAAAGAGAGTGAACATTAGGTGGCAGCAATCCCTCCTCAGAGAAATACTTCACGTTTTCAAAGTCATCACTAAATACAAGATCTTCTAGAGAGAGGATCTCATGCAAACTCCAATTCTTGCGAGAAGCAATGAGTTTAAGGCAGTTACGAATTGAAAGACGGTGTAGGCTGGAAAGCAACCTCTTGGGGCAAGTAATTCTATCTTTGGACAATCTATTAATGTCAGGTAACGAAGAGGTGGAAACACATCTGTCAAGTTCCATGTTGGCATGTCTTTCAGTGAAATCTTCTTACATTTCTCTAAACGTAGCCTTTCCATAAGGACCTTAAGAAGTGAATCCTCAAGATTTTTGCACCTTCCAATATCAAACGTTTTTAAAGAAGGAAGGTATTGAGGTAGAGATTTTGTCAATCTTGGACAATTCTATAAATAAAGTCATTGAAGGCATAGGAAACTATCACCTTCGTAACATATATTCCATTCTTCCCATTCTTCCATCCTTTAAAGACATAAACATGAAAGGGATCGAAATGGAACACTTGAGGAGCCATTCCCATAAAACTCATGGCCAATCACCTTTATTCCACAAAATTCATTAATTGTTAGTCTCTTGAGAAAAGGTAGTTGCCCGAGTGGTGGTAAGTTGACATAGTAGGTACAACACTGACAAATATAAAGACATTAAATTGGGCAAATGAGAACCATCAAACCAATTCGGAAATCTAGTGCCCACATAGCATGAAACAGTGAGTTCTTTTAAGTTATAATTTGGCTCAAGCGCCTCCAATATGTGCTCTTGGCGTTGTGACACCTCATGACTTTCAATCAATCCCCAATGCAAATTTAATTTATCCAAATGCTTCTCTTTCAAATTAGCCTTTCTAGCATTCATAGGATCAATTATGTTCTCCAAATTTAAAATAGCTAGTATACCCCTTAAATGGTTTAGGACTCCTAATTCCTTTAAATCAAATCCTTCATTCTTTCCCACAACAAATTAAGCCATTGTTCGAAGATTCTTTAACTTTCCCATATGTTTGGGCATCTTCCTTATGCCACTATCTTCCACGTCAAGATGTCGCAAGTTAATGAGTTTGTGTAAATTTGATGGCAACTTAGTTAAGCAATTGCAATCTTTTTATTTCAATGTCTGCAAATTAATCATCGAACACATCGAATTTGGCAACTTTTCAATTCCAGTGTTAGAAAGATCCAAATAACGTAAGTGCTTTAAATTGTTAATATCATTTGTCAACTTTTTGACATTTCGATATCCATTCAAAGATAATACCCGCATATACTTAAGACGAGCAAGTCTGGACAATATATCATGCATCATATCAACTTTAATGTCGATAAAATAATTATTCAATGGGAGGAAGCTACATAATTGGTGGCACATGAAAAAATCCTCAAAGTTTTTAAATTTTTCAAAATTGTTGGCTAGGTATGAAAAGTAATGAGCCTTTATTGGAATATCTTGTGCCCAATCACCCTCTAGCCATAGACAAAATTCTCTCATCACAAATTTTGCCAAGTCATTCAAAAGGTCATGCATAATGAAGTAATCACCATCACCATATTTTGACGGTACGAAAAATGACCTCGACCCTAAATCATTGAAAATTTCATTGCCCACTCCTTCAATGCTCTTATTTGTCTTAGTGGAATGCAATAAACCTTCCACCATCCATAATTGGATTTGGACATCCTTTTTTATCAAGTAATCTTTAGGAAAGATGGAACAATAAGCAAAACAACACTTAAGATTTGAAGGTAGATAATGATAGCTCATCCTTAAAGATGGGATTATATTACTATCATCCTCTGATAAATGCCAAATATCACTTTCCAAAATCTTAACCCAATCACGACGAGATGGATTTGTGTACAATAAACTTCCCAATGTTTTTATTGCCAAAGGCAATCCTCCGTACTTTTTAAAAATTTCTCTACCAATTGATACAAGATATGGATCCGCATGATGGTGTTGGTTGTTAAATGCATATTTTGCAAATAACTTCCAACAATCTTCGTCTTGTAATGGCTTCAAAAGATGTATATGGGTAGAGCGCATAACTTTTGTTACCCTTTTGTTACGGGTTGTTATGAGGATCTTACTTCCTAAAGCTCCATATTTGAAAGGAGCTTGGAAGACCTCCCAAATTGTAAAATTCTCATTCCAGATGTCATAGAAAAAAAATTTTACCCATCAATTTCTCCTTTAGTTCAAGTTGATGTAATTGTATATCATCTGATTTTTTTGTTGGACAATCAAATGCCTGAAGAATTGCTTTTGTAGCTTGAACAATATCAAATTCTTCTGAAATACACACCCAAGCTATGTGTTGAAATTGATCTTTCAACCTTTTGTCTTCATAGATAAGTTGTGCAATGGTTGTTTTACCTATCCCACCCATACCAGTGATGGCAATCACATCCACAGGAAGCTGATTCTCACCCATGTTGTGTGATAATAAAATCTCTATTATTCTCTCTTTATCAACATCTCTACCATACACGTTAGATTCATCTATTAAGGATGTTGTTGGCAATCTTTTGAACGCTTCCCTGTTGACTCCCACTTGAGTGCCAGTACCAAAGCTTTCCTTCAATCCTAGTATCTCATTTTGCTTTGTATGATATTCTAGGTTGTCAAGCACTTGTATGATCCTTGATTCAATTTATTTGTCAAATAGATTTTGCTTAACAAAAGCAGTAAAGAAGCCTCGTTCCTTTCTGGTAGCGGTTTGCAATTCAGCATCCAGCTTCTGTCGAGATGCCTCAGTAGCAATCTCATTTAACAGGTCCTCTGCCTTATAGACTTCGTCTTTGAGCTCATCAAGCCACTGCTTCACAAAACGGTCTCTCTATTGCCTTTCCTCTGCATCTTGAATAATTTTGTTTACAGAAATAAGGATAATCCGTAGTTTTTTCAGCAAGCCTTCCTTGAGTTTTCTGCCACAGAAGTAGTCTCGAATGTCACGAGAAGCCAATCTGTTAAATGTCACCTGAAGGGAAGCGGAGAGAAACGCTCCACCCACCAACTCCGCCATGATTTTCTGTATATGTCAACAGAAGGGCGAAGAAGAAAACTTCAGAAAGATGGAAGAAGAAATTGTGGGATGTTGATGCTTCAATTTGTGGGTGAGGGATAGATATGTGAAAGGCTCACTTGGTTGGTTGGTTCTTGGCAATTACTCTGAAATGGAAATCTGAGTTCCAATTATGTGATAATGTTGAGGTGATGCAAATGAGTTCCTGTTATGCTTCACTTTTCAAAATTGAACGTTGATTTGCTTATCGGGGATATCAATAATTCTTTATTTAAGATTTCGGCTGATTTGTTTCTCGGGTTTCTCAATAATTCTCTACTTGAGATGTGGGTTGAATTGCTTGTCAGGCATCTCATGGTTAGTGACTTTTCTTTTATTACTACAGATAAAATTTGCGTTCGGCTTCTCTCCCGTAGCGCGGGAACGTGGTTTCCATCATGTCCAGCAAATCCCAACCGTCTAGCAGATCCATTGGTTGTTGTCATGCCATGCGTCCGAGCCTTAATGAAACGCTGCGTTTTGAAGCAGCTGTCTAGTCAACTAGAAACGCAAAGATCGTGGCCGTCATTTGGCTTCCTCCAGATTGTGACACATAGCACACATAGCCCCCATAGCGCCGCGTCTGAAGCAGGGTCTCCTTCTCTCGTTCGGCTTCTCTCGCTGTGAATTCTGTAACAAGGGCGAAGAGCAAAGCACACTAGACCTAGAAGCATTTGCTTGCGCGTTCTTTGAAGGCAAATTTGGTTAAGCCTTTACCAGAGGCCGAAATATAAAGGTATACTATTTGTACATGTTGCTAAGCAAGATGAAAAACCAAAAGTTCTGTTCCTTTCAAATCCCTATCTATACGTCTTTTGTTATTACTGATCAAAATGGCCTCTGAAGCAAGTCTTTTTTAGCATTTTCTCCATTCATAATAAGACACTTAATGTCTGGATGTAAGTACTTTATCTCCAAGTTTAAATGAATTCTGTTATCTACTGAACTTGGTGCCTTTTGCTCTGATTCCTTTTTTACTCGTTAGAATTGAATAAGCTGAGGTGTAACTTTTGTTATTTTGGATTTCTTTCCCACACTTGAAGTCTTTTTAACATTTGGGATTTCTTTTGCGCCTTCATTTTTCATATTTATTGGGCATAGCATTACCTTTCTAACAACTAATTCCATCACAGCAATTGCTTTCATATTTATTGGCTTTGATCACACAGTTGAATGAATCAAGGGAATGGCAAAAACTAAAAAAGGAGTTTTGATGTCATTTTAATTGCTTTCTTGTATTGTTTTGAATGATTCATTATTTCTTAATAAATGTTTAAAAGATCTATCTCTTTCTTGAAGGAGACCAAATGATGAATATAAGAAATATTGAAAAGGCAAGATGATTTAGTATTTTTTAAAAGACCAGATGATGTTTAGTATTTCTTAATAAATATAACAGGGCACCAGATGATGAAGGAGACCCCGCTTCAGACGCAGCGCTATGGGGGCTATGCGTGCTACGTGTCACAATTTGGAGGAAGCCAAAGGACAACCATGATCTCTGCATTTTTGGTTGACTGAGAAGCTGCTTCAAAACGCAACGTTTCATTAAGGCTTGGACGCGTGGCATGATGGCTACCAATGGATCTATTAGACTGCTGGGATTTGCTGGACATGATGAAAATCACATTCTCGCGCTACGGGAGAGAAGCCGAACGCATAAAATTTACCCAACTTCTACGGTTTTTCTTGTTCTTTTCCTATCATCACTATCTATCACTGCAACAATCGAAAAAAGAGTTTATTCATTTTACTTGGAAACTTTGCCTCCGTGAGTTGAATAATCTGACGCTTCTCCGTCATCTATTTGTTTGGCTGACGTTTGTATTAATGGACGAACATCATACTGTACACCCAACTCTTCTTTTTCATTTTGGTGGGAAAGAATCGCAAATTTTTCAAAAGCAAAATAAGCAACGAGCCAAAAACTAGTTTTTTTTTTATTAAAATCTCTTTTTCTTTTCTAGTTTTTTTTTTCGGTGGACAAAAATCAAACTGTACACCCAGCGTCTCTTTTTCTCTTTGATGGAGAAGAATCGAAGACTTCTGAGAAGCAAAATAAGCAACGAGCTAGCGACTTTTTTTTTTTTTCTCTCTTGTTTTATTTTTTATTTTTTTTGGGTATAAAACTTAAATGAAATTCTTCATACGTTTAAGTTCATATAGCATTATTCAGAATTACACCCCTCAAAGTTAAAGCTCTAAAATTATAAAAGTTCCTTAATAGGGCTTAATCTTAGATAGGGTTTAAATGATTTCAATGGTAAAAATTCATAACCCCACGAGCCTAGTGAAAGCTAGAAATCATTATTGTGATGAGTGATTGATACACTTTCACAAGTTGTATGTAATATCTTAAAAAAATTAAAAATTTTAAAATAATAATAAATTAAATTAAATTAAATTATTTAGACTATTAAAATAAAGATTAAATAATTTAAGATTTTATAAAAATTTTAAGAGACTTTTTTAATTATTTTAAATACCAATTAAAGCTTACCAAACATTTTAAGGCAAGAGTGCAATATTAATCGAAGAATAATTTAATATTTTATCAAACACTCTCTCCACCTTTTTCCTTCTCGTATCTTTTTTTAATCTTCTTCACCAAGGCTCTGCGTCTCATTCAGCTTGCATCCACACTTCTTCATCTTTCAAATTTTTCTTTTCCCTTTTGGTCACTTCCAACATGTGCCAGCGTTAGTTACTGTTCCAGCATCCTTCATTGTTAGTGTTTCTCCCCATAGCCATAGCTTCATACTCCTCATCTTCCTCCTCTATTTCTCTGCTACCCCCGTCTTGGGTTCTTGGAGAATTTGTGAGGATCAGTTTTTCTCTTCATTCCTTTATCTTTTCCCATCAATTTTCATCCTTTTTATATGCTTTATTTAAGCAAGATTTCTTGTACAACTCTCTTCCTTTGCAGTGCCATGCGTGAGCCTCAAAATCTGAGAATTTCTTGAATTGTAACGTTAAAGTGTAAATTAACATGTCCTTTTTCATCCTTAAAGCTCTAAGAAGTTTTAAATTTAACTTAAATTATGGAAATTTAGAGTGAAAAATCTAAATTTAAAGTTCGTATTTACGACAGAAGAGTATGCAAAAATATAAGAGTTTATATTTTAGGGAGCATATTAGGCCATATAAATAATTGTGAAAGTAATTTGAGTGGTTCAAATAATTAATTTATATTGGTCATAATTTTAAGTGATACGAGAGTGACTCCTTAAATTAAGATTCAACATTAAACAATAATATATATATATATATTATTAGTCTCAACCAGTGAATGTATAAATAATAATGTGACGCTTTTATTTTACTTTACGTTATATTTCTGTATCCAAAATTCTGTTTTATGATTTATATGTTTTGCTCTTTGAAAAAATAAATCGATGTTTTTGAAACTTCAAAATAGGCGCTATGATGCATGTATAGACATATTCATATGATGGATTAATAGATAAATTAATAAGCAAATAGATTATTGAAATGTGGCAAAGATACATACTTGTGGAATGTAAAAGAAAAAATTGGAAAAAAGAAAATTGTTATGTTTGTGTATATATTTATTTGTTTGTTTGTTTGTTTGTTTGTTTGTTTGTTTATAAGAACTGTATTATGCTGTTGTGTTATTTTATATTTACGAGGGCTCTGTTAAAGAAAACTCATCTTATTTAATCATTTACTTATTTTCTTGATTTTTTTTTATTTTAATTACTTAAATATTATTTTAGTGAATTTTATTTTCTACTTCCATTTTTTTTATGATGGATCAGAATCTAATTCAAATTCTGTACTCGTTAGTAGAGATAACACCTATGTGCACATAAAATAAGTTTTGATTTATGATAGTATTGCAATGTGATGTATTCAATGCTGCGACTTAAGATACTAGATGGGTATGGAAAAAGTGATGAGATGGAATGCATCCTAAGCAATGACAAGGGATATAATGTTGTGGTTTAATTGTACAAAAGCACTCGGTGTTTTGATTCCTTTTTTTGTTGCCTGTTTCTATAATATTTTCTTAACATTTAGAAAATATAGTTTTTATCTAAAAATTTTTTATTTATCAAATAATTGCTTTTCATTTCGACGACAAAAATATTATTGCTTAAATTATTTAATTACTATTTGATTTCTAAAAACTTAAACATACGCTTATTTTTCTTTCCACGCATTTTGTTATTTATGCACTCACTAAATCAATGGTAGGCCTATCCTTTTCTTTTATTATTATTTTACAGACCAATAAGGAGAATAGTGAAGTGATATGAGAGATTACATGCTACCAAACTGATAAATTATGTGTTCAATTCTATGTAATTAGTGTCAGACTCCATAATATGGTGGCATGTATATATAGGGGAGTATTTTGGAAATGACATGTGTTGTGTCTTTCATGGGACCCAATGTAGTCACTTAAAACGTGCAAGTATTGTTCATAGTTTCTTAGCGAAGTATTTTGTTATATGTAACTTGTTATTAGTATTGGTGCTAGTCTACGTTATTGTATAAGTTGGAATGTCCTATTTTTAAGGGAAATACCATCGGATTTTCAATAACCCTCAAGTGAAACAATTAAATGAATACATATTTTCAAAACTTGTAGATTATATGGGCTAACTTAAAAATATGGTATTATAATTGAGTTTGATTCTTTAAGGCTTGCCAAGATAAGCTAATCAATAGATTGGTTCAACTTATTTGCCGCCCTAGCTTAGAAATTGGTTCATGACATTTTAAGTCCTAACTATGTTTTCTTAAGGCTAAATTGCAAGTATATATACATTTTAACATCTCTTAGTCCTAATGCAAATGCTCATCTTTGATTAATTCAGGTATTCTAAAGTAATTTCAAATAAAGTGATTGATATTAAACACAAAATACTAGTACTATACATTTAATATAAATTTTGCTTTTCATGTATAAGGAAATGTAAATTCATAATATTAATACTTTATATTCAATATCAACAATTTCTCCAAATTTACTTTAGATGATTTGAATTTTATCTTTGACTAGATCAAAAACATAGGTTACTTGTAATGTGTGCAGACTGACTCAAACACCACTTAACTGCAACCCAAAAAAAAGAAAAAATCCATGCTTGGACTCTATAAATATTACATTCATGTCATTAAATTGCAAAAGCCACTTGAAGGGTGATTTAGAGTAATGCTCCATTGGCAAACTTTCTAGCTATGGTTTTCTGTGACCAAATAGAGGATATTGAGCAGAACAAATGAAGTGAGAGAAAGCTTGGGAAATACTGTTAGATGGGAGTGAAATCCTCCTTGAAGGGTAACTATCGTCTAACAGAGCATTTCTGCGGGTTTTTGATGCTTTGTAATTATCTAAAGGTTGATCATCTTTCTTGACTAAAAGCCAATCATAATCAATTTCAGCCACTTTGTTTTTAAGTGTTTTAGTCAGACGATACCCACTTTTCCAGTATATTTGATTTTGATCTGCTACAGGCACCCCAGAAATACATAAATTGACACAAGTGCAAATGGTGCACATCATTTTTATAGGACCTTTAATTTTGCTTCCTCTCTAACAAAACATTCGCAACATATTTACCTCTGTTTTTCACGCACAAGTCAAGCTGAATGTAATAACCATTACTTCAAAATACATGTATGTATATATGTACATATACGCGTCATTGGCCAGCAAGAACCTAAAAACAGTCTTTAACATCAAATAACACAAAGCAACACTAACTTCATCTAAGTTTTTATGATTAAGATAAAGCCAGATGAAGACACGATTTCTTAGCACATATGCCAATCAAGAACTCAGACAGTGGTTAATCTACGAGAGCACACAAAAATCTGACTCAAATTAGGTAACGAAACTAGCAAAAAATATTGAATGCAATATCAGAACTTACTAATTATAAACTATTCTGAATGCACCATCCTAGCCTTCAACCCCCCCTCCAAAAATTTTTAGCTTTAACCCAATGCAGAGCATAAATTTGTATTGAAAATTAATCATTGAGAATTGAGGTGAAGATGGATTAAACTCTGATCCCGTGCAGGAGACCAGTCACCCCGAAAATTTAAATTAGGACAAATATGGCTTGTAGTATCTCTCTTGGACATGATTTTAGGTAGAAACCAAAAACTACAAACCAACATAGACAGACAATATATTGATCTGATGATGAGGGGCAACTGCTACCAAATTGCATAAATAAAACTCCCATAACAGGCCAGAGACAATTAATGAGATTTGGGGGGTTTTGATACCCCACACACCCATCTGGTGCAGTTATGATAAAAAAGCCTTCCCAGCCTCACCACCTTGAGTGTGTTTAGTTACTGAGATACACAGTAGTAGTCATGTTTTTGAACAGAAGTAGGTATTATGAATCCTTAACATCGTACAATTACGAAACTGGTGCTTGGGATTCTGTCAAGATAGGCCTAAGCGCTTGCACATGATTAAGATCCAGACAGCTGACAATGACAATTAAAGAAAACCTTTGCAGTACCAGTGAAGCCATACATAATCTATGTGGAAAGTATAGCAATAAACGTGGAGGTGATAAAGGAAAGAATTACCCTCATATTTCTGCAGAAACTCTCTTCATTGAGAGGCTTCATGCCCCTGAGATCCAACATCTGCAGGCCCATTGTTAGAAGCATTTTCCGAAGTGTCTATGCAAGGATTGTTTCTAAACTGATCCACTGGGTGGGACTGGGCCTCAAACAATGAGCAAGAATTATTAAGCCGTTGCTGAGAAAATTGTTGATTATTTTTCAAATCTTCATCTGGCAAGCATTTCATGGTCAAGTTCAGCAGGTTAGCTGCTTTGATTTCACTTTGCATCTTAGCAGAGACAGGTGAGTCAAATTTGTCAGGATAATTTCCAGTCAACTCCAGAGGCCTATGAAAGAGTAAATGAGCCACAGTTCGATCGATGGGGTTTGTCTCTGTTTCAACGTCGGGCATCCTGGCATGTGTGATACCAATATGGTTCATGCAGGAACATTACTTGACAACTTAAAAAGGGTAATCAAGGTGATAACCATAACCAAAAAGTTACATTGGTCATTGTTATACGCAAAATCAGCAAATATTACATGTTTAATCTGTTCAGCGCAAACTAGCAATATACCAGTCCTAGAAAATGAACTATTAGTGATGCCTAATATAGTGTCAGTAATTGTCTTTGAACAGCATGTACAGTTGTGAGATACAGAGTTACAGTTGTATTGCGACTAGTCCTTAAGAGCCTGAATTACGTTTTTTAAGCTTTATCTTGGTAAAAGAAAAAAGTATTACCACAGACTAACTTGTAATTCAAGTGAGATGGGCCTGCTGAAGTTAAAACAAAGTTGGTACAACTATAAGTACATGTACCATCTCAAAGAAAAATTGGAAAAATTGAGAGGGGGCAAAGTTCCCACCCTCACCATTTAGTGACTGCACCACTGTCTGTTTCTGATGTCCATCAGAGATGAAGAAAGAAATATACTGAACTCTTACACAAGCACCGGATAGTTCTCATGAATTGATGCTAGAAGACACATAGCAAGTAGCAAAAATATTATTTTCCACCTTCTTCTGTTTCACTTGTATATGATATAAACTAATCTAATAAATGAAAATTCAGCGAGTCATGGAAATTAAAGTAGCCATCTATTATAATATCTATCCTGACCTGTTCTGGTAATTGATTTCTTCCCCTGGAAGAACATGTTCTTCTCTGCTACTTTTGTTCGTGCTATTAGTGTCGCTAGCATAATGCCTTTGCATTGCACTTTGTGCCAAGCGGAATAAGCTATCTCTGATGCAGAGTCTTATTTTGATGTCCAACTGTACAGAAAATTATGCCTCGGGATTGTAGCCATGTCCGAATTAGTATGCAGGGATATAATCATACTATAAAGTGTTCACCACTAACAATTCAGCCATACCTTTGATATAATGTCCTGAAGCCTGTCAAGTATCGTTTCTTCAACAAAACAATCATCAATGGCCACAGAGATTGTATTGGAATCATCTTGCTCAATAGGTGCATCCAGAGCAGGAAAAGTGCTAAGATCTTCAACTTCAGGATCGGCCCCATCACAGGGACGATTTTGCACTTCTAGAAGATATTTTTGACTGATGGATTTATTAGTGCTAGGAACTTGGTTGCCCAATTGTTGCTGTTGTTTTTTAATAGCAAGCATTGCCTGCATTTGTTGCCGCCTCCTCAATTTTTCAATTTTTTCCTGAGGAGTCATGGTCAGAGGCTTGACTGAGTCCCTAGGCTTCTTCACAAGATTCCCTATACTACTAGACACTTCATACCCAGAAATTAGAGGTTGATAACTGAGATCTCTTGACTGAGCCTGAGGTAACATTGGGATAGCAGGATATGTATTTGCCAGGTTTCCATACACAGGAGGTGCTACATTTGGATTAACGATATTCTGATAAAATGTTTCAGCTCCTTGAATCTGCTTTTGTTTTCCAGGAAATGAAGAGGGAGAAGGTTGTATAGTAGAAGGTGCCAACTGATTCTCAAATTGTTTTGACAGGTTTGTGGAAGTAGACCAACTACCATGAAAATCCTGTATTCCTTTACCCCCTTGTTTTCCCCCAGATTTCCGAACTTTCAAGAGATTATTTTGTCCAAAAGCCTGAAAAATATGACAAAAAGATCGTAAATAGATCAATGTAGATCTGTTGACCAGAGCTATTGCACAACTTTATGCCAAGGGTTGTAAAATATATTACAGGGACAAATACTGTGATTCTTTTATCTTGGTGCCGTTAATGGCTGTTCTAACTTGTTTTTAAGGCTTGTTTCTTGGTTTCCTTCAAGTTGCTTTTTCATGGCATAACATCCTTGTAACAATTGGGTGAAAGCTTAAAAGAACCAATTCACTGCTTTCGGTTCTCTAACCAAAAAGTTACAGGTTATAATATGTTACTTGTAATGCTCTAAAAGTAATGAAAATGTGTCTTGTGTGATCATAGTATCAGTATAAAGAAGTTTGCAAGTTAGTTTTATGTAAACATTGTAATTGAGTCTTTCTGATAACATATTTTAATTAATCCCTTCCTTTTATCCCTAACTTTAATCTTCCCTATGTTCTCAACATGGTTCTAGATCCTTGGAATCATCCACTTTGAACCCTAACCCTAGCTTCCACAAATATAAAAAAGAAAAGAGAAAAATTCCTGCAACTTGAGTAATGCTTTTGTTTGACAATATATTTATGGCAGGTTTGTATTTAATTATGCTTTTGTCAGGCTTATATTATGCTTTTGTTAATTATCCTTTTATTTTATTTATTTTATCTTATTAGATGTTTTATCTTGGGCTCTACATAAAGTCCTACGTAATTAGGATTAGTTTACCTTTTGATTGATTATTAATAAAGTTCAGATTCTCTTGGCTTTCTACCCTCCCCCCCCCCCCCCCTAGTACAAAACTTCTGAACTGAGATCAGTAAAACTTATTCAATTCATTCATCAAAACCTATACCCCCTTAAGTCCTCCTATTTATAGGCATAGTGGAAGCCACTAGTAGCATAACAAAGAAGTGCCACATCAGCACCACCATAACAAAGTCTTAACAGAACTAGCAGCTAACATCAGCAATGTAACTAATTATAACCGAAAGACTAACAACTACCCCTACAAAATGCCCTTCACATGTATCAATATTTCTCCCCCTATACCACATCCTTGTCCTCAAGGATGAGCTTAGACAGTCGTAGGAAAATCAAGGAATTGAATTGAATAGCAAATAGAAACTCTCATATAGCATCTTTTGGATTCGTGTGCTTCCACCAAATGAGAACTTGAGTGAGGGGCAAATTGTGCTTCTTCACTACTCTCCTAGCTAAAAATAGACTCGGGCTCCATGAAAAAATACCCATCAACATTGACTGCAGATAGCTCAGAACTAACAGGAACAAACTCACCCTTATGATGTTTTAGAAGGGACACATGAAAAACAAGATGAGTCCTTGAATCCTAGGGTAGCTCCAACTCATAAGCAACCTACCCCACTCGTCGAGAACCTTGTAGGGCCCAAAGTACCATGCAGCTAGCTTGTGTAATGCAAAATTATTGATGGTGTTATGTCTAAATGGATGAAGTTTCAAATAAACCATATTAACAACTTGAAATTCCCTTTCACCGTGCTTCTTGTTGGCAATTTGCATCATCCGGTGTTGAGCACGTTTCAAATGGTAATGGAGCAATTGCCACCGTCTCCCTATCCCAAAGATTTCTATCCACCACTGCATTATCAAAGTCTATAGCCAAGGAAGGTAAATGGACAGGAAGAGGTACCCATACATGGCCTCAAATAGAGACGTCCCAATAGAAGAATGGTGGGATGTATTATACCACAATTCAACAACAAGTGGTAGCCACTTAACTCGTTCCTTGGGATAATCACCCGTCATACAACAGAGGTAACATTCCAAGCTTCTATTTAAAGATTTAGTTTGACCATTGGTTTAGGGATGTTAGGCCAAAGAATATATGAGTTTTACCTTGTTAATACAAAACAAGGCCCACCAAAAATGCCCACAAAAAATGGAATCATGATCAGTAACAATAGAATGGGGAAACCCATGGAGTTTAATCACATTATCAAAGAACATTTGGGCAACCTCAACTACTGTATAGGGATGATGGAGAGCAATGAAATGGCCAACTTTGATAAACCTATCCACAACTACCAAAATCATCATTTTATTATCAAACTTAGGTAGTTGCACAATAAAATTCATGATGAGGTCAGACCAACTAGTAGTAGGAATTGGCAAAGGCTGTAACAGCCTAAGGGTAGCCACTGTCTTGTACTTATTCTTCTGGCAAGTCTAGCAAGTACGTACAAAGTGATTTACATCCTTCTCCATGCACTTCCAAAAGAAAAAAGCAGCTAGCTTTTGTAAGCATGAGTCATTCCTGAATGTCCACCAAATGGATCACTATGAAAGTGATGCAATAGCTATGTCTTTAAAGGTAGATCATTTCCCACCACTAATCTACTTTTTCTCTTCAAAATGCCATGTTCTCAACTGCATTTAAGATGTGATTGACAATCCACTTCCAGCTTTGCAATCAATTCTTTGAGTTTATCATCTGTCAACCAAGAAGCCTTAACTTTATTATGTAAGCTAGACTCAATGGATGTAATAGCAAAACAAGAAGGATGGAGAGATTCTTCATTAACCATTTACCTAGATAAAACATCTGCAACCACATTTTCTTTCCCTTTTCGATACACAATCTCATAAGTCAAGCCCCACAATTTATTGATCCATTTAAACTGTTCTGGGGTGATGTTTTTCTACTCTAGTAAATGTTTAAGCAACAGATGATCAGTTATGATTCAGAAACAACAGCCATACAAGCACTGTCTCCAATGTTTTACACCAAAAACAAGTGCAGTCAACTCCTTCTCATAGGCTGAGAGATGGTACTTTGTAGGGGACCTACATACACTTGGCACTCTTTATTCAATAAGTGAAATAAATGCATCTTTTGGGCAACTTAAATAAAGATTTAGGCTATGTCATTTTTGAGCAAGGCATTGTTGTAGGTCCAAAGAAAATTGAGGTGATGACATCCTAGCCTACACCTTCAAATGTCAAGTCCTTACATGGGTTTCTCGATTTAATGGGCTATGGTTCTATAAGCAAGCTTTTCAATGGTTCTATGGTTCTATAAAGCTGAAAAATCTTACTGATCAATTCTTGAAAGGTAACAGGGGTATTGGTAAAGCCAAAATGTATGACAAGGAATTCATATAACCTATCATAAGTCTTGAAGGCAGTTTTATAAATGTTCTTGGGACTCATGCAAATTTGATCACACCTGTTCCAACTTGGAAAAGTATCTAAAATCCTCTTCATTAATAAGTTCCTCCACTATTGGAATAGCAAACTTGTTTTGGATGATCTGAGCATTAAGTTTCCTGTAGTCAACACAAACACATCATGAGTTGTCTTTCTTTTTTACCAAGACTACAAGTGAAGCAAAGCTACTATTACTGGGCCAAATAACACCATTATGCAACATTTCTTTGATCAATTATTCCATTGCATCCTTCTGTACTGGCCTATACCTATAAGGTCTGAGGCTCACTAGAGTTTCTTCCTTAAGGGCAACGGTATGATCAAACGCCCTTAGGGGAGGTAAGAATGTTAGTTCTTGAATCACATATGAAAACTCTTCCAGTAGCTTATTCAAAGACTAATCTTTCATTTCTACTGAATCAATATCAACAACATTAAACTCTCCCATTGTCCCCAGCACCTCATGTGTGATTTTGAGCCAAATACATTTGTCCCCTTAATAATTGTTTTTGTTGAATATCCCTGTTATCCACAAATGCTTGGGATTGATCAATTCCATGAAGTTCATAAAATTTGTCACCAATGGAGAAGCTCATAAATTGCTCTTGAAAATCTAATGTGATTTTTCCCAATGTACATAGCCATTGTATTCCCAAAATCATGTCATATGCTCCCAAGTGCATGACTAAAAAATCATCACTAAATATCTAGTTCTCCATACTCCACTATAGTTGAACACATCTAGCTTCTGCTAGTAGTTTATGCCCATTAGCTATTATAACTATTGTACCTGCTATCAATTGAGTCTTCAATCTCAATTGCTCCACCAATCTAACATCTAGGAAGTTATGTGTGCTATCAGTATCCAGTAACAGCAAGATAGGTTGCTTTTTGATTCTCCCATACGCCTTTATCATTGAGTACTCTTGAGCATCAAATACAATTCCATGAATAGCATTCAAAGAAATCCCAAGTTGTAATGCTACAATTCCATCCTCTAATTTTTTTGGTTCCTCATCTACCTCCATCCTATTTGCTCTTCCTTTTCAACCATAATCACAAATAATTGAGAGTTTTTACATTTGTGATCAAAGGTATACCTCTCCAGACATCAATAGCATAGGCCTTTCTTTCTTCTTTCATCCATCTCTTTTTTTGTGAGTTGTTTGTAAGGCTTTTTAGTGGCTATATTGGTCTTAAGTCTGGAAATGGATGAAGAAGATGACACCACTGTACCATCCTTATTAGTACCTGGATCACTACGTCCAAAAATAAAGACAGAGGAATATGAATTTCAATAATAACACGGATTAGTAGAAGATTTTGGAGTGGCTAAGTTATTAGTGGAATTGTGAAATGGAAGTTTCTTCTAAGAGGTAATTAGATTGTTTTGAAGAGCAATGACAGCCGCTTCCTGTAATTTGGTTAGGTACATAGTATTTGCAAGAGAGGCAGGCTTGAACGTCCTTATCTAAGCCTCAATCTCAAGTCTGAATCCACCAAGGAAGACACTATTAACGTGCTCCTTCAACAGCTCCAATTTAGATAAATGTTCTTCAAATTTTCCCTGGTAATCATTTATAGAACCTTCCTATTTGAGAATTTTCAACTCAATTGTTGGATCTACTTGCAATATATCTCCAAATGTTGTTTTAATCCTCAACATACTCAATCCATCCAATTTCACCTATCCTCTTCTTCCTCATAAAACTATGGTGCCATTGCAACGCCCTTCATTTCAGATGCATACTTATCAACTTTACACGTTGCTCTATTGGAGTTCATCTACCTCAAAGAATTGCTTGCAACAACAAAACCATCCTTTGAAGTTAGATCCGTCAAAGTGAGGGAATTCTATGCGAGTGAATCTAGTAAGAAATTGGTAGCCATGATCTGAACTGCAGTATACCTTGCACTAGTCATCCTCGATGAGCACTTGTTGCGCCATTTATTCCATTACCTTCCTGCACTACATTTCCCCAGGCTGATGACAGCTTCACAACCATTTCCAATATCATATGTTCCATTCTGGCGATCGACAAATCCAAATGTGTCACTAAAGATCATAGTTTCACTTGCAACTCGTTCACATCGGTACGAGTTTGTAGAACTTCCTATTCGATTTCCTTGAAACAATCACTCAACCTTGTTTCCTTTGCCATGGCCAAGGACTATGAAGCTTTGATGCCAAATTGGTACAAAACTCCCAAACTAGTACTCAATATCAACAAAACTTATTCAATTCATTCATCAAAACCTACAACTCCTTAAGTTTTCCTATTTTTAGGTGTAGGAGACTCCACGAGTAGCATAACAAAGAAGTGCCACATCAGCACCACGATAACAAACTCTTAACAAAACTAGCAACTAACATCAACAATGTAACTAGTTATAACCAAAAGACTAAAAACTACCACTATTGAACGCCCTTCACATGTATCTCCCCCCCTCACTTCCTTCTTCTCCTTCCCCCTCTATTTCCCTTCTCCCTTTTCCCCTTCCTTCTTCTTTAGTTCTCCCTCTTTTCTCTCTTCTCCCCCTTTTTTGTACTAGTCCTACATCACCTAAGTTTTTGACCTGATGCTTAAGTTCTTTCATTTGGGTTATTTATTTATTTGGTTTAGTTGGGATTTATTTGTAACAAGCTACAAGCTATGGAAGGTTCAGCTTGAGGGGGTGTTAAGAGGCATCAAGAATTTAGTAAAAGCTAGTAGATTAAAAGAAGTTAATTGTAGTGCACCCAAAGTAAAGGGTATAAGTGTCATTATGTGGACATTCCATCATAGTATAGTTTAAATTGAGGCTTAAGGATCAAATTCATGTACAAACCAAGCATTACCAACAATTTTGTCAACCACATATTTTGTTTTATCTCTTCTTTTTCTCTCTAACTTTAGCTCTCACTATTTTCTCAACACTTTACCATTTCAAATGATAGTTGTTCATCACAATCTAGGCAAGGTCATCATTGCTGATACATGTTTAATTCCTTTTCTCAATAACAAAACTGATCCAGATTCAAAGTTTTCTAGCCAAAAAGGGGCAACAATATCAATTTAAACTCCATATGACCCTAGTTCACTAGATTCCATGCAGTCAATAAACCTTCTATTAGAGTAAATATGTATAAACTTAAGTACCATGACATCAATAGAGATTAACAAGAAGCATATATCATTTAATGGATGCATATATACCTCTGATTCAATGTGCATATATTCTACATCATTTTTTCATTTTTCTTTTTTATTTTATTTATTTTTTTTGCAGAAGGTGGGCCTCTTCTTTTAAGTGCCCAACCATATAAATTAACTTTTTCTATTGTCAGTTCACAACACATGTGCGGGAAAATACCCCAAGAACATTAATTGATTTCATCAATTAGATAACAGGATATAAGTGTAGCATAGTATAGTTCTAATATAACTTATGGGTTACCTTATCAGTAAGTTTATTAGCAGTTGCAAAATTTTCAACAGCAAAACCAGAGGTTGAAGAAGTGGTCCTTCCTACCATATCCTGATTTTTCTGCGGGGAAAAAGTGACATAAGTAATCTCCCAATTCCCCTGTACAGGTAAAGAACTAGATATTATAAAGACCAGTGCTGCAAATTGACTTGACATACCTGATGCTCCTTTCCAGCAGGCTTACTTCTACCTCCAGCAAATTTCACACCAGCAGTGATAGCGGGCATATTTTGAATATCATGAGATACAGGACCACCAATCTTCTCATAGCTGAGGGCAAATAATTGGTCATTACATTGAACGTAATCTGCTTTAATTTCCAAAGGCTCAGATCTGTTCCTTAAAGCACCTGTTGGAGTTGGGGTATCCAAGGATATAGGTGCTGAGCTGTTACTCACATCTTTAGAAGACCACAGCTCACCAGCATTATCAAGACTTACATGGCTAAAAATAGGGTCATCATTGCTGTAAAATATCACTTGTGAGAATATTGAGTCAAACGGATGCCATTGTAAAGTACATAATATCACATAACCGATAGCCATAAGAAAAGCTGTATATCAATGATAATGACTGTTCATAAGGAATTTTGGTACTTCTCTCCAATGTTATCCATCATGTACACTATCTAATGAACACCAAGGGAATGAAACAATACCTACAAAATAGCATTCTAAGTACAAAAAATGGCAACGTGAAGGCTTGTTACCAATTTGAACGAGTCAAGACTTTGCAAAATTTACACACATAGAAGGCCTCCTTATTTCGGTTTAGTCGCTTACGAAATTGTTGCAATTACAACAGTGCACAACTGCACACATTGCTTCTTCTGGGTTTTACAAAAACAAAAAAAAACAAAAGAAAACCAAAAAGTTTATGTGGAGCCACCCAAACTCAGATGGAGTGATTTGTCAACAGTTGCGTACAGCTGTGACTGCAACAATTCTCAAAAACAGGGTGGGCAAGAGAGAGAGAAGTTCTGTCTTTTATCCTTACTGGTCAGGTACCAGAAGTAGGTAGATAGACTTAAGCAATTTGGAAAAAAAATCACACCAATGTCAAAGAAATTTGTGATTATAATGTGCTATCAAGGCAATGCATATATCACATATATGATGATAAAGACAAATCTAAATAACCTGAAAATTCGATCGAGATCATCAAAGCTTCCTATGTTTCCCCAGCCATAGTCAACAAAGTCACCTTGTTCTTTACCTTCATTTGCACTTTGGAAAACTTCAATATCCTTTTCAAGTTGAGCAATCTCTTCTGTCAAACAAAGACACAATTATCAATGATAAAATAAAACTACATATCATGGATGTTTAGTCGTTTGCATACAAAGATGGTGGAACAAATGTGCAACACACGCAGGCAGACAAGCGTCTGCACTACACACATACATACACAGACACCCATGCTATATACTCAGTTCCAGCAATTAGCAATTTTACCACCTCTTGATGAATTGAATGCTCTAATTTCACTAGAAGTCTTAGATACTTCGGTACCCAAGGAACCCTGATCAGTTTTAGCTGCATTGGATAAAGACAAGTCAGGCCATGAGTTAGTTCCATATCCTGGGGCAGATAGTCCTCCGCTATTATCAAGGTTGGAAGTGCTTCCTAGCTTTCTGCGATGAACATCAATTTTAACCTCTGCCCTCTTCTGCTCAGTGAGCCTAATGCTAGCAGCTTCCTGATTCCATTCTTTCTTGTTGCCAAGATCTGCACTTCCCTCTGGATAAGGCACAATATGATCATCACTCGCACCCGCCTCCCCCCATATTATGTTGGCAAGCTGAAAACAATCATTTATTAAGAATACAATAAAATATTGCTTAGGTGAAAGTCATCAAGAAAAAGAAAAAAATGAGGATGACAGCAATAGCAACATTCTTATATACCAGTAAAATTTAAAGGAAGTCTGTAATCAGGTACACATGAATTTCTAATGCAAAGGTCATACCTAGAAGTTAATGAAGGAAATGTTCATTTAATTTTCAATCTCATGTAAACACTCAACACTTAACAGATTCTTTATCACATAACAGCTTGGAAACTTCTTACACCAAACGGAGCATAGTTAAAGCTGGACTCAAGCCACAGCATATATAATAAATTCTGCCACCTCATATAAAGCAGAAATTCCAATCTTTGAAGTATAATTGGGATTATGACGATGTAGATTAATATATTAACCCCATGCATCAAAACAACATTTAAATGACACATTTGAAGTATAATGGTGCTTGAATTTGATATTACTGTCCAATCATGTTTTTCTTATTTTTAATTAGGAGAATGGGGGGTGCCAACCAGCAAAGATGAAACTACTGAACACTTGGTCATGGAGGCTCTGCTATCATGTCAAAAATCACTTTGTCCCAAAAGCTTAAGCAAGTAAGTGAAAGCCCAAGATTCATTTTATTAATATCTCTAATATAAACAATGACTTGCCACAAACTTAAGTGAGCAACAGGTCACAAATTTCAAAATTCAACATTGGATAGATAGAACTCAACATTTGAAGAGCTTGAGAAACTTCATCCATACAGACCTTCTACAGACTTGAGGAATCATCCAACAAAATGGGACAAACACTGACTATTAAAAGCATGACTTCATGCATCAAACTATAAATCTTTCCTCCTCACCCTTATGAAAAGAGAACTATGCCTTTCTGCCACTTCAGGTAGGATATGCAACTATAAATTGAATTAGTCAAGGAAACCTCGATCTTTTAAAGTAAAGTTGACTGGGCACAAGAAGAATAGAATATGGACCAAACCAGATGTAGGAACAAACACTAAAAAACTACCAAGAACCATAAATTATATTTCCTGAAGCCATGTTTAATATCAATTTTTTATCTTTATTTCCAAATTGATTAACATAGATTAAAAAAAATTGAATCCTGTGAGAACAAATGGCAGAACTCAAGAAACCTAGGGCAGAAGAACAACACATTCATCAGTGAATTAGAAGAAGATTTTGATCGAGTATATCAGCAGTTCTTATCCATCTTTTTTAATTCCCTTCTCTAATAGTAGATAAATAAGAACAAATAATCTACTATTAGGAAGAAACCATATCATTTTGATATTTCTTTGGATCCAGAAAAAAATATTGACCTATTTGGTATGGTGCAACGTGAACATATTTCCTTTACATAATTGTGTAATATTTATTATACCTTTATAATTATTATTTTGCCTATCACATCATCATTTTAACTATCAAATCACTTTTTAATAAATAAAGGCATAAAAGTTATTTTCCATATCATCTGCTCCCACTTATCCAATTTTTACATTCTCTCCTCCTTTACGTCACCATACCAATCAGGCTATTACTCCACATTTCACCCATGCCTCCTTATCATATGCAACCACAGGAGGCTCTGAATCAGAGTGCAACCCACATCTAACCTTCCCAAAATGTCAATATCATCATGTAGTCTTCATTTTCCTTACTCTTTCCAGGAAAAAGGCCCAAACTACTATGAGACTTCTGGTTGTGACTATGCATGTCAGCTCTCTACCATCTCCTCTACTCTGTATCATTTCCACTTTGTGGACAAGGTCCAGAAAATTCTCATAAGACTCTCACGCAGAATCCATTTGAAACCCAGTTCCCAAGTCCCAACCTCCGTTTTACAACTCCAATCAATGCAATATTTTTATTTCGCAAGCACTGGGTGTCCTTTCCATATCTCTTAATGAGCCACATCAGATAAATATCCTCTTCATCACGTAAACTACTCTCATCAACCATATTTCACCTTGGAATATACACAACTCAAATAAGTTAAGGACTACCACTACAGAAAATTCCCATGGAACCAGAAACGTCTTTAACCCAATTTCGTGTCCTTATAATCATTTCATATTTGTGTCCTTATAATCGTTTCATATTTAAACCACGATAAATTATCAACTCAATTACAACTACAAGAATTTACAGCCTAATGGGACCTAAAACAACTAGGTGGTTGACTTCAAAAAAACATTGAACAAAAAACCAAAAAAGAAAAGTTGAAAATCAACTCACCTCTTCTTCGCTCCAATCAAACATTTCTTATATATCCAGAACAGAAATCTTCAAATCCAAAACCGGAATCAAATACAAGCCCGTGAATTAGTCCACTCATCGCCGAAATCCCCAAAAGATCACAGAGAAAAGCAGCCCAAAAACACCATGAAATTGAGCCGAGGAAACAGAGGAAGTCAGAAACGCCGCGAAGAGGGGTAAAACAGAAGCATGCAAAGAAACAAAAGCTTTCAGTTCCTCTCCTTCTCAGTAAAACGGTAACGGAGTTTGCAGAAGCTGTATGCGTGTGAGAGAGACAGAGAGAGAGAAACGATTGGCGAAGAGCAAGTGGAGTGGTGTGGTGTGGTGTGGTGTGGTGTGGTGTGGTGTATGGTGGATCGAGCCGACGTGACGTCACCTGGGTGTGTGAATGGCTTACAATTATCAGGGGTGGGCCCACACGTGGGACACGTGTGAAGGGACGTATCTAAAGTAGTGGCGAGGAGGAGGACGATCAAATGCTGAAAGATGATTGGCTGGGAATCAGATTTTCAAGAATTTATCGTGGGATTCAGTTTTTACTATTCGTCGGGTTCCCATTGTGTGGGCCCAGTGAAGGGCCTTGTGCTTTTTTGGTGGTTGTAGTCGTTTTAGGGGTCACTTTCAGATTGGGTTTGCTTGCGCTAAATGTGCGAGTTCAATTTTTCCTATCTGGCAACATAATTATACGGAGGTGTAATGATAAGAGAGAGAGTTGTGCCATTTACCCATTTTTTTTTCAATTATATGTTTCTTTTAATTTTTAATTTTGTATAACATATTTTTTTCATGTTTTATTCAAAATTTTAACACTATTTATCTGTACTTATCCATATTGGTTGAAAGAGGATAAATCCAGGAAAAAACAAATTTGACCTGTTATTCTAATTGAAAAAAAACCTTTTTATTATTTTTTCAGTATTTTTTTGCAATAAAAGTAATTTTTGTTTCCCACGTGGGATGATAGATAGGATATATTTTCTTGCTAACTTCAACAACAGAACCAGGAAAAAATAGAATTGGGATTATCTGCAATAAGAGTAGTTATGGCATGCAGTGCAATAATTTAAATAGAGATATAAAAATTGTAACTATGAAAATAATAATTTAAGCTGTGAAAAAAGTTATATTTAAAAATTTTAATTATACTGTATGGTTAAAATTTTAAATTATAATTTTTTCTTACAGTTAAAATTTTTGTTATTTTGGTTATAATTTTAGATAATAAATTAAATTTTTTAGTCTTTAAAAAAAGGTTTCAAAATCAATTATGGAGTAAAAAAGCTTACTGCAAACAATCTAAGCATGAAAAAAATAGCAATTTCAAATTGCAAATTAAAACATGTGTTCAAGACTTCCAAAAAAAATAAACAAGGTAATTTAAAATTTTTAAGGGAAGAATATCACAATGTACAAATATAATACCCATAAATCTTTTTAACAAAAAACATATATATTTGACGTATCATTCTAATTGAATATATATATATATATATAATTTTTTTCACATTTTCTGTAGTAAAAATACTTTTGTTCCCCGTGTGAAATGATAGATAGAATTTTTTGTTTACTAACTTCAAAAACAGAACCGAAAAAATTAGAATCGGGATTGTTTGAATAAAGGTATTTACCGCATCTCATGCAATAATTTAATTAGATATCTAAAAATTGTAATTGTAATGACAAAAATTTCAACTATAAAAAAGATTATTTTAAAAATTTTAATTTTAGTATACAATTAAAAATTTTAAAATATAATATTCTCTCAAGTTGAAATTTGTGTCTTTTTAATTATAATTTTTAGATAATCAATTAATTTTTTTAGTCCCTAAAAAAAGTTTCAAAATCAATTACAGCACAAGATGCAGTAAAAAAAAGCTTACTGCAAACGATCAGGCACGATAAAATAGCATGAAGGTGAACTTTCAAAGTGAAAATTAGAGCATGTGTTCAAGATTACAAAAAAATAAACAAGGTAATTTAAAATTTTCAAGGGAACAATATTATTATTATTATTATTATTATTATTATTATACCCATGAATTTTTTTAGCAGCTTCCCCTAAATAATTATACCTAGGTCTGCGCCTTGCTAACTTGGCCTCTTTTAATCTATATGAATAAGTAGTGTTGGAATTTTGGATCAAAAAATTAAAATAAAAATTATGTTTGAAAAATTAAATTTTTTGGGATCTATGGTTAATTTTTAAAGTCAAGAAGATAAATTGTCAGAAATTCTTTGTAGATGGTCTCATATAAAATAAAGATGTATAACCAATAATTCATATATCTATTATTGCATGAAGCACATCTCTGTCTCCAAAATATTTTATGTTCATATTTTTTTTACTATAAATATTAGTTCAATGATATTCCAACCATGGTTAAACACTTATAGAAAATATTTGGTTTTACTTTCGTCTTTAGTTTTATTTGATTTTAATCTATTTTTTTAATTTTATCTCAAATTTTACTTCTATCTTCTAATTTTATTTTATTTCAATTTAGCCCTTAATTTTCAAAAGCTACTCAAATATTTTTTTTTCTTTTTATTTTTTATTTTTTCTTCATTTGTCTGTTTATATGCACAAATCCCAAAAATGTAATAATTTCCATTTAGAGGATCAATTCTATGTCTTATTCTTCAACAAACTAAATTAATTAGCACTAGCCTAAATTATTTTCTTAACTCTTAATTCATACAAAGCTTAAAATATTTAAAGAATTTTAATTTGATAATGTTAGAAGAAAAGAAAAATATTTGAGTAATTTTTTAAACTTAAGAATCAAATAAGAATATAATAAAATTAAGAGATGAAAATGAAATGTAAAGTAAAGTTTTAAAAAAATTAAAACTAAATAAAATTACAAGATAAAAATGAAATTTAAAGTAAAGTTGAGATATCACATTGAAATAAAAATAAAATTAAAGAATAAAATTAAAACTAAATAAAGTTAAAAAAAAATCTCAGATAAAATTAAGGGGTAAAAAGTATTAAAAAAAGGATTCAAGAAAATTTATTTTAAAAAAGAAAGGATAGAAAATTTATTCTTTAATAAAGAAAGGGGAGCAACCTGGAAGATCCAAGAAGTCACGGATCAGAAGAAGTCACATCCGACTTTCAACCATGTTGAAAAGTTGAATGGACAAATACTTAAAAATACACAATTCCCTGTTCAACCGACACCGTCTAACAAAAGCAAGAGCTATATCTTTTTAAAATAGGACACATCATAATTAATAGATACTTATCAATTAAAAAAATCACCAATAAAAACCGAAAATTTCAAGAGTTTATCAATAGAAATCAAATAAATATTTCTTTAACCGACAGATCTTAATCTTATGAATTAAGTCAATTTTCATTTACATGCCACAGGTTCGATTAATATTACTTGTTGAATATGACTCTCAAATAATACCAAAAAGATATACAATTTCCTCCATCTCTCCCTTCCGGCGGCAGTTCTTATCAATTACTTTTATTAATATCAAAACATCTTGTTTTGCGAAACGTATAAATCCTCCACTGCTCCAAGAGCAATAAATTTGAATTGTTCATATAGATTTAAATATGATAGATTTCAGTATTTTATCTTTTTATATTTTTTTCTTTCGAATAAAGCAAAATATAAGATGAAAATAGTCTTTTAACTTTTATTTGATAGATAAATAATTTTTAATGAAAGTTAAAAAATTATCTTTATCTTATATTTTACTTCATTCAAAATTAAAAAAATATATATCAAAATAAATAATTGGTATTTAAAATTTTAAAAGAAAAATTAATTAATTAAAAATTGAATCATCCAAATCTATATAAACAATTCAAATTTGCTACTCTAAAAGAACAACATAGCAAAACATTCATTCGCGTTTTGTTTTGTTTAGCGAATACCAGTTGCTAAAGTTGAAGTGTGCAACCAAGGCATTCTTGTGAGCTACTTTCAGGCACAACTGCGCGCTGCCTAATGCTTAACGGGAAGCGGATCCCCTGCATTAAAGATGTGCAGGATTTACACATTCCATTTGAACTGTCTAGATCAGATTTGGATAGTCTAAATTTTTTTTTTATTTTTTTAAAAATTTTGATATTTTTTTATTTTAAAAGATACAAAATATATAACTAAAATAATTTTTTAACTACATATTTTTATAAAAATAATGATTTAAATAAAAAATATATATATAATATAAAATCTAAATTGTCCAAATATTATTTGAACAGTCCAAATCACATTTTAAGGATGTGTAAGCTCTGCACATCCTTAAAATGTGCAGGAGATCTGGACCCATGCTTAACGCCATGAGAGAGAAGTAGACAAAATTTGCACCTAAAATATGCGTGCTGATATTTTCTTCCTAGTGATCACGTTCAAACTTGAAAGGCACATTCTATTCTATAGGGAAATTATGAGCTTCTAATAAAATTGCTGATTTTGTTTTATATCAAAATGGAATTTATGCAAGTGACTCTCTGTACATTTATTAGAATTTACACATTCTTATGGTGATGATTTCAAAATTGTTTTATGTACATCTTCTAAAAATGTTTTTTACACATAGTAAGCAATTGTCATGTATATTGTTATTTTGTGTTAATGTTAGCTCATATGATAAGGTCATTCATGTGTATAGCATACGTTGCAACCTAAAGTTAAGTGGCTAAAAGTGAATTAGCATAAATTATATATGTTTATAATGTTGAAATAGTTTGAAGAGAAACCTATTTTCAATTGATGCACAAGCTCACTCAAAAATACCCTCATCATATAATAAAAAAATTTATAATAATTAAATTAAAATTTGAGTAAAACTCTAAAAATAAGCATTATAATTAAACCATTAATTAATCACCAACCAAAGGATAATTTTGAAAGAAAGAGAAGGAAGGATTGATAAAAGGCTAAGGGAAGGTTGGGAGGGGGATTGGTGGCAGATGGGATGTTTGGTGGACAACCATTATATGTCTCGACAATGAAAGGGACTTAGATATATATATATGAGGATGTGTGTGTGTGTGTGTGTGTGTGGTGATTGCAAGTTATGGCAAAACCTGAGGTTTAATATTTTACATATATTGCGTAAATTATTAAAAGAAAAAAAAAAAGGAATGGCATTTCAAAACAACACGTGAAATTGTCATCTGTCACAATAAATATGGGTGATCAATTTTGTGTTTTGAGTTTCCCTTTCAGCTACGTGGGTAACTACCACCCCCATTTAGGAAAAGGAGGTACAGGATAATAGAGAATAAGTCTTTTTTTAATACTTTATTTTGTAGTTGAAGTTTGTCGACACATTCAAAAAGCAATTTATTTTCTTTAAATAAATATATAAATTGATAATAATTATTATATTTAATTTTTATAAAATTTATTACATCTTTATCATCATTATTTTTTTATGTAAGAGCATAAAAAATATTTTTTTATCATTCTTTTGCATTTCAATAATTTTTTTTAAATCTAACTAAACATATAAATGTAATAACATTCTCATTCTATTCTATGTTATAATATTATATTAAATATAATTATTCTTTTTTGTTCATATTTCTTTTTCTTTTTAATTTTCATATCTAATAATTTTATATACCGAGTTAATATGATACTAAATGCTGTTTGTAGTTTTTTTGAATGTGTTTGAAAGTCAGGAAAACAATGAAAGAAAATGCATTAATTTATACTAGTTCAGATATTTAGTAGATAATTGATTGATATGATTAATTTGTCTTACCCTTTAAATTAGGGTAAAATATTTTTTTTACAAATAATGACTTAATTAGATCTTCTTTTTTATTATGAAATACATAAATCTTTTTTTAAATTAAAAAAAACACTACAACTAAATTTAATTTAATTTGGATATAAAGTTAGGAGATTCGCTTGTTTTATAGTAGCCTAAGACCTAATGTCATATTTCTCTTTTAGTCATTAATTATTCCCCAAATAAATTGTCCCTTTTATTTGAGGGCAAATGAAATTTCATGATGTTAAGAATGTGGACATTGTTTTATGAACTTTGCTAACAAATCAACATTCACATGAGATTACAACTTCCCTAGATAGTGGAATGAAAATATAAAGGCTTCAAATTCAGAAATAAGATATCCCCTTTCCCATTGCATTATGATAATAGGCATCTTTGATTAAAAGATGCTTAAGGTTTACTTATATATATATATATATATGGGGTCCATAACTCAATTCTCATGCAACTTTAATTTACAAAATAATGATATACATCCTTAGAGGCAAAGCTAGGACCCTGGATTAGGGAGTGATATAATTAAAAATATTATAAAAATAATTATAAATCAATATATATAATTGAGCAAATTACATATCTTACAATTGTTCTCGACATAATTTCATATTTTGTAGTTGTTGAACAATCAACTCATTGTCAATCTTATTGAAAATATCTTTCTCAATATAAGTCACTAAATAATCATTTATCCATGCATCTCCCATTTGATTGTGTAATCAATTTTTTACAATCTTTATTGTAGAAAATGCTCTTTCTGCAATTGCTATGGCAAAAAGTAAAATAATTTCTAACTTCAAAAGCAAATAAACCAAAGGATAAATAATGTTCCTTCTAGTTTCAACTAGTTTCTCTATAAGACTACTACTTCCTTTCAAAGATGTAAATTCCACACTACTTCGCATATCAATGATGTAAGTTTCTAGTTGATTATCAGGCATCACCAAATCAATTGAAGAAAATTCACATGGATAAAACTTAGCAAATTCAATCAACCTTTTCTTATCAATAGTAGAGAACAAATTAGCTGGGTTCAAATAAGCCAAACAAAGAAACAATTCAATATTTATCTTTGTGAAATGATTATTAAGTTCCTAAAGTTGCATGTCCACAATGATATAAAATAACTCAATACGATAATGATGTTCTATTGTAATATCTTGGGCTTTACCTTCATCTCTTGGTCTTCCTTTAGAAAAAAAAATTTCTTATCCATATTAGGAATGTCAATATCATCCATTTTGCAAAATAAAGTGACTTCATGCAATAAAAGACTCCTATCCGCTATCCATTGTAACTTGTAGTCACTGCTTGGATATGTTAACCAAGTTCATGGCATTAATAATATCTAGATCTTTGCTTTGCAATACTTGTGACAATTCATTTGAGATACCTAAGACATTTTTCATCAAATGTAATGTGAATGTAAAATAAAAATCTTGTAACAAATATAGAAGACCATTAACTTTAACTCTCTTGTTTGCGTTTGATCCATCTTCTTTTATAATTTCAAGCATATCAATCACAGTAAAATGCATCAATATTAAATTTATCAAATTTACATGTGTGAACTCCAACGAGTGTTAACACCTCATTTAAGACCAATTTCTTAATTGAAGCCTCTTCCACTAGAAATTTCTCTTTTTTTCTACTGCTTATCTAACTTTGGCTAGTTGTTTTTACAAAACATGTCATGTCGTGTATAAGAACCCCCAACAACATTTAACAAAGTAGATACTAAATCAAAAAAGGAAGCAACTTGAATGTGATTCTCAATAATGACAACTAATGTAGGCTATAATTGATTATCAAAGCAATGCATATAAAATGTAAACAAATTCTCTTTTTAAATTAAACTTTTGAGACTATGAAATTCACTTTGCATGTTACTAGCACTATCATAACCCTATCCACTAAAGCTTGATATACTTAACCCATATTTGCAAGATAATTCATCGATTACCATTTTCAATGATAAAGTAATGTCATCATTATAACATTCACTGTACCAAGAAAACACTCAACAATACTTCCTTTCTTATTAACATAACAAAGTAATAGTTTGTTTGTCCCTTAGTTGATATGTCACATGACTCATCAATAATAATGATAAAGAGTTCATCTCTGAGATCAATACTCTAATGCAGCAGCATGAACAATATTCTTTTGAATTTCAAGAGCAGTTAATCAATTACTTTTAGAAGCCTTTTCTAAAATAATATGATTTATTGATTCATTATGATCAGTAAGAAATTTAAGAAGTTCAAGGAAATTACCTTAATTAATAAAATTGATTGATTCATCATAACCAAGAAAAGCTAATCCTTGCTTTAAGAAAAGCAAATGCAATCGATTGATGCAATCAAATATCTTCAGTATAGGCACAAACTTGTTTAGATTGCTTAGAAATAACAACTTCAATGTGTTGATTTTAATTTATTAAATCTTGACACTTCTTTCAAGTAATATTATAAGCACTATTAGGACTTCCAACATAAGATGAAAGCATTTGTTTCTTATTCTAATTTGTAAATCCCTTTGTCACAAATGAATCATTACTTGATTACTTCCCAAAAATCAGGCCTAAAATGGTAACAACATAAGCAAAATATTACATCTTTTTCTATACAGTACTACAATCAATTGCCAAATTCATTAAACCAAGAGGGACAAAATCTTCTTATAGAATTCCTAATTTTTCTTTAAGGAAAATTATGCTTAGCAAATTGACACAGTTCCTTTTGTAAATACGCTCTTCGTATCTTATCTCCATCATTAGGATCATAGGTTGACTAATAATTGGTGATTTTACCTATTTTTTATTCCTCTTAAATTAAGCTTTTAAATGTCAAATCATCATTAATTAAGCCTTACCAGATTATGTTTGAATTATAGGACAATTTTTGCACTCTAGTAAAAATTCTTACACAAAGCTTGGGTTTTAATTTCTTAAATTCGTAATATTTTATTATACAATTTTTCCCATTTAGTTTTTCTTGATTTTGTGCAAGTTTTTAGGTGGAAATTAATATTTTTAATTTGTGCAAAGCTTGAAGAAATTTTTTTTGGCCATTTGATGGAATTTTGAAGCTTATATCTTAATTATCCATTCACTTGGTGATAAGTGCCTAAAGGGAGAGAAAATTTTCAAAATTTTTTATATTCTTTTCATATATTTTTTCTAGCTGCATTTTATCCTATTTTCCCTATTTTAATTTCAGGTTTCACACTCACACATAAGCATACACAGCCCTTTACCACACTCTCCACTGTCTCCATGCATAACATTCCATGGGCTCATAGGTTTCACATAAATGCACGTCTAGCTCATTCCACAGCCCACACAACTCTCACACACATGCTAATTCACACAAAGTATTCATTCTCACATGGATACAAAAGGAGGTTCAAGTTCACTAGGCTATCACAAAGACATGCACGTGGGATTGGAGGCACGAAACATACACACTCACGAAGGCTGCATGGCTTTCTCTTACACTGATTAACATGTGGCAACCCATTTTCACTTACTTATTCATTCATGCACGAGCTAGCTCCCTGCACTCACTTCATTCACATATGCACATGTAGAGGCATGGACTCACTCCAGGAGAAAAGCACAGATGCTCACACATGAATCACATGAACTCTCATGCATGGGTTTTCACATAGGGGAGCAAATCCATTTCATGAAGACTTACACGTAGCTCTCATATGAATACACACATGGATAAGGCATAGATGGCTCAGGTTTAAAGGTCTAGAGGATATGAGACACACATTCAGGAAAGGAAGTCATGGCTTATAGGAGAAGTCCCTCTAATGCACATATCCACCTAGCAAATATACACACTTTCTAGGGTCCCACTAAGAGGCACGAGCTTAAGAGTTTAGCAAGGCACAGAAATTACATGGTAGAGATCTATCTCATGCACCAGTCCACGTTGACACACCGTGGATTCTCTCACACACAATCACATGTCCAAGAGAGGAGTCTCACGAAGCCACTGCACCTTACACATGGCATTCAAATCATTCTTGGGCCCACTCCAAAATACATATAAGAGCACATCATGAAAGGAATAGGTGAGAAGGGGCTAAACAAAACATGAGAGGCTCAGGAGGATGTCCCAGAAGGAGAAGCACGCATAACGTCAATTTCATCTCATTATTCTTCTCCATCTTCAAGTTCTATGCATGTGGTTCCCTTCTTCAATTTCCTTCATCATTTCTTGAAATCAATGGAAGCTTAATTCCTTTTGGTAGTTGATCTTGGATGCTAACTCCTTGATGAATATTAGAGCTCTCAATTTCAATCAAAACTAGGCTAATTATCTCATCTCCTTTTCTATTTTTGTTATTACTTCAATTAATGTTCTATTGATTAGGTCTAGTTGATGGAAACTTAATTATAGTGGTTATTTTGGATTGGTTTAATCCTCCGAATTTTGTTAAGAATTGGAGATGTATTATTGGATCTTAAGTATTTGATAAATTGCTCTTGAATGGTTGTGCATTTTTTGCCTACTTTACTTGCAAATTTTAGTTTAATTATGCAATGGTTGTTTTGTAATCAGTGTTGGAATTTGTTCTTTATTAATATAATTGAGAATTTTAAGAGTTTAAGTGGTGATTTAGACACTTAGATGAAAGGTCCAGCAACTTAAAAGAATAATTAAACTCATATTTAGGTGTGTTCTAATCTTTTCATACAAGTAATAATCAATTGATTGTATTGTGTTTACAAGCTTTCAATTGGTTAGACACTTGTATCTCAATTGGTTAACTGAGAATTTCTTTAATGAATGCACTAAACAAGGGAATTAACTCTAGGTCTTAAGTTAATCTAATGGGAGCAATGATAATTGAAGTCAAGAAGATGAGCCCAAAGTTAATTACTTTGTATTGTTAGTTGATTTAATCATTTTAGTTATAGTCTTCAATCCTTATAGTTTATTTTAATTCAATTAAATCCTAAAAATTAAATCCCTTCAATTACCTCTTATCTTATGTTTTTACTTAATTTTCACACCTAAAAACTCTTTTACAAGCAATTAGAATCCAATTCCAAGGGAAAGGATCTAGATTGCATTACTAACTACAAATTTTACTCAACCTAGTTTATTTGATATTGCCCGGCACGACCATCATTGACATTTTAATTCATTTTCTTAGATTTGATGGAAATTTTTCAAAATTAATCTTTGTTATTTTTAGAGATTTGGTTTATAGGGTCTAGGAGAAGATTGATACTGTTATAGTAATTTTCTCTTTTAAATTTTTTTCCTATTTTCTAATCAAAATCTAAAGAATTTGCAATCCACCTATCTTAAATCATATTTTAATAAAAAAAAAAATTAATTAATTCAAACATTTAAGAATATCACAAATTCACATTTATAATTTTAAACACATGAAAAAAATGTAAATAGAAAAGAAGAATAACCCTTTATTTAAAAGGCACAAAAAAATGAAAATAATAAAGAGATAAGAAAATCAATGCTGCAACAGTATAAAGAGTGCTTTTCAATTAAGTTTGCAAGACTGCAATAGTGAGGAAACTTAGATTTAATTGCTCATATGCAATGTTGCAAGATTGATTGGAGTGAATTTCAATTTGATTTGATGGCAATATGAGGAAAGATGAAAAGAGAGAGATAACCATTGTTACACCCCCAAAAGGAGGCATAATTGGTATAGTCTGAGTCAAAACTCATACACATAAGCCTTTTAACAACAAAGTAAAAAAAATCTTTGCAAATTTAGGGATGCTTTCTTTTACTAAAAGATTTATGCGATATTACAAGAATAGTGATTACAAAATAGTTAATTTAACTTTTTGTAAAAATTTCGACAAAGTTTTCCCTAAATATAAAACTATTCGAAATTTCTACAAACAGCCAACACAACCAATCAAAATAATCAAGAGAGCTTTACTCTCAACTTAAAGCACTAAATAATAACAAATAGGGATAGGGACCCTGCTTGTGTATAAGTAGAGTTACAACTAAGAAGAAACAATATACCTAATTACAAATTCAAAGGTACTTTCACAAAAGAATGCCCTAGCAAAACCACACAGGGCTCAACAACATGAAGCGGTCATTCCTGTGCCGGTTCTAGACCCACGTCACTATTTATAATGAAAAGAAATTAAAAGGGATGAGTTTGAAACTCAATGAGTAGGTAATACTAACTATGACCATGCAAATCATAAAAAATGATCTACCTTCAAACTTGAATTTATATCAAAATGGAAGCAATAGCATAATATCCAATAAAATTCATTTTTCCCATTTATAACAAATAAATTCAATAATTCATGTAAACCAAACATTTTAAAAATCATGTGTAGCAATACAATTAATATGTCTAAACAGAACTAAATCAAACGAATGCCAAGCATATCGCTCATGAGGGAATAATAATATAGATGTAGCTTACGCTTAACCATTCAAATACATCCATATGTGGTGCCCGACACATAGGACTAGCAATACCCCTGCTAACTAGGGTTTAGATCGAGATACACCAAGGCTAACAACTGCTGCTATTCGTTGCAAGGTTTTGTAAATTAGACCATATTGTAGCATTAATATTACCGTAAACTAATTAAAGATGGCTAAAGTAATTAATCAAGTAATTATCCAAATATATTTAACTGAGAAATCAACAACTAAGATATTCCAATAACATGAATTCATAATTTCTTTTTAAACACAACGCAACAAAATCATGTTTACCATTTCATTATCTTACGCTAAACAAGTAGTATAAATTCTCATAGCAAGTATTATCTACTTAACGCAAATGATGACACAGTAAATTTCTTTAAGCCTTAATCTAACTAAGCACTTGATATAGGATTATCTCTGGAACCTCCTGAAATACCCATAAACAATAAACAATCTACGTCACTACATAACACATTAATTTGCATAGGGTCAAATTAATCTTACTTGTCATTATCTCTCATAAAATGTAACCTCTATACTACAATAAGATATTCCTACTTAAACCCAACATTTAGGTCCTAATTGGCATAAGAGTTTCTATCTCCTTTACTATGTCCTTTTACTTTCTAAGTTACACATCAAATAACTCCTCTTTTCTTTCTTTCTTTTTTAAAATCATTCAAGAAGTTACTCAATTAAAATTCCTGTAAGACCCTAGGAAATTTTACGTCAATTGAGTCCTTATAAGCTTGGAAAAAAATCAAAATTAAGAGTATAATCAAGGCAAATCATAATAAAGTAAAATAAATTATTTGAGGATGGGAAGTAGTAGTAGGATAAGTTGGAGTAGGCTAGGAATTGGAAAAAAAATGTGACATAAGGACTATATTATAGCATTTTGAAATTTTTAGGGGCCAAAGTCTAATTTTCTCCAAAATATATTAAAAAATTCCCAATACCTACTTCCTTTACCATTGCCTTCCTTCTCTGTCGTGTCACTATTCCAACTTCTGGTTCTTTTCTTTTTTCTGTCTTTTCTTTTCATTCTTGCATCTTTTCTTTTCGTTTTTCCTTCTTTCAAATCCCTCCATCCCTTTTCATTCTTCCTCTCCTCCCTTTTCCTTTCTTGTTTGTCTTGCCTTTAGCTCTTTTGTCCACCACAAAACTAGACCCACAAACTATTGTAGGCTAAACAAAAGGGAAGCAACTATGGTGGGGTTTTAAGTTGCATTTAGGTTGCTTCTACTTTGCTCCATTCCTCCCTTGATCTTCAGGTAAAGGACTATTCCTTTTCTTATTCTTTGTTGCTAAAATCAAATTTTGCTTCAAGGGAGTTGGTTTATGGAGAAAAAAAAACTAGTTGCATTTTTATATGTGTTTGAACTAGAAAGGGGAAGTCCAAAAGCTAGGAAATTTTATATTTATTCTTTGATCAACTAAATTTTGTGGTAAACTCTATTAGGGGTCTTGGTGACTATAGGGAAGTTGATTCAATTGACTTTCGGGGTGAGGAACCACTTGTTGAAATTTCCAAATTTGGACTCTCCAAAAGAGGTTCTGGAGACAACTCTCCATCAAGCTCATTATTAGTACAAGGCCACAGGAATTACAATGTCACCTTGTGTAGTGAGTAGATAATTCTTGCTATGACAAATTTATATTACTTGTTCATCATAAAATAATAAAATGCTAAACTTGATTTCATTATTTGTGACTAAAAATGAATTATTAACTGATGTCATTGGAATATCTTAGTTGTTGATTAACTAATTCAATATACTTAGATAATTATTTAATTAATTATTTAGATCTTTAATTAAAAGTAATCTAATATAGACCTCTGTAGCTCGATTTAAACCCCCACTAGCAAGGGTGTTGCTAACCCCGTGTGTTGGCCATCATGTACAGATCTATTTGAATTGTTAAACGTAAGCTATCTTTTTACATAATTACCCCGCAAACAATGTGCCTTGTGTCCATTTAATTTGGTTCTATTTAGACACATCAGTTTTATTTGTATGAATGATTTTATAAAGGTTGGTTTATGTGCACTATTGAACTTAACTATTATAGATGATAAAAAATTTGAATTAATAGGTATCATGTTGTCATTTATGTTTTTGGTATAAACTTTTAGTCTTAAGGTAGGCTATCATATAATTTATATTTTTTCATAGCTTGCATTACCTACTCACTGAGTTTCAAACCTATCCCTTTAAATTTATTTTCATTAAGATAGTGCAATAGCTCTAGAATAAGCTTCGGTGGCACAGGAATGATGGCTTCGTGTTGTTGAGCCTTGCATGAATTTGCTAGAGCCTTCTTTTGTGAAAGTACTTTTGAATTTGTAATTAAGTATATTGGTTTTTCTTAAAATTGTAGCTCCACTTATGCACAAGTAGGGTCCCCATCCCCATTTGTTACTGTTTAGTACTTCAGGTTGAGAGTGGAACTCTCTTGATCATTTTGATTGGTTGTTTGACTATTTGTAAAAATTTTAGGTAGTCTTATGTTTAGGGAAGACTCTACCGAAATGTCTACAAAAAAGTTAAACTAATTAATTTATAATCAATCTTCTTGTAATATCATATAAATCTTTCAATAAAGGAAAGCATCCTTAAGTTTCCAAAGATTTGTTTTACTTAGTCATCGTACCTTTTATGTTTATAATTCTAGATGTTAAGAGGCTTATGGGTATGAGTTTCAACTTATAGACCATGTCGATTATACCTCCTTTCAAGGGTGTGACAATTCCACTTCTAAAAATTTATTCAAATAATGTGTCATCTCTTAACCTAAATCTTAAGCCAACATGTGAGTTATGAAAATTTTTAATTTCTTTAAGCACTCTAATTTACAATCACAAAAGGAAGACCTCAACTTAGCTTTCTCCCTAGATAGGCACAAAAGGGATTATAATACTTCCATACCACTTGAGGGAATTAAGAATGAAGAAAAAAAATAGAGTTGCTACCAATATAGAAATGCCTAATTTTCTCTATTTTCAGACCAAACCCCCTAGTTAGACCTCTCCCCTGTTTCAGATGCAAGAATGAAGCAAATTTCATGTATTAAACTCTTTGAGACACAATCTGAGCTCCAACAACAAGAATAAAAGGAAGAGATGGTTCCTTACCTAAAAAATTAAAGAAGAAACAACAGAAAAAAGAAGTAACCCATATAAAGCTTAAAACCCCAACATCTTCTGCCTTCAACATTGCTATCATGACCGAAGAAGGGAAAACTTTTGCTACAACAGTATGGAAGGATGGTGTAGTGGGCTAGCAACTAAAGAGGAGATGGACGGAAGGGAAGGGAAAAGGAAAGAACAAAAGAAAATGGAGAGGTTTGAGAAGAAGAAGAAGAAGAAGAACAAGAACAAAAAAGGAGTAGAAGAAAAAAAGAAGGAATAGACGCTAGAGCTTCACAGGACAGAGAAGGAAGAAAAAAGTAACAAATGATGGGCTGTTAGAATTTTTTAATATAATTTGGATAAAATTGGATTTTGGCCCCTAAAAAGTTTTAAATGCTTTAATATAGTCCTTGTGTCATATATATATATATATATATATATTAGGGTGTTACAACAATAAGTAGGTTAAGTTAGTTCAAATAATAATAATAATATTTTTTTCAAATTATATAATTCATGTGTAAATTTATTGGATTTAAATTAAAATGTCAAATAATGCAAAAAAATTACTTAACCCAATTATATAAAAGTTTAGTCTAATAAGTTCAAAATTTTAAAATGAATGGGGGCATATTATCAAAGTTTAATACTATATACATGTAATTAAAAAAAATGAGAGGAGGCATCTGCTTATTCTCACTTCTACTTGCCTTCATCACTGTACACCATCACTAAGTGTGAAACCTTGAGTTGGAAGCATCCCATGTTCAGAAGAATGGCTAAAGGTAACTTATTTTCTGCATGTAATTTATGGGATATCATTTTCTTGTCTTATGTATATCTGTGAGGTTCTAACAAGAAGACTTACTTCTCAGAGTATCACTAGCCATCAATCTTCTATTTACCTACAAATCAATGGGCACAACATATATAAAGATCAATCAAGAGTATTTTAATGAAAAAAAAAAGTGGAATTAAATCTTTGATTACATAAATAATAAAAAGCTAAACAGATTCCTTAACTTTGAAATATTAATTTTAGTGTGGCTTTTTTATTAATGTTAAAAGAGTTTAGTATATATTTTTATAATAAAATGCAAGATTAGGAGGCATAACCTTGAACTTGTAGATAATTAGATAAAGGTAAATATATAGAGGTCGGAATCTTATACATCTTGGACCCCCGCCCCCCCAAAAAAAAGATCCCTGTAGATCAAACGTTGGACAATCTCATAGTACTAAAAACACAGATTGACTCGACTAAAGGAAAGAATTTGATCTAAACCTTTTTGTTTTTCATATAATAAAGATTCGAATCCCTTTTTGGTAGATATTGAAAGTTGTTATATTATTTGAAGGTCTAAAAAGTTGTAAATTTTCTTTAGATATTTTTTTAATAAAAAATCTGTGCCTCATTCAAAGTAATGATTATTTTTATATATTTTATGTATTTATTTTAATAAAGACATCACGTAATAATTGTGAAATGATTCAACTGAAGTCATAATCAAAATGCTATAAAAATGATGAATACATATATACACACACACATATATATAAATGGAACAAAATGGGTATAAACATTTATTTAGCATATCAAGCCAACATATAAACTAATATCTTTCTTCAAATAGTTCACTTAATATAGGATATTAGAGCAAATTAAAATATCAGATAATTAAGGCATTAAAATAAAGATAATTTAATTAGAAGAAAATAGTACCTCGAAGATGGGGACAGCCTACACATTAACACAAGAAGATTAAATCTACCAGACTAGTAAAGGTAAATGGAACGAAAAGAAAAAATATCAAATTCACTTCAACACCTAACCAACGTGGGAATCCCATGATACTGCCACTATATTGGTGATAAACACACCCACGAGAGGGAAAATTGAAAATGATAAGTTATTTTTGCAAAGATGCAAAATATGAATGTAAGGCAATTTTAAATTGCCTGTATGAATTCCATACAAAATTATTCATGTAACAGTTTTAATTAAACATACCTTTAGCCATGATAAAGAGCTATAAATTAGGAAGAATTGGTTGACGAAATATGAAATAAAGGCTAAATCTTGATATACTTTAGAACAATACATTTCTGCTACCATGAGTTATATTGGCAACTGTAGATCAGTTGATTGAAATGAAATTTGGAGTAGATCCACTTGGCAATATGAATCATTTGAAAAATAAATGTACTCATTCTGTAGCATATATCTTACAAGATCAATTTAGATTGGCTCTGGTTCATTTAGGAAATATGGTTAAAAGAACTATATGTGGGGCAATCAAGCATAAATTGACACTAATAACTCTTTAGAGTGTATAGTATGGACCCTTAGACTAATGAGAATACTGTTTAAGATCATGGATATATAGCTCAAAGAACTCATTCTCATTTTAATTCAAAACTTAAGAAGAATAAATTGAAGTCAAAAAAATTTAGAAACCCACTCTGTGTCAAGGAGGAATGAGTCTAAGTCTCTCTTTGAGTAATTTCTTTTTTTGTTAGCAAAGGGTTTTCTCCCACAATTCCATTTAGCAAGGGAATTGGAAAATTTTGATAAAGAATTCATAACAAAATTTGCTGGGAGAAAATCCCTTCGCGAATTTTTAGTGAGACTATGAAAAAAATTTCCCTTGCTCTTTAGTGACAAAAATTTAACCACAAAACTACCCTCGCTAAATCCTTTTTTTTTCGTTTTTTTATAATGTACAATGTAAACACTTAAACAATCTAAATAGAGTAGATATCCCGGACACAAGCCCACACATGAGGATTCTCAAAGACTTTGCAATTTTAGGTGTAGCAATCCAAAGGTAGAAACCAAGATACGTGCAACAAAGTATCTTAGATGGCTTGGACACCATTCCAAACAGTATGAAAGCCTATTTGTCATCCCATGAATGTGTCTTGACTGTTGAAGCTCTTAAATATCTTTGATGGGGCTGGATGGAATTTAAGCTTTATAATCTGAAGAGGAAGAAAAAAGAGGCAGTTGTTTCGATTTTATCATTTTACACTTTCTATGGCAACGTGCCATTGCAGAAAAGCTTTAATGGTGGCATTATCACCGTCCACTGAAGGGTTTTCCACCAGATATTTCCATTGGGAAGTGCATTAGAAGGGGCCTTTGGTGACAACTTATAAAGTCCCACTAAAACACTATGGTAACCTTTGAGATTTGCCATGCAAAGTGACTTACAGCAAGCTTTTGGTGGCAACCACATAATGTCACCTCCAATACCCAACTTTCAATGATGACTTTTTTGTCGCCACTGAAAAAACACCAGAAATATATATATATATATATATATATATATATTAAATTTTAATAGTGCTGCTCAGTGGTTCCATCACTTGTGCCACTTAAATTATATATATATATATATATATATAATTTAGGGACTAAAAATTCTTGGAAGTAATTCCATCACTTGTGCCTCTGGAATCTCATACATGCCACTAGCCCCTTGTCCAATAATCTTAGAGTAATTTATTTTTATTATCATTTTTCCATAAAATAAAATATTAGAGAGAGAAAAGGACCCTTCGCAATTCTTGTGCAATTAAATCTTCAATACTCATGTCAAAGGGAAGGTTTTGCACTATGTATTTTAGATTTATCTGATGATGTGCTTCAAGTAATAGAACTTATGTGAAAATAGTGTTATAGAGATATGCTACATCTACATCAGCATACATAATTGATTTATAATAGAATTAGGAATAAATTACACTCTTCTTCTTTGAAATTTCAAATTCTTCTTTCAATAATTTTTTTTCAAATAATTTTAGTCCCTTTGTTGTAAAACTAACATGAATTTAACCAAGTTACGACGAGCTTAGGCTAATAGATTGTTCATGTGGAAGTTAAACTGATAAAGTAGTCTGCTTTGTATCTAGAAAAGCCAAAAAAAAAAAAAAAGGAGGAGCACTATATGGTGACCAATGTCTTAGACTTTTTATAACTTCTTCAGGTAAGCATGGTCATTTAATCACATAACGGCCAAATAAGCATTTTGTTAGGTCAAATTAGCAATTCAATTAAATTCAGACCGATTTACAAATAAAGGGACAATGATTAGGAAAAAATTGTTAGGGAACAAATTTGAGTAGCTTATACTTTTGAGGATTAAATTGAAAATTTTGAAATCTTTCAAAAACGAAAAAAAATAATTTATTCTAGCATCAAGCAGAGGTAAAGTAGCTTGGATTTTATTAATTTTTAAAGATACAAATTTAAATTGAATAATATTGTTGGGTATAGTAAGAGTATATTTGGAATAGCTTATACATCGAGTTTAGGGTCTCTTTTCGAAAATTTTAGAAGTGTATCCTCGCACCAACTTAATATATTTAGAAAAATAAATTCTTCTATAAGCTAAGTCAAGGTATATAACACACTTGTTTAATCATTAGACAAACCCCTTGACATTATACCGAACAAATTTATATATATATATATATAATAAAAATTTAAAACTCAATATGCATTAACGTTTGATTGTGCCATTCAATGTTAGTCAAAACAACTCCTTGTGGTCAAATGAGATTTAGATGCCTGTCGAGAATTTGGGTAAAGGCTTGCTTCGATGCTTCTCGTGTATCAAAAAGAGAAATATATCCAACTTCTTCAGCTTAAAGTTATTGGTTCAGTGCACATATCTCTGAAAATTATCTGGTTCAACCATGTATATCACTTCTTCCAAAATTTTTCCTTTCCTTTTTTTTTTGGCAAAAAAGTTTCCTTTCTTATCAAGGCTACAAGACAAAAAGAGAAAAAAAAATGGATAAAACTTTCCCACCAGCATTAAACATAAAAAATAAAAAAGAGATAATTATTAAATCACATTATTTTTTTTTGGGCTACAAAAATCACATTATTAATTTTGAAGGGTACGTAACATCTTTGTAGTTTACACTCTACCTTTTAATTTAAAATTTTCATCGTTTTTTTAGAAACAGCATAAAATTAAGTAATATTGATGAAATAAAAGAAAAGAAAACTAACAGTAGTAAAACAAAAAAGAAAGAAAATAAAAAAGAGTAAATTATATAAACCTCTTTTAAATTTTGCTGAAATTACACAAATCTTTTTTCTATTCTTAAAATATACACAAACTCCCTTAAAACAAAGAAAAAAATCGTGCTATTTTTTAGTTAAAATTTAACTTTTTTGACCAATGTACCCTTTATTTAATTTTTTTAAGAATATGTATTTAGGTCAATAGATGGTATTTTAATAAAAAAAAACTTAAAATTATATTAAAATATAGGATAACTTTTTATTTAAAAAAAATATTTATGTATATTTTAAAAATAATATATATATATATATATATATCATTTTAGTGAAACTCAAGAAACATCTATTTAACATACTAAAAAAAAGAACATATTAAAGGTTAAAGAGCATAGAAGCTTGGAGTAGTAATCGAAACATAATATCACACATAAACAATCAAACAATGCCATGGATATGGAAAAGTGGCATGGATCCTCTCCAGCAGCTGTCTGAATGACCGAAGAGGATCCATCCTCATGGAAAATGACTTGCTGTCAACTGATTTTGAGATGATAAAATGTAAACTTTTTTAGGTGTTTATCATTAGATCTTTTAATAAAAATATACAATAATTTTTTTTGTAAAATTCAATCTTGTGATTTAAGTTCTAAAAAAATATTTTTATTAAAAAATTTCTAATAAGTGCTTAAAAATTATAAATAAATTTTATTATTTTAGATATTTGTTCTGCAAAACACATTCTTATTTCTGAAGCAAGCATGGTCTCATCAGTCATGAAATATAATTTGGAAACGCAATTAGTTGTAATGCGAACTTGGAATTATTAGTTTTTCACATATTGAGCCACATGACATGATGACTCAACAATTTTGTTTGGATGTAGAGCTTGTTTGGTAAATGGCTTCCTGTGTAACATGTAGCATTTGACTTATAAAAGTTAGAGTAAATTATATAGATTTTTTTTTTAATTTTGTTGAAATTATTTAGATTACCTTTCTATTTTCAAAATATACATAAATTTCTTCTAAACAAAAATTTATTTTATATTTTAGTTCAATTTTAAATTATTTGACTAAAATATTCTCTATTAACTTAAATATATATATTTTAAAACTAAAAATAAATTTAAATAAAGGATATTTTGTTTAAAAAAATTAAAATTAGACTACAGTGTAGGATAAATTTATATTTTAAGAGAGGTTTGTGTATATTTCAAAAATAAATAAAAATCTATATAATTTCAGCCAAATACAAAAAAAGGTATATATAATTTAGTCTAAAACTCATTGCCATTTGCATACATGTTATGTCACCACTTTTCGTAGAAATATTGGAAAATACCTAACTTCTTTATTTGCCTATGGGAATGGCAATGGCAGGTAACTAGCTGAATTGTATATATCTAAGTCTGAAGTTTATATCTTATATTCCAACCTTCTTCGATTTAGGAAAAAAAAATTCATTTTTTGGTACCAGCACTAATACTCGAGTTCAACATTTATCTAGTATTTGAAATTGAAATATTTAAAATTTCTTACGAAGAATAGGGTGAATATTGGAGAGCAAATATCAAGTACTGGATAAAAAATCTATAAAATACCTCTAGCCTATATATATTAGACCTTCCAACATGCAATTTAATACATTTTAGAAGTTTAATACTTTTGTACTTGTTGATTACTTTAATAAAAATATGTCATAAAAAATTAATTAATGAATAAAGTTTGTGGTATATATTTAATTTTTCTATACATAATTATATATTTAGTCTAATTATTATACATAATATACATATACTGATTGAATACTAGATATCAAATACTTTATCTATCATTTAGTGTCGCTATCAGGCGGATATCAAATAATAAATTATATATATATATATATATGAATCCTAAATTCGGATTTATTCAAAATAATTTCGAATATATAAATTTAATATCCAATTTAAACATACCTAATATATATTTATAATTGATCAGGCCTGAGAAATTTATTTTGGTCGGATATTGCCTAAACTGTAATCCCAATTTTGGTAGATGAATATTTTGACCCCAAGGTAAAACCTTGAGAATTTAATGATAAAAAATCTGGTTTTATAATTAAGAACTAAAGCATTAAATGATTTTAATTAAAAAAATATAATTGCTCTTATAATTTATTATGTCTTATCAGAATCGTGATATCTTATAATTAAATAATTGATTCTATAATTGCTGCTACTAGGATTCGTATATTTAGGAATGAAAGTAAATATGTAATATCTTATTTCTTTCCTAAATTCAATATTACACATGTGAGTCAACTTAGGGTCCAGCTATTGCATATATAAGGAAACAAAGATTATATTGTTCCATTTTGTCTCCAACGGTCAAATGAAGAAAAGGAAATAAGAAGCAAGCAAGAGTACAAATTTTCTGCTTTGGCCAGTTTTGATCAGGTGGATAATCAAATGGTGATTTCTTCTCTGATTCAGCTGAAGTTTTAACTAGAGATCCCTCACTCATTAATCTTTGACCTTGACAGTGGAGATTGTGTTTTAAACCCTGTAGCACGGACAAAAAATTCATGAACGGTAACTAACTTTTAGTGAACTGATAATGAAAAGCATTCGGTTTTAGTAAAGCAAATTGGTAGAGATCTTTGGAGTAAATCCTTCAACAGCTATTTTTCATTAAGGAAACATGAAGGAAGATCGAATTTCAACACGAAGGAGCCATTCAAGATTAATTGCTAGCGAAGCATTAATGGAAAGAGGAAGCTGCTTTTCGTACTCTAATTTTCAATGTCAAGCCATATATTCTGCAAAATTAGAATAAAAAGGGAGCCAAAATCAAGATCACAAATTATATCATCCTAACGGCTAAATTTGGGAAGCAACTGTATGAAGGCAGCAAGAACAAGAAGTGAAAAAGAAAAATCAAGATATTATACTTTGTTTTTCATCTCTTATTTACCAAGCTTAGTCTTTGGCTCATTTAGCTTGTGAGAGCTTCTTAGCATGAGCCTATTGTAACTCCTTCTCTATAAGGGTCTTCGAGTTTATATCAGTTTCTTGTAAACCTTCCCAGTGAGAGAAAAGTCAATTAAGGGTGAGGTATGAGAAAACTCAATTAGGTTCTAAGTGAGTTGAAACCTTGTGCATTATATGTGAGCACAAAATAAACTATCACTGAGTTATAGGTAATCTGAAACCTTGAATTCTAAGTGAGCTGAAACCTTGAATACTTTTGGTAAGTACTAAAGAAATTAGAAATTATTTGTTGTGTAACTTTGATTTGTAGTTAAAGAAAATTTTTTGAATTTAAGGAAACTAGATGTAAGATAAAGGTCCAAGTCAGAATAATTTTTTTAATATTCTTCTCCTCACCTGATATCTCTTTACTTTGTTTTTGTTTATGTTCATTTTATTTCCAATCGACCAGTTTTAGTTGCAATTAACTGGAACTTACATGCTTTGATGAGAAACTCATTTCAAGTTATCATTCATATGGGTTTGTTTTACTAATTCCGATCTCATATATAAAAAACATATAACTAACTCATAAGAATTAAGAAAATTAGTTAAAAGTAATTAATTTTTTAAATTTTGTCCCAAATAAAAATTATTTTTTAAGAATACCCTTATTTAATATGTATGCTTTCTCTTTAAAATTAACGACACCTATTACTTATAATTTGAAAGACTCATTTAATGAAAGATTTAATTAGAATACTATAATTACTATACTAAATATTAGTGGTTTGTTTATTATATTTTAGACAAAATCAAACCCCAAAAAAGTATGAGATCGAAGGTAGTATATATTTGTTCTTGCTATTGAAATTTGTCCTAGGCCCTGTTTGGTAGCTCATGAGAAAGGGAAAATGAAAGTGAATTCATGGCTTCAAGTGTTTAGGCCCTGTTTGGAACCAAGAATTGGGGTGTGGGAAGCGGAAACAAAAAATAACTTCCAACTAAGCGTGCGTTTAGTTACCATCCACTACAGAAAAGTTTTTTTCGAATGTAGCTTCAATTCTATCAGTTGATAGAAGATCAATTCTATCGAGAGGGGGATGTAAAGTGCACAGTGCGATGGGAAGCCAAGAGAGAAAGACGAAAATGTCCCGGATGCAAGCTGACATTGTTTCATCACATTAGGTTTAGGTCACTCTAGCTTCTTTGAAGCCGTAGGGGTGTGACCCACAGTCAGCGATGTCCCAGCTCCTTCACGCGAGTTAATCACAGCGGACTTTACCACCGGCGGCACCAACAAGGTATTTCTCCACCCTTGTATGCTCTATGCAATTTTTGTTTTGGCAACCTGTTGAACATGATTTCGTAGGGTTTATTGACTCGAAAACTTAAATTGGTGTTTTGGGCTTTGATGGTTTCTGCAATGAAATTGATTAATTAGAACTAAGAAAATTTGGAACTCAGAATCGGGGGGTGGGAAGCGAAAACTTTTAGGTTCGTCACTTGTGGCAACCCCTAAAGGGTCGTCACTTGTAAGAAACTTTTGGCTGCTTCCTTAATGTATTTTAGCATCTAGAAGAAAACATCAATGCTTTGGTGAGCCACTAAGTTATATACCTAGAATAAGTCTCTGTGAGACACCATATCCGATGTTCGAATCTATAAGGGAACATTATTGAATTGGGGATATATACTGTGACCTAATATAGAAATGTGAAAGCTTGAGGGGCAATTTCTCATCTAGAGATTACGTCTTCTCTCTCAACAACAACCTCGAAGGCATCAGCATACTTGGCTTTCATCTAAATAGGTCCTGAATAACTAGCAAAATACTATTTAGGACCTCCATGAAAAGATACCATGAATATTTTCTCCAAAGTGTTTGCTTCCATTACAATCAGCTTCCCATTGGCCAAGGAACTCAATGCCTTCCCTTCTCTGACAACAAATAGATTTACATAAAATTCATAAACCAAATCATCATACACTAGTTCATCTGTTGTTACTAAGAGAGTGCAGCGTATAGGTCTAAAATCCAACTCCAGTAAACAGTTTAAATATATTAACTTAGCAAAATCTACACACCTTCCAATAGCAAGAAGGCTATGTTAAAAATATGGTGGGAGATTTCGGAAACTTTATTAACTGAATGTCCTAATTTTGTGCTACCCAAGACCAGAATCTATTTTATTGTAGTTTATTTTTTATGAATATGGTTTGATTTATTAGTGTACCTATTGAATATAGCTGAGAGATCTAGTTGTCAATTTTTGGACTTGTGCATATAATTTTTTGTTGAAAATTGGCTTATTATTTCTGGCATTACATATCTACATTCACATGCCCCTTGAGTTGGATTTTTCCTCGATTGTTCCCCTGCCCTTTTTGTAGCCAATTTAGGGGGGACAGCAACCACCTTTGTGGGTCTGCTACCTTTCTATTCATTCCCAACTTGATTTGCTTGCTATCTGAGTTACGCATTTATGTAGGAGTAACATATCATATAGCTAGGTCTATTTGTCAGTCTAACCATGCGCGTTAGTCCAAAAATAAAGGAACCAACTATCTAATATGGAACACTAGCGAAATTACAAGAGAACATTATATTTTAAATAAGATTGTTGCCTTTTCTTATAGCTTGATTGAGTGGCATTGATGTGCTTACTATTATTGTTTGTAATAGTATTATTTTTGTTAGCATAGTATTATGGATGACAATAAAGTGTATGGCAGTTGGTCATAAGTAATTAGAACCAAACAAATATGATTGACTCATGCGAACCTCAATTTATTGTATTCCTACAGTCATGGATCGACAAAGAAGAGAAATGGTTGTTCATACTATTATTTGATGGTTAACACTAGTTCAAACAATGTGTAAGCTATTCCTTATCATGGTGGCTAGTGTTTTGAGTAGCAACCGCATCAATTATCGGCCATACACCCTTCAATCCCATGCTAAGAGAGCCCATTTAAGGGATATAGTTTACCGTAGCGTTAATACTTGCTTCGACCAAATTAGGATGTATAGGGCCACCTTTGATCGGTTGTGTCATATACTTGACTCCATGGGGGGGCTAAAACCAACAAAGTATATGCTAGTCGATGAGCAAGTCGTAACGTTCTTGCATATTCTTGCTCATCATGTAAAGAATAGGGTTATCCAATGTGGGTTTAGGAGATCCAGGGAAACTGTTAGCAAATACTTCAATATCATCTTGAAAGCAATGATGCGTCTAGACAAGCAGTTGTTTAAACATCCAGAGCTTGTTCCTGAAGACTCCACAGATAACAAGTGGAAGTGGTTCAAGGTAAAAAAGAAAGTATATCCAATAACTTGATCTACTATTAATCTTCCTTGCTTGCTTCCCCATTTTGATCTGGCCCTTTGCAACAAAATTGTCTCGATGCATTTGATGGAACCCACATCAAGATAAAGGTTCCAATACAAGATAAGTCGAGGTACCATAACCAAAAGGGAGAGATCACCACTAATGTGCTCGGTGTGTGCTCGCAAGATGAACAATTCATCTTTGTATTACCTGGATGGGAAGGGTCTGCAAATGATGAAAGGTATTACGTGATGCAATCAACTAGCCAATGGTCAGCAAATTATTGGGAGGAAAGAGAAAGTTTTGTTATGTATACTTTACCATCCTTGAATTTTGAAGCCATTGTTTGAAAAATCCATTTTGCTTTAAATATCCCATTTTTCCCTTACTACATACAGTAGGCATTCTTTTTCTATCTCAAAAGCAAATAAGAGGGCATATCATGAGATGAAAATTTTTGTGTAATTTGGATAAAATTATATTTTAACCCCTAAAAATTTTAAAATATTTCATTTAAGTCCTTAAATAGTTTAAATGTCTTTTAAAAATTTTCTAAGCTTCATAATTATTTTAAAATTTACTGGTCTTTGTTTTATACTCTAAAATAATTTGTTTTAGTTTGATAAGTATTATTTTTAATTCTACATACTTTAATTATCAACTAATAGAACCTATCTAAAATTAAAATTTTCAAGGGCAATTTTGTCTTTGTCCAAAAAAAATATAAAAATCTTTATTTTTGCTTTACAAAGGACAATTTTGTCATTCTCTCATACTACAACAAAGAAGACAATTTTTTACTAAAGAATTAGTCCCAAAATAACAAATGTTAAGTAGCTCTTCACATATTTTAAATTCACGTAGCTTTAAAAATAGTGCCATATTAAATATTAAATTTTGATTAAAATATAAAAATAAATTTCACTTGTAACTATAGTTTGGTCAGCATTAAAAAAGTAGAAAAATTTAATAATATTTTATACTAAAGGGATAACTTATATAAATAAAAATTAATAAAATTAAATTGTAAGCAAAATAATGACTAAATATTAGTCCAAATTGATCCCATCAAATTAATCGAAACCATTGCCACAATACATTGTTAAATATATATAATATAAAAATATATATATTATATATATAATATATATGCATAGATTATATTTATTATATATATTATAGTTGAATAAATTAATTATAATTATATATACAAATCCATTCCTACATTATTTTTTTAATCTAAAGATATTTTGGTCATTTGTTATTAGTTATTTTTTGTTATATCACTATTTTTATCCTATTAAACAGATAAAGAGAAAGACATTTATTTTAATTTTCTTATCATACCAAATGCAATTGATTTAATTATATTTCATTTAACATTCTCTTTCCATTTCTATCGATGAAAATTTTATATACCAAGCAAGGTCTTAGTAATTATTAAATCACTATTTGAGTTTTGTTTGCATTATTTTCATCATTTTTGCAAAAATACCTATTCACCCTTTTTAAATATATTTTTAGAATATTTGTCAATGAGATGATACCTCACATAATATTAGTTTTAGCCCTTAATATTGAGGTGAACTTGATGTCAAAAGTTTTATTTTTATCCTTGCTCTTTTTTTAGTCTATACTCTCAAAACTTAAAACATCCTTTTTTAACTTAAAGATTTGATGACAACCCATAGCTATTTTATTTTGTTAGCAAGACAATATATATAATTAGGCTTTTGGTATACATTTCATAGTATTTCAATATTCTGATATAAAAACTGAGGTATAAGTTTAAATAGTATCTAAGTTGCAATTAAAAATTGTCATCCAAAGGATACAAATGGTATTTTATAAAAGTTAACAAAACTAAAAAGTATATGATATGAGATCCTTGTATTTTTTTTGATATGAGATTACTTAAAACAATGTTATATGATAACATTGATATCTAAGATAACACCTATAATCTCAAATACTGGTGTGCACGGATACTGTTAGGAAAGTAGTGTAAACATGGAATCAAGAAAATGCAAATTGTCACGACCCAAATCCCAAGCCATGATCGGCACCTAGACCAAGCCAAGCATGATTAGCCCAGCTTAGTAAGCCTGGCAACTCATTTACTACTCATACTTTTATATAAGCATACCTACAGTGATTAGAGGTTGCCAAAAATTCAGCAGCACCTCCCTTAAAAATTGGACATCCCAACCCTGCAAAGTCAACACAGCCCAATACATTCTATTTCAAAAAATTCACTAGTATCTCATATCTTTGGATTTTTGCCACAATATGGTATAGTACATAAGTTTTTCAAAATATAATCAAACGTCATTACAATAGTCATTATATGATTTACAAAAAGTATAACACCCTTATGACCCAAAATAATGTAAAACCTAGTAGCCAATGTTTCTTGGAATTCCTACACAACTCAACCGACCAAAATATCCTACCATCTGTGTCTGGGTGGAACGCAGATCCCAGAGCACCTTAATCTACTTTATGCTGATATGAAATATGATAAAAGAAAGGGGTAAGCCTACCACTGGCTTAGTAAATGCATAGATAACAAACAAGTAGAGGGGAAAACAAATAGGTTTAGAGTTTCTCATAATAAAATACCTAGATAAATACAAGAAATTTTTATTGCCTTTAATTGTTGTCTATATATATATAAATGACAATTAATTTACATTACAGGCTATCATCAAAAGCACAATTTAAAATTAAAGGAAATAAGATATAATGGGTATCCTGTGTAAGAATTACAATCAACCCTGAGTACCGCCACACAAGATTCAATTCTACTATCAATGTCATTGCACAGCATCACAATATCACCACTATCACCAAGTGTCGCCACAAGGTGTGCATATCACAATATATCTAGTATAATTATCACTGAGTGCCGCCACACAATGATTATTCATTATTCTAACTAAGTGCACTTAGGCCGTTACCCCCGCTAATGGCTACGGGGTTTTAATCAGACTTCCATACATAATTTTGAAATGAAAATTATTTGAATAAATTAAATATTAAACAGTAAATAAATAAACAAATAAAAATTCAATCAAGTAAAAGAAGTAATTTTAATAAAATAAAAATAATTAATCATAAGTTTATATGATAAAAATTTAAATAAAAGTCATTCATCATCTCTCCAACCTATAACCATTTATATACATACATACATACATACATACATACATACATACATACATACATACATATATATATATATATATATATTCACACGAATATTTTGATCCACATAAAGTTAAAAATATAAGATTTGTTTTCCCGATAACACATATATGACAACTCAGAAAATGTAAAGTTTGAGCTAATAAGTAAACATAAAATAAAATAGACTACTATTTTGCTATCTATACACTCACCTGTGGAGGCCAATAGTAGAGGCCTAAATTTCCTAAAATTCGAATGAATCTCCAATTGAAAGAATAGTCCCAATATCACCTATAATTATATTGAACATAAAAACATCACCTTAAATTACTCCATTAGTTTTTAATATGCTCAATATAACTAATTTCACCCTCTAACACCTAAACCTATAATTATAGTTTAAATTTTCTAATGTTACTATAATCCCTAGGTTTTAGATTTTACAAATTAATTTCCACAGTCCAACTTAAGCTTCTAAATTTTAATTTGAGTTTAAAATATATCTTAAGGAGCTTAAATGAACGTATTGGAAGCATCAATTCATACCTTAATGGTTTAAATCAAAAAGCCCCAATTTGAGAAGCTTCCCACGACCAAAATGAAGGAGAAATCAACAACTAAGGTTTTGGATTCCTATTGGCATCAAGATGGAGCAATAATAGAAGTTACAATCAAAGAAAAAGCAACTCCAAGTATAAGAGAAAAAGGGAGGACGAAAATGAAGCAAAAAAAAGTGAAAAGAAAATAAAATGAAAGAAAAGGGAGAAGAAAATACGGCTTACTACCTATGAATCTCTCTTCATGCGGCAGCCACGATTTCCCAGTATTAATCACCGGAACAGGAAAGTGGGAGGGGCATTATTGGGTGAGGCACGACTGAGGCGTAACAGAGAATTGAAAGAAAAATGGGAGAAGGAAGAAGAGAGTTACATTGCGAGAAGGCTGCAGAAATACGAAGAAAGAGAAGAAAAACGAGGGCAAGAGATGTGCTGCACTGAGAAAGAGGGAAAAGAAAACATATTATAAAGGAAAAAGCAAAAATTATGAAAGATGCCCAGAGTTTTTTAATGGAATTTATATAAGACTCATAGAAAAGTTATTTTCACATGTCTAAAAAAATAAGGACCCCACAATTATTTAGAATTTCTATGTTGATCTATTTTAAAAATTTTGGGACATAAAAATATCCCAATAGGTATAAGATAGGTTTCAAAATAACTCCTTAAGATAATTTTAAAGCTTTATAATTATTCTCAGATTACCTAAATATTATATTTATCTTAAAAATAAATTTTGGTCTAATTTAATTATTATTATTTTAATTTAGGTTATTACATTCTTCCCCCCTTAGAAAATTCGGTCCCCGAATTTAAACAAGCCTTTTACCTAGGGGGTCTCGAAAAGATAGGGATACTTCTTACGCATAGCTTCCTCAGCTTCCCAAGTTGCCTCCTCTTTGGAATGCTTCTGCCATACCACCTTTACTGATGCTATATCCTTATTCCTCAATCTCTTAACCCGTTTATCAATTATAGCCACTGGTTGTTCTTCATAAGAAAGCCGCTCATCTAGTTGTATATTCTGTGGTTGAAGAACATGAGAAGGGTCGGCTAAGTATTTTCGAAGCATAGACACATGGAAGACAGGATGAACACTTCCAAGGTTTGGTGGAAGAGCTAAATGGTAGGCTACAACTCACACTCTCTTAAGTATCTCAAAAGGCCCAATGTACCTAGGATTTAACTTCCCTTTCTTTCCAAATCATAAAACACCTTTGATAGGCGATACTCGTAAAAACACAAGGTCACCAACACTAAACTCTAACTCACGTCTCCTATGATCAGCATAGGACTTCTGTCTAATTTGGGTAGTCAACAACCTTTTACGAATCAATCGCACTTTGGCCACTAACTCTTGAATGAGATCTGGGCCCAAAAGTTTAGACTCACCCACTTCAAACCAACCAATTGGTGATCTACAACGCCTTCCATACAATGCTTCAAAAGGCGCCATCTGAATACTAGATTGATAGCTATTATTATATACAAATTCCATCAAAGACAAGTATTTATTCCAACTACTACCAAGATCCAAAACACACATGCGAAGCATATCTTCTAATATTTGTATCGTATATTCGGATTGTCCATCGGTCTGAGGATGAAAGGTGATATCCAAAACACACAATGCTTCTTGAAATGACTTCCAAAATTTAGCTGTAAACTGCGGCCCACGATCTGAGATGATAGACATAGGTACTCCATGAAGAGCAACAATTTCATCTAGGTACAGTTTAGCATATTAAGCCACGGTATAAGTGGTCTTCATAGGTAAAAAGTGCGCAGATTTAGTTAATCGGTCTACAATCACCCACACTGAATCATAACCTTTAAGGGTCTTTGGCAAACCGGTCACAAAATCCATAGTGATTCTCTCCTATTTCCATTCGGGTATTTCAATTTGCTGCAACATACCTGCAGGCTTCTGGTGTTCAGCCTTTACTTGCTGACACACTAAACACTTGGATATGAACTCTGCCACGTCTTTTTTCATTCCTTTCCACTAATATAACTCTTTCAAATCTTGGTACATCTTATTGGAACCTGGGTGAAGCATGTAATTTGAGTGATGAGCTTCTTCTAAGATTTTTCATTGCAAATCTTCCACATTTGGCACGCACAATCTATGACCACATCTCAAGACTCCTTCATAATCTATTGTGAACTCTTGTAACTTCCCTTCATGAACTGCTTCCATAATCTTTCTTAATTGAGCATCTTGTTCTTGCATGACCTTGATTCTATCTACCAGACCAGAATGAAGTTGTACATGAGCTAACAATACTCCTGATGCTGGGACCTCAAATCTTACTCCACCCTCATTAAGTTTCTGAAATTCTTTCACCATCGGTCCCTTGACTTGAGCAATGTGAGCCAAGCTACCCATAGATTTTCTACTTAGGGCATCAGCTACTACATTAGCCTTGCTAGGGTGATATAAGATGTTACAGTCATAGTCTTTCAAGAGTTCTAACCACCTTTTTTGTCTTAAGTTCAAATCTCGCTGTTGAAAGATATACTTAAGACTCTTGTGATCGGTGTAAATTTTGCAAGTCTCACTATATAGGTAATGCCTCCAAATCTTTAATGTAAATATGAATGCAGCCATTTCTAAATCATAAGTGGGATAATTTTGTTCATACTTCATAAGTTGTCTAGACACTTAGGCTATCACCTTCCCATACTGCATTAGTACACAACCCTGGCCTACTCTTGATGCGTCACAATATACTGTATAAACACCAGTTCCAGATGGAAGAGTTAGCACAGGTGCAGAGGTTAAACAATCTTTTAATTGTTGGAAACTCTCTTCGCATGAATCTGACCATTGAAACTTCACTCCCTTCCTTGTCAATCTTGTTAGAGGAGCTGCAAGCTTAGAGAAATCTTTAACAAATCTGCGGTAGTATCCTGCTAACCCAAGAAAACTACAAATCTTAGTAACCGTAGTAGGTCTAGGCCAATTTTTGACCACTTCCACCTTCTTAGGATCCACACTTATCCCATTCTTAGACACCGTGTGTCCTAGGAAAGCCACATTGTCCAACCAAAACTCACATTTAGAGAATTTAGCATAAAGCTGGTGTTCTCTCAAAGTTTGCAAGGTCATTCTCAAATGTTGCTCATGTTCTTCCTTACTTTTTGAGTAAATAAGAATGTCATCAATAAAAACGACCACAAAATAATCTAAGAATGGTTTGAAGACTCAATTCATCAAGTCCATGAAAGCTGTCGGAGCATTTGTAAGCCCAAACGACATGACTAAGAACTCGTAATGCCCATAACGAGTCCTGAAAGTTGTCTTTGAAATGTCCTCTCCTCTGATCTTCAACTGATGATACCCCGACCTCAAGTCTATCTTAGAAAAGCATTGAGCTCCCTAAAGTTGGTCAAACAAGTTGTCTATCCATGGCAATGGATACTTATTCTTCACTGTCACCTTATTCAATTGCCTGTAATCAATACACAATCTTAAAGAGCCATCCTTCTTTTTTACAAATAATACTGGAGCACCCCAAGGAGAAGAACTAAGGCATATGAAACCTTTATAAAGAAGATCTTGTAATTGCTCTTTCAATTCTCTAAGCTCTGCAGGAGCCATTCTATATGGAAGTATAGACACAGGTTGAGTATTAGAAATTAAGTCTATGCAAAATTCAATCTCCCTATCTGGAGGTAAACCTGGCAACTCTTCAGGGAAGACATCAAGGTATTCACAAACCACCGGTACCTCCTCTAAATTTGTTGTTGTCGCATTAATATCTTTAACCATCGCTAAATACCCCTTACACCCTTTTCCCAATAACCTCTTAGCACTCAGAGCAGAAATCAAATTACTAGGAGCCACACTGTGGTTGCCTTGGAAAGTAAAAGATTCTCCCATTGGCAACTCAAACTTCACCACCTTATTATGACAATCAAGTGTAGCATGACAAGAAGATAACCAGTCCATGCCCAGAATTACATCAAAATCCATCATATCAAGGACTACTAGATCAACAAATAACTGATTGCCTTTTACTAGGACTTCACAAGATTTATGTACACAGTCTACTGTGATTGCATCTCCCATAGGTGTAGCTACCACTAAAGGCTCATCTAGTAGTGATGCATCTTTACCAAATCGCAAAGCAAAGAATGGGGATACAAAGGAATGTGTAACACCGGAATCAAATAGAATATGTGCATCAAAAGAGCAAACTGGAAGAATACCTGTCACCACTGCATTAGACGTCTAAGCATCTTGACGTGTCATCGCATAAACACGAGCTTGACCTCCCCTGGGTTGCCCCTGGCCTCTGCTTCCTGATCCTCTACCACGAGATTGTACCCCACCAAGACCTTGGCCTCCAAGCCCACCAACCTGTCTTAATGGAACTGCTAGAATTGGAGATGATGGTAGCGTCGTAGGATTAGATGCATGACTAGAGAATGGTTGCCTTGATAACATAGGACAATCCTTTTGGATATGGCCTAGCTGACCACACTGATAGCATGCTCTCCCTGGTCCAAAGCAAACACCAGTATGACTCCTCCCACAAGTAGAACAAGGGGGTAGAGGCCCAAAAGATCTCCCTCTACCACGAATAGACTGCCAAAAGCGCATCTGATTAGTTCCACCACTTTGAACTATACTTAAGGAATGCCCACTATGACTTCCCTGGCTTTGAAAACTTTGTTGTTGACCCTGATGACTCACCACAATCTCTCTTTCGATTTCACTACCACCTCTAACTTGATAGCCATCCCGATTGCTTTCATTACGCTATCGTTTACGTGACTCTCGTGCATTCCTGCTTTCTTTGCTACGAGCTTCAAAAAGTTTGGCACTTTCAACTACATCTTCATAAGAGTCATATCGGACTCTAGCAACTGATCTGAACAAATAATCTAAAAGCCCTTGTATAAACCTCTTTGCTCGCATCTGCTCTGTAGCTACCAAATAAGGAGCATATCTAGATAACTTAGTATACAATATCTCATATTCTGCTACTGTCATACCCTCTGATTGCTTCAATACTTCAAATTCTCTAGCTTTAGCATCTCTAACTGTCTGTGGAAGAAATCGTCTCATAAACAACTCAGTGAACTCTTCCCAAACCAAAGGGGGTGACCCTTGTGGTCTTCCTTCTTTCACTGTATCAAACCATGTCTAAGCCAGGCCTAACAAACGATATTCTGCCAACTCTACTGATCTAGCAGGTGTACATTCCAATGCTCTACAAAGTCAACCTATCTGATCTAAAAAGTATTGAGGGTCCTCATCTGCCTCTGTACCTATAAAAGAAGGGGGTTAAGCTTCATAAATTCTGACAACTGAACCACAATTGTCCTCCCCTGTTGAGCTAATCGCTCCCTCTCTAGTCTAACTTCTGGCTCTGGCTCAGGATCTACATGCTGTTCTCTCCTTTGTTGTTGTTGTTGTTGTTGCTGTTGTTGTTGTTGCTGGATTACACCCATAATCTCCCTCATGGTTTGTTGCATGTCACGCATGCTAGCAACAACATCTGCTAATGTCAAGTCTGTCTGCCTAGTCTCAGGCGCCTCATCTTTTGCTGCCCTAGCAGACTCATCTGCTTGATCATAACCACATCCGCGGCTAACACCACGTCCGTGACCTCTACTATTACCACGCCCTCAGCCTCTAAAAGCAGAAGCAGGGTCATGAGGCAGGCTGGAAGCCTCATCAGGAGCAAACCTCCTAGGTGCCGTCCTCTTTCTCGATGGCATCCTTTCCTAAAAATAAAATAAAGTACACACAAATGATGATTTTAATCAAGTTTCAAGCAATAAACACACTTAATGCATAGACCACTAAACAAAACTCCAAGACTTAGATTTGGCAATAATAAACTCCTACATGTAAGGTGCGCTGGCCAATTATGCAATTACATGCAAGATTCTACTACTCCCTAATCATATGGCTACAAGGACCTAGACACAAACAGAGCTCTGATGCCAACTTTGTCACGACCCAAATCCCAAGCCATGACCGGCACCTAGACCAAGCCAAGCATGATTAGCCTAACCTAGTAAGTCTGGCAACTCATTTACTACTCATACTTTTATATAAGCATACCTACAGTGATTAGAGGTTGCCGAAAATCTGGCAGCACCTCCCCTAAAAATTGGACATCCCAACCCTACAAAGTCAACACAGCCCAATACATTCCATTTCAAAAAATTCACCAGTATCTCATATCTTTGGATTTTTGCCACAATATGGTATAGTACATAAGTTTTTCAAAATAGAATCAAACGTCATTACAATAGTCATTATATGATTTACAAAAAGTATAACACCCTTATGACCCAAAATAATGTAACACCTAGTAGCCAATATTTCTTAGAGTTCCTACACAACTCAACCGACCAAAATATCCTACCATCTGTGTCTGGGTGGAACGCAAATCCCAGAGCACTTTAATATACTTTATGCTGATCTGAAATATGACAAAAGAAAAGGGTAAACCTACCACTGGTTTAGTGAATGCATAGATAACAAACAAGTAGAGGGAAAAACAAATAGGTTTAGAGTTTCTCACAAAAAAGTACCTAGATAAATACAAGAAATTTTTATTGCCTTTAATTGTTGTTTATAGATATATAAATAACAATTAATTTATATTACAGGCTATCATCAAAAGCACAATTTAAAATTAAAGGAAATAAGATATAATGGGTATCCTGTGTAAGAATTACAATCAACCTTGAGTACCGCCACACAGGATTCAATTCTACTATCAATGCCATTGCACAGCATCACAATATCACCACCATCACCAAGTGCCGCCACAAGGTGTGCATATCACAATATATCTAGTATAATTATCACTGAATGCCGCCACACAATGATTATTCATTATTCTAACTAAGTGCACTTAGGCCGTTACCCCCGCTAACGACTACGGGGTTTTAATCAGACTTTTATACATAATTTTGAAATGAAAATTATTTAAATAAATTAAATATTAAATAGTAAATAAATAAACAAATAAAAATTTAATCAAGTAAAAGAAGTAATTTTAATAAAATAAAAACAATTAATCATAAGTTTATATAATAAAAATTTAAATAAAAGTCATTCATCATCTCTCCAACCTATAACCATTTATATACGTACATACATACATACATACATACATATATATATATATATATATTCACACGAATATTTTAATCCACATAAAGTTAAAAACATAAGATTTGTTTTCCCGATAACATAGATATGACAACTCATAAAATATAAAGTTTGGGCTAATAAGTAAACATAAAATAAAAGAGACTACTATTTTGCTATCTATACACTCACCTGTGGAGGCCAATAGTAGAGGCCTAAATTTCCTAAAATTCGAATGAATTTCCAATTGAAAGAGTAGTCCCAATATCACCTATAATTATATTGAACATAAAAACATCACCTTAAATTACTCCATTAGTTTCTAATATGCTCAATATAACTAATTTCACCCTCTAACACCTAAACCTATAATTATAGTTTAAATTTTCTAATGTTACTATAATCCCTAGGTTTTAGATTTTACAAATTAATTTTCACAGTCTAACTTAAGCTTCTAAATTTTAATTTGAGTTTAAAATATATCTTAAGGAGCTTAAGTGAACGTATTGGAAGCATCAATTCAAACCTTAATGGTTTAAATCAAAAAGCCCCAATTTGAGAAGCTTCCCAAGGCCAAAATGAAGGAGAAATCAACAACTAAGGTTTTGGATTCCTATTGGCATCAAGATGTGTAACATTCGGTCCCTCTGTAAACGTGAAAAATGCAATATTCAGTTTCTCCGTAAACATAAGAAATGGGCCAAATATAAAAGGAAGTCTTTGAAATAGAAGGAATTGGGGCCAACTAAAATTATGATAAAATTTTAAATATTAGAAAATGAGGATTTGAGATTTGAGATGCCCAGAAACCAAAGCCAGAAGAGCTCAGAAAATTTGCCGAAGAAAGTAGGGGCATTTTTGTAATTTTTGGAAAATTTTGAAATCTCATAGGAGGTCTTTTTAAATGAAAATTTTGAGCTTTCCGGGGTTCTCAGAGGCCCTGAAAACCATGGGAACCCCTAAAACAGTTGAAACCCCTCCGGTGAGCGATTTCGGCAAAAGTTGACCAAAACTTTGACCGAACAGTTCGAAATGGTTTTAAATCCTTTTTGAGTGATTCCAAAGGCAATTATTATGATTAAGAGCCTAAGGAATATGATGGAAAAGACGGATTTCAAAAAGGAGTTGAAATGAGCCCAAACGAATAAAACTACAAAGAGGGACTAAATTGTAAATTCTGAAAGTTGCTTAAATGAATCCCTAGCTTATAAAAACGTCCCTCCTCTGCTCAGATCTCCTCACCCACTCTCTCACACGTTAAAACAGAATTAAGAAGGGCTAAGAGTGGAGCACAAGAGGGGAGGCCAAGGAAGGAAGAAGAAGCTTTGAAAATTGTAAGTTTTGGCCACTTTTTCCTATTCCTTGCCTTGTTAAACTTCTTCCCCTCTTCTTCCTCTTCCTTCTCATGGTTTTGGCATTTAATTTGGTGCTGTTTTGAAGGCAGAACAGAGGTGGAATTTTCGGATTTGGTGAGGGGAGGCTAGCCAAGTGAAAAGCAACCAAGAGAAAGCAAGAAAACAAGGTAAAACTTCCATTCTTTGGTAGTTCCTTCCTCCCCCTTTCTCTTGCACGAATTTGGGTATCATGAGCCCAATTTTTAGGGGCTGTTTTCTGCCCAATTTATGGAAGGATTAGAGGTTTTAGATGGCAAGGATTAAGAAGGAACCAATAGAATCAAGAAAGGAGCATTAAGAGATAAGATAGAATCATTAGGGATCCAAATGCTCCCTTGCAAATCTGATTTTATATGAATGTTCTTAGACTTAATTAAATGTTTAAACATGCTCCTAAGACCCCTAGAGAGCTTCCCACATGCACCTCCCATCCAAGAAAGCAAAGAAATTACAAGAAAAATTAATGAACTCTAAGTAGAAAAAGTGTAGAGCTCTTGAACACTTTGCAAAAACTGATTTGATATATGAGTTTCCTTGCATGTGTGAGTATTTGATTGAGCTCCTAAGACCTCTAAGAAGTCTCCCAAGTGTGTCTCCCATCAAGGAAAAATTAAGAAGGCCATGAACTCTTCTTCCCCCCATAGTCTCGGCCTAGGCAAGTTCCTATAGCTAAGGAGAGTTTTAGATTTTTCTAAGGCTATTCTTGAGTCATATGTGATGAGTGAAGATGAGTAGAGGCCTTAGAAAAAATTTAGAACTCAAAGAAAGTGATTTAGTGCCTTAGTGCCCTAGGTTCCATAATATGACCTAAAGAAGCAACATGGTGCTAGGCCTTTTGTCTCAATGATGTGATGACTCCAAGAAGCTTAAAAGGGGTCAAGAATCATATTTGATAAGAAAGAATAAGGCCTAGAAATCGTTTGAGGGGTGTTGCTTCATTAAGTGTAATTATGGACCATAATGAAGTATATAGAGTAATCTAGTGGTTCATCAAGTTATGTAGCCTTAGAATGTGTTTCATGAACCTAATTGGCTCCCATAATTTGTATATAGGCCAAGAGAAACCATCTCCACCAATTTGTGGGTGTGTGGCCGAAAGAGGAGGCTTGAAAGCTAAAGAAAAAGTGTGTGAAATTGTGCAAGGTAGCTCTCCACCTCATTCTCTTTGCATTCTTGTGTGCATATGTATGTCTTAGTGTGCTTGCATGCATTCTTGATGCTTGATAATATGCCACTTGATCCTTGTTGTGCATTGGTACCAATGTGTTTTCTTGAATGACTATGGTTGTGGAAAGAGCCTATAAAGGTGAGGTGATGCCAAAAGTCCCTTGATAAAGGTGAGGAGATGCCAAAAGTCTCATGGCATGAGTGAGACAAAGCCAAAAGTCCCTTGAATGGGTGAGGCAAAGTCAAAAGTCCCTAGACCAAGAGTGAGGCAAATCCAAAAGTCCTAGAAATGGGGTGAGGCTAAACCAAAAGTCCCTAGAGCATGAAAGTAATCTTGACATGTGAATGTGGCATGGAATGGAATTTATTGCACACTTTATGCTTGTATGGTTATGCATTTGGTATATGTATGCCTTGAATGTGATATAAATGGATGTGTGAGCTATTGAGATTCTTTGAATCTCATCCCCTCCTTTCCAATGATCTAACATGCTAGGTGGACCAAGCACTTATGGTGAATGGAGCCAACAACCATAAAGAGCAAGGAGTGACAAGTTTATGTAGTATTTTGCCTATTTTGGAACCATAATGATGGTTCATAGTGTATATGAGATTGTATATGTACCATGAACCTTGAGACATGTGTGATTATACTATTATGTGTTGGTTAGACGTATGAAAATGATATATGCCCTATAGCACATATTTTGAGTATGTATGGCTAAAGTGTGCAGTATGAGATTTTGATGAATGTATGCATAAGTGTGGGTTGAATGGCCAAAATGAGATGCATGAGATTTGGGACCATTTGGGCAACTTATCCAAGTCTCAAATGTACTTTTAGACCTGCTCAAAAGGTGCCACAACCAAGGGAAGGCCATTTGGTAAATTTGGTACCTCATATGGAGCCAAATTTGACCATAATGGAACCTTATGTCACTTTTTGGCCAAATGAGTTAGTCTTGCCCTGAAACTTGGCATGGAATGAGGTCTCATTAAGATCTTTTTGGGAAGCTAAAGATCATAATTTTCGGAGACCTAGAGAATATTTGAGGAATTTTCAAAGTTGGGATTTTTCATGGATTCTGGTATGGGTACTGTTCATACTGGCAGTTTTGAATTCTGTGTCACCCGATGGCTAAATGGTATCCAATGCTTATTAAATTTTATATGCATAAACTAGAGATTATAAGCTTTCTGTGGCCACCGAGATCACCTCATTTGGAGGTCTAGAGAGGAAGATATGCATTTTCGAAGGTTCTGCCCAGCATCAGACATCTTGCCAGACCCGAGGTACTGTTCCATCGATTTCCGGGCGTTTGGCTTGATGTACTGATCTGGAGATATTTTTCCTCTCTATTTAACATCCACATATTTCCATAGTGATATCATTTGCAAGCATTGGATTTTTGTGGAATTAGTTAGACATTTTTGAAGTCCATATCAGTAAACTGTGACAGTATTAGGAACCCTCCGACCAGTAGATGATTTCGCGTGTCAAACGCATTATATATGAGATTTTAAGACTTCTACATATTTTTAGCATAAATTAGACGTCTTAAGCTTTCCAGAATGACTAAGATTACATATTTTCTATTTTTATAGATTTAGTTATGAATTTCCAAAGTTTGTGACAGAAAAGAGGAAATTCTGGCCGAAAATACAAACATGGATTTCATATGCTCCTTTGCTTTCTACGAGTTGTAGGCCAAATTTGATGATGGAAATGAGTTATATTCATGTGTTTAAGTATGATAAAGTGATAAATGCTTTCATATGGCCTACGGGACTCCGAAAGAAAAATTTTACCGATAGAGAAATGTACTTTTATTCATAACTTCCTATGCCACTATATTGTTTCCATAGAATAAACATAAGATGAGGCATGGGAATTGTATGAATTGAGTCTTAAAAGTATGGTGTTACAAGATGGAGCAATAATAGAAGTTACAATCAAAGAAAAAGCAACTCCAAGTATAAGAGAAAAAGAGAGGACGAAAATGAAGCAAAAAAAAGCGAAAATAAAATAAAATGAAAGAAAAGGGAGAAGAAAATATGGCTTACTACCTATGAATCTCTCTTCATGCGGCAGCCACGATTTCCCAGTATTAATCACCAGAACAGGAAAGTAGGAGGGGCATTATTAGGTGAGGCACGACTGAGGCATAACAGAGAATTGAAAGAAAAATGGGAGAAGGAAGAAGAGAGTTGCGTTGCGAGAAGGCTGCAGAAATACGAAGAAAGAGAAGAAAAACGAGGGCAAGAGACGTGCTGCAGTGAGAAAGAGGGAAAAGAAAACATATTATAAGGGAAAAAGCAAAAATTATGAAAGATACCCAGAGTTTTCTAATAGAATTCATATAAGACTAATAGAAAAGTTATTTTCACATGTCTAAAAAAATAAGGACCCCAGAATTATTTAGAATTTCTATATTGACTTACTTTAAAAATTTTGGGACATAAAAATATCCCAATAGGTATAAGATAGGTTTTAAAATAACTCCTTAAGATAATTTTAAAGCTTTATAATTATCCTCAAATTACCTAAATATTATATTTATCTTAAAAATAAATTTTGGTCTAATTTAATTATTTATTTAGTTATTATTATTTTAATTTGGGTTATTACACAAATGTAGGCTTGATTTGAAATGTATGTCAAGTACATTGTCCTTCAAGCAATATTTACCCCGAATAGGTCATTGTAAGGTTTAGGCAAATTGTTTTTAGAATTGACCCAAAACATCCTAAAAGACTTCACTTATCAATTGTAAAATTTTCATTTCTAGAACACTTGCAAAAGATGTAGAGAAGCAAGAGATCAGAGCATTTAAGGAAAGAGTTTCAATTTATTTTTCAAGAAAGATTTTCTAGTGTTCAAGACCATTATTTATTATTTATAATAATACTTCTGAACAATCATATTGTCTCTTCCTCATAAGCATAGTTTTAAAATTCAAATCAATTTAATTTTCATCATATTCTTTAATATGTTTAAAATATTTATAAATTAGTGTAACAATCATTTAACCATTATTAGTAAAACAGCATGATCCACAAAGCTAACAAACACTTCAATTGTAATAATTTTGTAAGTTGTTGATGTTAGTCAATTGGTCACTCTTTTATTGCTCTTAAATTGTTATCAATTGACTAACAAGAGTCATCAATCGACAGATAATTTCAAGAGGCATTCCCTTATTTTTAAAAAAGAACTAGTCAACTGGTTTACTGACCACCAATCTTTATAGGCATCATTTCTTTAGGTTTTCAAACTATCATACCACTTAAAGTATAATATTATCTTATAACAAATTGATACGTTAGATCATGTATGTGATTTAAGATAAGATATCTAGCATATGAAAAACACAAACATTTTAAATATCTAGCATACCTTAGATTATTTTAATTACAATCGATGTCGATATATTAATGCCATTACAATAAGTTCTATTAGATTTGAAAATTTTAATTACATAAAATTACTAAATACCTTCAGCTCTTAAGGGCTTCGTTTCCTCTTTCACCGCCCCTGCTTTGTACCCATTTCTGTCGTCCCTTTCCTCATACTTCATGTTTATCCCTTTGCTTTTCCACTATCTCCTGCATTTTTCACTCCCCACCATCGTTCCCGATGCTTCTTCCATCAATCTGACCCATTGCTCTTGTGGGATTGTTGATTTTTCTGTTTACTTTGATTGTTGGATCAGTGGAATCATCAAAAACTTGTATTATGATCCTATCTTAAGGTCAAGAAATCCCACGCTCTGCACCATTTGACAGGGATAAACCTGCATTTACAAGTAAGAGATACAGAAGCTATGGATACTTGGATAAATTACTTGGGAAAGATGAACACGGGCAAAAAAGCTATTAAATTATAAGAAAAATATTTTAATAAAATTTATATAGTTAAAATTTTTAGATTTAACTAATGAAGACAGTATACAATGACCTACCCTGCCAATCTTTTGATTTCTATATTGGACATGGGACACCTTCAAAGACGGACCTAGGTGGTCCAATTTAGGAGCATCTGTTCTTCCTAAAAAAATTTGTTACAGGTTTGATTTAATTAACACTGAGAAAAGCGTTGAAAATTAGAATTATGTCAATAATACAACATATTTCGTCCATCTAAAAGATTGTACAACACATCTCGATCCTATATTATTTTTCTTTCCGTTTTATCCCTAGACACCTTCACCATCCAATATCTATTGACAAAATGAATAGCAACTTCCAACCAATTTTTCATATTATTATTCCCTATACCCCATTTTCTAAAGGATAAAGATAAGGTGAACTTGAATTCTCCGACCGTTGAATATTTTCAAAATTTGTGTATAATAATTAAAAATTATTATATATATATATATATATATATTGAGGTACATTTTACGGTTGCGAGCTTATACTATCTTGTAAACTTGCGTTTTCTCAAACATAATCAAGAACTACTGTGTCATCACTTCAGCTAAAACAACACTGCTATCTCCCACCAATATCATGGTGGTAATTTACTATTAACTCAATACCATTTTATCACCTTAATTCAATTTTACTATAGCTGAACTAAATCCAATTACATTATATTAATATCGAATGATGAGTTAGTTCATTAAATAATTTTAAAATGTGAGTTTTATTGGATCAATCTGTGGTTAATCATTTATCAACTCTTTATTTGTCATTTACTATTTATTTAGTAAAGTAAAAAAAAAGCCATATTTTTCAAAGATAGAACTCTCCAAATAAGAAGTCTGAATCTTCTAAAACTTTTTATTATAAAATTTTTATAAATTTTAAAAAGAGAAAAAAATGAATTCCATATAGACTTTCATTCTTTCTTTATATCAATTTAAAAAAAAAAAATCATAAGAACTTTATAATAAAAAATTTTAAAAGAATGTTACACCCAAACATTACCGCCTATAAAATAAGAGCTCTGTTATTTAAACATCGTTAAAATAATATATTGCAAAATCAATGCAGCATGTGGCAGACACATAATTCATGAGGACGATGATATTCACTTATTATATGTAGAAATATTTCACTATCTTGTATAGGCTAGATATCCGACACTTGAAACCATGTCTCACTCTCACTATCTGATTTTGAAGGTAGTGCTTTTCACGGTTCGACTCCGTTTATCTCCGACTCGTGAACCTCATTCATTATTCACTTTATAAAGTTGAATATATTTATATTAAAATTTTTAAATTATTTTAAAAGACTCTAAAATAAAAAAAAAATTAATTCCACAAAAAAATTATAATTTAAAATCTCAAATTACAAATTTTGATCTTAAAATTTTTTAAAATTTAAAATCTTTTAATATAATTATCTTTAACTTAAGATCTTTAAGAATAATTTTTTCTATTCTTAAATTCTAATCATAGAGATTACCATTGAGAGAGAATTATATAGGAAAAGCTTTCTATTGCCTAAAGAAAGAAAGAATGCAATGGCTTTCGTTGCATGAATTCGTTATTATTCTTTTGAAAATATATGATATCACATTGTGGATATGAAGTAGAAGTAATAGATTCTAGCCTTATTTTTATTTTCTAGTTCCTCTAAATTATACATTAAAGCAATTTATTTTTTTTACAATTCTAGGTAAAGTATTATTATCCTTTTAAATTATTTATTAACAGACTTTGGAGTAAGGAGTAAGGGTGTGGAACAGGGGATCAAACTTAAATATATTATAATATGTGAACATAAGTATTTAGAAAAAAAAAAAAAAAAAAGGTCTCCCTTTTTGAACCAGTCTATTTTACTTTAATTAGAATCCATCGGTCCTGTGCACGAGGCCCTAGGCAAGCGAAAGAAATTGAAAATTAAAAAAAAATCTATCATATCATAAATAATTTAAGAACAATAATTTTCTTTTAATATATATATATATATATATTGATTAAATCTATCATATACTTCTATGTACACAAAATCGTTAAAGATTTAAAATTATATTATATTTCAGGATAATTTTAAATTTTTAAAATTTTTAATTAAAATACTTTTTATTATTCTAAATATATATTTTTCAAAAAATGAAATTATTATTATTTTTATTTATGTATATTTGAATATAATACATATTTATATATTTAAGTTAATGAAAAGTATTTTAGTCAAGAAATTTAAAATTAAATTAAATTATATATTTTAAAAAATAACAAATATATATGTATAATTTTAATAAAATTTAAAAAAATCTATATAATTATTTATTTTGTTGGCCAGTCAGATTTCATTACTATATAAACAAAAGAGTGTTAATTTATTAATATTGGAAAAGCAAAAGGGAAAAAAATCATCCTAGAGTGATGATTTCAAGAATCTGAGATTAATTTATTTCTATTAAAAAAAGTGCCATCGAATTTGTGAGGGATTAAAGAGTTGTACGTAGAGAAATTGTGCCACTCAATTTTACAGATCCATAGAATAGCCTTAAATTTTTATATTTCTATTCAATTTGTGAGGTTGTACACTTTATTTCTTTAACTTTTTATTTATAAAATTTGAATATTATTTATCCATATAAGCTAAAAAAGGTTAAGCACTCAAACAAAATCTAAACAATTAAATATAAATTTTAAACACTTAAACAACGCCTTCAACTTTTAACAATCAAACAAAAATAATTGCTTAACTAACTAACATCTCATCAAATAATTAAAATAAAAGTAAAATAAGTAATAAAAAATTTTAATTTTTTTTATCAAGAGCAATTGAATCTTATTTTGAAGGGTCAAATCTCATAACAAAAGTTGAAATATCATCAATATTATTTCAATTTTCAAATTATTAGAAATAGCCAAAAAATAAAAAACTTATCTCGTAGTCTATTTGTATTAGCTTACTTAACATATGAGTTAAGTGAGTGGGGCTAATATAATTGCAAAATTACATAGATTAACAAAATCTAAACTTAATAGGTTAATCAAGTGGGGTTTGACTAATTTTGAATGCTTTAGAGTAAGTTAAAAATACATATAACCTATTATCCCAAATGGCAAATGAAAACTCTTTTGTTGCAGAAATTGTGGAAGAAAATAACAAAATTAAAACTTTTATTTGTCATTTGGGATAACAAGCCAGATATATATCTTGCCAATTTGACGTGCTTCAACCTACATAGAGAAGTGATGTTAAATTTTGGATCAGAAAAAAAAAATTAAAAGAGGGGTCATGTTGCAAAAAAATAAAAATAAAAATATAGAGTGTCTATAATTAAATTTTAAATTTGAAAAAGATAGCTTGCACAATTCTCTTCAGTACGACCATCTGGAAGGTCCAGTGAAAGGCTTTTCAACCTTATTTTTTGTTTTTGTTTTTTTTTTGTATTTTTAGGTAATAAATTTAAAATATAAAAATAAAAATTATATGGCTATGAGGTCAAAAATTTTAATTATAAAAAAATTATACTTTTAAAATTTTAACTAAAAGTAAAAGAAAAAAAGAGGCTATTTTTAGCCTTTGATTGGACCATCCAATCAATTGTAGTGATTGGAGAGAATTTAATTTGAAATTCTTTGTATATTGGTCAATTATCAAATAAGTTTTAAATTATTTGATGGTTTTACCTTGACCATAAGAGGCACACATTACAGTATTTATGGAGATAGTATTCCACCATGAAGAAGCCTTCCAATTAAGAATAATTATTAGCTAGGGTAAGTCTATTTAGTTATTCACTCACAGTATAATAAATGTCACGCGACGCAATTCAAACCCAATGCAATGTAATTAACGAATATGTTGAGTCAGTTTATGATTTGCTAACAAGAGAGACAAAAACGAACACATCATATAGAGATATAGACACAAATGAGACTAGATTCCATGTTGATATATAGAATAATGACATAGATAAATAAGAGTAGATTCAACTGAAAAGTATTGAATTGCATTGAATAAAGAATTTTTAAAGTTTGATTTTGTTGGTGGTCTTTTTGCTAGTAACCATGTACCAACTGTAGTTTATCATACCATAACCCCCCCCCCCCCCCAAAAAAAAAAATTCAAGGTATTAATTAATTCTCAAATAATAAACATGTCCAACTCAAGAAGCACAAACCTTGGTAAACTTGGGTCTGTTTGTTCCATTTTATCTGTTTGTGATTGATCCAAAAACTTTAGCCCGATAAAGAAGTTTGTCCGAAAATTAAAAAAAATTAAAACCGATGGGTTTTAAAAGCGACCGACTCCACTGGGGATCGAACCCAGAATCTCTGGTTCCGTAGACCAGCGCCTTATCCATTGGGCCATGGAGTCTGATGATCCAGGGAATTTTTAATTTCATTATTTAAAACTTCTATTCCTAGTCTTTACGCAAAATCCAAACATCCATTTGTTAATATAGTTTTAAGATTTTCTTTTCCCATTTATTTTTGTATATATTCAACTTACATTTATTAAATCAACAAAAACATCTTTATATATAGGAAAAAAATCACTCTCTCTTTTTTATGAGATTTTGGGCATTTAGTATATAGAATATTATGTATAAAAAAAGATAAAAGTAAATAAAAAATAACATTTGTATCCTTTAATTAAAAAAAGAGTAATAAAAGGGGCAGGTAGTATTAAATAAAAATATAAATACAAATAAATATTTCATATTTCATTTTTGTACATTAGAAAGAATTCATTTTCCTTTGTATACTAAACTCACTATTAAATGTTTGGATCATTTTCATTTTTTTATTTTCTATTAATTTCAAAAAAAGATAGATATAAATTACATAAGGTTTGTCACATAAGTGAATGTCAGACATTCTATATTTTTCTTTCTTCAAAATTAACAAGAAATGAAAAGAATCCAAACTCTTGAGGTATTTAGTCTTCTTATTTGTTTAGAAAATATACACTCATGTCCCTTGAAATCAAAATATGCTTTGTATTTTCCTTCTTTGTAACAAAAAATAAGTTACAATCATTTTTATTTTAACCAAAATACATTTATATTTATTATATATATAATATAACAAGTTTAAATATATATTTGATTAATATAAAATATTTTGTAAAATTATTTTTGTAAAAAATAAAAAACATATTCACAAAATTTTTTTTACAATTTATCTAATTTATAGATAATAATTTAATTTTAAAAATAACATTTGTATTAAATATATGTATAAATAAATATAAGTATTATCATAAATTCAATAAACTTTTAAAATAACTTAAATTTATGATTTTTAAAGCAAAATAAATAATATTGAAAGAAAAATTTTTAAAGCTTTTTTTAATAAATTATATTTTAATAAAAAATTAATATTATTTTTTAGAATATTTTGTTTTAAGAGATAAGTATATATCTTTGAAATAGAGAGGGATGACATGTAATTTAGGCATTAAAAAATTTTAATTTACCCATAAAAGGGGAATGAGTGACAAACAAATTGGTCAGGTAAAAATTTATTAGTAAATCAGATTCAGTAATGAATTCATATATCACTAAATTGTTCATCAATAAAATTTAGTGGGACTATCACATTCGTCACTAATTTTTGATTATTATTTTGGATGAATATTGAAAATTTTTAATTTCTAGTGGTGAATTGTGTGTCACTCATGTGTTACTAATTTTTCATTTTAAAATTTAATTGCATATAATCCATTGTTTTGTCATCCATGGCCCAAAACTTAAATTCCATGGCACAAAACTTCAAATAGAAATATCAAATACCAAAAATGAATGAAAAACATAATATGTAAAAAAAAATATCTAACAAGACTTGTATCTTATATCCAAAAAGAAAAATTACAAATACAAAATCTGGGCGATTTCTAAACTAATTATCACTAGCAATGCCACGCCATGTACTGTTATTCCTCCAAAAACAATTTCCTTTTTTATGACAAAAGTTTTTCTTTATTATGAAAGAAAATTCCTTTTTGTGAAAATATTATTTTATATAAATTAATAATTTTTTATGAAATAAATATGTTATAATATAACATAATTAATTGCTATTTTGAGTTAAATTTAAGGCACATTTTTTTAAAATGACAATAAAATTAAAATATTCTTAGGTTTTGTTCGTTTTTTCGGCCAACGCTTTATATGCTTGAAAGCAGTTTATTTTATACTACTAAATAATTCAAAAAAAAACAACCATTTTATCTATATGACCGTTAATCATTTAAGTATGATGAGATATATTGTTTAGACCTTAAGTAAATTAAATGATAACTTTTTAAATAAATTATATATATAATGAATTTATTTAATTTTATTTTTCTAATAGATTATATTAAACAATTTAACGTTTTAAAAATTCTGTGTAACACACCTTATAACACTGCAAATTCAAATATTTTTAGTAAATTATTTAAACTCTAGGCCAGATCTAACAACTTGGATTCTTTAGTTTTTCTAATGAGTTAATGTCCAAGTATAATCTTGTTCATTGGCGTAATTCTTGACAAACAAATGGACCCGGTCAAAGTCAAAGGAAGAACTACATTCTAAATTAAAAATTTTATATTAAAGGATCTCAATTTTTAAAATTATTTTAAAAGACCCTAAAATCAAAAGTTTAAATTGTGTAAAAGAATTATACTTTATATTTTAAATTAAAATTTTTAGTTTTAAAATAATTTTAAAATCTAATTTTAACTTAAAGTTCTGAAATGTAATTTTTTCAAGAAAAAATTTCCTCTTTATAATATAACTAAGTCTATATAGCCTAGGCAGAAGAATAAAAAAAAAAAAAGAAATCTCATCTTTATAAGCAACACAAAAATCAAAAGGTATCATATTTCGACCATGGCTAGCCTTAATGCTTCTACCAGCCATTCTCCCCATGAAGACGCAGAAGTTCTACGAAAAGCCGTTCAAGGTCAGATTAATTTCAGTTTCATGAACATCTAGATTTAGTTTAATTTCTGTTTCTTAGTATTGTGAATCTTTTACATTATTTGATAAACTATAATGTAATTAGATATTCTGCATTAATGGAAATGATTCCATGAAAGAGAGAATATATGAGGAAAAAACAAATTTTCTACTACACAACCCTCATGCTACACAGCATAATTTGGTTTAAAAATATTTGGAAAGCCAAGATTGTTCCAACAAACAATGCAAATTGGTACATGAGCCTGTTGAAGTATAAAGGGTTCACTTCTTTCTTCCTCTTCTTTTTTTTTTTTTAAATATATTAACAAACTCAACTTAAGGGTGAATTGAATGGATCCAAATTCAAATATGATGCATCTCTTAAATATGTGATTTAATTTTAGTTTACAAGGAAACATAACATTTTTATTATCTGGGTAATTCAGTATGGATATTTTAAAAATAGAATTATATCAAGTTTGATATATCTATACAACATTCGCATAAGAACACTTCTTTTTTGTGAAAAGAGCACATTATATTTATATTATATTGTATATCTGTATCAGTATTTATGTTTCTTAATTTCTGAGTTTGTACCTTGGTAGGATGGGGCACGGATGAGAAGTCCATCATAATATTACTGGGACACAGAAACGCTAGCCAAAGGCAGCAAATCAGAAAAGTTTATGAGGAAAAATTCGAAGAAGATCTCATCAAACGCCTTGAGTCTGAGATCTCCGGTGACTTTGAGGTAATGATTTTTCCAATTATTTCTTAGTTTTCTTATATATATATATATATATATTGGCTTAAATATACTTTTTAGGGCTGTACAAGGCCCGGTTTAAATCGGGCTTGAAAAAAATTCTTGCAGCCTGGGCCAGTGGCAGGATGGAGTCAGCCAGCTCAAACCGGGCTCTTCTAATGTTTTTTCTTTTTTAACTTTGAAAGATTTCAAAATTTTAAAAACATTTATGTTTTTAATTATTTGACCATTTTTGAGGGATTAAATTGAAACATTTGCAATAACAAAGGAATAAAAAATGTATTTAAGCTTTTTTTTAATATATAAAACTTAGATAGTTTCATATACATTTGTTATTAAATTTTTTGATAAAAATATAATACGTGTAGTAATATTCAAAGAAAATCAATCATGTACTTTCAATTTTAAAAAAAAAATCACCTAATATATATATATATAACCTATTAATAAAAATATAAAAAATTGTATATAGATTTTGTCTTTTTTTTTGTTTTTGTGGCACTGATTAATTGCTCATACATAATCCATATGCTATCAAATTTTCAAAAATGGGGTTTGTGCAAACTAGAAAGCAGTGTATCGATGGATATTGGAACCTGGAGATCGAAATGCAATTATAGCGAATGTAGCTATTAAGAAGGCGAAAGATTACCAAGTGATTGTGGAATTGGCTTCAGTGGATTCACCTGAAGAGCTCTTGGCTATGAGGCGTTCTTACCACCACCATTACAAGCATTCCTTGGAAGAAGATATTGCTGCTCAAACCTCCGGCCATTTACGCCAGGCATGTTCTTTTAGCCTAAATTCTCTTATGTTCAGGAAGTAGGAAAGAGTGACATATAGTGGGTGAGGTCCAATAAAACCCATTTGTGTGTGCTTCACATCCATTGTGTTCTCTTCCCCACATGATGAGTTCCTTTACATGAGAGAGTTTGGATTCAAGTACTTTCTCCATATATAGCCATTGCAACTATACTTGTTTGTGGGCTTTTTCACTATCATACGCAAAAGAAAAAAATAATTAACATAGACTTTGAGCTGTCAAAATATTTTTTTTAAATGCTTAATTATTATTATTTTTTAAAAATGGGTCATAGCATCTACTCTACTGTGACTCATTTTTTATTTTTATTTAATAATTGTAAATGGGTCACGACATTTAATATGTCATGACCCATTTAATTTTTTTTAATTTAATTTGTATTTAAATTTTTACTTTTTAAGTGTATTTCTTTTTTTTTTCTCCTCAAGTTTGATTGTATATATCCTTTTTTTTTATTTATTGATAGCAACTATAGGTCAAATAAACATAGGGATACATTAAATTAGATAACACATATATAAGTGCTTGTATATAAATTTCTTTGATTTTAATAACTTTCAAAAATAAATCTTAGTATTTTCTCTTATAGATGTATTTTATTTTTGAAAAAAAAATAATTACAAGCTTGATTATACAATATTAAAATGTTAAAAATTTTATTTATTATGTTTAAAAAAATAAAAATAAAATTTTAAAAACATACACTTTTTTTATAATAGTAATCATAATAATAATATTATTATTATTAATAAAATATGTATTTTCTTTAAACTTTCCAACTCTCTTTGTTGATTAAGAAAAAAGAAAAAAAAAGAAAAATTGGTAGGAGAGGGGCTTGATTAATTTTTCTTTACTAAAAATATAAATATTACAAAAAAATTATATTTTAAAATTATATATTACTCATAATTTCTTTTAGTATTTTTTAAATACATTGTATTATTCTTCATTTTCTTTTAGTTTCTTGTCTTCTTATTCTAATAAATCTGATGCAAAACTCTAACTTCTTTTCTTACATTAGGAATTTCTTTTAATTTTTAGAGATTAGCCATGTCCTTTAATAAACCACCTTTATGTAAAAATAAAAATAATAGAATATTTGAGAAAATATAATTAACTAGATGATTTTGGAATAATTTTTTTTCCTTGAATTATCTTAGTGTAAAATTTTTTTAAGTATTTAGAAGATTAAACTTAATGATCATTTTTTTTACTATTAATTTTTCTTATTTAAAATATAATAAGCATATAATTTTTCAATAATATTATAACAAATATTTAATTTAATTACAAAATTATATAATTATTTATAAAATATATATATTTATCATAATATTATTAAAAAAGTATACACTTGTTATATTATTAAAATTTTTAATTATATTACAAAAATATATTTTTTATAAAATTTAAATTAATGATTATTTTAAATAATAAAATATATCAAATATGAATTATATAACAAATTATATATAATATATATATATGGGTCGCGTCATCGCAAATGCCACGACCCATTAAAATATTATAAAATAATTAAAAGAGTCGCGACATAGCATATGTCACGACTCTTTTTTTTTTTTTAAATAATAAGCATTTGGGAAAAATATTTTTGCGGCAAAGTATTTGAGTTTTTTTTTTTTTTTACATATTGCTATCAAAATCCCTTTGTTTATGAGTCAGGTTGGGTTGGGCTTAAACTAAAGCCCAATATGTTTTTAAGTTTTAGGCTTAGGTTCAAACTTAGTTGCTTAAGTCTATTTCAACCTAAATTTATCATTATAGGTTAGGTAATGATCCAAGTTTATGGATAAAATCCAAACTTGGCTTGAATTCTGATTTTATTTGTAAAGTAAGATAATAAATCAGTTCATGAATCTATAGACCTACTTAGCTCTAGTCTTTAAGTTTTTTGAAGTGCATGAGATGGTATCTGAAAATGAGATGGTATCTGAAAATATCCAGCTTGTTGCAATTTAATCCTTTCATCAAGTGTCCCATAGTTACTATTCAAATCTTCTTGTTGTTCATTGATCTAGTTGGCACATTTAGGTCTATATGCCCCATTAAGATGCAATTAAATAAAAATTATTTTTTTACAAAGGGTATATAGACTCTACAATCATTCCCCTATATCTAAACAAACCAAAGTCAGACAAATTTAAGATATATTTGCTATTTCTCTACCCTAATTTAAAGTTATAATCTAATTAAGAGCAACCTATTTCCCATCAAAGATAACGTAGTCAGCAAAATTAGAGCAGCAATTATAGTACACTTAATGGAAAGACTAATTTTGTTGTTGAGTTGGCTTCCACTAAATCCAATTTGAGTTTGGATCCAAACATTGCCTCTAAAATGTCTTATAAGACTTTTTTTTCCCGCTTTTTCTTTTTAAATTATGGCCCTCCTCCTACATTTGACTTATTGTAGAGACAATGCACTTGAATTCTCACTATAAAGAATCGAAGTTCATCCAATTTGATCTTAAAATTGTATAAGACTATTAGTTAAGTTTAAATTTAAATTTATTGGCCCACATATCAAGCCTAGACCTACTTTCACAGCTATAGGCATAAGCCAACCTAATTTTAGCTACAATTCATTGGCTAGTCTTTTGGAAAAAAAAAATCAAGTAATGAAAGACAAAATTTGAGTTAAATTTTTTAGATTTGTCATCAAATTCATGTAAAATGTGAAAGAACTATTTTAAGTGTCCAATTATATGGCATTGTACTATTAAAAATAGTTTCTTTATATTATATTTTTTTTATAGAAAAATGTAATGAAAAACACTTAAGGAGATGTTTGGTTTTGTGTAAGGTAGAGACATTTCTTTTAGTAGTTATATGTAATGTTTATTATGTTTTTGTAATAATTATTTATTATTATTTAATAATATTTTCAATTTCAAATTAAAGTAAGGGTACAAATGTTTTTTTATTTATTAAAATCATTTTTTTCTTGTTATTTCTCTTTTCATTTTGCATATCAAATAAGACATAAGTAACTAAAGACACGTTTGGTGTCTTAAAAGACAGAGTAAGAGTGAAGGAATACACAAAAAATAAAACTATTTAATTTATACCATACTTATTATATTCTTACAATAATTATTTAATAGTATCTATTTTTTATCTTTTTTTTTCATAGATATGGGGGTTATTTCCTCTTATATTTTTATTTTTTTTTATTTTCATATCTAATATACATACATAGCCCAAGTCTTTGTAAAGGTATATTAATAATGTGAGTATGGTGGTTGATTTTGTGCAGCTTTTGGTTGGGTTGGTGAGCTCATATAGATATGATGGCAATGAAATTAACCAGAAGTTGGCAAAGGCAGAATCAGAGATTCTTCATGAAGCTATCAAAAACAAGAAAGGTGACATTGAAGAAGCCATCAGGATCCTTTGTACGAGGAGCAAGACACAGCTTGTTGCAACTTTCAATAAATACAGAGATGACCATGGCACTTCCATCACCAAGGTACAAAATGGATGAGACTTCATCACTTTGTTTTTTTCCCCCATTTGCCAGTTCCTCTAAATTTTTAGGTTAAATCTTTCATTTGATTTTTATAGTTTTTTTTAATTTAGTCTTTATAATTAAAAAATTAATTTAGTGTATATTATTAAATTTTAATTAATGTGCTATTAAATTTTGGAAACATTGCTAATTGTTTTGATATTTTAAAAATGTATAATTTATATTATCAAACATGTTAAAAATAAATGCTAAATAATAAAATGAAATGAAATATAACTTGAGTGACTTAGAATTGGTTTGAATTATACATATTCAAAAGGTAAAATATCACATTGTTGGCTACATTAATAGAATTTAATTAATAGTATACTAAAGGAGATTTAATGATAAAAATTAAATTAAAAATTTTTTAAATTGCAAATATCTAATTACAAATTACAAATTTTTAAACTCTAGGAACTAAATTTAAAATCAAGTAAACTTATAAAGATTTACAAATTAATAAAATTCTTATTAAATTCTTCTTGGTTGCTCAATTATTATGTTTGAACTGAAAAGAATGCTTAAATACTCACACACATGCACACATCTTTTGGTGTAAGATTTGAAGCCCACCTTAGAAGGTAACACCTCTGTTAGGTGTCCAATGCTTGGTTCCGGAAAAAAAAAAAAAAGGAGAACTAAAAAGAATGAAGAAGGTAAATGAAAGGAAAAATATTTTTGGTTTAAATCTAAATTAAAATAAATGTCTAAATAATGGATTCTCTCTCTCTCTCTCTTTCTATTCAAACATATTATGTTATTTTTCTTTAATTCAAACATATCCTAAATGTTTGGTCTCCAAATACAGAATTTATACCTTTTGTCATAAGTCATACCATTGTTCTTTCAATTCTTATTACAGAAACTGTTAAACGAAGCAAGTGATGACTTGCTTAAGGCATTGCACACATCCATTCGTTGCATCAATGACCATAAGAAGTACTATGAAAAGGTGAATTCTCACTACCTTTCTACAACTTAATAGTAAGGGAGTTGCTTGCATATATAATCTCAAGATTGAGGGGTCTATTATCAAATTTTAAAGGTTAGGCGATTATCTATACATAAGTTAAAGTTCAAGAGTTCTATGCATTTTAATTTAAAATTAAATATAGTGCCTATAAAAAGGATTTGATCATCAAATATTCCATTATTTATAGGTGTTGAGGAAAGCAGTGAAGGGGATGGGAACTGATGAGGATGATCTTACTCGGGTGATAGTGACAAGGGCTGAGAAGGACTTGAAAGACATCAAAGATTTGTATTACAAGAGAAACAGTGTTAAACTTGAGGATGAAGTGGCCAAGGAAACCTCAGGGGATTACCAGAAGTTCCTTCTCACTCTTCTAGGCAAAGAAGAATGAAACTTCTTCTAAGGCCAAATATCTTGTGTATACTGACTTGAGTTGAACTTTGATATATGAAAGTTTTAATTTTTTAAATAATTAAAAATTTATTTATTAGACATTTGAACATTAAAAGTATGAAAGATTTAAAATTTATGTTATATATTATGTGTCCTGAATGACATAGGAATATTGATTTTTTTTTTCTCATGTAAATTATTAATTTAATCACTAAATTTGTAGACCCACTTAGCTTTAATTATCAAAATTTTTGGGAGTAAACTAATTAATAAATTAGTATACCAACTTGTAGACCTATTTAACTTTATGGATCCCTGCAATAGGGGATTGTGCAGTAACATGCATTAACTACAGTTAAAATTCTTAAATTGTACTTTTTTTATAATTAAAATTTTTATTTTTAAAATTATAATTTTTACTTTTCATATTCATCCCTAAATCCAAAAAGTTCTACAAGAAGACAAAAACTGCCCTACAGGATGTTATTGTCCAGATCTTCTATTGCAGGAGATCCGTGCTCATTTAACTTTTAGTCTTTAAATCTTTTAGAGTGTACAAATTAGTCCCTAGAAATAATTAACTTATTACAAGTTAATTCTTCCTTCAAGTGTTCCATGGCTACCTTTCAAATTTTGGCTCTCGATAATTGATCCAATTGGCCATTGAAGTTTACATGGCCTGTTAAGATCTGAGCAAGCGAAACTCGCTGTTTTACAAAAATTATATGGAACTCTAGATCCTTCTCTCATATTTAAACAAACCAAAATCAAACAAATCTAAGACATATTTACCATTCCCCTGCCTTAATTTGAAGTTATAAGTTGTCTAAGCAAAATTCATTCCCTTGGGAAATGGCACTGTCAGCAAAAATTGGATAAAACCTTTCTAATTCACAATAGAGTTAGATTTCATAGGGGAATAATTCATGCAATACTAATAATTCAGAGACTAAAGCAAAGTGTGCCTGTAAATTCAATGACCAAATTGTCAGTTTACTCAATTTTCCTTTTGTACATTTAGTTCCCAAAAGTTCTTTTTTTTTTTTTGGGACAAATGTTTCATGCTTGGTTAGTTGGCCCAGTCAACATATTAAAGGTTCATATATGACAGAAACAAGGTAAATATTTTTTAGAACTAATTCGTGTACTCAACATTTGAGGAGTAAAACTAAGCAAGACTACAAATTTGAAGACTATGTTGTTAATTTACTATTCTATAAATATATTTTTAAGTACTCAAAAAATTAAAATGTTCTGATACCAAACGCAACCTAATTTATATTGATGTTTGGTGATGTAATTTGAGTTGTTTTTCTCTAGTAGAGTTTGTCTTATAGAGTGATGCCTTCTCTATGTTTGCATATGCGATCAACTTGAACCTCCCTCCGTCTTAGTTTCTCATGTGAAGTGTTTGATTAATAATTTAATATCATGGTCATTTAAATTAAATCTTAAGCCACGTGACCAACAAGCTCAAGAGTTATCACTAGCTGCCTCCTTTCTAACCACATCATCCTCCACCATGGCATCGGTCATGACAAAGGTCTGCTTTCTTTTTATTTAAAAAGTGCTCAGAATGTGCTATGGTTCAATGATCCTATGCAAAAATAGAAACATTCCTTATGAAAGTGATCCATGTGACTTATAAATTCCCTACTTTTTGAAGTCAAATTTTTTAGAACAACATACATACAATGGTTTTTCACTTCCCATTCACCTAATAATTGAGGAGACATTTTATAATGGTCTGTTTTACAAAAACTCTTATTAAAAAAAGAATCAAAAGTTGATTTTTTGAGTTTAATTTGATGACATAGTCACATTGACTATTGAGTCGATATCCTTTTAAAGAAATTCACCAAGAAGTACAATTTTTTCTTAAAAACCTCTAAATAAATTATTAAAGAAATAATTGATGGAGAATAATATTTTTACTGCAATTTTATAATTAAGATTCGAATTATTATTATTATTATTTTATTTTATTTGGGCAAATCAAAACAACCTATGAGGAGGGGATAGGAATAGGAATGAACCTTTAACATTAAGTTCGACCGGTTAAAAATTGAGATTGCAAATAATTAAATAAATACATTCTAAATAATTTATTTACTTGCAGAAAAGAGTGGAAGAGAGAAAAGGTTAAACCAAAGAAACCGAAGCCTATTAATTATAGAATGTTGTTATGAAAAGTTTAACCTCTTATTAGTTTTTATCATTGGATTCTCATTTTTGTCCGAAAAAATATCCGTTGTCAAGTAAAATAACAAACGCTTTTTATGCAAAAATAAAAATTTGAAGATAAAACTTTTTTTTTTTCGGCTGAAAAAGGTAAAACCCCTTAACCTCTCAAAAAAGTAATGTGCCCTTGAATAGGTACTTCTTGTTAATTGAAATAGAAACTGGTTAAGAATACTCTCTCATATGACTAAGATTATGTTTGGATTTTTAAAGAATAAGGATACCCTTGAATAGGAAGTATAAAGATTTTTAAAGAAAAGAAAAAAAAATAGGAATAAAAATGGATTAGAATCTTGTGACTTAAAATTATATTTGATAAGACATAAAAAGAAATAGAAATGCTATTCTATTTTAATATTTGATAAAGTGAAAATATTATATGAATGGAAATGAAAAGTAAATAAATGACCAAAATATCTTTGGACTAAAAATAAATTAAAAAAATAATTTTTATTATTTAATATAGAACAAAAAGAAAAAATTTCAATCAAAGACTTCAAGTTGAAAATGTTTATACTAAAGAATTTTAAAATTTGATATTATTTTGAAGTATTCAACAATAAAAAATTTTAACTATACAAAAAAATTATAATTCAAAACTTTAAGTAAAAAATTTTGGTCTTTGAATTTTTTAGAATAATTTTAAATTTTGAGATCTTTGAGTTATTTAAAATAATTTTAAAATTTAAGGTCATTAAATATAAATATTTTGAAATAAAAATAAACTATTATTATCATTTAAGATAAAATAATATTTTTTCTTCTCTTTCCATAAACAACAGTACCATTCCTATCTAAAAGTGATGGAATGAAAATTGCCTCTCAAAACAAAAGAAAAAATTCATCCCTGTTCATCCGTGATTCTTTTTCATTAGTATTAAACATCTTTTTGCACAATTCCATCTATCTCTTTCTTTCCTCTCCTCTCCTCCCTCCTACTTTGTACCAAAGTTGTAAAAGTATTTATAAGTAAGTTTTTAACCACATAAAAACAAATTAAAATTCACTTATGCCAAACACGACTATAATTATGTTGCACAAAAACAGGACTATAATAATTTTGTACATGGAAACAAGAAAGATGCCAGAGATTCTGCTGCCATTTGCCTCCCATGCAAACAGAAGGGTCCAAAATAAACGCCTCATCAACCGTGTTTTCACACATTGTCTTTCCAGCGAAGAAAGCCGAAACTGAAACTCTGAAACCAACTTTTTATCTTTTTCCATTGTTTATTTTCTCAATTCCTTTAAAAAATATTTTTTAATGCTTCGCTTAATGAAAAAGGATGCTTAAGAAAAGTAACGCATGTTCACACACGATATAATTATGAGAAGGCGTTAATTCCCAAGCCCCCCATTTGCCTATAAATTGTGACTTTCCAAAGACCCATAATCTCCACCTTCTTCTGCATTGCACAGACAGAAAGAAAGAGCTCCAGTCACTACAATGGCTACTCTAGTTTTTCCAAACCAGATCTCTCCCGTTGAGGATGCCGAGGCTCTCCACAAGTCCTTCGAAGGTATTGTTTTTCAATTTTTAGTTTTATATACTTTTCAAAGGTCTAATTAATCATTATTAGATATCTTATCATCAACCACATTTTATAAATGCTGTGTTCTTATAAGCTGTTTATAAGGTTAAGGATTATTCATCAACTTAAGTCATTGTGTTGAAATAATTTTTAATGTGAAATCGGAGTTTCTGCGACTCTGTAGGTATAGTGGGCCTGAGTTTTCATGCCAAGACCTCAGTTTTTTATGGCTAAAATAGCGCTTGTGGTGGAACAAGGATTCTTGGTGCTGAGTAACAATTCCGACTGTTTAAATCTGGATTTTCATTTTTTTTTAAATTTCAATCATTCATTTTTTTTTTAATTTTAGAGGAAAAAACATGGAGGATGAAGATAATTTTTTAACTTCCAACGAACAATTAGAAATTTGTTTGATCGAATTTGAAATATTGTCTTTATCTTATATTTTATGTTTTTCAAAATTAAAAAAATAGATGGCTAAGATTTCCTTTTTTTTTTCTTTTTAAAGTGAAGAATCCAAATTTAGATGGTTCAAATTGTGATTCAACTTGAACAACAGAGAATCTTTATTCCTCGCGGTGATATACTCTAGTCTTTTATTAGGTTTTTTGTTTTCCTGATTCTAAACCCGTTCTTAGAACACGAAGATGCCATTTTCTTTAAAGGTTTTCTACTAAATTTTTGAATTTGGATTTAGATTTAGATTTTGAGACATCCTTACAGAAATTAAGGAGGGGATTTGGCTTTATATGGAACTAGTTCACCGACCTCGAAGCAAAAAGGGAAAAGCCAAAAATACAGCCAGCAATAAAGTAGCACACAATTAGTATGATCACAAATCTTGCCTTAGAGAAAAGAAATTCTTGCTGGTCACAATTTTGAACCTCTATTTTCTGCAACAACAGAAGCCCAAGAATGAAAATGAAATTATCTTGTTTAAGAAATTAAACAAAAAGAGAATGAGAAAGTGAAAAGAATAAAAATTATTAGTTCAACAATGAAATAAAATCTTCTTTCATAATAGATAAAATCTTCTAGGAGAGGATATATATATATATATATATATAAAGACCCACCCAAGTAGGTGACACCCACTTGATAAGACCAAAAGTAAAAGGAATTGGGTCCGCTCAAATGCCTGATTTACCTCATTGCCAAATTTTGAAAGTGCGCCTATTTTTTTTTCCTTCTTCTATGCATGATGGACGAGATGCAATGAATGAAAAATTGATAATAAATGTGGCATTACAGACACTTTACCAAACTTCATCCCTCTCCTTCATTTTTCCCATTGTTACTCTATTTGACAGGTTAATATTTATTAATAAACTTTAAACCTTTTACCAATGCACCATTTATCCGTCTTACTTAGTTAGTATGTCCAATGTGCGAAACAACTAAGGAAAGGAAAAATAAAAAATAAAAGAGATTGCACACAATTAATTATAATTTTCCTATTATTATCCTCATAAATTACAACTCACTAAAGTGTGATTATAGCTTTGAAAAAAGCTAATGCATTAGTAAGATGGGGTAGCTAGCTGTTCCACTCATTCCAGTCATACATCTTGCTATCATTGTAAAACTCAACTAATCTTTCTTTAAAAAAAATCAATAATTCAGTCTCCGTGAGTGACTCATAATTTGCAAATTTTGAATCGGTAATTCATTTAAAAAGCATGCCTATATTGTTCGACCAAAAAATAAAAATAAAAATAAAAAACATGCCCATTTTGAGTCAGAATTTGAATACATACAGGGCCAAACTTTGGAATTAGTAAATCACAAATATAATGTCATCAATGATTCTCCTAATAAACCTATATTGGGTTAGAATTTTTGTATACATACATATAGCGCCAAACTTCGGCCTCTCGCGAAATTTCCGAGGCCTGACGAAGTAAGTAAATTATTGACCTTGGTACTTACCAATTAAAGAAACACATTTATATAGCCATAAATTTTTTAGATTATATAATTTTATTTGATGACATAAGGTCCAAAACCACTAGACAGTAGACACAATACCAGCCAGCAAAGGCTATACCGACCCTATTATATACAGAAGAGCTCTGAAGAGAATTTTCATCATCAAAAGCATCATTACCCCTAGGAACTAAGATAATAATCAACCATGGCTACCCTTATTTTTCCCAGTAACCATTCTCCCCTTGAAGATGCAGAGGCTCTCCAAAAGGCTTTCCAAGGTTCTGATTTCCAATGAAAATCCATTTCTTCTTGAAAAATTATAATTCTAGTTTTGGTTTATATCTTGATTGGGTTTATGGGATTGTTTCTATATTATCTATGGATCATTTTAATGTAGATTCAATCACTAGTTTTCCTGCATAATCTGAGATTGATTAGTTGTGCGTGTTTCAACTTTGTAGGATGGGGGACTGATGAGAAGAGCGTAATAACAATCCTGGGTCACAGAAATACTCACCAGAGGCAGCAAATCAGAAAGGCTTATGAGGAACTTTTCCAAGAGGATCTTGTCAAACGCCTTGAGAAAGAGATCTCTGGCGACTTTGAGGTCACACTTATTATTTTGTTTACGATCAACATGTTGTCAGAGATTATAATAAAAGTTTATAAGTTTTTTACTTAATAGTTTAAACTTTTGAATTGAAATAGTTCTTGACATATATTACAGTCTCTATGACTAAGGGGTCAAGAGTTCAAATAAATTCCTAGGCATTCACTTATCTGCAGTTTTCTTGACAAAATATTGTGTACAAAACAGAGGGCTGTGTATCGGTGGATATTGGAACCTGCAGATCGTGACGCTGTGTTGGCCCATGTGGCCATCAAGAATGGGAGAGACTACCAAGTGATTGTGGAGATTGCCACGGTGCTCTCCCCTGAAGAACTGCTTGCAGTGAGGCGTGCCTACCTCAACCGCTACAAGCACTCCTTGGAAGAAGATGTAGCTGCTCATACAACAGGCCATCTCCGCCAGGCATGTTCATCACCTTCAATTTTCTACCTCAATCCATTTACCTAAGCTTGAGTATAAATGCTAAATAGCATGATCATATCAGAAACGATTACTCTATAATGTTAAACATGGTAATATAGAAATGAAAAATTTGTCAAATTTAGTGGGGTGTTGCTACAAAAATCTAGACCTCTTGAGAGGTGAAACTTTCTACTATTGGGTTTTTACTTTTTATCGTAGTAAAGCTCACCTTCTCAAGAGTTGGAGTTTTCTTAGCAACACCCAATTTATTAATATGGTTGAGCTTTTTCATTGTTAAATAATTGAATTTACTATGAAATTTTCACTTTAATTTTCTTTATTAACAAAATTAGAATCTTAAAGTAAATCTAATGACGTAAAAGGCCAACTTATTAGCTTTAGTGGTTTTATCAAAGAAAGGCGTGAAAGGTGGATTAGGTATGCTAATGGTCTGGGTCTTTGTGGGGATGTTTGGGGGGCCAGCTTTTGGTGGGATTGGTGACCTCATTTAGGTATGTTGGAGATGAGATTAATGCAAGATTGGCACAATCTGAAGCTGAGATTCTTCATGAGGCTATCAAAGAGAAAAAAGGGAGCCAAGAAGAAGCCATAAGGATCTTGACCACAAGGAGCAAGACCCAACTTGTTGCAACTTTCAATCGCTACAGAGAGGCCCATGGCACTTCCATCACTAAGGTACCAACAGAAGAGGCTCCTAGCATTTCCATTGCCCTATTCTACCAAAATCACATCCTTAATTTGTCTCCAAATATATCACCCAAAAAATCCCATTATGTGACTTAAAAAAAAAAACTTACCTTTTTCGTTCTTATCTGTGCAGAAATTGCTGGATGAGGCATCAGATGAGTTCCATAAGGCTTTGTACGCAGCGATTCGCTGCGTCAATGACCACTCCAAGTACTATGAAAAGGTTAGGTTTCATGCTTTCTTTTTGCAAGACCGATTCATGTCAATCTAAAGAATTGGTATTCTTTCTATTACAAATTTCAATTATCATATCAGATATGAAAATTTTAAATATCATGGCTTTCAAAATTCCAAGAAATGTGAGATAACAATGTACCAAACGTTCATAAGAAACACACAGACTGCCACAAATGCAAATATAAGACACAATAAAATATGTAGTGTTCACACACGATATTAAGTGTTTCATCCTATCTGATATGAGGGTCGATATGATTCCGTTCATTTTAAGTCTCAGTGCTTAACAAGCATGAATCATGTTTTTGAACTAAGAAAAAAAGATTCACTCTTAGAGTCATTTCATCAAACAGGTGGTGCGCAATGCAATAAAGAGGGTGGGAACTGATGACGATGCGCTCACCCGTGTAATCGTGAGCAGGGCAGAAAAGGACCTAAAGGAAATCAAAGAGCTGTATTACAAGAGGAACAGTGTTCGTCTTGAACATGCTGTGGCCAAGGAGACCTCAGGAGACTACAAGAACTTTATCCTCACTCTCTTGGGGAACGAAGACTAGACTTTAGAGTTATTTTGAGGGCATTTTCTGATGATGGGTCTGAGTTTTATTGGTATCTGGTGGCGTGAACTGTGTGGGGTTCCATTGTTGAGTCTTGTTTTCCTTTGTCTTGAGCTTGTTATCTTTCTCGTTTGACAACGTTCAAGTTCTGTGATCCTATCTAGTTTCTGTTGCACTCGGTTTGGTTGTCGTAAAATAATGGATGGATGGTTCATGGTTCCGTTCAAAATTGAGTCTTCGAATTTGTTTTTTTAAAGCATAAGAGAGGAAAGAAAGGAAATGCATGGTTAAATGATTATTTTTATTATTTGTTTGATTTTTCTTTTCAAAAATTCTATAAATTGAGAGTTTAAGCGCCGGTTTGTTTAAGCTTAAGAAAAAAATGATTTTTAGTTTAATTAAAAAAATAATTTATTATTTAGAGATTTTTATAAAAAATAAAAATTATTAATATTTGATTATAATCATAAAAAATACCTTTTACTTAAAAAGTGACTTTTAATTTTAAAAAGCTAATCACACTAACTTTGTCAAATAATCAAAAATCTAATTTTTTTTAGATTCTAATTATTTTTAAAATCTTAAACAAACATCTTAAAATTTTATAAAAGTATTTTTTTTAAAGAAAAAAATGATTTTTCTTTAAAAAAAGCTTAACCAAACGGGCTCTAAATATATACAGAAAGAGAGATTCTAGGAGGGTTAGAAGGATAAAATTTAGGTACAATTTTTAAATAATTATTTTAATTTTTTAATAAAAATATGATAAATAATAATTTTATATGGTTAAATATTATATAACTGAATTTTCAAAAAAATTATATATTATATTTTTATTAAAAATATAATAATAAATATGTAAATAATTTTATTTAAATTTAATTTTAATAAAAATATTTATTAATTATAAATATATAATGTACATTAATAATTTAAAAAAATAAAAACCAAATGAAATTAGTATGTTAATAAAGTGGTCAAACTTAATCGAGTTGGATTCGATGATGTTTAGTATAAAGGGTTTTAAACTAAAGAGTATGTTAATTGTTAAAGGCGCTCTTGCACCTGCTGGCCATGATTTCATGGTCCAAGGATTCTACTATGTTTTTGTCACGTAACAAAGAAAATGACATAATAAATTTAAAAAAAAAAATATTGGTTTGCATGAGTGCTTCCATGTTACAATAGTGCAAATTATTATACATATATATATATATATATATAAGCATTTAAATTAAAATATATAATATATCATACTAATAATAATATTTTTATATAAATATATTATTAATATTTATTAACTTAAATTTTTCTAAAAAATTACATTTAATATATTAAATAAATTAATCCAATTATTAAACTTTGAATTAGTCTTTTTTAATTTAATAATTAGTTTGATTTTTAAAACATTACTTAAAAGTAAGATATTTTAATACCTAAAGGCAAAAATAGATGAACACTAGCAGATCATTGACACGTGTTTAGCTCTGCTGCATCTCAGTTTAGGTAGGTTTGTCTTTTTATTTTTATTCTAGGGAAAGGGACAAGGACAGTCAGTTCCATCTTTACAATAACATCTTACAAAAATCACATAAAATGAGAAGCCGAATCAAATCACATCAATGTAATTCAATCAATTATATTTGATATTTGTAAAATAGAAAAGAGAATATCTTTTAATATAGTGTTTGGTAAAATATAAATAGTTATAAAATATAAAGTAAGTAATGTCAAATGATTAAAATGTCTTTAAATTAAAAAAAATAATATAAGAATAAAAAGATTTAAAAAATGACAAGATTCTTTTAATAATTTGTTTTTTCTATATGAAGAAAATAGATAAATTATTTTAAATTTTATATTATATAATTTAATTATTTTTTATTATTTCTTTTTTGTATGTGTAAACAAGTGCTCTTACATCTTATTTTAAATCCAATATTAATATTATATTTATATTAAACATTATATATTATATATTATATACCATTCATAAAATGCCCTTGATAAGAAAAAGAAAAGAAATACTATTTTCTTAAAATTATTTTGGCTTTACATTGGACAGAGAAACAAAAAACATTTCAAATTTTGAATTATATATTTAACTTTTTTAATTAAAAATGTCAAAAAACTAAAACATTTATATGTCTAATACAGTTAAAATAGTTTTTCCTGATTGTACATCATTCTTAGTGGCAAAATAAAATATAAGTTTTAAACTAGCAATTAAATAACTAATTAACAAATAGAAAACGGTAAAATAAAGAAGCTGATGTACTACTAAAGGGGCAAAATGAATTTAGCTTCAAACTTTTTCTCTTCTCTAACTTACAGTGCAAGAAAATGGTACAGAAGACAATTTTCTCTTTCCATTAAACTTTTTACTTACCAAACAATTAGTTAATGAAATCTCGTTGCTTTTCCATTTTCTTAATTCTACCAAACAAACGTTATTTTTTGAATTAAGAACATGTCATTCATTTTGAGATATTTCAATGGTAAGTTCAACTACTCAACAATCACCCATACAAAATGTGCGGCTAACTTAGGTGCTCCTTGGTTGGTTAACCGTTCTAAACAAGTTTTTCCATAAGCTCACAATATTTCAAATTTTGAGTTATATATAAATAAAAAAAATTTAAATGCAACAATGTAAAAAATATCATCCCTAAATGTAATATTTTTCTAAATAATGAGTTATTATTATATTTTCAAACACAGCATATTTTGTAGAAATAGATAAAATAATTTTATAAAAAAAAACAGAAAGTTTTGATTTTAGGCGGATGTGCCACTGAATTTCCAAAAAAAAAAAAAAGAATAATTTGAATCAGAAAAATATTACATTTGAAGATAATATTTTTTATACTATTGGCATCTATTTTTTTTAATTTATTGCAAACGGAACACTGAAACCCGGATATTTGTTCTTTAATTTTGAAAGCGAAGTAGGCGCCATGATTTGGTATAATCTAACCACATATTAAGCACAAATTTATATTTGGAGAATCACGTCAGTACAAAAGATAATTGGTGAGATCCAGCACTTATCGTATTTTGAAATATGTGTATAAATATAAAATATTGTTTTTAAAATAAATTTTCAAACAATCATTTAATTTTTGAGACAATTGGATGACTGGATGCTTGAATTCTGACAACCCAACAACCCGGTAACATGATCTTATTTTTTTAAATCAGAAGAACACTTTTCTACGAATACAAAAAGTAATAATTTAATTAGTCCTAAAAAGAAAATTGTTAATTGCCATAAATTAGTGCTATTTATTTATTTATTTTATACAACAAAAGTTAATTGACACATACCTTATTTAAACTTTACAAAAGAACGTATTGTATTAATAGATGTCTAATAATTATCATTATTTTTTTTAATATAATACAACTGATGTGTCTAGTAATAAAGATAATGAACAAGTAAAGGTAGTAGAAGAAAAGAAAAACTCTAAAGCATCGTTTGGTATGTGGAATAAGCCAAGGCTAGAATAGGAAAAAGAATAGGAATCCCTATTTTATCTATTTGGTACATGGAAGACGATAATCCATTGGACACTTTTATTTCACAAAGTTGGGAATCTTTTATCCTGAATAAAGTGGAAGGAAAGGTAAACTAATCTCGGGAGAAGCAAATTAGTGACTTTTCTGCCCTTGAAGTAACCACGCATTTTTCTCTTAAGTGCGATACGGGATAGACCCGCATTCATCGACAGAGCTTCATCGTACACTTCTGCACAATTGGTAAGCCATTGTCATCCATTGCAATCTTTTTCGCAAACTAGTGTCTTCCAGATCTGGTGATATAGTAGCGAAGAAGCTATCATTCCAATAGTTGAGTGGGTTTCGATACTAACATTTGACATCGCTGCTCCCGTTTGATTTCTTTCTCTGATCCTCAATGCTTAGGTGTTGAAATTTTAATGATCTGTATGTGAGATTGAGGTGTATGAGTTAGCCTTTTAGTAAAATTTTTTCATTGCTGCGTTAGTTTGCTACTGCACATGTTATTATTCTGTGTGTTGTTGCCTGTGCTGGTGCTTCCTTTGTGTATTGTCCGTCCAATAGTTTGAAGGTCGGCGTGTGTGATTTGAGTTCAAAAATGATGGTTACCTTTGTCTCTTTAATGACGATTTGGTATGGTAGTGTGTTAGGCATTTGGAAGGAGGTTCAGAATAGGCATTATGCAACACATTTGGGTAGTAAATACTAGAAATTTGGGCAAGCTAAGACAAAGCCCTAATTTGTATAGAGATGTGTCTAAAATTGAAATTCCCTAATTAAATAATAGGTCAAAGCATGTTCAAAAATCTAGACCCACATTAGTAATATATGTCTATTGTCATTTTATAGGAGGAAAAAAAAGAAGAAGAGATGATGTTATAAATGGTTGCTTGCTTGAATCAACATCTATACTAATTATATTAGATATGATTTGAAAATTATGGCTGAAGCACATCACCTTTGTTTGCTTTCCATGTTCTCAAGCTACGTCTGGGAGTGATGGTTGCCAACAAAAAAAAGAAATTCAAGGAAAATAAACAACAAACAGAAAAAAAGGGGAAAGGAAGTGATGGTTAAATAATGAAACTCTTTATTTTTATTAGAAAAGAATTTCATTATGTGCCTCCCTTTATAAACATATAATTGCTAAGGCTATTTCACTATCGTTCTCGCTTTATACATAATCGCTTTAAAAAGGATTGTTAAAAGTGAAGGAAGTCAAATTATTGGAAACAAAAAAGAGAAAATTAGGAATGGATATTTAAAAATATTTTCCTGTCCTTCTCCATTTATAAACATATAATTCCTAAAAATGAGAACAGAACTATTTTCATGACAAAACCACAGGTACTTGAAATGTATTTTAAAGCATTGACATTGTTGGTTAGAGGAAAAATCAGGATCCTTGTTCCTATTTGTTCTTATGTAGTTCATGATGGTGTTCCTTTTTGTTCTGACAAACTTTTCATTGACTTTTAGTGTAATGACTTATACTAATTGTGTGCTCATTTTGAACATCTCAAGTTTTGAAAAATATCTTTAGTTGTTTGGATTTTGTTATTAATGTAAGTGGAGTTGATATTATATCTGAATGTAAAATTCTAAAGGGTCATATTTATTTATGAGTCCCTCTTATTTATATACGTCGCTTGAGAGATTTGTTCACTGATACTTACATCTAACACATATTTGCTAGTTAGTCAGAAGAAATAAATGGTGACATTATATATGGAGAACCCTTATGCACTACCAAACTAAAAAGTCTTCTAATCAAAGTTCGGAGAGGCTATATGAGAAATTGACATTTTGCCATGCCTCATGAATGATAACAATGAAACTATAATTTATACTATGTTCTTTAGTCTAATTTCATGATTGCAGTTTATTGAATTTTGTGATGTAGAAGGAAGAATTTTTTTTTTTATAAAGATTAAAACTTTATACTGAATCAATTACTTCTAATTACTTTCTTCCATTTGTCAAATATAGGTCATTACTGTTAAGTGTAGATGCAAGTGACTTTTATTAGCTAGTAATGAATTATAACTAGTACTATATACATAATTCTTAATAAATTTAGATATGTGAACTGGTTCATAATTAATGAATATTTTATTTGCTCAAAGCTGACTTGCATTGCTTTATTGTATTTTCTTCACTAACACATCGTTTAACTAAGAAGTTGGCATGTGAATTGATGGATATGGAGGGTATGCTTACCTGAAGTATATATATATATATATATGGTGAAGAAATATAAAATTCCTATTTGTTGATAATCTATTAAATTGACAGTCAATAAATCAAGACTACTATTATAAATATGGATTTCAAATATGTACTATAAAGAATTAAAAAATGTGAATTATCAAGAATAAAAAAGGGAAAAATGCAAGAGCAATAATGCATGCAAAATGAGATAGATAAGATTACTATTCCTCTTGTGATAGATAATTTTGAACAAACAAAAGCAAAATAAGCATGAGAATGGTAGGGGAAAAGTCAGTGATTATCTGTGGTTCCATGCTAAATTACTATAGGTGCAACTTTTTCTAAGATACCTCCATGTGAGTTGCATTGGATGGTTCCCATATGTTGCCCACTTGTTTGTTTTATACTTTGAATCCTCTTTTTTTAACCTCGTTGTAATATGATTCTCTTCATACCTATTGACCACTTGGTTGCTTGAAATGGTTATTGGGTATACGTTTGTTCTTTTGCGTATGCTCTCCATTTTGTTTCACTAGGTCATTATATTTTTCCAATCTTTTGACGTATTCCCTAACAAGTCTCATTATTTCTATGATTTGATATGATTATTTCTGCAGCAATGGTGATATGAAAAGATCAATAATCCTTGGATTGTTGATTTGGTGGCTGAATGTAGTGCACACAATTTATAAAGTTTATTTGTCCATGGGTCTTATGTTTAGGAGGCGTATTAGTAATAAATCATACACTATGAGCTTCTATGCCAAAAGGGCTCAACTTATGAATATGGTTTATAATAATGACATAACTTGTTATAACCAATTTATGATGAATAGGCAGATCTTTGATAGGTTATGTTCTATGCTTCATATTGTTGGAGGATTGGAATCTACCAAAAATATGTTAGTCGATGAGCAAGTAGCGATATTTTTACACATACTTGCTCATCATGTAAAGAATAGAGTCAGTTAAAATCGTTTTGGAAGATCAGGAGAAACAATTAGCAGATATTTCAACTGGGTGTTGATTGGGATGATGCATTTACAAGGTAAGCTATTTAAAACCTCAAAGCCTATTTCTAAAAATTCACTTGATAAAAAAATGGAAATGATTTGAGGTAAAGAAATGAATTGATTTCATTTACACAAAATTGGGTATGGTATTTGGAACACACTAACTGATTGTTCCTCTTTTTTAGAATTGCCTTGGTGCTCTAGATGGAACACACATAAGGATAAAAGTGCCTATAAAAGACAAACCAAGATACCGTAATAGGAAAGGGGAGATAACCATAAATATGTTGGGAGTTTGTTCACTGAACCTATGGTTTATATATGTTTTGCCTAGGTGGGAAGGGTCTACAGCCGATGGAAAGGTATTACGTGATGCAATTAGTAGAAGAAATGGGTTAAATGTATCTCAGGGTGAGCAAATCTATTAGCTTTCCATATATAAATGTCTTATCATTTACTATATATATATATGTTTATATTAATGTATGGTTATATTAATTAAGCTAATACTATTTAGTTGATGCTAGGTTCACCAATTGTGAAGGCTTTCTTGCTCCATATTGAGGACAGAGATACCACTTAACTGAGTGGAGAAAGGGTCGGCAACCAACTTCCTCTTAGGAATTCTATAATATGAAACACTCATCCGCACGAAATGTTATCGAGCGAGCATTTGGAATTTTGAAACTACGGTGGGCAATCTTTAGAAGTCCCTCATGGTACCCAGTGAGAACATACAACTGAATTATAATTGCATGTTGCCTGCTGCATAATCTTATTCGACAATTTGATAATTCAAACCTATTGGAAGATGAGGTTGGGGACATGGCACCAGTTGATCCAAGTGAGGAGCATAGTCCTATCATTACAATGGAAGCAAGACAGATTAGCCAATGAAACATTCACTAACTTTAAGTGCCATAGAGCATGTTGATACATTATTTTTCATGATGAGAACCTTTATAGATGTATTGGCAATATAATATTCGATCTATGTCTGCTTCAAGTTATAGTAACTATTATATTAGCTTTAATTCTTATCATCTAATTTCTTATTAAATGTGTTTGTAATATAATAGTTAAACATTAGTGTAGGTTTGGTGGTCTGTTACACGTGATTTTATCGCTTGCTCTATCTCTTAATTATGCATGGTATTATTTGCTCATTTTCTCCTTTTTTAAACCCTTACATGTGTAATGGTTATGATTAGTTTACAGTTTGTTTAGCTTATCATCATGGGTGATCAACCTGAGGGTTCCTCTCAAGGCAAACACGTGTGGACACCAAAGGAAGATACTATGCTGGTGGCATGCATGATTGATCTATGGGCTAAAGGGATATATATTAGAGACAATGGGTTCAGACCTGGGCATCTACCCTTACTAGAATTGATGCTAGAACGAAAATTACCTAGAAGTGGGATTAAAGGTTGCCCCCACATTCAGTCACGCATAAAAACATTAAAGAAAGCCTAGGCAGTTGTTCATGATATGGTGTATGGTACAAACACTAGTGGATTTGGCTGGGATGCTCAAAGGAAGTGTGTGATAGCAGATAAAGAAGTTTAGGATGAATATTTGAAGGTACAACACTCTAGTTAAGCATAACTGCTAATTATGAATATATAATGTTTGCTTGATTTTGTTTGTCGGTATTATACATAGTCATGTTACTTGTTAGGAATTAATGGCATTTTTGTCTTCTAAATTTGCAACTGATCTCCAATAACTCTTATTTGTTTTGTACCAACTTACTGTTATACCTAACTGTTGGGAATTATAGTCACTTTTATAAAGTTTCACAAAACGTGAATACGTAGTCATTGATGGCTTGTAGTTTTAGTGCTTCCAACGTATGATATAATTTGTGTATAGGCAATCATTGCTAGTTGGTGTCTAGAGCTACTTTATGTCATCGTTATGGTATTATATGTTAATATTTGTGCATCTCTGACATAGTTATTTTTCTTTATGTGTAATCACATAAAAAGGCAACACCCTTTCAGAGTAGGCCTTTTCCATTATTTGAAGAACTGTGTATAGTATTTGGAAAAGATTGAGTGACTAGGAAGGATGCCTAATATGCTATTAATGTACTTACGGAGATTGGTGAAGAGGACATGGACATCAACATAGAAGACTTCATGGACATTGACTTTGGCGATGACCTAAATGCAAGTTTGGCACAGTCTGAAATGCCATTACCCTCTGCAGGTGAAGCCACCTTTGGTCCAAGGAAGCAAAAAGGACGTAGTCGCGATGACACATTTATAGAGGCATTCAAAGAGGTGGGTTCAGATTTACAGCATAGAATTCGAGATGCAACAGAAAAATTATGCACAACTTTCAGTGTTGAGTTAGAGTTGAATGCCAAGAGAGACCATCTTTTTTCTGAGTTAGCAATGGTAGATGGACTTACCTGCTATGAAAGGAATGCTGCTCATATACAAATTTCCCATGATGACAAGTTGATGCTTGCATTCCTATCTTTGCCTCCCCATGAGTGAGCTGATTGGATTCACCTCTTTATCAGATAAATGTAAGTTGCATGTCTTGGTGTTTACTATTTGTTGAGTTTAAACTCTGTATTTTGCAACTAACTTAGTCTTTAGCAGGATTCACAGATGCTATGGATAGGAGAGATGGTGGGTAGATAACTTTTTTGACCAGCGTGCACAATTTTGTTGTCCTATATGTGCATTAGTTACCAGTATTTTGGCTGTATATATACTATAAACTTGTTATTTTTTGTTGGTACCATATGGTGTAGGATGTGATAATTTTTTTGGGGTATACATCCTGGAAAATGACGCTGGAACAATTTGGTGTGTATATATTGTACTCTATTTGTCTAAGGGTGCAATTTGCTGTGGGTAATTTTTGGTGTATATAGGTTGCAAAAGTAGGGGATGGCATGTATCTGTTTGAAGGGTATTTTTGACGTAAATATGATGCTAGACTTTTTAGATTGCCTGTACATTGGCAGGGGATGCTACTAGAGGCTGCCAAAGGTATATATGTCGAAGTTGGTGCTATGAGCACTATATTTATTGCTGAAACTACTGACATGAGAACATACTTGTGTGTACAGGGTATACCTTTCTTCACTTACTTTTTTGGGTGCTCCCTAGGTTAAAAGTGTGAGCTTGCTATAAGTGCACATTAGTGTTGAATTATTAGTGCCTTACTGTGGCAATTTCATATATATATAGGTTGCAAAATTAGGGGATGGCATGGATCTATTCTGAGGGTATTTCTAACAAAAAAATGTTGCAAGATATTTGGATTGCCTATGCATTTGTAAGGGACATTGCTAAAGGCTGGCCAAGATATATCTAATGAAGTTGGTGCTATGAGCACTTTAGTTGTTACTGAAATTACTGACATGGTCTACATTTTTGTGTATTCAGGGTATACCTTTCGTTTGTAGCTTTTTGGTTCTTCCTAAGTTAGAAATGTAAAGTTGCTAGAAGTGGACATTTGTGTTCAATTGTTATGCCTCACTGTGGTTATTTCTTATGTATATAGGCTAAAAATGTGCATGCTTTTTGTGTAATTTTGGTGAACATTAAAAGGCTGAATGATGTAACTGTAGAAGCTATTTAAGAATATATCTCGCTGGCACTGTTCATATTATATGGTGTTCTTTTATTGATGGGAATGGGTTCACCTCCTCCTTGCTTTATTCCCCACGCTCTCATACCTGTATTTATATTCATTTGCCTACTTTTTTGTTGAAGTTGTACTGACTTATAACCTAGTATGCTAGCGTAGAAATAGCATATGAATGGTTAAAGTAAAATAGGAAATGGAGCACTATGCATTTTTTTTAAATAAAGGTATTTGTCTTGAGCGTGGTATCTAAGCTAGCAGCAAGCCATAATTTGGGGGGAAAGTGCGAGTAATTGTTTGTTTTTTTAAGTTGGGGTATTTGTTAGCCTTTAGTGGTATGTACAATTGGGTCATATGTTATATGATGTTTTGGGTCTTAAATAAGTGCCAATTTTTACGAATTTGAATGTACACCACACAAGTATCATGATCTAATAAACTTTCTCTTTTTGCGTTTGTGAAACAACTATAAGAGAGAGAATATGATGTTTTTCACTTGAAAAAAAAAGTAATTTTGACTTGAGCAATAAATTGAAAGTTAACAGGTATTGGGATTTTATGTAAAAATTGAATTACTTCAAACGGCATATAACATTAAAACCAATTTTGAATTTTTTAAGAAATATTTTTGCAACCTAATTATGTGAACCCTTTTTTTAGATAAATAATATTATTTAAACAGATTGATTGTTGTGTTAAACTAGAGGGTTGATCAAGTAATAGAAACTTTGTACTGTACTAATCCAAACAAACACGTTTAATGGTTAATGGTTGGCACTAGCTTGAATTAGGAGGCTGTAATATCCCCCACCAAAATCTTGTCAAATTCTTACCTGTTTGTGAATCTTTGAACAGGAACATCGTCGCTTTTACCATAAGGTTTCACTCTTATCACTTTGTCTTTCTAGTCACTTTTACTATAACTAGTCTCTAGAGATTTCGCTCAAGGGAAGATTTCACTTAAGACATTATATTTTCTCATGTCTTGTGGTGTAACATAATAACTTCGTGTATTAATGTTAAAACACCAATCTACATAGGGAATAATTTTATGATACTTTTTCCTAAGAGTAATATTAATCATCCAACAATTATAATATAAAGTGCCAGTGATTCATAATATAATAACATTCTAAATATACAGACATGAGCCCTAACACAGAAAGGAATCAAATTAAGCGTGACATGCATTGACCTATCCACATTGTTGGTGAGGTCCGCCTCTATCATCATTATAAGAATTTTAATGGATCATACAACATACGTTTTCCTTTTGTTCTTCTTTTTTAAATAAATCTCATCTACTGTAATTGTAAATTTCCAACATCTCATACAAGATTAGTACAAAATCAAAAAATCCCATCCATCAAAATAGTGGCATTCATATGGGTTTATTTGTGACTTGGGAGCATGCATACAAACACTAGCACAATGCAAAATATTATTGCCAGCTTCAACCTAACCATTTGCCCCTCTAATTTTGTTATTCGTTGGTTGAGGCAACCAAGTTCCATCTCTTCCTCAACCCCTTCTAACCTTGATAGCCTCTGGCCTAAGTTATTGCTTTCCATCTTCCTTGTATAAACATGACAATGCTTGCCCACTCCCTTATCCCTTGTATCCTTATCACCCACGTCAGGATTGAGCCATTCAAAGTATTTGCATGCATTTGTGGCACAGGTAGCAAATGACTTGTTTGGATTTTTATTAGTTTGTGATATTTTAATGGTGGCATTTCGATGACAATAATAGTTCTTATTGTGGGTGGTTAGACCAGGATGTCCACTGCTTTCACCTACACTGCAAGAAGCCATCAAATCCTACAAAATAGGCATATTCATCAATCAACCATGGTTAATACTAAACCACTGCTACTAAATAATACTTTTAGCAATTCAATTATCTAAATTTAAACTCTTGTTTAGGGAGAAAAGAGGGATCAGAACAACTTCCATGGATAAAAAGATACTAATAGCACCATTTAATACACAATTCCTAAACATATATTAGTTGCATCCTCAAATGTATAATAAAGACTCTGTCTTCACCAAATTTTTATACATGGAAAGCCACCTATAAACCCTTTTTCAACATCTATACTAATGCCTTAAATAATTGTTCCTTTTCCCACTTTTTCTTCGTTGTCTTCTATCATCCATTGGCATTCATTAGTTTAATGGTTTATGTTATCTTGAACTATTTTGATTAAGGATTGTGCATATCGAATGGTTCCTATTTAAGCAATAGAGAAGAAATCATACACAAATAGAAAAGACAAGAGCAACATGTGCAGAAATATCATGTTCTAAAGATTTTTCACAATAAACCCAGGTTACAACAAATTCACTAAGCCCTAGATGAACAAACAATGGATCCCATCGGAATAACATTTAAGCAATTACAAAGAACAAACTGTAAAAAGAGAAGAAATCAAAATCATTATGACCTCACTTTGTTCAACCTCACCCACAGGAGAAACAAGGAAAAATTTGACAGAATATGCTGTGTGATGAAAGATTCAAAACAATGCCAGGGATACTTTACCAACGAGTCAAGCACTTCTATTGACAAGGAGAAGAAGAGCAATGTGTATTAGCCATGGGAATCAAAAACTTCCATTTTCAACTTGAAATTCATTGAACCTTATAAATTCATTTTTTAGAATACTGGACATGTTCAAGAAACAAGCCATGAGTAACTCATAGATCTTTCTGCTCACAAACCTAGGGCGATTTGGAACCCTTCGTTGAAGACATTATTGGAGCGACGAACTTGGCTGAACGTCCAAATGTGCACAGAGCAGTCGCTGGAGATTTTTCTCAAGGGAAGATGCTGCGTTATCCAGATTAGGGATCCTCATTTGTGTTTTATATTTTTGTTTTATTTGAACAATAAAAAACAAAAAATAAATTTGTCCAACGAATATTTTTATTAAGGGTTATTTTAGTCTTTTGAATGCTGATTATTCCCATCCTTATCTTACTTTTCTCCAACCAAACATAACAAGGTAATTGTTTTCCCACTCTTCTCACATCATACCAAACGTGACTCATGGGTTATGTAATTCCTTTCCATTCTTAAGCCCATCTCCATTCCCATTACTTTATAATTCTCTCCCACGTACCAAACAATCCTTAAGTTGTCTATAAATAGATGTATCCCATTTAAGATTTGTATCCAGAAAACATCTGACGAATTTCTATTAATACAACAATATTACTTTACTCAAGATCCTACTAGAAGCTCTGCTAGTGAAAGATCAACTTAATCTCTAAGAAGAGATAATGTTAATATGTTAGCAATATCAAAATTAAAATTGAGAAATGAAGAAATCCTTTTTTCTCATAATCAAAATAAAAAATATTATATATATGTTATAGCTCAATTTAAGTTTAAAGGATATAAACCATATCAATTAGATGTGTTAATAGATATAGGTGGTGAAATTAATAATTTATGAATAGTTTATTTTCCTAAAGCAGGAGATAAATTAATCTTGGAAACAGACGCCAGTAACGAATACTGAGGTGTAGTTTTAAAAACTAAAATTAATAAGAAAGAATTAGTATGCGGATATAATTCAAGAAAATTCAAACTGAATGAAATGAATTATATAATTTATGAAAAGGAATTATTAGTTATAAAAAATAGAATAAAATTTTTTCATATTTATTTAGCTTTCGAAGAGTTTATTATCAAAACTGATAACAAATCAGTTAGAGATTTTCTTAAAAATAAATGTCATAAGAAAAATCCAAGAAGGATTAGATGGTATAATTTTATTTGCCAATATATGTTCCATATTGAATACGTAAAAGGAACTAACAATTTTCTTACAAATTATCTTAGTAGGAATCCTAACAATGGATAAAGGCAAAAAACCTTAAACAAAGGGATGGATTATTGTTAAGAAGAGTCCTAAAAAGGGACAATCTTCATAATCTTATAAAAAACCCATACAAATACAAAGTGTAAAACTTACACTGGTACCTCAACACTTCTATTCCCCATTAGCTTACCAATATTTACCAGGTTCTATCCAAGAACTAAGGAATCCTTATACACACTCATGAGAAACCTATACTCCCCAATCTTCTCCAAGTTTCAAAGAAGCTGTGCAAACAACAGAAAACCTTAAAATACCTTCCCTAACATCTTATGATAAACTAATCATAGATTTCTATAATCTTGGTTTGCCATACCAGACTTATGACCAAATTAATGCCATATGGAAGCCCATATGGAAGGCAAGAAAGTACAGTTCAAGAAAAACCTGACAAATCTTACCTACAAACTTTTTGAAAAATATCAAAAAGAACAACAATTGAAAGATTTGACTTTGAAAATTATTCTGAAGAATGATTATGATTACATAAATTATGATCATATTGAATCCACTATAGATTTGATAAATTTGCTAGAAGAAAAAGAAAACTCTATTTTTGAAAAAGTCAAAAGGATTTATCTCTTTGAAAAGGCAAAGAAGGTCTTACCAACAGAGGTATGTTCTTTAATCATGAGACATATCAAATTTGATCAGTTTATTAGATTACGTGAAAGATTCAAACAGAATGTTTCATAGATTATTCTTACAAATTATGATTTGCCAAAATTATATTTTTTTATTAACCATGATAGTTGGGACATCTCAAATATCGAGTGGGGAATTGTTGGCAAAATTACATTTCAAAACTAAGCTTAGGAACAACTCAAATATTTTTCATATTTTATCAAAGCAATGCTTTACTCTGTCATAAAAAATGATAGATTCTTGGATTATTATACTTTATAGTACTCTTGGTGAAAGAATTCATGAAAAGTTCTTTCAACCATATCAAATTTGGAGATTGGTTAAATCTGAAGAAAATGATTTTATTGATCATGAAAACTGTGATCATATTCAATTTATTTTAGACCAATTTTCATTTTAAAATTATGCAGTAAAAAGCTTCATATAAGGATATAATAGACATTACATAAATTATATAAATATATTATGTTTATTTTGTGGTAAATCAAATGAACCTTAAATACATTACATAGCATGTTTGATATACAAAGTTTTTTTAGATAAAAATGAAAAAAATACTAATAAAATATAATAAAATTATTTATATTTGATATGATATAAAATAAAAAATATTTATTCATTTATTTATTTGATAGAATAAAAATAATATAAGAATAAAAAGCATATTATAACAAAAAATTAAAATGCCTTTAATAGACAATTTTTTTTTGTTTTTGTTTTGTTGGGAGATAAAAGTAACCGAGCCTACAATTCTATACTCAAGCCAAAAAGGAAAAAAGAAACCACAATTCTATAGGTTCCTTTATCCCCTCTTCTTCATGTTCAGATCGTCTGCAATTGGAAGGTAACAGTATGTAACTCCTTTTGTGTGAATTCATGTCGTCAAATGCATCGAACGACTGTAGTCTTTACAAGGCAAATGAAGCAATCAAAATGCATCATTTTACTAACCTAATACAGTGCTTTTTAATGAGAAAGCATGCTGGACATCTATAGGTGAAAGACATTTGATTTTTCATATTATTTTGCCATCTGGAGGTTGATCTGCAGAAGAGACCTACAAAAATGCTAATGTAACAGATGTTGCAACTATCTAAGGACAATATCTTTCTCGTCAAATTCTTAAAGATGCCAAACTTGAATATCAAAAACTAGGGGTGGGCAAACTTGTCTCGACCCGATGCATAATCGGGCTTGGACGGGTCAGAATTTAAAAAAAAAAAATTAAAATAAGGTTGGGTCAGGATAATACATCAGGTTAGGACAGGTTTCGGGATAACCTCTTAGCCCTATCGGGTTTGGCCTGACTCGAGGTATATATATATTTATATATATAAAATATGAATTAAATTAAAAAGAATTCTTTTTTTAGGGTCTTTTTATAATTTTAACCAAAATTTTTAAACATATTTTATAAATTATAAATAACTAGAGGAGTTAAAATTTATGTTAGAGCTCTCCTAAATATAAATATCACATTCATGTAAGAAAAATAAAATAAAAAAATACATATTTTTTCAAGTTTTAACTACTATGTTTGCATTTTTTTTATTTTCTCCATTGAATTCATGTTTTTCCATATCTATTGCATAAATTTTAAAAAAATATATTACAAAAATAGTTATATGCCCAAAATAATTGAGCAAATATAAAAATATAAATTTTTAAAATTAAAAACTTTTTTATTAAAAAATTAAAAAAAAAAAGAAAAAAAAATTGGCCCATGGCTCGAACTCAATCGGGCTAGGTCGGGCCTGGGACGATTTTTTCGTCCTGAAGTTAAAATCGGGCTAGGACTTGGGTTGAAGCAAATCCTAACCCGTCTTGGCTCGTGCCCACTCCTATCAAAAACTGTATCCACACAATGGTCTCTTGGTGCCTGAGCTTCAAAGTGATGAAGAAGTAGTTGACCAATTGAAACATTTGCTAAAGCAAATTAGGAAAAATCATATACTATAGATGTTGGACGATGTTTGGCATGGATTAGAATCTCTTGTTAATAAATTTGTGTTGTAGATGCCAAATTACAAGATTTTAGTGACTTCGAATTTGCAATTCCAAGATTCAGCACTCCATACTTCTTGAAACCCCTTGGGGATGTGGATGCTGTGAAGCTTTTTTGCCACTCAATAGATTTGAAAGAGAGCAGCTATGATATTCTTGATGATATTATGATAGAGGTGTTTCCTATTATTTTAAAAGAAAAGAATTAAGATTTGAATTCTAATATGCAGCTCATTTAGTAGATTACTTAAAAAGGCTAGATTTTGGGGTGCAATGGCATCCAATTTAACAAATCAATCTCTTAATGTTCTTAGCACTTGTAATCGTCTTCATGGAAGGTGTCAAATTTACCCCTGTATACCTTCAATCTATTGTATCTTAATGGTTAAAATTGATGTAGATTTGCTATTAGTACAGTGGTGGTTAAAAAATGTTTTTTGGTGTCGATCTTGCTAATTTGTAATCATGTTATCTTTTTTAACAGGGGTTACATGTTAGACAAGTATACATTAGATCTCTTCTTGCAGCACTCAGTTTCCATAGATATCAACAAGTGATTGTTGATATTGTGACTGTTAAATTTAAACATAACCAATTGCCACTTGTGAAATAAAGGAAATCAATTCTTTGACGAGAAATGCTCTTTTCCCACATTATTAATTAAGCTCTTGGGTATCCTCTCATGGTGCACTAAAACCTTGTTTGAGATGGTTAGAATTTATTTTAAAGTAATTAGGAGACACTATAACTACCATGCTGTGAGATTTTGTTTATGCTTATATCAGTGTCATGCCAATTAGGAAAGGTATCTTGCATGCCACATGTTTTGAGTCTTCTAACAATCTCGTGGAAAGCATATGATTTTGTTAGCGATGAAATGTGGTTATTGTTGTAATAGAATTTAGTTGACATTGCAACAACAATATGTAGAGATCTTAATGTTCTTTTGAGTTGTGGCTATTTTAAGGGAATTAGAAAGGATGCATAATGTCTCTTGAGATTTTGTAGTTTATGAGAATCTTATACTTGTGATGTGAAGGAATTGCCGGTTATTATATATCATTTGAGCTGAATTTTTGGGATTTTTCCCCCTCTTGTACATTGGCAGTTAGGTGGTTGATGTTTTTATAATTTGAAACATAAGATATAGGTATGTGATAAGAGGGGAGAATAGCAAGTGGGGGGGGGGGGAAGTGAAACTTTTCAATATAAGACAATGATAGTCATAAAAGGAGGAAGAAAACAAAGCTGTGAACTTAAAGAGGGAGTCTATATTCTATGCCCATTGTTACTTAGTAGAGCCTCAAATAAGGCCTTATTTTATCTGCAGTCATACAAGATTTTTTTACAAGGTATCACCTATTACCCATTCTGTAGGCAATTGTGTGAATACAGGAGATCATTTAAGATGTTTACTTTGTCATTATTACTAAACATTTTAGCATTGAAATTTTGAATACATGAGATCATTGGCCTTACCATTTATATCAACCAGTAATTTTTTTTGGTTTTACAAGGATGCTACAATATTAATGTATCACTTTAATAGTTGCTTTATAGTTGAAAGCATGGATTTAAATTTTTTAACTGCATGTCTAGGTACTAACAAGGGGCTTTAACTACATGTGTTTTTTATGATAGGTAGACTTTAGAGCTTTTACATTCAAAGCTTTTATAAAGAACACAAGGCACACAATTGAGATTCAAAATAAAAAAGGAAGAGACATTATTTTTACAAAGATCATAAAAAAAAAACCCATAGTGCTACATATAAAGGTGAATACAAGTGGTGATGTGTTGGAGGAGCAAAACTAAGAATTGAAGAAGGCAAAAGCAAGGACATAGGATGGTGCTTATGTAATTTGTATATTTTGGAGTAGAAACCTGTATATTTAAAGATGCCAATATAATCTTGTACTTGAACATATGATGTGATGTACTTGAAATTTTCAATCTAATATAATATGATTTGGTCAATCCTCTTTGATTGCAATACCATAAAAATGTACAAAATAGGTGCACAAGAGTGTACCAACAGTATACATAATCAAAAGAGATTCAAGCATCTTGGTCATTGAAAAATTTGGTTTCACCTAAGATGTTTGGATCTCCAAGTGACTCTAGAGAGTGTTTAATGGGTCCTTGTATTACAAATTGAAAATATTATTATTTCAAATGTATAGCATGATATTATCATGATTTTTAATAATTATACAGCAACAACATATTTTTATGTGATGTTTATTTAAAATAAACTCGCTATCAATAATTGAGTAAAACTAAATTGCGTGTACTTATAAGCTCCTGGTGGCACTGAACATGATATTTCGATTTGCATTTGACTAAAAAATTCATTACCTTATATAGAAAATGAAAAAATAACAATTATTTTCTAGAATATAAGAAATTTTTTTAAACAAAAAGATATATTTTTATACCCTAGACTGTTAAGTTTGTGTGTCTTCAATTCTTCGAGCCTTTCTTTTTTCGCTTTACTTTCAGCTCAATGCAACTCTTAAAATGTTTCTTTCTCTTAAAACTAAACTTTTTCTTGAATCCTTTAACACTTGCAATTATCTCACTTACTTGTGCATCTACAGATAGATCTTTTTTATTTGTGTCCAAACTACTTTGCCTCAATTGAATCTCTTTTATTTGCTTGCCCAAATCCTCCACTACTTTTTCTACAAGCGAGCATATTTCTTCATTGCTAGAAATCTCAATTGCTAATCTGATTAACTTAGGACAAATTCCTCTATATCGTTGGGTACAAGCTAATTTAGGATCTTCCTCTACTTCTTTTCCCTTCACATCATGAATTATACTGTTTTGGGCCTCTTGTGTCCACCTTTTTAGGATATACTTATTGGGAACAAGCTTAACATCATTTGCCTCATATACCTTTAAAGTATGGTTACATAGTATTCCAAAAGTCTCAAACTTTCTACAACTATAATATATGGAATTGTTATTAGGATTGAACAAAACTTGCCATTCACCTTCTTCACCTACCAAGTTGACAACATATTGAAACGATGGATAAAATTTGTTTCCTTGCTTTATGCCAGTAGCCAAGAATATGTCAAACTCTTCTTAGAACAAATCAAAAAGTGTGGGGGTTAAAGCTTATGAAAGTTGTTGAAGCATTGGTGAGTAGATTGACCTTAACCTAAGTACTTTTTCTTGTGACTCAAACTCACATTTTAGCTCTTATACCATTTTTCCTCAACAACACTTTCAAAGAGTTTAAAGAATTGTATAATGTTAACGTCCAGATTCATGCATGCCTTCAAATTTGCATTCACAATTTCACTGAGCTGTGTACTTCTTATGCCAAAGGTGAAAGCTTGTTTCATGTAACATGTTGCCCATTTTTCTTTTATGGTATACATTGATCTAAGCTAGGCATTTTCTACAACATCATGTTGGAATAACAACTGACTCCAAGCCATCTCAAACTGTGATTCCTCCTTATACTTATACATGCACTTCTTGAAATTTGTTAAGAAACAAGATTCACCTTTCATCATATTGCCTAAGTGCTTGACACCATTCAAGCTCAAGTGCCATGTGCATGGTCTATGCTTTGCTTCAAGTATCACCTTTTGTAGTGCTCTTGTCATTACTCTGTCTTTATCAGTGAAAATAATTGAGGCCTTTTTTGTCAATGAGCTTTAAAAAATGTTTCAAATAGCCACTTGAAGCACTCCACTATTTTATCATACAATAATGCAATTCCAAATATCACTGCACCCTTATAATGATTAAATCCTAAAATTATAGTAAGAGGCTGATGTTCTTTATTAGTACAATAAATGGTGTAAAGAGAAACAACATCACTAAAGTAGCCATAGTCGATAGGCATTCTTGCATCTGCCTAAAAAATATTAGTTATTTGTTCATCTGTATCTATTTGATAGGCATGATAAAATGATAAATTTTCTACCAATTGTCTTTGAAAATACTACAAAAGGCAACATACTTCCTCATAAATCATACTCTATTGTCTCTTAAACTGAATATAATTCTTTACATCCAATCTTGTATATCTAAGATTGGTTCTACCTCTTGCATTTGTAGTCATTAATTGAAATGATGATATTTGTTGAAGTCTAGAATCATAGGCCATATCAATCTCATGTGCCTGGACCTCAGATATGTTACGTTGACATCGCCACATATGTATTGTTTCAGGGAGATGAAGAATGTGATTATGCTCCTCTATGAATTCATGCAAACAGAATTTCTCATTCTTGTTTATTAGTGCAATTCTTGCCATACAATTAGTTTTGGTTTCAGGTTTAGGATTAATTATCTTAATGCCTCTTTTGTCTTTTCCACAATAACGCTCTTTACAACAAATAAATTTACACAAAGATATAGAGCCATCTTTCTTATTTTTGTTTTGTCATTGTTTTCTAACTTTGAATTTAACTTTCGCATCATATTCATGCTAAAACCTCCAAGCTGACTCTGCACTATCAAATTCCATGCCTACTCTAAACTTCCATTCAACTCCCAGGTTGCCAACTTCAGTCAATGGAATAATAATAACACCCAGTTCCCTAAAATTCATTAATAGAACTTGCTTTAGAACTATATAAACTCTTTGCCTTTCTTTCTTTAATCTCATAAACAATGAAAAATACTTACTTTGAATGATCCATTGTTACTTTGTACTTTCTCTCTTCCTTCAATTTTGCATATTATAAATGCACAACTTTAAATACTTCTTGTCTATCAAATATCTCACAACATATAGCCAAGCCAAACACCAAGTCAAATACTAAACAATGTTAAAAGGCAATATTAATTGAAAACAAGCATATATATATATATATATATATATATCCTTCTTGTTAAATGAATTCCTTTGTATTGGCATGCTTAACTTCCAAAATTTTTATCTCCAATTGGAATTATAAATGACATATAAAATTCTAAACTCCTAAAATTTGTAAAATTTTTATCTTTATCAAATATTAAATAGAAATTCATTTCTTCAAGAAACTAACAAAAAATTTAAAAATTTCTACAAAATTTGAAAATTTTTATATTTGACAAAGATTATAAATGACATATAAAATTTTAAACTCATAAAATTTGTAATATTTTTTTCTTTATCAAGGATTAAATGAAAATTCATTTCTTCAAGAAACTAACAATACATATGAAAATTTCTACAAAATTTTAAAATTTTTATAAACTTTTATTTTTAACAAAGATTATAATGACATATAAAATTCTAAGCCCTTAAAATTTGTAGCATTTTTTCTTTATCAAGAATTAAATGAAAATTCATTGCTTCAAGAGACTAAAAATAAATTTTAAAATTCAATAAAATTCTAAAATTTTTATCTAGATAATAAATAACACATACAATTCTATTTGTAAAATTTTTATCTCTCTCAAGGATTAAATGAAAGAAAAACACTAGCTTAAAGAATGAAGAACACAATCAAGACTAATTTTTTATCTTTACATACACACAACAAAGCATCTTATAATAGTTTAAGGAATGAAAGTCACTAAATACAGTGCTAATACATTTCATATAAGCGCAGGAAGAGGCCATTCAGTGAATAAGAATGCAGAGCATTGATGACACAGGAAAATGACGGATCTCCTCTTTGCGTAGATGTCATCGCAAGTTTGACGCCGATAACCTTTTGGTACAACTTAACCAATGGAAGTATCGGATGGCAGAACAATAAAAAAAATGATGCATTTCTCACCTCCGTATGCCCAGCCTGCTTTTCCGTCAAAAAGCACCGTATTGGGTTAGTAGAACGGTACATTTTGGTTGCTTCATCTACTGTGGAGAGATTGCAGCCGTTCGACGCATACGACGGCGTAAATTCACCTAACAAGAGCTGCATGCTATTGGCTTCCGACAGCAGACGATCTGAATGCCTCCTCTTCCTCTCTCCTTTTTCCTCTTTCCTCTTCATATGATTGTGAAAGTCCTCCACTGTTGCTGCGTTTTGGGTTTTCAGATTTCTTCTCTTTCACTTGAAGTTGTTGCCTTCATTTTCCCCCACCTTGTTCTATCTAAGTGAGCCCCCATGTGTGAAGCTCTATTTCTTCCTTTCCTTCGTGATCTGCTGCCATATTCAGCCTGAAGCAAAGGGCTGGAGTTTCAGTCATTTAAGTTAAGGATTCGCCCCAAAAGATACGATGATGGGATCCACGATTTTTGTCATCCTCTGATATGGTTTCTGATTGTTCCTACGTTACCCAGGGACAAAAACGACATTTCCACATTTTTGGCTCCAAACACTGACTTTTGTGTGCAAGAGGGAAGGAAGGCGCCTTTCTGCCTACGTTTCTAGTTGCCATGGATTTTTTGTACCAAACAAAGTTTGCTGTATGATTCCCTACTCAGATACCAAACGAGACGTTAGTTTATGTGTAAAGGCCAAAAATGTTGATAATAGCAGTGAAACTTTTTTGGAATTTTGCCAACTATTATTATTACTATTTGTGTGGAAGGTAAAATTTGAATTTGTGTTTCTTTATCTAAGTCCACTCTTCACTGGCCCAGTTATTTGGACTAGTTTCAAACAAATAATTAATTAATAAATAAATTATATTGATCCCTTTTAAATTATTTTAAAATTATAAATATTTTTTCTGAAACAAATATCATTTTATAATTTAATTTAATTTTAAATTTTTGTATCAAAATACCCTTCATTTAAAATTAAAAAAGAATTTAAATGGAAGGTATAAAATATAGGATAACATTTAATTCATGGGAGACTTGTATATGTTTTAAAAATAAAAAAAAATTATGTAATTTTAATAAAATTCAAGGAAGGACAGTGTTTTTTATTCTTAATTAATTAATTGTTTTGTGCATTTTAATTTTCTTGATCCTCCTTGAATATTAAGATTGTGGCAATGAAGTAAAACAAACTTACCTTATCACTAAATTAGCATCCTAGCAAGTAACCTATCCATTTCACACTGATAAAAATGAATAAATATAAAGCATGCACAATTGCCACATGATGATGACGAAAGTATGCATCACAAGGAGTTGAATATCGAAGCTATGCTATGGTTTAGTTATCGTGTTAATCCTTTTAATTTTACTTTAATCTTCAAATTAGTCACTTTAGATTTTTATATTAAATAAAAACTAAGAAGAATTATAGTTAAAGATTCAAAATTAAAAAAATTTATTCTAAAAGACTTATTATCAATGAATTTAAAAAGTTTTACTTAAAATTAATGGTAATCAATCTTAAAACAATGCTAACAAATCTTTCAAAAAATATTTTTTTTAGTCTGAATCTTCAACTGTAATTCTCCCTAAAAACTATCTAACTCAATTATGAGTTTGTAACTAACTATCCTATTTACAGTTTTCAATATACAGGTATAACTTCAAAATCTTGGCTAGTAAGTTAGAAATGTGATCTTGAACCTGTCAAGCCATTACTTTATTAATTGATCTATGATGATTTGTCATAGCAACGACCCAATTACAAAATATAAAAGTATAGGGGCATAATTATAAAATTTTCAAGTCCAAGGTGAGCAAGATCAAGCATCTTAAGAAAGGATTTGGATTTTGACATATTTTTGTCTTTTTGTATTTAATTCTCTTTTGTCTATCTATCTTCATGGATTCTCTTGCTCTTCAAGAGCAACATCCGGACCATCTGCTTTTCATGAGCAAACCATTCGCATCTGGATTGTCTGCTCTTCAAGAGCCACCTTTTTTCTTTTCTTGGGTGTTGCTCTTGAAGAGCAGCAAGGCATGTTGCTCGAGCAATAGAAGATCCGAATATTTATCTTTTTCGCATAACCATCATGTCATATGAGAAGATCCAAATCTTCAAAGAGCTGAAGAACAATTCAAAGGCATTTGGGGAGACATTAAAGGGAAACAAATCAAAATTCATATTTGATATTTGAAATAGACTCAGAAATTTTGTGTACTTATCAATTTCTACAATTACCCTCCTCTTGCAATTAAGGTTAGCAAAAAATCCTTAAAGTTCCCATTAGCTGTATTTTCAATTTTTTGAGATAAAGAAACTCCATATAGGCGTTGGTATTCATTCATGATCTCCTTCATATCTGTGTCAGCTCGAGTAACAATCACACGAGTAAGTGCTTTCTTGGTATTCTTATCCACATCAGTTCTCAATGCTGCATCTAAAACCTAAGTGACAAAACAAAAAATTTATAGAACATATTAATAGAAAGAGTAAATTTTTTGACCTGCCTTGAATTTATCATTAAATACAGAAACTTCTCTATTTTAGAAACATATGCTTTTAGGGTTGCATAAATACCAGGCCAAGTTGAACATTACCTAATTCAATGCCTGACTTGATTTTGCAATGGGTTTAAAATTCTAAGCCTAGGTAACCAGGCTTTTTCTCTTTTTTTTTTTTGGGTTAAAAAATATAAAATGACCCCTAACACAATTTTTAGATAAATCTCTATGAAATTATATTTTGCCTTTAAAAAATTAAAATTTTTATATAAATTTCTATTAAATATTTAAAAAAAATAAAAATACTAGATTAAGTTATATTAGTTAACATGGTCGACACGAGCTGATCTCACATTTTTAGGGCCCCAGCCCAATGTGGCCCATTGTGCCAAGTTGAGTCCTAAACACTTTTTTATGCCTTAGTCCATAACCTTAACTTTGTTAGGAATATTTTTTAAATTATACTTCTTATTAATTGATACTTAAATGGTTTTGTTGACATTTAACTATTAGCATGTTTTGAAAATATAAGAGAAATTTGTGTATTTAATGTTAAATACAAGAGAGGTCTAACAAAAATTATATGATTAAAAGAAGAGCAATTTGGAGGTTGAATTCAAATTTCTAATTTAACATTACCTTACTAAAGTATGTTAGAGGGGAACAAAGGCATTGCACAGTCTCTTTTAACCTTGAGTCATCAAGATCCTAGGCAAAGGTAGAGAGTCATTGATCAGAAATAGAACTTCATAACTGAAACTTTGAAGAAAAAAAAAAACAGAATCTAAAAATGGTTAAAGTTTAGCACTATGCAACATGAGGATTATAGCATATATAATTGGTTTATAGTGCATTACTAGTGTCTAATACCTCGTCAAAGTTTTTGCCACATATTTCTTTATAGTGCTTGAGAACTGCCTGGAGATGAGGCTTGCTTCTTGTTGCTACTATCCTTATCACTTCCTCATCCTCAATAATTGGCTTGTCATGATCATTCTTAATGGCAATGGAAAGTGTTTCGGCCTCTGATTTTGCAGTGTCATCTTTAACCTTTGATCCTTCATATCTATAGGCACTCACAAGGGCAACCAAGAGCTGTTCCCAACAGTAACAGCAGCAAAGTTAGAGAATTTCTATTATAATGGGTGATAACACAGAAAAAAGTTTTATGAGACTAAGCGAATCAAGAATAGACATGTAAATATATCAAAGGTAGGTCTCACTAAAAGGTATGCCAATCATATATACACGTCCGTTCATAATTAATTTATTATACTTATCTTTTGTAGACTAGTTTTACTTAAATTTCTCTCTTGCCGTATAAAGTGAAGGACCAATAAAAGCATCAGTCATTAATAAGTAATGGTCCAATGGATAATTCTTGGGAAGAATGAGTTTACAAAATATAGGCAGACAAAGCTATTCACCAATAAACAAATAAATATATCTGAAATGGATCTATTGAAAAGTTTGCTTGATATGCTTACTTATCAATTCATAATTAATTTGATCTATCAATCTTTTGTTGTAGATTGTATTTACCAAAAAAGCTCGATAGCCCAATAAAGTGAAAGACCTTCGATGAAGAATTCTTAAATAGACTCTAAAAAATTAATAAATCAAGTCAATCATAAAGAAACATGTAAATATGTCAGAAGTGAATCTCACTAAAAGTATACTCCTATGTGTTTCTTTATGATTTGTTTGGTCTACATATTTCTTGTAAATTGGATCTATACAAGAATATCTCGAGCATCAACCAATGAGAACATTAATTATAATGGATGGTCTCAGGTGAAGCCCTGAGGATGGTGACACTCACCTTGCGTTCTACGCCATGGATAAGAGAGACAATGTCTTCTTCAAGGGAATGGTCATAGAGAGAATGGTAGGCCCTCCTAGCTCCCAATAGCTCTTGTGAGGATCTGGTACATGCAATCTCAACCAGCAATCCATATGCTTCTGGACCCTTCAACGCCTCCTTTGCCAAACGGGCATCTCTTTCCCATGGATGCATTGCCCATAGTACCACTGCATTCTGATTACCACAAATCATATTAATATCATCTCCTTTTTTTCAATGCATAACGGGAATCTTGCTTAGTGATTCAGCTTTTGGGTATCATTTTGTATGGAACTTTCTCGGAGTTTAAGTTCAAACTCTTTTGAAAATGGACAAAATCAATGCTGGAGACTTGGTGGTAATCACTTCTATATGGGACTTGGGAGAGATTTATTTCCTTTTGAGTAAGAACTAGTCAGTTGTCTGTGCATCTATACAAGTAGTTTTGAAAATTCCAGTGAGTCTCACAACTAAAAGAAAAAAAAAGTACATAGACCAAAAAAATAGAGATTGGCATGGAACTCGAGACTAGCCAAAACTGTTCATAACTTCAGAACAGTACAAACTCCCTACAAGTTATATATATATATATATATTGATATTGATATTGATATTGATGATTGATGATTCTTGCACAACCTTTTCTTTCTTCATAATTCTTGGAACTGACAAATGATAGTATTTAAAGTTTACTTGTTCACCTGAAGAAGGTTACGCTTTTTTTCCTTTGGTTTTAATAACAAGACAACGCAGAGATTTGAAATTAAGATTTCCTACTAGCTTAAGACATTTTGTTAACTTTTCTCACCCTTTACCACAAACTTTATTTTAATCCAAAAATGTCATGCAAAATCTACTTTCACAACCTCCCATATAATAATACCACAGTTTTTGCTGCATAATGAGAAAACACTTTTTCATTCAACATATACAAGTAAAGAAAATTTGTTTGAAAATGAAAATTAAAAACTGAAAGAGTAACCAGAAATTGAAAAAATAGATGTAAATTAGCCTTTAATTTATTTTTCTAAACTAATTAATCATTCAAAATTTGTGATCCGTCACATGCATATATTGAGTTAATTCCTTAAAATAAAGTAAATATACAATTTGATGGAAAGAATGTGCTAATGTGATGAACTAATTTATAATGAGTTATAAACTTTTTAAAATAATTTGAGTGTAGTAACATGAATAGAATAAAATTTTATTTTAATCTCTCACAAATGATGTATTAATTAATTTAGTCCTTTATATAATGATTTTTTAATTTAATTTTTATAAACAAGATATTTTTCATTTTAAGCTCTTATAAAATTATTTTTTTAATTTAGTCTCTCATATATAAGTATGAGAGACTAAATTTAAATTTGTCAATTTAAATACAAATTTAAATTTAAATTTGTCAATTTGATCCCTTACATTATCAATAATGATTTCTTAAATATGAGTATTTATCAATTTGATAAAAAGATGTTATTAGTAATTATTTTATTTGTGAAATACTAAATTAATAAACATTCCACGCTGAAGAAGCAAAATAGGATTTTACTCGATATAAATATACCTTTAAACGCATGAATTCGTGTTTTAGAAGTCGAACTCGGCGATCATCCCACTTCTCAAATTGGCGTTCATCCTCTACGAAGAGATGCGGCGTTCCCTTCCTGAAAGCTTTTCTATTCTCCGGCTCCCATTTTCCCAGTATTGACACAAATGATTTCTCATCAACTCCATGTCCTTTCATCAACAATACAAGAATCAATTTCTATACTCTGATGCTAGATAATAAGCATCGAAAAATTTTTAATAATAAAAATAAAATCAACCTTTTGGATAGCTATACCCAAAAGCTGACTATTGAGATTGCAGACCCTGAAACCATATAAATCCCAGATCAATTGGGATCGTAACATTTTACCACGAAAACAATCGAGAAATCCCATACCACTTATTCCCAATATATGTTCTCACACATCACAATGACACGCAGAGTCATCATGGGAAACAATAAAAGTAATTTACTATTCATGATTTTAAAAAAATCATTTGATTGGTAAAATTTGAAGGGAGTGGTGAAAGAGGGACCTGAGAAAGCTCTGGTGAGAGCTTCTAGCTCTTCGGGGAGTGCCATTCTATTTCTTGGGTTGGAGGAATTCAAGGAGGTGACCGAAACGTTTTTGCTTAATATTTATAAGGACTAGTGGTGGGGCCCATCATAGAACAAAAAAGTAACAATTATCATATCCATTAGGCCCGTTTGGTATCGTAAAAAAAACCTGAGAGTGAAATGGGATTCAAGACCCGAACATGTTTGGTTACGGGAAAGTCACATAAACAAATATGAAAAGAATGGATGTTATATGCCCCTTCTTTTCTATTATGTGACTTTTTCGTGTGCGTTTTTCAAATGAAAATATATAGATTTTTTACTTATTATTTTTTCAAATAGAAATATATTTCACTATTTTTTTAATTAATTACAAAATCAAAAAAATTATTTTTATAATTTTTGAATTAATTACAAAGCCAAAAAAATTAATAATATTTAATATTAAAAATAATAAATTATTTAAAATTAAAAAAAACCAACTGCTCATCAATCAAAATGTCCAACTAAATGTTAATCAGATCAATTATGATTGACATTGAATCCATGAATTCAAATATACCTATCGACAGTGGCAATGTGCAATATATATACATGTATAGATAATATATATATAATATTTATTTATATATTAGTATTTTATGATTATTTATTATGTAAACTAGAAAATAAATAATATTACTTTTAAGAAGAATAATAAAAATAAAAATATTAAAAATTTCATTATAAAAATAATTAATAATAATTATATTTTAAAAATAAAAATATCTTACAAAATTAAAATTAATAAATTATATATATTAAAAAAATTACCGACGATAAAAGCTACCGATCAATATATATATATTATTTATATATTAACACATATAATATTATAATATATGTTTTATATAGTTGTTGTATTTATATATATTATATTTAAATAAGTTAATAATTTCAAACACAATTCTAATAATATAAATAATTTCTAACAAATTTTTAACCACCAACAATTTATAAAACAAATGTAACCATTATGCTTGTTAAAAAATAATTAAAACTTACAGGTCTAAATATAACACAAAATTATCACTCATAATTTCCTAAAAGTCTATTGACATGTAGCAATTTATAATTTCAACATTACCACCACAATTTTTTAATAATCAATATATTCAACATTATCACTTTAAAACACAAAAACCTTGAGGAAGAATGAACAAAATGGTGTTCCCTCTTTTCTGATATTGTGGCACTTTGAAAGAAGGAAAGGAAGAAGTCACAAAAATCATTCCCTATCATGTCTCCACCGCCCTCTCTTTTCCATTGCTCTCACTTTGGCTCTTAACCTCCTCCTTGGAACGAGACAATTAAAATGAAGAGCTTTTGTTTCAGGTGGAATAGGAGGGTGGCACGTGGCACCTTGAGATTGGACAATTTTGTCCAATCATATGCCACCATGTGTCACCGTTATTGTTAATTAAAACAAAAAAAAAAGTGAGGCTCAATGGAAATTTTTTTAAGTGCACTTGAAACATGGTACACCTAAAAAAATCAAAAGTCAGAATTAAATTTATACATGTGGGGTCCATGTGTAGTATAGGTGGGGTCCGCGTGCAGAATAAATTTAAACTATTAAATGTACAAATGACGTAGTGCACGAAATGTATATAAAAATTACTCTGTCAATGTGCGTACGTATCTTAAGCAATGGTACATGCTAATCCCATTTCAACACGTGTGCGCATCTCTCATCAATAAGCATTGTTAGAAATTTTAAAGAAACAATTTCCAATCTTGTTTTGTCAATGCTAACACACTAATTTAGATCATGTAAATATTGCACGTGATAAGAGAAAAAAGAAAAAAAAGAAAAAGGTGAGACTCATTTGTGTGAAATCTATAACAAAGATGTGAGTTCTACATCTTCTTCTCTTTCTCTATCTTTATTTTACCTCAAATATACTTTTTTAATTGATTCAAATTCAGAAGCACATACATGAGTCAAAAATATATTTGCATGTGAAGATCCTCATCAACCACATACAATTGAAAGAAAAAAAAATATGCCAACAAAATTAATACTTGTGAGTATAAAAAATATGTAATATACAAGATAGTAAGAAATAATGATATTCTTGAAAAAGTAATCTCCAAAATATGGCAGTCAAATGTTAAAGTAATAAAATTTTTTAGGCAAAACATATGAAAATTTGGAACTAAGAAGTTATAGGATCCATGAAGGCTTATTCTCTATTTGTATAACATTAAATAAAATAAATTATTTTATTTGAGAGAGTTTATATATTCCGTGCTGTTACAATATCTTATTAAATTTCACTTTTGATTATGGTGTTTTAAAAAATTTTACAACAACGTTTCAAAATAACAACGCAGCTTTTCTGAAACTACCTTAATGTAATTAATTTACAGTTATGGAATATAATGCTTTTAAAAACACCTTAAGGCTTTTAATTTTTATTTTCTTTCTTACTATGCAACAAAACGGAAATTGAATCTAAAAACTCCCATTAACTCCTCACACGTTCATTTCACTGTTCCTAGTAACTCAATGTTTGATATTACACTTTAGCTCCTTATCATTTATTTTTTTAAAGAAATGTTCTCTCTAGTTTAATGTTATCAAATTTGTCCTAAAGATTAACTCCTGTTAATTTATTTGTTGACTGTAACATGATTATCTATGTGTTACTAATTTAAGAGCTTATGTTGGATGTGAGCCCTCAGGGACCAATAAAGGTTTGCAACTTAGCGCCACATGCTAAGCTATGCTGACTGGGTGATTGTTTCCCATAATAAAAAACATGCCCAACATATTTAGAAATAAGAATTGATATTTACATTTTAGCACCAACATATTTTAATATAAAAAAGAATTATGATATTCATACTTGAAGTCCTCATAAACATTAGAATAACAATATCTTTGTTCTTTTGAATTATAGTTTCATCCTAATAGTTTGGTTAATTTGCCCAAACCCACATCCCTTCTCATTTACAATATCATAAGGTCTTCCTTCAAAATTAGTCTTAGAAAGGCAGATCATGTCTCAAAATCTTTTCCATAAAACAAGCTACTCATTTCATTGACATATCATAGAGGTTGGGTTGCTATTGTTTGGAATTAGAAGAAAAATTCCTCTAAAATTAGGGACCAGCAACACCTTTTTGGATGAACCAGGGTCTAATGAGTTAATTGATTGGTAACATAAGTTGACAGCTTAATTAAAGTGATTTTGCAAAATGTCACTAAACAATTAATTTATTATTCTTGTAAGTTGACTTATCACCCATTATAAGTTGACTTTCCATATGCTTTGCAAAATTTCTAAAAGAAGATGATCAGTTAACTTATATATCATGAAAGTTGGCAGATTGAGCCCTAACTCTACCATTTTCATAATGGCAATGCTTGTTCCTCCCCTATAACTTAAACAAATAGCTATTCTACACCGAATTAAGGACAATCAAAGCACTAATAAGAGGAAAAATCAAGATTTGGGACTAACCAACAAAAACTCATTGAGCACAATTTATGGAACTAAAAAATGAAGCTTTAAATATGTTTGGAGACAAAGATTTGAAGACTAAGCAAAAATAAATAGAACTGCAACGTTGATGCCAACTCAGATTTGGGAATGTAATGGAAGTGATGCTCTCAAATTTGGACAAACGAGGAAAGAAGCTTAGAGATTTAGGACTACTGAAAAAAGGTTAAGGTTGTTATCTAACCAGCATTGTTTGCCATGTGGCATGAGGTTGGCAAGCCTTGATTGGTCCACATGGACTTGCATCCATGCCTCCTAATAAGCAAAGGCATGGAAAAATTTACTAACATATGTTACATGGTAATACTTTTTATCCTGTCATCAATTCTTTTTCCTATTTTTTCTCTCCCTTCTACTTTTCTTTTTTTGCAACTTTCATCTCTCTCTTTTCTTCTTTTGCTATTTTTCCAAGGCTGTGTTGAATCTATTTCTATTCTCAATCATTACTAGGAAAAGTCTTGGTTACAAAATAAGACATCAAGGAAAGGTGTAAATGTTATTTTCATAGATTATTTAATGAAAGATATGAGATTTTATTGTACTTGGATATGCTGTACACTAAAAAAGATGATCAAAATTATATTTTTTTATCGTAGGATTTGAAAGTCAGATGTAAAAAAAAAACATTAAAGAAGATAGAGAATCGCATAGCAGTTGGATGGGATAATATATTTATTGAGATATAAAAGGGTTTAGGAGCAAAAGGTATAAGTTGGATCACAAAATTGTGTTAACGAGATTATGAGATTTAAGAGAATGTCAGATGAGTAGAGGAGATACACTTTAATCCTTATTTATAAGAATAATGGTGACATATAATACTGTGCAAATTATAGAAGAAATAAGCTTATGAGCCACACTATAAAATTATGAGAGAAAGTAATTAAGTGGAGATTAAGGTACGAGACTCAATTTACAAAGATTCAATTTGATTTTATGCTAGGAAAGTTGATCATGGAAGCAATATTCTTACTACGAACATTCATGGAGAGATATTGATAAAAAAGATTTACACATAGTGTTCATTGATTTAGAAATGACATATAATATGATGCTAAAAGGCATTTTATGGAAGACTTTAAAGGAAAAATGAGTTCGTATTGCTTATATTTAAACAATCCAAAATATGTATAATCGAGTTACAACTAGTATGAGAACAAAATGTAGGTCCATAAAAGATTTTTCGATAATTATTGGTCTACATTAAGGGTTTACTTTGACTCCTTATATTTTTATTTTAGTCTTGAATGTGCTTATTGAATATATCTAAAAGTTGATGTTACAATGTATGCTTTTTGCAGATGATATAATTTTAGTGGAAGAATCGAAAGAGAAAATGAATGAGAAGTTAGAGATGTGGAAACTAGTTTTAGAAGTACATGGATTCTATTTAAGTAGAAGTAAAACAGAATATATAGAATGTAAGTTTAGTAAGAGATACACTAATTCTAGTATAAAAGTGAAAATTATAGTTTAAGTATCTTGGGTCCATCATAAAACATGATAAAAAAAATAAAGAAAGATGTAAAACATAAAATTCAAGAAGGATAGATAAAATAGATAAGTATTTTGGGTATTATTTATAATAGAAGAATATCATTTAAACTTAAAGGTAAAATTTACCATATAACTATAAAACTTGCAATATTGTATAAGACTAAATGTTGGGCAATAAAAAGCTAATAAGAGAATAAGCTTAATGTTGCATAGATGAATGTTGTATTAAATGAGTAGACATATTAGATAAGATAAAATTAGAAATAAATATATTAAAGAGAAAATAAATGTTGCATTTATTGTGAAAAAGATTCTAAAATTGCGTCTTAGTTGGGTTGGGTATATGTGAAGAAGACCTATAAAAGTTTCAAAAGTTTCAGTAAAGAGAGTAAATCAAATGAATAGTAATGTAATAGTTAGAAGTAGTGAGAAACTACAAAAAATTGTAGGAGAAATCATTAAAAAAGATTTAGATTTGAATAATTTGTTTAAAAATATGATTTATAATAAAACTTTATAATATTGATGGATTTATATAATCGATCCCACGTAATGAAAAAAGACTTCTTGTTGTTGTATTGATTGTGGTTGATTGGCACTATTTTTCACATTAATTATTAAATTTTACAAACATAAGGAAGAGATAAAGGGCCAACATTAGGATTAAAACCACATCCTGAGAGATGTGGTCAATTGTAATGTAGTACCTTCTTAATCATCCATATTTGATTTAGATAGCTAAAATCTCATTGTTTTAAACTTGTTAATCTTAATCATTATTTTTTAAAATTTTGTAGTTAAAAAATTATTTTTATTTTGCATTCTACTCTTTTTAAAAAGATATTTTTTAAAAATAATATGAAAAAGATAATATTCTGATCTTCTTGATTAAATTTGGACAACCAAGAAGGTACATGGACAATTAACCAAATCCTCAAATGAGAGGATCTAGTTCCAATTGGCACCCCTTGGCAATGTGAAAACCTAGAACTTGTGCAAACTGATTTGGATGCTTATCGAACATAAGTCACCATAGAACAATGAGCAGGATTGTTAGCTTGAAAACCTCAATGGCTCATCGTCATGACATGCCCAATTGCCTAGAATCATAAAGGTGAGACGCAGCTGCCATATTAGCAATTTCGATTTTTGATACAAATTGGGTGATTCATTTTCCCAATTGCCCAGAATCACTTTATTCACAATCGCTCAAAATTCACAAATAACAATGTTTATTAAGGTGCTTCAATTTCCCAATTGCCTAGAATCACTTTATTCACAATTCCCAAGACATAAGCCAAAGCCTGGGATTTCATCAAGCCGAAGCCCCAATCCATGCATATTTTCTTCATGCCCGCCAAACTTCCTCTGCCCAATATGCAAGTGCTGGGATGTTTTGGTGAAATGTATAACCCAGCGCATCCACATTCATGGTAGCAATTTGATTGAACCTACCCAGATTATTCGACCCAATTTCTGAAAATTTTTCTCATACAAAGGTTTATTTTGTGACATGGATCCAATAGCAGATAGCACTTTCAAACTTTAATTAGCAGTCCAATCCCTAAACAATTTGATTCCGATCTATTTGGATACTGTGTTCATCATAGTATACGTGGCGTTTGGCGCTGGTACTTCTGAGCTTTGGATAATACCCCAGATAAAAAGGGACGACTGATTTATTACCTATGATCGAAAGAAGAAGAAAACGAACAAACAAATCGATGTTTCGTTTGGCTCTTTTTTTTTTTGGACCGTAGAGAGAGTGACCACCCTCTCACTCTCTCTCCTACTACTCTTCTCTGCAATCTTGTGGTTTTTCCGGGTTTCATTCAATTCAGAGAGGGGAAGAAGAGTCAAAGAAGAAAAAGTCCAAGACAGAAAGAAAACAGGAAAAATTTTTAGCTCCACGAGATATTCCAAGTTATTTATACCTTATTTAATATAACAGATGAATAATGCTATACCGAGTGTATTTGGTCATTTTTATATCACTTAATAAAATAAAGTAATAATTTTTTTTATTTAACACTATCATATAAAATGGTGTTTTGAAAAGAATGAGACGCACGTAATGAGCAGTTCCTTCAAGCCCATATTTTATTATATTATAGTATTATTATATAATAAAGTGTTATATAAGGTTTAATTATATGATTTGATTATATTTCATTAGATAATTAATATATGAATAACATGATATATTATATCTAGGTAAGAATTCCTCGTCCATTATAGTATTATCATTAAATGAAAGGCTTTGTGAAATCGATGTTTTATTACTCACTACTAAAATTTTTTTGTTGGAGATCAATTATATATCACGTCATTTATATATTTTTAAGAAAATAAAATCAAGTCATATTATATATAACCAAAATTTTTTAAATTTATTACAATATTATTATATAAGTAAAATAATGTATAATATTGAATTTATAATTTAATTTAATTTTATTAAATAATATATAAATAACGTGATATATTGTAGTTAAAAATTTCAAAACAGATGGTTAAAGATAAAAAAGATGAGAGCTAAGCTGTCATTACTCATTATGCAGTTAACAGAACAAGGACGAACATAAAAACAGATAATAGATTTTATCTTTTGGAGAAAAAAAATGTTAAGGAATCAAAGTATAATATTAAATAAAGATGATGGACCAAATTGACAATTTAGCCTTACTAATAAAGAACGTGTCGAATTGATGATTTGTGCACGGGCGAAGTAGTAAATCTGTTGGAAATCCTGCGTTTTAGCTATGTTTGGCAGTTATGGCAGGTTCCACTCTTGTGAGGAGGGAAAACAGACGAAACGGAACAAGTGTGAAACTTCTAAGAGGATGATCAAAATTATAACTTGCATTTTCTAATCACCAAAATCTCATTTTCTGGGAAAAAAAAGATCTCTGAAAGAAATGAGTACTCTGAGAGTTCCAGAGATTGTTCCTTCTCCTAGGCAGGATTGCGAGCGACTTAGAAAGGCTTTCGAAGGTCTCTTCATTTAATCTTCCATTTACTCTTTCTCTCTCCCACACGCATAGGCCCTAACATTAACTCTGGTGATATGGATAATGGATAAGATTAGACCCTTTGTTGTATCTGGGAATTAGGTCTGCTTTTTTGATGAATTAAGCGATCACTGAAATTGAGTCGCATAAATTTTTGATACTTCAGTATAGAAATCTTGCTTCATGGGTTATCTACAAATAACCTAATTTTCTCAGTTTTCTACTTTATGCAAATGATCGGAATTTCGTTCATGGGACATTAGGGATATTGTCTATTGTCCTTTATATGCCTTTTGCCTGAGGGTAATATTTGAGTCACTCAGATGCAAGTTCCATTGCTCTAGTTCTTATAATTATTATAATGTGAATACAGAAATTAACAACACATCAATATAATCCTCTTGTGAACTAAATTGATGGTTAATAGAGCTCACAACCGGATTATATTGATGATGTTTTAAAAATTTTGAAGTCAAATGATGATAATTATCTTCTAAGAACTAAATTGATAGAACATGCGCCTTTTATGAATTCAATGGTAGTTTACTCTATTTTTGATTGATGGGTATTAGGTCGTGTACATAAGATAACTCTTTGTTTCACATCATTGTTTTTTATGGGGCTTCTTGTAAAATGTTATAGGATTTTTGACGGATGGGGAGGCCGTAATCTGGGTATTAGGACACAGGAATGCCAAGCAAAGGAAGGAAATCAGAGAAACTTATCAGCAGCTATACAATGAATCACTTATTGATCGCCTTCAGAAACAACTCTTCAGCCATTTTAGAGTATGTCATGCTTCCTGCTGTTGACTTCGTTTATGTTAAAATTCAGGTGGCAATCCATCAACGTTGTATTGTATTTACATATCATATATATATATATATATATATATATGTATATATATAAACTGATATAATGTCACTTTGTTGACTGCTTGTGCAAATTTCATGCCATAGGTTCCCCCCTATATAATATTTTCGGGGCTTAGTTCAGCCTGTCTGTGCGTCTATATCAATTCTGTTCTGAGTTTGATTCCACAATTTGGATTTTAATTTTATGCTAATTTGATTCATCTTCTCCTTCTACGTAATTTTCCTCATAAATTGAGACTGTCCTTCCTATCTATCTCTCTACCTTATTTGCCCTTAAAATCTAATTATCCTTTCTAGTTAGTTCACTATTACCGAGAGAAGTAAACTAAAACATCAAGCAGGTGATTTTAATCAAGAGTTTCATCTAGTGGGAACTTGTAATTTTCATGAAGGGATGGGATAGGAAATTGATTTTTTACCTTGTATCCTCTTATCTTAATGCTTGTTCACTGTTTTACTTTTTCCTCTTTGAGGGAAGCTTTAGGTCACATAAGCTATTTCTCTGCTTTCCTATGAAGTTTATTATATTGTTGGTTTCATAAGACTAACCTTTTTTGATAACAACAAAAGTTTCTGAGTAAGAGCCACATATGTAGGATAAATGGATAATATAGATAAGTTATAGTAATTTCTCGTTAATTCAATGGCATATCAGCGCTTTGGTGAACTGTGTTACTGCAGTCTGCTGATGTTTTATAATAATAGACAGTGATATTTGCTACCTGGCCATGAAGATTCATGGTGATAATAAATTAGATTTGCTTGTAAAATTTCGGTTTTATTATAAAGCCTACCATCTTTCTGAAATAATCATGTGATCCACTATTGTATACTGCAACTCAGGATTTTTTGTAACAGGATGCAGTAATTCTCTGGACATGTGACCCTCCAGAAAGGGATGCACACCTAGCAAACAATGCGTTGAAGGCTAAGAGAAAAGATATCACACGCCTACAGGTTCTGGTTGAAATTGCATGTGCATCGACTCCTAACCATCTAATGTCCGTGAGGGAGGCTTACTGCTCTATCTTTGATTGCTCACTTGAAGAGGACATTGCATCCTGTGTTTCTCAGCCAATAAGAAAGGTAAAACAATGGAGTTTCTAAAACACTTAAAAATATTTAGCTAATTATTTTGTCTAGTCAAGATCAAGTGTCCTTGATAGATGGGAGAACTATACCCTCTCGAGGTCGGAAAGCCTAAGGTCCCAATAAACCCTATACCATAATCACATATTTTTAAAGGAGGACTCAAGTTTCATACCTTGCGATTGGGTCCTAATAGTCCCTCATATAGCAAAGAAGTAGCTATCATAGGTGAATGTGCCTGAAAGGAGTGAGAGGGAAAATGTTGCATACTGATTGTCCATGAGAAACCTATATATAGCAAACTCCTTTTTTTTAGGGGGGGGGGGGGGGGGTGTGAATGCTTCACACAAGAGCTTGATCCACTCATCATTGAAGGCTGTTTCCTGTATCACTTATAATCAAAGCGTACTACTTCACTAGAATTATCTTAAAAAAATTATAATGATAATGTCAGTGAGCAATAAGAAGCATGAATATAATGCCTTTTTAAAATTTAATTTCCAGTTACTAATCCCAAACAGGTTGCTTTCTGTATGAAATATGTGCTCAATTGACTGAGGGTTGAACTAGATGGACAAGGCTTTAAATATTTCATCTTATTTACGTCTGTATAAAATTCATGAACTCAATTGAGCATGTATGGAGGCCAGAATTTTCAATTACATTCGTGTTTAACGCTACAGTTTAACTCACAATATTTTCTGTGGTTTCTTGTGGATATATAAATAATCTGGGTATTGTGCAGCTTTTAGTGGGCCTAGTGAGATCCTACAGGTACGATAAAGAAGTTGTAAATTTGGAGGTAGCAGAGTCAGAGGCATCAAGGCTACATGTAGCAATCAACTCAAAGCAATTAGACGATGATCACATTGTTTGGATACTTGGCACCAGGAATTTTTTTCAGCTCCGGGCAACTTTTGCATGCTATAGGAAACTTTATGGGAATGCATTGGAAGAGGTTTCGCTTTAACTCTCGAGTTTTTATATTTACATATCCATTAAAGAACTTGATTTGGATTATTTTCCTGACAGGACATAAAAAAATGCGGTGATGGTGATTTGGAATTTCTCTTGAATGTGGTATTATGGTGCGTAGAATGCCCTGAGAAACATTTTGCAAAGGTATTTTCTTTTTCACCCCAAAGATAGGGTTGAATGACACTTTATTGAGAACCTTATGAACATGCCTTATCAAGCTGGAAAAAAGAACAGTTTTTGAGCTTTTAGGTGGAAGGCAACTAGTTAGGTTATTCTTACCACTCATTATCAATAAGGCACTTTTTTAGCTTCTTACATTTTGTGAAAAGGTGGTCAAATATGACTTTAAATATTGCTCTGGAACATGATTTTTATAGCTTCTCAGATTTCTTCCCTAAGTAAAAGAAAATAAATTTTTGGGAAATTTGCATTTACCCACTGATCTTGCCGCCAATTGTAAAGTCCTCACTAATTTGAAAAAAAAGTTGTAATCAACCCCACGATTTATTAGCCCCATTGCAATAGGCCCTATCATTTAAATTTAGACTATGTAAGATTACAAAAAAACCCCCTTATACTTTTTTGCACTACTCTTCATATACCCGAACCAATCCAGTCAAGTAATCATGGCTCTCCTACCTCCAATAGACTCACCCTGACCTGTTTTTCATATCTTCATTGGATTTTGCATTCTAGATTTTGAATCTTGGAAGCTATTTAGTCACAAAAGCGAAGGTATAGGGAATTATTTTACAGGCTACAGAATATGTAATCCATCTTAGGAAAATCAATTTTGAAAGCAAATTCTACGTGTTTGTAACCAAGGCTTGTCATACTAGCCTGACAATGATCTCTGCATCAAGTTTGAGGTTAGCCTTGCAACACTTGCAGCTTATAAATTATAATGAACATGTTTAATACCCTTTTATCTGTAAATTTCCGTAAATTTCAAGCTAAAAGGGTAGAAGAAAGAAGCCTTTGAATCATAAAAGATTGATTTGACCTCTGGAAATTTGTTTAAATGCCGTACTCAGCTTGGTATCCAGGTTTCACTTTCATTGTCAGCGAAAGTAATACTAATAGCAAATAGGAGTAGTATATGGTGGATAGAATGATGTGAAACTTCAGGGCTTCAACATCAGCCTCGGAAGGATGCTTATCAAATTGGGCAGGACGACTATACTTTGCTTTGATCAATTTGCCTTCGTGATTATATAGCTTTATTGTTCAAAATCTGGATTGCAAAATCCAGTCAAGATATGAAAACAAAGTGGAGATGAGTCTACTGGAGGCAGGGGAGCCATGGATACTTGAATAGATTGATTGGGAAAGATAAAGAGTAGTGTAAAAGAATATGAAGGGTATTTTAGTAATTTTGCATAAAAATTTCTAAATTTACATTATAGGAGACTTATTGTGATGAGGCTAATAGATCAGAGAGTTGATTGTAATTTTTTTAAGATTAGGAGAAATATTGCAATTGGAGGCAAAGATCAGGATATATGCAATTTCCCTTAACTTTTTTAAAGGTGCTTGAAGATTGTATAACTATTGCAGTAGTCTTTTTCAAGTATAAGTACCATTTTGGTTCCTGAAAGATGTATGTTCCATCAATACTACAAGATAATTACCATCATTTGAGTCAATTTTTAAGGACTCATTAATATGGCCTGGCCTTGAACCAGATGGATAACAGAGCTCACATTTTTAAAAATTTTTTGAAGTCAAATAATGGTAAACATCATTTTATGGACTAGATTGATGGAATATACATCTGTTAGAGACTGGAATAGTAGTTTATTTCTCTTTTAAAAATACTCAAATTGATGTGTTTCTAGTTTCAGCTTTTCTGATTTCATCCATCGACAGGTTGTGAGAGACTCTATAATTGGGCTTGGAACTGATGAAGACTCTCTAAACAGAGCTATTGTAAATCGAGTTGAGATCGACATGTTGAAAGTCAGAGAGGAATATGCTAACATGTACAATGACGATCTTGATGGAGCAGTCACTAGGGATACTTCAGGAAACTACAAAGAGTTCTTGATGACTTTGCTTGGGAAAAGAATCTGATGCATTATAACCACCAAGCACCTCTTATTGTATTCTATTGGTGTAGCTCATGAGACTTTTTAACATATGTCGGCCATAAGTTTAAGTCTCAGAACTGAAGGTAGAAACTAGAACCATTTGTATGTGGTTCTAAATTGACCATTAGTGAAGATTAATATCTACATAAAAAATGAAGAGTGTTCAAGAAGCACTGTGCTTGTCTACCAAAAAAGTTGTTGCTATAACTGTTGACATTTTCAGGTGGTCTCTGGTCTTAATTCTGCTCTATGAAGCATGGATAGTTTGAAAATGGAACCATGCAATGTTTGACAATTGTACTAGACATAACATGACACTTTAAATTACATTTAGTGTTTTGAACACTTTATATCTTATCATGTCATAATGTCTATATCATGTCATATCCTATAATATATTTTCTTAAATTTTGCTCCAAATTTATTTTGACAATCTTATATTACATATAAATTGTAAAAAAAAGCCTCACTGTTCATGGCTTATAAATAATGTGGCTTCATTTGGGATTCTATGCCCTTTTGTCTCTCTCTTTTTTTTTGGCCCCTCTAAAAAATGTTTTCTCTATACTTTCTTTGTGTACATGGGGTCTTGTGGGATTTAAGCTGGTTATATCCATTTGATTAAGCAACATTTATGAAAATTTGATTCTGAGCTCACTTTTGTAAACTTCATGGTTTCACATTGACTCTATTGACAAATAGCAAGGAAAATTAGAAGGCAAACTTAGACATTAAACACTGCCAGGCAAAAAAGATAGGGTCATGGGTATGTGGTCTTGAAGAAGACGAGATGAAGCCTCAAAGAAAGGCTAACGGAAAAAAAGAAGAAGAAGAAAACTGCATAATTTGTTATTTCCTTCTTTTCTTCGATCTTGATTATCATTCCATTGTAAACATTTGAAAATAGAAATGATATCTTATGAAAAATTTTTAGGTAGACTGGGCTAAAAAAATTAATAGACCCAACTAATTACAAATAATTATATACATAAGACAAACACTTTTCTATAAAACCCGCATTTAACACTATTATATGTATACTTATGATTGATTTGGCTTACAATTTTTTTGTCTACAGTCACACTCAAGAAAACCTCGACCTCCATGGCTGAAGATTCTATTGAAGTTGTCATTTGATCCAAAAGCTGCAGAAGATTACAGAAGAGTACCAAGGAATAAGGACTTAACCCCCACCTTTAATACAATCTAGCACCAGAGCATATGAAAACCAATTTTCCAATTTGTACAAAATTCTCATCAGAGTTAAAAAAGAAGTCATCCAATTGTTGGAAACCGTAGTTTTCATCTCCATGAAAGTTAAAAGCAGAAAAAGTTCAGCACCATACCTTAAAGATGATAACTTGCATTTCTGAACTGTAATAATTGTAGATGAACGTGCCTTTGTTTAAGACTGTGCAAGGCTAAGCATTCTTGCAGACAGTCATGGGAAGCGATATTCCCACACACTTCGATGATCAAGTCAATAAAGACAAATAAGAGGCTAAAGTAATAGAGATTCTGAGAGTGGAAAAACATTAACTGGTCAAGATATGAGCAAGCGTATTTATAGAGCAATAGGTTGGTAAGCTCCTAAAAATATATAAATCTTTTCAGTCTTCTAACTAGGGAAAACTAAAGGAAAACAAGAGATGCAACGAGCATCTTGCAAACAATTATCTTAATGGCTTAAGCTAAGGGGTCTTTTGTGTGGTGAGAACTACGGTTAGCCTAAATGAGTGTTCAATATTGAGTCATTTGGCTTAATCGACCTATATTATGTATAATCATCTGTAGCAATTTGGAAAATGGCATTAGGTATAATTAAAAGGAAAAAAAAAAAAAGAATGGGGATGTTAGCTTTATATAAGTGGAGTCTACTATTTATTCTTTTCTCTTTTTTATTATTTTGTATAGTATTATAGAAAACTATGGGGTCATTGGAGCGCATTGAAGGCACTTAAGAGAAAATGGATCCTCTCAATTGAGAGAATATGTCAATTGTTTAATTGAACAATTTGAATTTTTAAAATTTATTATTTATTTATTTTGATTTTTTTTAAAGAAAGAAAAATATAAAAAAATATTTTATCTACGAATTTAAAAAATGATTATTTAAATTTAAAAAATAAAAAAATAAATTTAGATTATCTAAATTCAATTTAAATAATTTAAATTACTCAATTGAGTAATTGACTTCTGTTTTCCAATTAGAATCTCAACGGCAACAAAATATTAACTCTGCTCAGCTTGCCCAAGTGCCAAATTCCAACTTCCAATGTCCAAAAGGAAACAGGCTAGTGAATAACCGTTGGGCCTATGAACTTAAATATGAGGCTAAGCATTGGGCCTATTTAATAACAAGAAGCTAGTGTTCAACCTCACATCTAGGCGGCTTGGCAATTGAGCTGTGACCACAACAAAAAATTGAAAACTTACATTTAAGTTCAAACAATGGGCTTATAATTTTTATTGTGGAGCTGGTTAAGCAAAACTGGCCCAACAACAATGTATTTATTTAAAATTATTTGGTAATTCATTATTTACGCTCTTGTGTTTTTCCCCTTTCTTTACCACTTTATAAATAAATTTTTTTAACAAATTAAACATGATATAAAAGTGATAAACTTATGCTCTTATTTATGGAAATGATACTATGTTGTTCATATCTATTATGCTTATTTGGTAAGTTTATGAACAAGAAAAGGTAAAAGTAAAATTTTGTCTAGTATTTATTGTATCTTTGTAATTATTATTTTACAGTATTTATATTTTTCTTTAATAGAGATATAAGAGTTATATTTTATTTTTAAAATCACTTTTTTTTAAACTTTCTATTTCTTTTGCCATTTTAACAATTCTACATACCAAATGAATTATTCAATTTGTGTCAAATTCCTTCAATTATTTTTTTACCAAATATGAACAAAACTACATGAATAACCTACTCTCTCTCTCTCTCTCTCTCTCTCTTCAAAAGATGTTTAAATTATATAGTCTTCTTATCTATTATGAAAAAATATATAAATATCCCTTTAAAGTTAAAATATAACCAAAATATCTTTAAAAATAATATTACTTTATTTTATTAAAAATATTACTTATTAAATAATATATTTTTAAATTTTTATTTCAATATTATTTTTTTTTGTTAAAAACTAAAAATTTTATTTATTTTAAATTTAGAAAATTAACTATTGTTATATGGGCTAAATATATATTTAATATTTATTATATTTTATAATTTATAGATATAATGATATCTTAGTCAAAATAAATATAACTATACTTATCTTTTGATTTTATGAAAGAGGAGGGTAAATTTTTTAAATAAAAGGGAAACATGAATATTTGTTGGGGAAGAGTATAATTCGCTCAAACTATATTTATACAAAATGGACATGGGTTTTAAGCCACTATACTCAATCCTTGATAATAGTAATGCACGTAAGTCAAGTTAAACATGGACTTAAAATTTATAATTAACAATAGTGGACGTAAATCGTTGCAAGCTTGTACCTAATACTCACAGCATCAAATGTAATCAGACAAACCAGTTCAACTGCAAAGGTGGCGAGAGGCAAATGTAGGTACATTAGGTAATCATAATAATGGACACCTAATGTGGACCTAGTTATGGGAAGTTGCACAACCGTAAGGAAACTAAACTCTATATGGACGGCTCTAAACTATATGACCCTACAAATTTATACCCTCAATACCTAAATGATACTCCTTTGGTCTTATATACAAGAAATTTTTTTGAAGTTTAATTTGATATAAAATATAAGCAACAAATTACCAACGAGTGTTATAAATTATAAGTATTAGCTATTGTTAATTTAAAAAAAATGTATATTTAGTAGGAATATTTTTTAAAATAATTTTTATTTGAAATAAAATTAAAAAAATTAATTATTTTTAACTATTTTTTATAATTTTCATAAATTAATCATTTATTTCTTGAAGAAGTATAATATAATATCAAAACGACCCTCACTCACGTGTCTCTTCTTCTCGAAGAATGTTGACGGATAGTATGTCACTCTCAGTGGGCTGGCATTGCCCTTCTTCAGGGAATTTTTGTGTAGGTTTAGTTTATATAAATTTATAAGTTGGTATTTGTTACACATAATTTAAAATGTTCTATCATATTAAAATTATAAATGTTATTGTTTTACTTCCTTGTTAGTGGACTTTATAAACGACGTGGTTACTGCGGGTCTTTTCTAAATAAAGTAGCCATTCACTTTAGCCAATGATAATTTTAGTAATTAAATAAAAGAAAAATATTTGAAGCGACAAACTTTGTTTAATAAGTTTGTTGCATTAATTTTTTTAGGAAGCTACAGTAAATTTATGAGAAGAAAAAGTGTGTCTTTTTGTTGTCTCTTGATTGCCTAGTAGAAGGAAAAGAATCATATCTCACTTTCTAGCAAGAAGCCATTGTAGGAAGAGCACTTTTTTAGCATCTTTAGGATGAAATGGTGGTTTGCGCCCTGATGCAAATGTTATCCAAATAACACACACCAAGAATTATCATTTTGACTCACCTATATATGCTGTTTTCGTTACCGGCCTTTCCCAACAATACTTAGTTTAGCTTAGACAAGAAAATTCAATATATATATATATATATATCTATATCTCGCTCTCTTTCTGTCTTGAAACATTATATTGCTAAAAATCTTGAGGTTCCTGCAGTAGCATTATATATAGGATCCATTAGAATGACCAGTGCCACCAAAAAATGAAAATGAAAAGGAAAACAGAAGCTGATTAAAAACTAAAGGTAACTTTGGTTACAAAGAAGTGATATGGGTGAACAAATTATTGACTTCTGCTGCATTATGTAGAGTGCTACTCTAATTATTATATTGTGATGTCGAATTTCATATTTTGATTATTAAAATATTTCAAATATCATTGAGAATATAAAAAGTATATCTAAATAATGACATCATTTATGATAATTTTAATTTTTTACAAAATATCAAATATATATTTTTATAATAACTTTCAAATATCATAATATATTCAAAATACCAAAAAGTCTTAAATTGTAACAGTGCATCAAACAGCTTCTGACTATCTGCAATCGTCATTGAATGATGCCCTGCTGGTGATAAGTCCTATCAGCAGCACCACGATCACTATTCTATCCATTTCAATGTGCAGCGGCTTCTCTCCAGTATTGGCGCAAACAGATAATAGACAAAGTTATTTCATTTTATTATTTTATTATTTTTTATTTTTGAAATTATAATATTATTTTTATTCAGAACTAGATGATCCAATTTACATGACAGACTGAAAAGAAGTTGCGCCCATTTCAATGCCAAGGGGCATTAATTTCATCTCTCTTATACTTTTTCTTAGAAAAAAAAAAAGTAAATAATAAAACAAAATATAAATACAAAGTAAATATATGGGAGAACAAAGATAATTTTTTTTTAAAAAAATCAACCAACCTCTCACTTTGAACTTTCTTAATTAATCAATAAACAAAGCAAAAACACTTTATATAAAGGTAAGAATCATTTATTTAATAATTATGTCTTGTAAATTCAAAATCAGATGCTCCACAAAATATTCTTGTAAATTTAAAAGCCGAAAGCTAACTAATCATTTGTGTGTGTGTGTGTGTGTGTTTTTTTTTTTTTCAAACTGAAGAGCTCTTTTCTACTAAATGACAAAAGAAGTATAGGGATATATAGGCCATTTCATATAATTTGTATTTATTTTGTAGAGGGAAATGATCTAATACCGTTATATCAATTATATTTTTACAAGAAAATAACTTAAATACTCTTTACTTATTTTGTTTTCTAGTTAAAAATAATAATTTGTTAGTTCAAAACACAAATATAAGGATTGTTGTGTGCTGACTTCTATGACGCTACTGAGGAGATTACTAATTCCATATATATTATATTGACTTGGGTAAATATATAGAGATTATATCATAAACTATTCAATATATGCTTCATGCTTGGACAAGTCCTAGATTCCTCAAACTTTCTAACTTTGGCTCGTTGGGTATGTGGTGGAAAAAAATGAAAAATTAGGTAAAATATTCATTTTATCCTTATAATTATTTTTAAATCTTTATTCAATATTATCTATTAATTATTATTTAATTATTAAAAATAAGGACATGTAAATTATTTTTTTTACAAAATCACTTTTTTTTTTAATTTTTATTTATATAGTTAACTTTTTATATATCAAACTTAATTGCCCACACTGACGCATGTTTGAACTTTAGCTCACAATACTATAATGCATTTTAATATTTATTTGATACGTAAAAAGTTAAGTATAGAAATAGAAATATAAAAAAATATGATTTTATTAAAAAAAAAAGATCTAAGTATCTCTATTTTTTATAATTAAAAAATAATTAAATATTAATTAATAGATAATATTAAATAATAATTAAAAATAATTATAATGATAAAATAGGTATTTTATTTAATTTTCTATTTCTATTTTCTTTTTTCACCCCATACCAAACAAGTTGATTATCAGATCAAAAGAAGAGAACTAACGCATCGGGAAGCTAGCTAGCTAGGTAGCTCATTTAATGGAGAAAATGGCCTCTCAACGATAAAGTCGGTGTGTGCTAATATCATTGAGCATATTCACAACAAACAAATGGTCCTTAAACCTATAACCTCAGACTATTCAATTACAGCAAAACTATACAGGCAAACTCAAAAGTGCTGTGTATGTGCATGTCATTAATATTCCAAAGCTAACTAGCATACTATATATAGCTCAGAGCTTATGCGATTATAGAACAACTCAAGCCTTCCTTCTTTAGCTTTGTTCGCCATACCTTAGTGTGGCCTTATAAGTGAGTTTCTCAATGAGGAAGAGTACTTCCACTTCGAATTCCGCACTTGTGCGCTTCTGGGTGCCCTTTTTTCTTCTTGTAAGCTTCTCTTATGCTTATTCTGCTGCAGCTGAAGCCTTTCCAGGTTGGTGTTTCTTTTCCAACACTATATATACATATATATATATATATATATATAGAGAGAGAGAGAGAGAGCAAAATTTTAAGTATGTGAAACTTACCGTTTGATACAGATATTTTTTATAGCTTAACATCATATTACATAATTAATTATTTTAAAAAAATTTATACAATGCAACGATTTTATTATAAAATTTGATAACAAACATGTATATTGAGGATTTTAACTTAATTTTGTCCAGCTATAAACCTTTTTTTGGTGTTGAAAAGTTATAGCATTTGTGTTAAGAGCAAAAAAAAAAAAGTTCTTTTTAAGATTGTTTTTCAAAAAATTGTATCTTTGTTTGGGTAACACAAAAAATCATTTTTAAATAGCAGTGAGATCTAACTTTTTATTTTAAGATTGAAGAAAAAAACTGTAGGTTTTACTAGAAAACAAAATCAAGAAGGGAAATTAATACATTTTAGACACAGATACTTTCACTGAAATTATAAATTAAAAAACATTATTTCCCATTGATTATACGTTTTGGCCGAAACAAAACTAGTTATTTGTAGTAACAGTTTTTAAAAGTTATTTTTGAGAAAATAACTTAAAGAAAAGCAGAATTTTACAGCATAGAGAGTAATATAAGAAAAGGAAAAAAAAAACTTAATTAGTTGCAGCTTTATAGATTTCTTTTTTTTTTCTTTAATCAAGTTCTCCAATAAATTGATGATAGTGAATACTTTGTACAACTCAATAATATATGATAAATTGTTTTAAGAGAGTTAAAAAGTTTTTCCATATGTTTTTGTTGAAAAACCCCATAACACACATATAGAAACTTAATTTACTTTATCTGTAAGAAAACAAGTAACTAAATGCCGAATAAATCATATCCTATTTTTCGGGTTACCAATTAGTCTTTTTGACTGATATTAATTTCCATACCTCATGAAGATAATTTGTTGACAACATTATATATTTATTAAGATTAATTGAAAAGGCTGTATAATTGTTTTTGCAGGGAGTGAGGTAAACACTGTTGGAAAAGAGGACTTGGAAAAAGCAGCCTTAGCAAATCATGATGAAGAGAAGTTCAAATTTCTCCCACCAAAGCCAATATTCAAGAAGCCAATTTTCAAGGAACCCATTCCAATTGTTAAACCATTCCCACCAAAACCAATATTTAAGAAGCCATTTTTCAAGCTCCCACCAAAAATTCCACTAATCAAGAAGCCATTCCCATTTGTTAAGAAACCTATTCCAGTTGCTGATGAGAAACCATTGCCAATTCCTGGATTCAAGAAACCTTTTCTAAAGCCAATCCCATTTGTTAAGCCATTTCCTAAGCCTTTTATTCCAAAGCCAATTCCACTGGTTAAGAAGCCATTTCCCAAGCCTTTTATTCCAAAGCCAATTCCACTGGTTAAGAAGCCATTTCCCAAGCCTTTTATTCCAAAGCCAATTCCATTGGTTAAGAAGCCATTTCTCAAACCTCTTCCAAAGCCAATTCCTTTTGTTAAGAAGCCATTCCCTAAGCCTTTTCTAATCCCAAAAAAGCCCTTCTTCCCTCCAGTGACTCCTGCTGTTGAGACAGAAGAATTTCTAAAGCCAAAGCCATTTTTCAAGAAGCCTATCCCTAAGCTACCCCTTCCCCCTAAATTTAAGAAGCCACTTCTACCTCCATTGCCAATTCATAAGCCAATCCCAACTCCATGAAATTAAGACTCTTTTTCCATTCTCTAAATTAAGCTTCCTCGATATGATGAGGAAAAATACTATATATATCCATATATTATATAATTAAGATCTCCTCTGGCCCTATCTTAAGATCAATTGCAGATGAATTAGCACAAATACCATATCCATCTTGATTGTGTATTGTATTTACATCATGTTGTGTTGCTATAAATAAAGCTTACAGCATCCATTATGTAATCAAAAATCCATTAATTAGATGTCCTTGGCTATATATTGCTTTTTCTTTTCTTACTTTTTACATATGGCTTCACTTTGGTCCCTCTAATTTTATTAGTTTTGGACATCTAGTGCCCCTAGTTTAAAAATAAACATTGTTATCCTCCTATCTTTTAAAATACTCTAATTTTGCCCCTCTATCTCAAAATCCACCCAAAATTTAATACCAAATTTAATAATATATGTTGATTTAGATGTCAAATTTAACTGTGAGTTAATGATATCAAATAAATAAATAATGTCTAACCCAACAAGGTGTTAAGTTTGGTGTTCCATTTTGTTTGAATTATGAAATACAGGGACAAAATTGAATCATTTTAAAATAGAAGAACAACATTGTCTACTTTTAAATTGGGGGAACCAAATTAATAAAACGAGAGAGACCAAAAGTGCGTTTAAGTCCTTACATATTTATTACTTCCCTTTTTCATTTTAGTGTGATTACATATATAAGTTAAGCAACTCGCACCGAAATATAAAAAGATAACAATTAGCTACTTGGAAATTAATATGGTGAATTACTTTTTGTTCCTAAAAAAGAACATCTCATCTCAATTTGACTTTAAAAAAAAAATTAAATATCCTATTTTAGTTCTCCAAAGATTGTTTTAATTTTATTTGAAAATGGTTCTCACGTTGAGCTTCCTAACACATGGTTACCACGACGGCTGATCTAACCTAATTACACTATCAAATAAAGACAAAAAGAAGAAAAGCAGATACACTAGGTTCCGTTGGGTTGTTGGGAATGGGCCCAATAAAAAAGAATTGAAAGAAATGAGAGTGAATGAAAAGGAATTTTATAATTTATTATCATCTTTGGTATGATATGAAAAGGAATAGAATTTTATTTGCTTTTTATGTTTGATTAAATAAAAATAATGTAATAATAAAAAAATTAATTAAATGACCACAATACTCCTAATATAAAAAAATAAAAAAATAATTATTTTTAATTACTAATAATAATAAAATAGTTATTTTTAATTACTACTAATAATAATAATAATAATATAATTTTTAATTTAAAAATAAGACTTTAATGATCAATAATTTAAAAAATAAAAATATTTATTTTTAAATAATCAATATTCATTTTTAATGTACAAAAATGTCAACTATCACCCCATTCTTTTAAACAGTAGCGCTTTTCTTTTAATTTTTGAAGGATTTAACATTCTTTCATTTGCGGGAATTTGGACACATCAATGGAATCCTTTACTGGTGAACACGTGCAACCAAACGAAGGAATGTTGTCTGGATTTCATTCCTTAATGCCTGTTTCCAACAACCAAATGGGCCCTAAGTACAGCGAGAAAAGAGTGCCTCACTATTACTCTTTTGCCAGGCCTCTCAAGTTTGCTGATTATCGAGGAGTAAATCCTTTAGGGACTGTCCGTCTCACTTATTCGACCTTGAATTTTCGTTTTAAAAAATATGAGCATGGATCAGTCTTACTGACAACTGTAGAAGATTGATTCAATGATTTTTATTTTTTTTTAATCTCTTTACTTTTAAGGGACAAAAAATTAATCAAAAAAATAAAAATTAAATATAGTTAAAATTTTTAACCCCACAATTATAATTTTTATCTTTTTAATTATTTTTTAATCTTTAAAAACAAAAAATAAAAATACGTCTGTACGACTGCACTATCCTTCAAAAATACTTCCGTATGTGGCTAAAGAATAGTGAGGGAAACTTCCTTACCAATCTCGCAGAGTCTCCCACAATCCCTCGCTATATTAAAAGAAAAAAAAAAAAAATACAAATTGTGGCAGTGGGGGCATTTTGCCTTTGCTTGTAGCAATAGCAGGGCACTTTGCGCATGGGAGCATTGGCTGAGATTCGCCAAAGCCAATATTAGCACAAGGAGAATTACCAACCCCTTAATAGTTAGATGCATAAAATCGAATAATTAATCTCAATTACAAAACAAAGATTTAATTGGGCAGCGTCTACACCATTAAGAGCACCCTTACACGCAATAAGTGATCGAGAAACCTGGCCATAGATGAAAACCATAAAGTATAAATAATTGCAGTAAATGTTGAGCACTTTCAAGACTGACAACAAGCAGAATCATGAAGTCACTTGCAGTTTATGTCGTCTTGTAAAAGCAAGTACTTAAATCCACCAGAGTTATGCCAACAAAACATCTAATGATACAAAGCATTAATTCCTTTGTATGATTCTAGGTCAAATACAGTTATTTATCATCGAGAAAGAGGGATAAAAAGGGGAAAAAAAAGAAGGAGGAAGCAATCTTAGGGTCAAGTCCATGACAAAATCTGACTTCATTATCAACAAGCGCCAGCCTCGGGATGGGACCATTCTACTCAACAAAGAGACACAGTGGGATAATTTCGAGTCGGCAGCTCTAGTTTATGTGTATGAGATCAAGGTGAAAGATAAAAGAGACCCAAAGGCATTTTCTAATGATTTAAGTATATTAGAAGTTGAAGCAAAAGCAAATATTTGTTGAAATTATCTTATTCGTTCCATCTTATTTGTGAAATTTCTATGAAAAAACATTGATTGACCAGACTAAAACAGACCTGAGAAACCCTTTCTAAGCTATGTACCTGACACGTAGCTCCTTCTAGGAGGATATTCTAAATTATATTCAAGATACAATATGAATTTGATAACTACATGGCAATTAAAAAGACACTTTAATTAAAGAAGTAACAATGTGCAATATAACATCTAGATTTACATAACATATGCAACCATCATTGCAAATTAATACTGTCACTAGCGTGACCGATACAAAATATAAAGTTAATCTTAAGCTCTTAAATCTATAAGTTAAAACAAACACTTATGTACGCTTACTAGACACCATTTGCCATTCAAAATTTTTTTTTTGAAAAATTTTTAGCAAAGTGTCCCAAAAAATTTAGATTATTCCAATTTTGTGCCATAACTGATTTCTAGCAAATCCTACAATACTATTCAGAAGAACTTAGATATTAATTTTCAACGTTCTAGAACTTGCAATAACTCATATAGGAAGTAGGGATCTTGCTTGAGATTTAAAGGAGCTATTATCTAAACTACAATAACTAATTTAACTCAAAAGAAAACAAAATGCACCATCAGATTCACAAAGTATTGGGCTTATCATATAACCATTGCATAAACTAACAATAGATCGGTTCCATATTGCTTTCTATAACATATAAAATGAAGGAGTTGTTTGTTGCAAATTAGAAATTTGTTAGAACAAAATAAATCCGAGCCGTGTATAAGAACATTGTCCTTGAAAGTTATTTTACCAGATGGCATTCCCTAAGATTGAACGGATTCTTTTGCGGTATTGCAGGGAAGCAGAATAGCAGAAATAAAAACTCAGAGACGAAGAGAAGTTGCAGAGAGGAAGAGAAGAGAACAGCTTGAATGTTGTCTGTAGCTGTACGTGCATCAAACCCAGTGAGCAACGTGATATTTATAAGCACCAGAGTAGCAAGACGTTGGACAATGATTAAATGTAATAATGGAGCCGTTTCTAAACGTTGGAGCGGCTTAATGATAGAGATGAATAACCATCAATTTTGCAACGTTCAGAAACCGCCTGCATGTTTAAGCCAAAAAAATACGGAAGCTATGAAAGCTTAAATCGAAAGCTTTAAAAATGGAGATTTTCAGGTAAGGTTTTCAAAATTCAAATTTAAAAGAAAATTAAGATAATTTTATGCAAAAATTGTCCAAGTTTGCATTTCACTTTATGCGTAGGGGGGGAAATTGGCATATTCCAACTAAGTTGGTATAGTTTTTGTGCGCGGGCCCATTCTCTTCCTAAACCCATTTTGCTCTTCCAAGATCACATGTTAGTATTTATGCTCTTTGGCCTTCATTTGTTTGAGCAATATGAGACTTCTCTTTTTCTCTTTTCCTTTTGACACACATACATGTATTTTCTAATCCCCCACATGTGTGTCAAAAGATCACTATTATCTAAGTTATAAATATGAGTATAAACATTTAGAATATGGTGTCTTATGGACTATGAACCATTCCTAGACTAATAAAGCTTAGTACACAGAGTTGTTGGTAAAGCTCATAGCTTCTATGAACCAACAATTCTTTGTTGTAAACTAGAGGCCTTAAGAGTTAGTTTATACCCCCACAATTTCCATTGTTATCGCAGTTTTACACTTTTAAACAGCCTTGCTTGTGCCTAGTTTTAATGAATGCTCTAGAGATTTTGCCACAATCTCATAGGAGCGGCTCCACTCCACATTCATATAGGTGATTTCATCAAGTGTATCTGTAATGAACATACCATCCATAAGGAATATGAAACCATTAAGAGCTTTTCCTCAGCCTTGCCAATATTGCATCTTAGCACTTTTCTCATATCAAAGGAAGGGATCAGAAATAATAAAGCACTAGCAGAATTAACAAATGACTTGTTTTTACCCATATGAACCTCCTTCATGGGATCACCAATCATAGAGGTTGGGTTACCATCACTATTAACTTTCAAATTGGCTTAAGTCCCATTCCTCTAGAAGTTTCTAAAATTTGTTTCTTCTCTAACAGTTTAGTTAGAGGGTCTGCTAGATTTAATTCTGACCTTACAAATTCGATCGATATAACTCCATTTTTCAATAGCTGTTTTATAATATTATGTCTCAAATGAATGTGCCTACTTTTGCCATTGTAGGTCTTATTTTTAGCAATGGCTATTGCTGATTGACTATCACAATATATGGATACTGATAGTGTTAGCTTTTCACCTAATGGAATATTTGCCAAGAAGTTTTTCAACCACTTAGCCTCATTACTAGTCAGCTCTAGAGCAATAAACTTTGAATCCATAGTGGATCTCGCTATAATATTTGTTGAGCTGATTTTCAAGTTATTGCACCTCCACCAAGAGTAAATACATAGCCACTAGTGGATTTTGTCTCTTTTGAATCTGAGATCCAGTTAACATCACTGTATCCTTGTAATACAGCGATAAATTCACTATAAAATATACTATAATTTATGATACCTTTCAGATAACTTATTAATCTGCCCAGAGCTAACCAATATTCAGTACTTGGATAGTGAGTATATCTACTCAATCTACATACAGCATATGCTATATCAGGTCGAGTGTAATTCATTAGGTGCAACAGACTCCCAATAATATGTGCATATGTAGATTGAGCCACTGGATCACCTTTATTTTTAACTAATTTTATGCTGGCATCATAAGGAGTGCTTACATGTGTTTTTTCAAAATATTCAAATTTAAGAATTTTTTCCACATAATGTTCTTGAGTTAATAAAATACCATTTTCACTCCTTATAATTTTAACACCTAATATTACCTTTGCTTCATCCATATCTTTCATATCAAACTTTGAAGAAAGAAATTGTTTAGTTTCAATCACAATAGCTATGCTTGTACCAAAAATAAGCATATCATCGACATATAAACAAATAATCACACAACTATTATTCATAATTTTTATATAAACACATCTTTTCATCTCAATTGTAGAAAAATCATCACTTGTTAAGACTTGATCAAGTTTCTCATACCATTGTTTGGGCGCTTGTTTCAAACCATACAATGACTTAACAAGTTTACAAACTTTATTTTCTTGTCCAGGAGCAACACACCCTTCAGGCTGTACCATATATATTTCCTCTTTTAAATCACCATTTAAGAAAGCTGTTTTAACATCCATTTGATGAATAAATAATTTATAGACCAAAGCCAACGCAATTAAAACTTTAATAGAAGAAATTCTTGTCACTGGAGAAAAAGTATCAAAATAATCAACGTTTTATTTCTGAGTAAATCCTTTAGTTACTAGCCTCGTTTTATATTTGTCAATAGACCCATTAGGATTATATTTCTTTCTAAAAACCCATTTACAACCAATAGGTTTTATTCCTGGAGGCAAGTCTACTAAAATCTAAGTTTTATTTTGATTAAGAGAATCAATTTCAGCTTTAATAGCTTCTTTCCAAAGATGAGCATCAGAAGATGAAATAGTTTCAAAAAAATTTGTTAGCTCCTTTTGTACTAAATAAGTATAAAAATCATTTCCAAAAGAGGTTTCTTTTCTTTGTCTTTTTCTTTTCCTCAAATTTTCAACAGAATTTTCATTTTGATTTGATGAAAAAGGTAAATTTTCTGCAGTTTGAGAAATATGTTGAACTTTCAACTGAAAAATGTGCTAAACAAATTTTGCATATTTAGTTTCAATAATAATGTTCTGATCAAGAACGTCACTTTTTAAAACTAGGAATCTATAAGATGCACTATGTTCAGCATATCCAATAAACATGCAATCAAAAGTTTTAGAATCAATTTTTCTCTTTTTAGGATCGGGCAATAAAACTTTTGCAAGACACCCCCACACTTTCAAATATTTTAAATTTGGTGTATATTCTTTCCATAATCCATAAGGTATCTTATTTATTTTCTTATAAGGTATTCTATTCTATAAAAAACAAGCAAATAACAAAGTTTCACCCCACAAATTATCTGGTGCAGAAGAACTAACAAGCATAGCATTAATCATTTCTTTTAAAGTTCTATTTTTCCTTTCTGTTACTCCATTTGACTTTGGTGAATATGGTGGGATTACTTCATGGATTATTCCTTCCTTTCCACAAAAGTCATTAAATAAAACAAATTCTCTTCCTCTATCCAACCTAACTCTTTTAATCTTTTTATTTAATTGATTTTCTACCTCAGCTTTGTATAAAAGAAATTTATTAAAAGCCTCATCTTTATTTCTCAATAAATAAACTTTAGTATATCTAGAAAAATCATCGATAAAAGTTACAAAATACCTTTTGCCACCTCTTGTCATAGTTTGTTTCAAATCACCCAAATCAGTATGTATTAAGCTAAGTAATTCAGTTTCTCTTTGTATAAAAAAATGAGACTTTTTGGTTAACTTAGCTTCTACATATACTTCACATTTATTTAGAAAATCATTTTTAATTTCAGAAATTAGACCAAGTTTTTGCATTTTCTTTAAATAAGATTTACAAACATGTTATAATCGAGCATGCCACACATCAAAAGAATCAATCATAAATATAGGAAAGTAGGCAGAAGATGATGCATTTTCATTCATGTCAGTAGTATTAAGTACAAACAACCCTTGAGTACAATAACCCTTCCTAACAAAAACATTATTCTTTGTCATTATGATCTTATCATATTCGAATGACACCTTAACCCCAACTTTGCTCAATAGAGCCACAAAAATTAAATTAGCTCTAACATCAGGCACATGAAGAACATCATTGAGTGACAAAGTCTTTCCAGATGTGAGTTTTAGTTCAACCTTTCCTTTTCCTAGAACTTTTGCAGTTCAAGAATCAGCAAGGTAAACACGATCTTTTCCTTCCTTGGTAGGATTATAGGAGGCAAACATCTCACAATTTGCATAAATATGCCTGGTAACCTCAAAGTCTACCCCCTATTTCTTCACATCGGACACTAAGAGAGCTTGAGAAATGATTGCTACAATGATTTTATTTTCTTCGTCTCCTTGAACCAGATTGGCCCTAGGAGGATTGTCATTTCTAACCCTCTTCCTGCATTGAGTAGCATGGTAGCCTGGTTTTCCACAAACAAAGCAACTCCCTTTCTTTTTGAGCTTGGGGTTAGAACTTTTGGGCTTGTAGTCAGGTTTTGTTTTAGAGTCATACCTCTTGCTGTGCTACTTTGTCTCTACCAAATTTGGTTTTGAGGCCATCTCTTTGCCTTTTGCAGCTTGCATCTCCTTTTGATTTGTATCCTTGATTATGATGTGAGTGATCAGGTCCGACAATGGCAATTTCTTTTGTTTGTGTTTCAGTTGTTGTTTATAGTCCTTTCATGATTTAGGCAGCTTCTTAATCAGAATCTCAGTAATGAACTCGTCAGGTAAGTTGATTTTTTCTGCCCTCAACTCTTCTAGCAGCTTGTGGTACTCATTAATTTGCAGCTTAATATCCTTGTCCTCGGTCATCTCCCATCTATAGTAATTTCCAACTACAAACTTTTGCTTCCCAACATCCTCAACAGTATATTTTACAATTAGCGACCCCCAGATTTTGCTTACTTTCTTGTACACATAGTAAACATCAAAGAGATCATTAGACAATATGTTAATGATGGTATTTCTGCATACCTTGTTGGCATATTCCCAAGCAATCTTTTGATTTTGGTCAATATCTGACGAAGGCACGGACTGTGTGAGTGCAGCAGTAACTTCATATAGGTCAAGGATAGAGTAGACATGTTCATGCCACTTTCAAAATTTTTTTTTGTCAAAAACGTCAATCTTAGAAACATTTGGTGGTGGCCTAGACAACATCATAGAAGGTAGTGCAAATGGGACGAAGGAACTAGCACCTACAGCAGTTGTAGCAGGACCGTCGGAAACAGTGGCATCATTCCTATATGACTCCATAACTCTCAAGATTGTTTGTTGTAAATTAGAAATTTGTTAGAATAAAATAAATCTGAGCCGTTGAGAGTTATTCCGCCACAAGATGGCACTCCCTAGGATTGAACGGATTCTTCTGCGTTGTCGCAAGGAAGTAGAACAACAGAAATAAAAACTCAGGGACGAAGAGAAGTTGTAGAGAGGAAGAGAAGAGAACAACTCGAATGTTGTCCGTAGCTATGGTGCATCGAACCCAGTGAGCAACGCGATATTTATAGGCACCAGAGTAGCAAGATGTTGGACAATGATTAAATGTAATAATGGAGTCGTTTCTGAACATTGGAGCAGCTTAGTGACAGAGATGAATAACAATCAATTCCTCAAACGTTTAGAAACTGCCTGCATATTTAAGCCAAAAAAATGGAAGCCATGAAAGCTTAAACTGAAAGCTTTAAAAATGGATATTTTAGGGTAAGGTTTTCAAAATTCAAATTTAAAAGAAAATTAAGATAATTTTCTGCAAAAATTGTCCAAGTCTGCGTTTCACTTCTCGTGCAGGGTTCGAATCGGCAGATTCCAATTGAGTTGGCCCAGTTTATGTGCACGCGAACCCATTCTCTTCCTAAGTCCATTTTGCTCTTCCAAGATTACATGTTAGTATTTATGCTCTTTGGCCTTCATTTGTTTGAGCAATGTGGAACTTCTCTTTTTCTCTTTTCCTTTTGACACACACATACATGTATTTTCTAATAGGAGCAAGTTTGAAAACCTATTAAGTAGATAATATACATCATAATAAGAATACAGAGTAAGTAGAGATATGAGTGTTTTAATGAAAATAAATTTAGATAAAATAATGCATTATTAAGAAAGTAAAAGTATGCTTACATGAAATCATGTGTAAAATTCAAATATGAGCAAAAAATTACACAATTTGGGGAAAAATGGTAAAAGAGATTAACATAAGCATTAATAATCAAATGATCATATTAGTAAAATTAAACTATAGATAAGAAAAACTCAAGGCGGCTAAGGAAGCTAATATGAACCACAAAGTTAAGTGTTACACTATAAAAAGAGATGAGTACATATATACAGGAAGCATTTCAAGACCTAATTAATGGGAGGACCCTTTAACAAAACTAATAACATATATGAGTACATAACTTATAAGAGTAATTAACCAAATGCTGTTATAGAACCTACAAAGCAATTAGACATGAGCTCATAGCTCATTGGGTAACTAACTAATATGCTCAATTCAATTTCTTTCAATATCATTCAATCAATTCACGTGCAGTTGGCCTCCACATGGGGCTAACATCACTCTTTCCATACTAGTTGCCTTTCAAGCCAAGGTGTACTATATAAGGGTTGATGTGTATTAAAGTTAGTTATAGCATTTTGAATAAGATTTCTTCCAATTAAAACATTTCCTTACAGTATAATTATAAATGCAAAACATAAGCACAAGGTGAACTCTTATAAGGAAAACAAAAATAGGAAGCATAATCTATAACCTTCTAAAGCCATATATCATCCATTACATCTTCAGTAGCCTTTTAAACATAGAGTAACATCATTAACATCTAATGAAACTTGATAACATACCGAATAAATATTGCACACTGGCTTTCTATAAAAAAGCTCTAATCTAAGCTTCCATAACTCAATATTCATATACACATTGCCAACATATCTAAGTAACTTAAATCATTCTTAAATTACTTATTCTAATGGAGAGTCAAAACTAGAAGCTTGCACTAAGAGATAATTATTTGGAAATAAACAATTAGAGAATAATTATTTAAAAACTAGAAATAAAAATTATGAGGATATTATCTATTTATAAACAATGCCAAGGTGATGATGACTTTGTCACCAATTTAGAGCTAAACCTTGGTTGCGGATTTCTTAGAATTCCCTATAAGCACATAACCAACATATAATTAACATTTTGACAACTCAATTGACAATCAATATTATCAATTTAGCTAAATTTACTATTTAATATCAAAAGCCCCAATTCTATCTCTTATTCACTACTCTTCTTACAATGCCAATATTCTAAGTTTATCTTGTTGGATTTCAAACCAAAGATTGAGTTTAGAAATTATTTTAGGAAGTCGTAAATTGCAACAAAAAGGTGTAGGTATCACACTTATAAAGAATGCAAGCCAAAATGCCTCTTATAAAAGCTCACCCATAGGTTGAGAAGCTAAAAGGCAGGAGGAAGCTTTAAAGCTTGGTTTCTAGCAAACCACAACATCACAACAATGGCGCATGGCAAGGAGGTGATGGTGAGTTGCGACATAGCTTGAATTGGAGCTTCTAAGCTCCCTTCATGAGCATCTAATGTGTGAGAATCCAAAGGAGGAACACACCTATGGTTGGTTGACAATGTGGCCACACTAACAATGATTAACAACATGGGAGGGTGATGTAAAATGGATAGAAAAGGATGGACAAGGCTTTGTGGGTGGATGGGTCATGTTGCTTGGAGAAGAAGGAAGGAAAATGAAAGAAGAAAAAGGGGAAAATAAAAAGAAAAAAAATCAAAAGAAAGGAAAGAAAATTGGAGTAAATACCATTTTTTTTGGAGTTCAGAATGAGATGAAGGAGTAATTATTTCATATGAGGAGAGTGAAGAAAAGTCCCCTCAAGAATTATGCCTACTAAGAGTATATTACTTTTAGACTTTAAAAGACAAGAAAATTCAATTGAGTAAAATGTAGATATCAAAATAGCTCCTTAGAAAAACTTTTATGTGCAAAAATATTTTTGAAGATTAGTTAGACATTATTTTTTGCTATTTACATTTTTTTATATTAATTGAGTGTTAATTTCATATTTTTCTTAGTAAATTCTTATAATTAGTTGGAAATTAATTGAAGTTTAAGACTAAGGTTATTATAAGTACATATGTCTCGCTCCCACCATTGTAATTCATATCATGTTCAACTATTAAATCCAAAACAAGCCTCAAGGCTTCTGCATTAATTAACGTGTTGTTGGGGGCTAAATTGGTAATCTCACATACATAGTTACATTATACCGCTCCTCCTATTTAAGTTTTCTTGCAAAAGTAAATGGAAACAAACCAGTTTCCTTATTCCTTCAAACAACTAATATGCCAAACAACGCAAAAGAATCAAGTGATGCACATACCATTTATTACGCTTCCGGTGCCTTTTTTTGGGATGAACTATCCATGGGTTCGGTCCAGGTTCTTTTCCCCACTAATGTATGAACTTTAGCTCATTTAATGGGGAAAATTGGCATCTCATCAACGCTAAAGTCGGTACTAATACTATGATTGACTTTTATAATCACACTCTCAACTAACAAATAGTCCTTAAACCTATATTTTCAGACTATTCAATAAAAGTAAAAGCAGATAGGCAAACTCAAATCAACGTAGTGTTATTTCCAAAGCTATCTAGCTAACTATATATATAGCACAAGGCTTATGGGACTATACAGAACAACTCAAGCCCTTCTTCGGCTTTCTTTACCATACCTTAATTATAGTACAGTGTGGCATTATAAGTGATTTCTCAATGAGGAAGAGTTCCACTTTGCAATGCGCACTTCTGCGCTTCTGGTTGCCCTTCTTTCTTGTCGTGAGCTTCTGTTATGCTTATTCGTCAGCAGCAACAACAACTGAAGCCTTGCCAGGTTGGTGGTTCTTTTCTGACACTATGTATAAACTTTATTTCCTCCTGCACAAGAGAAGAATTGAATTTGTAACCTTTTATTTGATTTTTACTTGCCTGTCCACGTGAACTAGCCTCATGTGTACTGTATATAAACCTTAAGTTGGTGTCAAAAAGTGTCAGCACCAGCCGAGGAGAATATATATTTTTTTAATTTTTTGAGTCTTTTTTTGGTGGATGTATGGATAACACGAAAAGCTACTTTTAAATAGCATTGAAGTCTATTTTGTATTGTGAGAAAGCAGCAAAGAATTCAAAATTTTCTTGTAAAGCAAAATAAAAAACAGAAATCAACACTTTTTAGACAAATATATTTTCACTAATCAAATAACAAAATAAAATTATTATCTAATACATTAATGATATTATTTATAAAAATAGTTTGTTAAAAAATTTGGCCAACCGTAAACTATTTCTTTTTTTTTTTGTAGTAGCACTTTAAAAAGAATAGTAAATAAAAAAAGTAATTTTTGAACAAACAAAAACATTTTACAAGACGTTCAAACAGATCATATATAAGAAACTAAGTAACTAAATCTCAAATAAATCGTTTCCAGTTTTTCAGTGCAACCAAAACTATTGCTTATGGTTACCAATTAGTCTCTAGGACTGATGCTGATGTGATGTTATGAAGATAATTTGTTTACAGCATCACATATTTATTATGAAGATTATTATTAGAAAAGGCTATGATCATCCGCATTTGTAATTTGCAGGGAATGAGGTAAACAGTGCTGGCAATGGGGACTTGGAAAAGGCAGGCTTAGAAAATCACGATGAAGAAGAAAAGTTCAAAGGATTTCTCCCACCAAAACCAATTTTCAAGAAGCCATTTTTCAAGAAACCCATTCCAATTGTTAAGCCACTTCCACCAAAACCACTTTTTAAGAAGCCATTTTTTAAGCTTCCACCAAAAGTTCCACTTATCAAGAAGCCATTCCCACTTGTTAAGGAACCTATTCCAAAGCCAATCCCAATTGATGATAAGAAGCCATTGCCAATTACTCCATTGAAGAAACCTTTTCCAAAGCCAATTCCATTTGTGAAGAAACCATTTCCTAAGCCTTTTATTCCAAAGCCATTTCCAATAGTCAAGGAGCCATTTCTTGAGCCTTTTATTCTAAAGCCAATTCCATTAGTCAAGGAGCCATTTCCTAAGCCTCTTCCAAAGCCAATTCCATTTGTAAAGAAGCCATTTCCTAAGCCTCTTCCAAAGCCAATTCCATTTGTTAAGAAGCCCTTTCCAATCTCTAAGAAGCCCTTCTTTCCTCCAGTGACTACTGTTGAGACAGAAGAATTCCTAAAGCCAAAACCATTTTTTAAGAAGCCTATCCCTAAACTACCCCTTCCTCCGAAATTTAAGAAGCCACTTCAACCACCGTTGCCAATTCACAAGCCAATCCCATCTCCATGAAATTAAAATTCTTCTTCCATTCCTTAGGTGAAAGTCAATATGATTGAAAAAAACTGTACATCTCTTATATATATAAAAGCTCTCCTCAAGCACTATCTTAAGGTCAATTACATCTGAATTTGCATTTATGTTATGTCCATATCTTATACTGTGTATTGTATTTGAATCATGTTGATTGTTGCTATAAATAAAGCTTATTGTAATCATTGTGTAATCTAAAATCGACTAATGAGAGGATGTTTGTTGCTTCCTTGAAGCGTACATGCAAGTATACGTATCGCGAAGGAAATATAGTGATAAGAAAAAATTGTCACCTCGAAGATTTGTTGTCAAAACAATGTCAAGCACTGAAAGTCACACCCTAGCTTAAATCAAGCGAATCAATTTTTAATAGTTGGTTTTAGAAAGAAATGATTATGAATTAAAAGCTATACAGAGCTCAAGGTTAGTATTTGGATGTTTCGGGTGAATAGTGACATCTAGGATGATTAGTTCCTCTTGTATTTCATAATGAATTGTTCAACACTCAGAATCTTTGCTCTCAATGATGATATATGTTGGCTTAGGGTTCATTTATTCCTATAAGTATTCTTCCAAATCTCATATAGGGTTATTCAATCAATTTCATAATTTCTTATAAAACTAACAAGGATCAAATTGCTAGCATAATACTTAATTGGACTATGTAAGGCTAATGAGTATATTCCTATCTCATTAACTAAACTATCCACCTATTTTTGCAAGCTTCAAGTACTCATACCACTCAACTCTTGATCTAACCTCTCTTTCCCTTTTCCAAGTTCAAGCAAGGTATTAAATCACCTTAAATATTGGCCAATCAATTAGAGAGTATGAAGCATAGAGTTGAATGAACATAGATTAACTATTGATTGCAAAGTTAAAGTGAAGAACAATCATTAATCCATACAAAAGTTCTTAATAATCCTAGATGAGAGAGTTTAACTATACATGATCATGAAAACTAGAGGCAAACTTGAAGTGAAAGTCAAATACATCAGAGATAACCAAAAGAACAAAAGAAAGGAAGAAGAAACTCAGAAATGGAGCTTGTTTTAGCTTCACTCTTCAATCCTTAGCTTCCCTCTTCTCCAAGATGCCTTCTTAGCTCTCTCCAGCCTCCACACACTTGGAACAAAGCAAATACAACCCAGAATAATAGTTCCTTTCCATTCCCTTTGCATATGAAGCCTGAAACCCTCAAAAAGTCTGTATAGAAAACACTACATTTAGCTAATCTATTTTGTGCCACAGCTTGATTATGATGCGTTATGGCGAGATTGGCTTCTGGATGCCATGCACGCTCCTTGCCTCGGCTCAAAGCATTTCTGTTGTAGCGAGTTTGGCTTCTATGTGACTTTGTGTTGTGGCTCAACACGTCCTTACTGTGGATTTGGTTAGACTTTTGCCACTGCGATAATAGGATGCGCTATGGCGCAGGTTGCCTAACACACTGCTCTTTGATTTCTTCCCTTTCAGCCTCGGCGTGATGAACTCTTAGCTGCGGTGAGATTTCAAAAATAATGCAGAAACCAGCTTTGAAGACTCTTTCACCTGAGAATGCTCAATCCTCTCTGAAACATGCATCTTATAACAAGAACAACGTGTGATTAGTTATCAATATACCCAAAGTTAAGACAAAAACTATCATTTTCCAAGTAAGAATTGAGTATAGAGCTATTCATCCTAAGTATATTTATTTTATCTATAAAAGTATTATTTACCCTATAATTGGAGGCTAACATCATCTTTACTGAGAGAAAATATATACAATAACATGAATTGTTGGGAATTATCACACCCCCAAACTTGAACTTTTACTCGTCATCGAGTAAAACAAACCAAGAATACTATTAGAGTGACCATTGGCCTAAGGAACGTTAATGACTGCTATAGTCCTCACTTGTTGCATCAGAGAGTGCATTCAATAAGAAGAACAAACAATATATGCTAGAAGCAAAGTTCAAACGATAAAGCTAAGACTTCTAACCATTTCGAAGTGTGTGTGTGAATTTGGCCAAACACTCATCTCAAACAAGTATCATAATTAATTTTTTGCACTCTAACAAGTATAACCAACCTCAATGACAGAAACTTCACAAGCTCACCTTTTTTCCTCTCTCCACTGAATTAGGTACTACAAAACCACTAGATCAAAAAGACTTTTAGGCTTGTAATGGGGCTAGGGTTGTGGCTACAAAGGATAGGCAAAGTTAGTGCAAAAGATCTTGAGAAAATCTATGTGATAGTATATATAAACCAGAGGTTTTCTTAATGCACCTTCAGCAATGATTTCAACGGGATCCCCAACTCAAAATTTCTTTTTTTTTTTGAATGTAGTTGAATCAACCATAATGCTTGTTTCCTCCTGAACACACTATTATCTTTTTCTCAAGAAAAAGGGCAAGATTATAGATTTTTATAAGGAAAATCAGGCTAAGTACTCCTGTTGGTAACTTTGGGGCAACAGAATAAAATGCAATCTCCTACGATTTTTTTTAATGGCTCAAATAAGGTTCAAGCATTAAAATAATTACAACAGGGTTAAGCTTGAAAGGCACAATCTCAACCAAGGAATGCTTGAATCATCTCTAAGGGTTATGCCATACCTATTGATTCACCTCAAGAAGGTAGAAGACAAATTCTAAAACCCTGGATTTGAGACTAGCTATACAAATTAGATTACAGAGAATTTTCTCCTAAAACTAGCAATTGATTTGAGGATTGGCCAAATGGTGAATATCATGGTTTTCAAAATGGAAGAAATCTTAATTTATACATTTGAACTAAGATCAAAACATATTTAACATAGAATTCCTATCAAATATCTCTTGACATAGAACAGTATCATTAGAAGCAAGCGAAAACAAAACTAGCAGGTCAACAGACAAACTAATTTGATATGAATTTTAAAAATTTTCTTGTTAAGCAAAAGTTCAAGTACAAAATTTCATATTATTCCCATCAATTATGCTTGTCCAAACTATCCTATCCCCAAACTTAAAATCAACATTGTCCCCAATGTCGAGGAACAAAGAAAGCTTAGGAGAATTAAGGGGGATAGTTATGTACATAAGGATCTGACCTAAGCTGCTTCAAAATTTTTGTTTAAATGAATAGAAGAAATGGGAAATGAAATATAAAGACAATAACATAAAAAGAAAATAACAAAGAAAATATCAAGTCAACCCCTACTGACAACAAAATATAACATTCAAAGTTCATAATGCAGACATCTAAATAGATGCAATTGACATAGGGAGAAGGGAAACAGAAAAGGGTGTCAGATGTCAGGGTCCTATGGTGGCTCCTGAGATGGCTCTTGAGGTGGTGATCTAGTGGGACTGAGTACAAAATCAGGAGGAGGTGGAAGCTCAGACGGGTCCCACTAGAGACGGCTGGCTAAGTGTCTCCAACATTGGTACTATTAATGGTCCATAGCTTGAGCATGGAGGGAAAGATTCTGAATCATCATGAATAGAGCATCCAAGGAAGATACCTGCGCCGGAGATGGTGGTAGATCTTGAACTGGCGAACTGGGTGACTGATTTGGTTCAACTTGGAACTCTACTGGCTCCTTAACAGGTTGCTTCATCGGCTTATCAATAGGCTCCTCTACAGGCTCATTCCCCTCAGCCTCCAGATTACCAATCATCAAAATAGAGAAGGATTTCCTCGGTGGGAGGAGCTCCTCACGTGGTTTAAATGGAACCCCTGCAGCGGTGTACAACTCCGTGATCAAATGAGGATACGCTAGGCCAAAAATGGTAGACTGAGAAATCTTCTTAATGTTCTCAAAATAATATAATTGACATCTATCGGTCTTTTAGTCATAATCAGATAAATTAGGATCGCCCAGTTAATAGTCACATCACTCAAATGATTGCTCGGAAGCAGGTTGGTATATATGAAGTGAGCTCAATAGCAGGCCACTCGGTTCAAATTACTCCGTAGAATGCCCTTTGATACCCCATGTGATATCTTCCAAATGTTTCGCCCTAGAAGAGTCAATTTTGTAGCAACATCATCTAAGTCAGAGGTCTCCCTACTCATCCTGTACATGCAAAACTCACAGTCGAGCACCAAAGAAAGGTGATATTTGTCCTAAATCACTTGCTCATTAATAGTGATTGTACGTCCTCGGACTTTATACAAGTGTTCATGACAAAATCGGGCATTGGTGTAGAATTCGCACACTATGGGCGCCACTGCAGCTGCTGGCTCAAAACAAAATGTTCCCTATCTTCTGGTGGAGATTTGATCTGCTACTTCCTGACCCTCAAAAGGTGCAGTACTAAATTTCCTCTCGGGAATCAAAGCTCTATGAAAAGTAACTTTATTGTAGCACTCCTAAGCTACCAAGGAGACGACGCGAGAGCGATCAAATGAAGCAGAAGATGAAGATGATGCTTCAGCACATGGTTTCTTCTTTAGAGCCATGAGAAAGAAGCATGCAAAAAGAAATTAAAGACAATTAACATGGGCAACTAAGCAATAGTTATGAAGCAAAACCTGCAATTTCAATCATTGTTAATCAATTATGAGCCCCTTTTAAACTTAGCACAAGGTAAACAAGACAGTTGACTTCTATTGTGCACCAAGCGATCCAAATAGCATGCAAACACCACAACTAAAGGAGCTAATAAGTATATGAATTAACCAACCTCACTATTCCAAATAGAGTAGAACTCTTGTCCAAATAAATCTAACTAGATGAGACACACGAGAAATTCATAGTTGCACCCGAACAAAAACTAATTTAGGGATAACCTTCATTTGAGATAGATAGTTGGTGTGCACAATGACAATTTCCAAATGTGAAAAATCTAGACATCCCTAAGGCATCATTCATCAACTATGTACAACTATAGAGGAAATAGATGGACAAAAGCATGCAGAAAATAGCCACACAAACCATAATTTCATTCAGGCATTTTATCAAATAGCTGGTGTGCAATGATTTTCTTCACAATTGCAACTTTTAACCCAGATCAAAGAACCTCAATCCACTCTTACAGATTCATCCAATAAAGAGACAAACACATAGTTGCTAGAAAAATGACCAAGTCAGTTATAAATTAGAGACTTACCTTTGAGTTTGAACTTCAGAAATGGCAAACAGAGAGAGAGAGAGGAAAAAGATAACGGAAGAATGGTGAAGGCATAGCAGCACAAAGAGGTCGGAGGAAGAGGGAAGGAACTCTCAGCAATTGAACGTGGAGGGGAGAATAGGGGGGAAACAGATTGCAGCAGAGGAAGTAGGGGACAGGCGTTGGTAGAGTCAAGAGGAGAAGAGATTGCTGGAAGAAAAACAAAACATACCCTTTTTGTTTTGCCCTTCATTTTTTTTAAGAAAATGACTCGGGCCGTGGCCTGACAAATCAAGTCATTGCAACAAGGACCCAAGGAATTGCGTAAATCAGATACACGCTGCAACTTGAGTTTTAGGGTCGCGGTAAAGATTGCTACTGCCTTTGAAGGGAGCCACGACGATGTTTGTTGTGCCGCGGTGACATTCGCCACTGCCTCCATATGAAAAATACCTTCATACAATTCACGCCGTGACCCAAGATTAATGGCAAATCTTGCTACTCGCCTCTTATGGGCACTGCAGCGATGCTTGTTACGTCGTGGCCAAATTAGCTACTGGACCCTCAATACATGCCCTGAGCCGCGGCATAAACTTGTTCAATAATACCAATGTATTTTCATATAACCCAACAGTCTAGCATTCATTTCCCAATTGAATCCTTCCATTTTTTGAAATTTAAAGTATAAATAGGACAATAATTCATCAAAATCAAGTTAATAATACTCCCTCTTTTTCTTTTTGTTTTTGTTTTTGAATTGAATGATGAGTGAGTTATTTGAAATTGCTCCTATAATTGTGCCAACTTGACAATCCTCCCAAAGATTCCCATAAAACCACAACAAATGACCAATAGTTACCAATATGGGATTGACGTACAACCTTAATAACAAATTAAATACTGAGAATGAAGAAACTTGTGTTGCCTCCCAAGAAGCGCTAAGTTTATAGTCATCAACCTGACTTTTAGTAGCTTCAAGTGTAATCCTCTAGTGTGATGGTGGACTTTTGACAATCCACCTCTCTTCCTTGATAGTGTTTGAGTCTTTGACTATTGACTTTGAATTTTCTATTTGATTCTTTTTCCATGATCTTCACAGCACCAAATGGAGAGACAGCTACTATTTCAAAGGGTCCTGACCACTGTGACTTGAGCTTCCTAGGAAAAAACTTAAGCCTTGAATTATACAGCAACACCAGTTGACTCGGCTCAAACTTCCTCTATAAAAATTTTCTATCATGCCATTGCTTTGTCCTTTCTTTGTAAAGATTGGAGCTTTTATAAGCATGAAATTTGAATTCATCAAGCTCGTTGAGTTGCAATAGTCTTTTTCCACCAGTTCTTCTCAAGTTAAACTTCAATTTCTTCATAGCCCAAAAAGCATTATGCTCGAGTTCGACTAGTAGGTGAATGGCTTTACCAAAGACAAGCTTGTAGGGAGACATATCAATTGAAGTTTTATATGTTGTACGATAGGCCCACAAGGCATCATCTAACTTCTCAGCCCAATCCTTTCTTGATGGACTTACTGTTTTCTCAAAAATCCTCTTTATCTCTCTATTAGAAACCTTACATTAGCCATTGGTCTGAGAATGATATGCCAAGGCCATCTTGTGTTGCACTCCATATTTTTTTAGGAATGCGTTGAGTTGGCGATTGTTAAAATGTGTCCCTTCATCACTAATGATTGCTCGAGGGGCACCAAATTTGGTGAAAATATTTTCCTTAGAAATCTCACCACTACCTTAGCATCATTAGTATGATAGGCCATTGCTTTAACCTAATTCGTCACATAGTCAATAGCAACAAGAATATACCGATTGTTTTAAGAAGAGGTAAAAGGTCTCATAAAGTCTATCCCCCAAACATCAAATTATTCAGGGCATCTCATATCGTTTTGATATGTCACCAACTCTTTGACATTTGTCACATCTCTCTACAAAAGTATGAGCATCCTTAAATAACGAGGGCTAATAAAAGCCCAATTGGAGGATTTTGGCTACAGTTCTTTGCCCATTGAAGTGTCCTTCATATTCAGCTGCATGACATCTTAACAGGATCTTACTCCTCATCTGGGATGCACCTCTGCAATATCTGATCCCACACATTCTAAATAGGAATGGTTCGTCCCAAATATATAACTTTACATCATGCAGGAACCTTTTCTTCTGGTGTGAGCTAAAATCTGGGGGCAACACATGGCACACCAGATAGTTCACACAATTTGTATACGACGGCACTTTGTTTTGCTCCACAAAAAATAAACTCTCATTCGAAAAGGTTTCATTAATCTGCTCCTTAATTAATTAATTAATTTTCATAATTAATTTCTTAATTTATTAATTTTTCTATTGAAACATCTTCTGCCATATTATTTCTAATCAACTGAACATGAAGAAAAAGAAGAAATTGCATTACACAATTAACTTTGCTTTCAATTGCAATGTTTTCCTTTGAAATCAATTAACTTTTACAATCAATAACCCATTTTTCTCTAGATTTCATTGTAATTAAACAATAATGGGGAAAATGTTTGCAATTAGAACAAAGATATGTTTAAATATAATATTTCCTTGTATTTTCACTTTTGTAATAAATGGAGGGTAAAGTATTACTGTTGTTTTTTTTAAGTGTACACGCAAGTATACGTATCGCAACAGTAATAAAGTGATAAATAGAGTATTGTTCCCATAAGAATTTGTCACTAAAGTAATTGCTAAGTATTAAAATTGGGCACCTTAATCTAAATCAAACGAACAATAAAGAGAATGAGAAATCAAACTAAATGAAAAACATAAAAATTACAAAAATAAAAGAAACACCATTTTGGGCTAAATTAGAAGACAAAGGATTAGGATTATAATTCCCCTTAACATTTCATAAGAACTAATTAACCTCTGTTTATCTTGCTTTAAATGATAATATTTGCTAACCAAGGACTCTAAATTACTTATAAGCATATTCCAAATTACCTATAAGCATTCCCCTAATCAATCTATAATTTCTTATGCAATTTGATTAGAGGCTTAATTAAGAATAAGTCCTAATATGACTATGTGAGGTAGGTAGGTAGGTATATTCCTATCCTACAAGTTACACTACCTAATTCATGGTCTAATCCTAAAATCTATTTTTCAAGTTCATTTAGGTTATCCAAATCATCTAATGGCTTCCACACACTTAGAAAGATGAAGAATAAAGATAGAATAAGCAAATTATATCATTAATTGCAAAAAAAGAAAGTAATGAAAATATATTACATGCTAAGGTTTATCATTATCCTAAATCAAGAGTTTAGCATACATAACATAAATATTCAACACCAGAAATAGAGTATATGGTAGCAACATCCAAGAGATTGCAAAGAAAAGAAGATAAAATTAGTTGTGGAGATTGTCTTCTCTTCAATCTTAAGCTCTCCCTTGCCTCTAAGAGCTCTTCTTTGGCTTCTTTAAGCTCAAATCAACCCAAAATGATGGCCAAGAGTGAAGGTAGAAGCTTTTCTATCAAAACCTACCCAAAATCCCGAACAAAAATGGCATTGTTTTGTTAAGTACGAGTTGTGCCGTAACTTGATATTTTGAGTCGCAGCGCAATTGCTCTCTAGAGTGTAAAATTCCATTTTACGTTGTGGCAACATTCAAAAGCATTACGATGCTGCTGAATTATTTATAGCAGCATTTTTAAGTACCATCTTTTTATTTATTATCTTTTTTTTCTTGTCTCTTTTTTTTCCCTTTTCTTTTCAATCCTCTTTCAGCAAATCTTTTCAACTCTTGTTGTTTTATATTTCAAGACTTTAAACTTGTTTTGCTATGTACTAAAATTAGGCACCTTAATCTAAATCAAACCACTAATAAAGAGAATGAGAAATCAAACTAAATGAAAAACACATAAATTACAAAATAAAGGAAACAACATTTTAGGCTAAATTAGAAGACAAAGGATTAGGATCATGATTCCCCTTAGCATTTCATAAGAACTAATTAACCTCTGTTTATCTTGCTTTAAATGATAATATTTGCTAACCTAGGACTCTAAATTACTTATAAGCATCTTTCGAATTACCTATAAGCATTCCCCTAATTAATCCATAATTTTTTATGCAATTGATTAGAGGCTTAATCAAGAATAAGTCCTAATATGGCTATGTGAGGCTGGTAGGTATATTCCTATCCTACAACTAAATCAATCCACTCAACATGCAAATTTCATGAATCCACACTACCTAATCCATGGTCTAATCCTAAAATCCTTTTTCCAGGTTCATTTAGATTACCTAAATCATCTAATGGCTTCCAGACACTTAGAAGCATGAAGAACAAAGATTGAATGAGCAAATCATATCATTAATTGCAAAGAAAGAAAGTAATGAAAATATATTACATGCTAAGGTTCATCATTATCCCAAATCAAAAGTTTAGCAATACATAATACAAATATTCAACACTAAAAACAAAGTATATAGTAGCAACATCAAAAAGATTGCAAAGAAAAGAAGAAAAGAAGATAAAATTAGATATGAAGCTTATCTTCTGTAACAACCAGAATTTCTAAAAATTTTTTAAGTCTACTGGCTATAACCAGGACCCTTGTTGGCTATAGCGAATGTACTTGTTCGCTATAGCAAGAAGTCACCTAGCTATAGCGAATGTACTAATTTGCTATAGTGTGTTCAGGCGTCCCATACAAAAACCAAGGAGTTTTTCGCAATAGCGCATGCCGTAGCGAGAACAGGGGCTTAAGACTGATACGTGCTCACCATAGAGAGGGTTATTTTTTGCTATAGCTAAGGTGGGTCTGAAAAAATGTGAAAAAGTATATTTTTGCTTCTTAAAGTCCCCAGAAGCTTCTCTTCCTCTCTAACTAACTTAAGCTTCGACCAAAACAGAGGAAAAGGGCTTAAGAGAGTGAGAGATGAGAGAAATTCAAAAAGAGAGAAGGAAGGAAACCAAGGAAGAAAGGTAAGAATCTTTAAAGATTTTCATGCTTCTTTTTATTGAGACTTTATCCTTCTCCTTTTAACTCCCTTGTTCATGGGTTGCTGAGTAGTATGGCTCTATTTTGACTTAGAACAAGTATGAAACCATTAAATTAGAGCGTGAGAAGTTAAGAAATGCAAAGGAATTAGAAGAAGAGCTAGTGAAATTCTAGAGGGAGAAACTAGGGATTCTTAAATACTTTGTAAAGTTTGCCTTGATGTAAGAATTTTCTAGCCTTGTGAGTGTTTATTTGAGTTATAAGAGAGTAATTGCAAGCTATTTGTTGTGTCTAGGCCAAAGAGATCAAACTCCATCTAGTTGTGATTGTGAGACTAAGAAGGGAGAAGAGAAGTTGAAAGGGAAGGCTTGTGTTGGCTTGTAAGGTAGCTCTTCACTTTTTCTTGTTGCATTCTTGGATGTATAATGGTCATTGTACGCTTATGTATGCACTTGTATTATGAGACATGCCAGTTAATATTGCCTTGATGTATTGGTACCAATATGCTTATGTTTTAGGTTGTGAAAATTGCTCTTAAAGGGTGAAGTGGTGCCAAAAGTCCTATGTGATAGGTGAGTTGGAGCTAAAAGTCCCTATAAGTGGATGAGACAAGGCCAAAAGTCTCATAGATGAGTGAGACCAAGTCAAAAGTCCCTAGACCAAAGGTGAGACCAATCCAAAAGTCCCAAAAATAGGGTGAGGCTAGACTAAAAGTTTCTAAAGCTTATTCTTGGCATTGATATGGTTTTTATGGCATGTACATCATGTGTTGTATGATTTTGATTGGTTGGATGCTTACTTGCATACTTTGACATGTTTATATGCCTTGATCGCTTTCTTGAATGAGTGTATGAGCTATTGAGATTCCATGAATCTCACCCCCTTCCCTCTCCCATCTTAATATGTTAGGTGGAGCTTAAAGAGACCAAAGTACAAGCCAAAGAGCCTCGTTGAGCATGCTTAGCTAGTTGTATAGCTTATTTTAGTTCTTTTGATGTAAAAAAGTGCCAAAATGGATATGTACATATTATTTTTGAGATGTAAATATTTGAGCAAGTGTAGAAATATGTATAAATGACATGTGAACCATGTATAAAGCCAAAGCAATAGAAATATGAGATTTGGCTCCTTGGTGGCTTGTATGTAGTAGTGTATTCTTGTATATAGCATAGTGAGTTTAAGATGTGTGATGGTTTAGACTACTTGGATAATTCACATATATTGTATTTATGCTTTAAAACTTGCCCAAGAGGTGCTAGAACATGTAGGAGACCATTTACCCTCATTTTGAACCATATAATGGGTTAAATTTGCCAAATTCGTCAGCTATATCAAGATATGACCAAATGAGTTTTTTTTATATGAAATTTGGCATGCATCTAGAGCTTGTTAAGAGATTTTTGGAAAGCTAAATTATAGAATATTTGGAGGTTTAGGGAATATTTGGCGAATTTTTGAAGTTGAATAATTTTCTGATTTTGGTTAGTATACTGTGCAATTGGTCCGAAATTTGATTTGTGTCATTCATGGGCCAAACGATGTCCAATTGTCATGAAAATTTATATGCATAAACTAGAAATCTACAGTGACCTATAACAACTAGAAACACCTCAATTGGAGGTTTGTAGAGGGAGAAATAATTTTCTAAAATTCTGTATTAGCATCAGGGATGCCAGCCGACCTTCATTATTATTCCATTAGTTTTTGAGGTCCAAAGGCTACTAAAATAATCCAGACTTATTTTTTTTCCTCTAATTAACATCTGTAAATTTTCAAATTGGTATAGTTTGCCCATATTGGATTTTTATGGAATTAGTTATGAATTTTTAAAATTTATGATAGCAAACTGTATCAGTACCAATGATAGCCAGACCTTTGTACCTTTTTTGATATCAAACATAGTCCAAAGGCTATATTCATGTCCTAGAATTACTTTTAGTGTGAAGTTAACATCCAGAGATTTCTAGAAAGCTATGGTTTGCTTGATTCTCATTTTTCTATAATTAATTATGATTTTCCAAAATTAGAGCCAAAAATTTGACTTTTGGGCCGGTTTTGAGAAATTGCATTTTCTGGTTTTTGGCTTCATATCCGTGGTTCATGGGTTGTTTTATACTATGTATGAGTTGTATGAATGGAGCTTGAGTAAAGAATATGATTAATGGGTTCACGGGACCCACGGGATGAAATGTGAGCGTTTAAACCCCGACACCTTGCATGAAAATACCACGGTTTTATTCTTTTTCTTTGGAAATTCAAGGAATCAAGCCTAAGTGGAAGTTAGTTGAGGTTAATACATTATGGTGTTACATCTTCTCCTCAATCCCAAGCTCTCCCTTGCCTCCAAGATCTATTCTTTAGCTCCTTTAACCTCAAATCAACCCAGAATGATGGCCAAGAGTGAAAGTAGAAGCTTTTCTATCAAAACCTAGCCAAAATTTGCAACAAAAACAGCATCGTTTTGATAAGGACGGGTTGCAGTGTGAGTTGAAATTTTGAGTCACGGAGCAATTGCTCTTTGAAGTGTAAAATTCCATTTTATGTTGTGGTAGCGCTCAAAAGCGTCGCAGCACTATTGAATTATTTATAGCAGCACTTTTAAACGCCATCATTTTATTAATTATCTTTTTTCTTTTCTTTTTCTTGTGTCTTTTAAGCGCAATCTTATGGTCAAGTCCATAACAATCTGACTTTATTATTAACAAGTGCCAACCTAGAGATGGGACCATTCTAATCAACAAAGAGACAGTGCGATAATTTTAAGTCGGCAGCTTTACTTTATATGTATGTGATCAAGGTGAAAAATATGAGAGACGCAAAGGCATTTTCTGATGATTTAAGTATTTAAAAGTTGAAAAAAAAGGAAATATTTGTTGAAATTATCTTATTTGTTTAAGCCTAGACAAACACGTAACTCCTTTAAGCAAGACATTCTAAATTATGTTCAAGATACAATATGAATTTGATAACTACTTTGGCAATTAAAATGACACTTTAATTAAAGAAGTAACAATGTGCAATATAACATCTAGATTTACTTAATATATACAACGGCCATTGCAAATTAATACTGTCACCAGTGTGACTGATACAAAATATAAAATTAATCTTGATCTTTTAAATCTACAAGCTAAAACAAACACCTATGAATGTTTGCCAGACACCATTTTCCATTCAAACATTTTTTTAAAAGAATTTTAGCAAAGTCTCCTAAAAAATTAGATTATTCCAATTTTGTACCATAGTCAATTTCTAGTCAAATCCTACAATACTATTCAAAAGAACTTCAGTCATAATTTTCAACATTCTAGAACTTTAAATAACTTATATAAGAAGTGGGGATCCTTGTTGGGGTTTAAAGTAGCTATTATCTAAAGTACAATAACTAATTTAACTCAAAAGAAAACAAAATGCATTATAAGGTTCTCATAGACAAAGTGTTGGGCTCATAATAAAGCATTGCATAAAGTAAGTTGTAAACAATAGATCAGTTCCATATTGCTATTTATAACATATAAAAGGAAGGAGTGAGTTTAAGAACCTAGTAAGTAGATAATATACATCATAATAGGAAAAGAGGACAAGTAGAGATATGAGTGTTTTAATGAAAATGAATTTAAATAAAATGATGCAGTATTAAGAAAGTAAAAGTAAGCTTACAAAAAATCATGTTTAAAATTCAAATATTAGCAAGAAATTACACAATTTGAAAAAAAAGGTAAAAGGTTTAACATAAGCATTAAAAATCAAATTATCATTTTAGTAAAATAAAACTATAGATAAGAAAAACTCAAGGTCGCTAAGGAAGCTAATATGAACCATAAAGTTAAGTGTTATTGATAAGTCTCTAATTTGTCATGATTTTTTTAATATTTTAAGAGACTTATCATATGAATATTGATTTTATTTTATATTTTTAATATATACAATTGGTAAAATTAGTTAAGCTAATATTTAGTAAGTTTTGGTTTTATTTCTTCATTTTTTGAGTTAATTTTTGTATTAGTTAAGTATAAATTTTGTTTTGTATTTTTATTTAAATTTTTAGGTTGTTAATTTGTTTAACATTTATTAGTAGATTATAAATATTAATTAGATGAATTTTATGTTTTTGTAGGGTTAAAATTACAAAGAAATAGGTTTATAAGTTTTGGAATGCAAAGCAATAAGTATTGAAAAGATTTGTTGGAAAAGGATCAAAAAAGGAAAAAAAAGAAGAAGAAAAGACAAACAAGCAAAAGATGGCTCTCAAAACCACTGTTAAAGAAAATGTTGCACTGTGGCCATTGCGAAATAGAAGCAAAATGAGTCATGGCCTAAAATTTTGTGCTGCAGTGCTTTTGATCATTGCAATAAAAAATTCATTTACGCTATGGTGCTTTTGAGCTCTATCACAGTGTAGTTTGAAAAAAATACAAGACACACTGCTTTTTAACTGCGTTTTTTAGGGTTTTTAACACTTCTTCAAGAGAGGCCACTATTCTAAAAGTTTTGGAGAAAAGAAAGAAAGGTTTAGAGCTTCATTTGTTATGGAAGAAGCTTGGGTTTGAGGAAGATTTACCAGTTAAATCATTTTTTCTCTTTTTTCCTTATTTTTCCTTGTATTTCTTAGCTCATTCAGTTTATGCTCTGTTCTTAATGTTACTATTTCTTGTAATTATGAGCTAAACTTATTGATTTGGGATTGTGATAAACTCTAGCTTGTAATATATTCTCATTACTCTATTTATTTGCAATTAATGGTATGATTTAATGACTTAATCCTTGTGACTCATACTTCTAAGTGTGTGGAAACTATTAGATGATTTGGGTGACTTAAATAGACTTGGAAAAGGGATTTTAGGACTTGACCATGGATTGTATTTGACCATGGATTGTATAGTGTGAGTTTATGAAATTTGCTATGTTGAGTGGATTGATTCACTTGTGGGATGGAAATATACTTACTAGCCTCACATAATCATATTAGGATCTATTCTTGATTAAGCCTCAAAATTAATTGCATATGTAATTATGAATTGGTTAGGGGAATGTCTATATGTAAGTTAGAAGATGCTTATAGTTAAATTAGAGTCATCGACTATTAATGACATTAAAAGTAAGATGAGGAGAGATAATTAGTTCATATGAAATGTTAGAGAAGTCATAATCACAAATTATTTTGTTTTCCAATTTCATCTAGAATAGTGTCTCTCTTTTATTTTATTTTATTTATATCTTTAGTTTAGTTTAATTTCATATCATCTTTTATTATTGGCTTGATTTAAATTAAGGTGCACAATTTTAGTACTTAGAAATTATCTTACTGACAAATTCTCATGGGAAGGATACTCTATTCATCACTTTATTACTGTTGTGATATATATACTTATGTGTATGCTTAAAAAAGAAGAAGCAATAGTTATACTATAAAAAGAGATGAGTATATATATACAAGAAGTATTACAAGACATAATTAATAGGAGAACCCTCTAATAAAACCAAATAACATATATAAGCACATAACTCATAAGAATAACTAACCAAATGCAAGCATAGAATCCATAAAAACAATCAGACAAGAGCTCGTAGCTCATGGAGTAACAAACTAATATGCTCAATTCAATTCCTTTCAATATCATTCAATCAATTCACGTGCAATTGGCCTCCACATGGGGCTAACATCACTCTTTCCATACTAGTTGCGGTTCAAGCCAAGGTGTACTATATAAGGGTTGATATGTATTAAAGTTAGTTATAGCGTTTTGAATAAAATTTCTTCTAATAAAAACAATTCTTTGCAGTATAATTATAAATGTAAAAAGTATGCAAAAAGTAAACTTTTATAAAGAAAATGAAAATAGGAAGCATAATCTATAACCTTCTGAAGCCATATATATCATCCATGACATCTTTAGTAGCCCTTTAAAGGTAGTGTAACATCCAATGAAATTTGATAACATGCTGAATAAATATTGCACACTGGCTTTCTATAAAAATACTTTAAACTAAACTTCCATAACTCAATTTTCATATACACATTGCCAACATATATAAGTAACTTAAATCATTCTTGAATTTCTTATTCTAATAGAGGGTCAAAACTATAAGGTTTCCCTAAGAGATAATTATTTAGAAATAAACAATTAGAGAATAATTAATTAAAAACTAGAAATAAAAATTATGAGGATATTATCTATTTATAAACAATGCCAAGTTAATGATGACTTTGTCACCAACTTAGAGTTAAACCTAGTTTGTTAGAATTCCTTATAATCACATAACTAATATATAATTAACACCTTGACAACTCAATTGGCAATCAATATTCTCAATTTAACTAAATTTACCATTTAATATCAAAAGCCCCAATTCTATCTCTTATTCACTACTCCTATTACAATGCCAATATTCTAAGTTTATCTTATTGGATTTCAAACCAAAGACTGAATTTGGAAATTACTTTAGGAAGTTGTCATAGCAAAAAAATATGGATTTTGTGGCAACAAAAGTCATCGTTAAAATACCAAAAGTCGTTGTAAAAACTATTTAACAATGACAAATTAGTCGTCATTAAGTCGTCGCAACAATAGTCATTGCTAAAGAGATTTAATGGCCAAAAAAGTGTTGCTAAAAAAAACTTTTTGCGATGATAAAACTTGCTCCTAAATATATGTAATTTTGCCATTAAAACTCTTAAACTTTTAGGGCCATGGCATTTAGAAGCAACAAATTTTGCCACTAAAAGTTTATCAAGGCTTATATTGTTATAAAAAATACTTTTAGAGGCGAGAAAAGTGGTCACTAAATGTATGATTTTAGCGATGAAAATATCTCTTGACACTAAAAACTTTTAGCGATGACTTTTGCCAACAGCCGTGGTCACTAAATCCATACTTTTAGTGACGCTTTACTTTGAGGGATTTAGCGGTGACTTTTTTGCCAAAAAAATCCTTCTATTTGGCCTTTTAAGAAGCTTTAGTTAGGGGCGGCAATATTTAGTTGTCTCTAAATGGATCTTTGAGTGACGACATATACATTGACACTAAATGTTATTTTAGCAGTGACATTAGTAACTGTTAAAATTCCTTTTAGTAAACATTTAGTGGAATTAGTGGTGACCATTGTTGTCGCTAAATGTATGCTTTTAGTAGCAAAACATTTTGGTGATGCTAAATATGATTTTTGGGGCAATAATAATGCGACATTCATGGTTGCTAAATGCCTATTTTTGTGACGAATCATTCTTTCATCGTTAAAGGTTTTTTTTAGCATCAATCTTTTATGTCATCACTAAATACATCTTTTGCATCTTGTAACAACCAAGAAAAAGAAAAAAAAAAAGGTTGACAATTTTTGAAATCCTGAAAATTTTCTAAGTCTGCTAGCTATAACAAGAAATGGGCTAGCTATAGTGAGAAAGAGTCTAGTTATAGTGAAAGTGCCTTTTCGCTATAGTGATCTCGCTATAGTGAAAATGCTTTTAGCTATAGCGAGTGCAGGCATCCCATACAAAAATCAGGGAGCTGCTCGCCGTAGCGCGCGCCGTAGCGAAAGCAGGGGTCTGGGACTGATACGTGTTCGCCGTAGCGAGGGTTATGCTTTGCTATAGCAAGGGTTAGTTCGAAAAAGCATGAAAAAAGAGAATTTGACTTCTTAAAGTGTCCAAATTCATTCTTTTCCTTTAAACCGACCTAAGTTTCATCCAAAGTAAAGAAAAGGCTTGAGAGAGAGAAGGAAACTAGGAGGAACTAAGAGAGAAGGAAGGGAAGCTAAGGAAGAAAGGTAAGAACCTTTAAAGCTCTTCATGCTTCTTCTTCTTGATCCTATTCTTCTCCTTCTAAGGTTTTTTTCCATGGGTTGTTGAGTAAGAAAGCTTTGTTCTAGTCAAGAATGAGCAAGAAACTCATGTATCTTCACTTCTTTTTCTTTGCTTTCTTTCTTGAGAGCTTGAGAGAGGAAGGAGAGTTAGTGGAACTCTAGAGAGAGAGAAACCCTTAGTTGCTTATACTTGTTAGGGTTTGCTCTGAAGAAACCCCCAGCCTTATGAGTAATTGTTTGACTTCCAAGAGAGTAATTTCATGCTCTTTGTTGTGTCTAGGTTCAAAAGAAGCAACTCCATCTAGTTGTGAGTGTGAAATCAAGAAGGGAGAACAAAATTTGAAAGGGAAGGCTTATGTTAGCTTATAAGGTAGCTTTCCACTCTTTCTTGTTGCATTCTTGGATGTGTAATAGTTATTGTATACTTGTGTATGTGCTTGTATGATGAGATATGCCATTTGATATTGCCTTGATACATTGGTACTAATATGTTTATGTTTTGAGTTGTGGAAATTGCACGGGTGAGGTGGTGCCGAAAGTCTCTAAACCAAGGGTGAGGCCAATCCAAAAGTCCCTAGAGCTTATTCTTAGCATTGATATAAAATTCATGGCATGAAAAGCATGTGTTGTGTAATTGTGAATGGTTTGCATGCTTTGACTCGTTTATATGCCTTGATTGCTTCCTTGAATGAGTATGAGCTATTGAGATTTCTTGAATCTCACCCCCTCTTCCATCTCATATGGTCCAGGTAGAGCTCAAGAGCCTAAGAGTGGAGGCCATGAGGCATAAAAGGCCTTGTTTTACCACTTTTGCACACTCACACCTAGCTTGATGTATAGGAAGACCAAGTGCTTGTGTATATATATTATTTTTGAGATATAAATATTTGAGCAAGTGTAAAAGTATGTATAAATGATGTATGAACTACGTAAAGAGCCAAAGCAATGGAAATGTGGGATTTGACCCTTTTGTGGCTTACATGTAAGAGTGTATTTTGGCCCGTAGTATAGTGAGTTTGAGATGTGTATTGATTTGGAATACTTGAATATTTTATATATACTATGTTTATACTTTCAAACTTGCCCAAGAGGTGCTAAAACATGTAGGAGGCCATTTGGACCCACTTTGAACCATGTTGGATACCAAAACTGCCAAATTTGTGAGCTCTGTCAAAGTATGACCAAATGAGCTCTTCTTGATATAAAATTTGGCATGCCTCTAGAGCTTATTGAGAGATTTTTAAAAAGCTAAAGTGGGTAATATTTTGAGGTTTAGGGAATATTTGGTGAATTGTTGAAGTTGGAGAATTTTTTGGTTTTGGTTATTGTACTGTGCAACCAGGTCCGAAAATGAATCTGTGTCATTCATGGACCAAACGGTGTCCGATTGTCATGAAATTTTATGAGGATAAACTAAATATCCACAGTGACCTATACCAACTAGAAGCACCTCAATTGGAGGTCTGTAGAGGGAGAATGAACTTTCTAAAGTTCTATATCAGTATCAGGGAAGCCATCCGACCTTCATTATTGTTCCATCAATTTTTGAGGTTCAAGGGCTACTGAAATGATATGAACTTATTTTTTCCCTTAATTTAACATTTGTAGCTTTCCAAATTGGTATAGTTTTCCCAAATTATATTTTTGTGGAATTAGTTATGGATTTTCGAAGTTCATGATAGCCAGCTGCACCAGTACCAGGGACAGCCAGACCTCTGTCTCTTTTTCGATGTCAAACATGGTCCAAACGCTGAGATTGTGGTTGGAAGTTATTTTTAGTGTGAAGTAACATCCAAAGATTTCCAGAAAGCTATAGTTTTATTGATTCCCATTTTTCTAGAATTAGTTATAATTTTTCAAAGTTAGAGCCAAAAATCTGACTTTCAGGCTCATTTGAAAAATTGCATTTTCTTGATTTTTAGCTTCATTTCCATGGTTTATGAGTTCTTTAATGCTATGTATGAGTTGTATAAATGGAGTTTGAGTAGAGAATGTGAATGATGGGTTTACAGGACCTACGGGGCAAATTATGAGCGTTTGAACCCTATTTGATAGCATGAAAATGCTACGGTTTGTACTTATTTTTAGGAAATCATATGGAATCAAGCCTAGAGGAAGATTAAATGAGGTTAAGACATTATGGTGTTACACATCGACTATTATTAACAATATTAGTACACTATTAGCGATGACTTTAGTCACCGCTAAAGAGGTTATTTTATGTTTTCATATTTATAATATATTTTTTAATTATTTTATTCAATCCTAATTGCTAAAATAGATTTTAGAATCTTACAAATTGTGGAAAAAAATCTTTTAATTCTTTAGTAACATATAGCATTTTACAAAATTCAACATTTTAAAATACATAAGCAAAAAGAAAGCAAATTAAACTTTGCTAACAAGTTTCATATATACATTATTACAATGGTCCATCCAACATGTATAAATGCAAAAACTAGCAATATGAATAATTTTTTAAGCTCATTCATACACTCAACTATTCAACATTTAAAATAACATTACAATGTTACTAAATAAAAGGAAAAGAGCAATAAGTTGGCATGGGAAATGCTTGAATCTTTGTAATTCAAGAGAGGGGCATTGGCATTTAATTTATACACTTCATTTTGCTTTGTAAATGTCAAGACTTTCTCCATTAAAGCAATCACCTGTGTGACATATTGAGACCAAATTTCAATTTTAGTAACGTAAATTAATGTTAAAAGTTTAAAATAGAACCTTAGGCACAAAAGTGGTATAAAAGGCAAATTGTGTTAAATTAATATGCATTATTTGTGTTAGTTAAATAATCAATCATAAAAATCCCTAATTACTCATAAAATTATTTAGCTTATCCAGTTGAAGCATTGTTCATAGGTACATTTCCTTGCTGAAAAGAAACATAACACTAAGTTTTTTAACATTGAAAAGAAAAAGAGAAGTGTAAAAGACACCTATTGGAATGTGGCCATTGTAACAACTAGAAATTCTGAAATTTTTTTAAGTCTGTTGGTTATAGCAAATGTACCTGTTCGCTATAGCGAGAAACCAACTAGCTATAGTGAATGTACGAGTTCGCTATAGCGAGAATGCATTTAGCTATAGCGAGTTCAAGTGTCCCATGCAAAAATCAAGGAGTTTCTTGCAGTAGCGGGCGCGTAATAAGAACAGAGGTCTGGGACTAATACGTTCTCGCCGTAGCGAGGGTTATTCCAGAAAAGTGAGAAAAACTGATTTTTATTTCTTAAAAACTGCAGAAGCTCTCCTTTTCTTCTAACTGACTTACATTTCAACCAAAATAGAGAAAAGGGCTGGAGAAAGAGAGAGAGACCAAGAGAAGCCAAGAAAGAATAAGGAGAAAGGTGAGCAAATCTTGAGATTTCCATAGCTTTTCTTCTTAAAATTTTATTCTTCTATTTTTGCTCTCTCTTTCTATGGTTTTGGTTGTTTAATTGGTTTTGTTTTGAGCTTGGTTCAGAAGAGGGAGAGTGGAGATTTAAAGGGAAGGTAAAGGTAAGGGAACCACTCTTGAAGAAGGCTATAATTCAAGGTAGATACTTATGTATCTTTGCTTCTTCTTTTTTACTTTTTATGTATGTTAGTTCTACTAACTTGAGAGTTTGAGAGAGAAAGGAAGTTCTGACGTAGAATAAGTAAGAAACCCTTGAATTAGAGTGTGGGAAGTTAGAAAATACAAAGGAATTAGAAGAAGAGCTAATGAAATTCAAGAGGGAAAAACTAGATATTTTTAAACACTTTGTAAAGTTTGTTTTGATGTAAGAATCCTCTAGCCTTTGTGAGTCTTTGTTTAAGTTCCAAGAGAGTAATTGCATGCTACTTGTTGTGTCTGAACCCAAGAGAATTGGCTCCATTTAGTTGTGGTTGTGAGACTGAAAAAGGAAAAGAGAAATCAAAAGTGTAGGCTTATGTTGGCTTACAAGATAGCTCTTCACTCTTTTTTGTTGCATTCTTAGATGTATGATGGTCATTGTATGCTTGTGTATGCACTTGTATTGTGAGACATGCTATTTGATATTATTTGATGCATTAGTACCAATATGCTTATATTTTAGATTGTAAAAATTGCTTTTAAAGGGTGAGGTAGTGCCAAAAGTCTTTTGTGATGGGTGAGGTAGAGCTAAAAATTCTTAGGAATGGGTGAGACAAGGCTAAAAGTCTTATGGATGAGTGAGACCAAGTCAAAAGTCCCTAGACCAAGGGTGAGGCTAATCCAAAAGTCTCAAAAATAGGGTGAGGCTAGACCAAAAGTTCCTAGAGCTTAATATTGGCATTGATATGGTTCTCATGTCATGTAAATCATGTGTTGTATGATTTTGAATAGTTGGATGCCTACTTGCATGCTTTGACATGTTTATATGTCTTGATTGCTTCCTTGAATGAGTGTATGAGCTATTGAGATTTCTTGAATTTCACCCCTTCCCTCTCCCATCTCATATGGTCCAGGTGGAGCTCAAGAGCTAAAGATTGGAGGCCATGAAGCATAAATGGCCATCTCTTGGCACTTTATATAGTTTTGTATGGCTTTTGATATAAAGGGATGTCAATATTCATATGTAAATGTTATTTTTAAGATGTAAATAGATGAATAAATGTAAAAGTATGTATATGTGATGTATGAACCATTTGTGGAACTAAAGCAATGAGAATGTAAGTTTTGGGTACTTAATAGCCTATTCTTAGATGTGTATTCTTGTGTGTAGCATAGTGAGTTTGAGATGCATGATGGTTTGGATCACTTGGACAATTCATATGTGATGTATTAGTGCTTTTAAACTTGTCCAATAGGTGCCAAACACTAAAAGAAGACATTTGGATCAAAGAGTTGCATTATGAGAAGTAAAAAGTGACCATATTGGTGGGCTATATCACTTTTTGCCCAAATGAGCTCTTCTTGATTTGAAATTTGGCATGCATCTAGAGCTTGTTGAGAGCCTTTCGGGAAGTTAAAGTGGGTATTATTTGGAAGACTATGTAATATTAGGAAAATTTTTGAAGTTGGAGAATTTTTTAGTTTTGGTCAATTTACTGTATAATTGGTCCAAAACTAAATCTGTCTTATTCATGGGGCAAACGATGTCCAATTGCTAAAAAATTTTATATGGAGAAACTAGACATTCACAGTGACTTATACCAACTAGAAGCACCTCAATTGGAGGTCTATAGAGGGAGAAATAATTTTTTGAAGTTTTATGTCAGATGCCAGCCAACCTTTGTTATTGTTCCATCAGTTTTTGAGGTTCAAAAATGATCCAGACTTATTTTTTTACTATAGTTAACATCTATAGCTTTTCAAATTGGTATAGTTTTCCTAGATTATATTTTTTGGGAATTAGTTATAAATTTTTGAAATTCATGACAGCAAACTATATTGGTACTAAGGACAGCCGGACCTTTGTGCCTTTTTTTATGTCAAACATAGTTTAAAGGCTATATTCATGTCTTAGAATTATTTTTAGTGTGAATTTAACATTTAGATATTTCTATAAAGCTATGAATTGCTTGATTCTCATTTTTTTAAAATTAGTTATGATTTTTCAAATTTGGAGCTAAAAATATGACTTTTGGACCCATTTGAGAAATTGTATTTTTCTGGTTTTTGGCTTCATATCTGTGGTTCATAGATTGTTTTATACTATGTATGAGTTGTATGAATGGATTTTGAGTAAATAATGTGATTGATGGATTCATAAGATCCACGGGGCGAAGTATGATTGTGTAAACCCCCGGCATAACATGATCAAATGCCACGGTTTACTCTTTTCCTTTGAGAATCACATGGAATCAAGCCTAAGTGGAGATTAGTTGAGGTTAACAAATTATGGTGTTACAGCCATTAAGGTAGCCCTTTGACCACAAATTTTAGCTTGCATTTGGGCTCGCTTCTTTTGTAGTTTTTGTTTCATTTCTTGACGCATCTTTTCACGCACTTGTTCTATTGCAGAAGAAACCTTGGACTCCACTTCCTATTCACCAATGCTTCTTTTTCTCGAGGGTTTCTTCCCATACCCCTTGCCATGCATATACCCCAATCTCTCCCCCAGTACAGTAGCTAATATCTCATCTTTAGTTAGGCGTGCCTCCTCATCTGTTGTTTGTTGCTGAATAACAAAATTATGAATGCGTGATTGTAGTGTAGGACATGTGTTAAAAGCATGGAAAATGGTGCAAACAATTTTTTTAAAGTTGATAAATTTGAGAACATTACATGGATCTCCTGGGACTTCAATTAGCCTATACTATCTCCCCCTTCTTTGTTCGACGGGTGTGTTATGCCTCCCATACTCAATCAGCTGTTGCTAGCTCCTTTATTTTTAGGTCCTTCTACAAATTTTTCAGACATTAGTATTCAAAGCTTTTTCGCATGAAAAAAAAAGAAATAGTAAATATAGAAATGAATTTCTCCTAAAATACAATGAGATGCTTACCAAAGATTCCTCAACCTCTGTAAATGAGCGGGTTTTACATGTATGAAATATTACCTACTTTGACCTATTTCTACTGCTTGCAGCTTGCATATAAAGCCAAAGTGTTGTTAATGATAAAAGAACATAAAACTTCTTTTAATTAATAATAGTATAACTACAATGAAGTTTGAACTAAGGACTTGAAACTTGTCAGACTTAAAGAGCTGAATTAGCCAATCCTAATCTTCAAGGCTAATATTCTTTGGTTTTGCTGCTTCCCTCTCCTCGTAAGTCATGTAGTCCTTATATATTTTTGACAATGAAGCCTTCCAATTCTTAAAAAGTCATTGCATCAAGTCCATGTAATAAGACTTGAATGCCATCTCCTACTGAGGGTCGCGAACTTCAAATTTGTCCTATACATTAAGAATAGCAAATTTAAATTATAAGTAGTTATAATTGCAAACATAACATAGGTATTTGCAGATTAATTAAAGATATGCATTTGAAATATGTAACTTGTTACCTTCACTTTCAACCACATTATGTTCCCATCTTTGTTTGCAATATCTTTCCGATTACCATCTTTAAATGACACAGTACTCCGTATTCACCTAACTAATGTAATTAGATAAGTCTCAAGCACCATCTCCAATAAGCCGTTCAGTGGTTCTAGACATGGTAATTAAGATCTTGTTGTCAAATTTTATTTTAAGGTTAACTCCTAAACACTTATACTCCCCTCGACCCTTCTTAATAGTGCTGCAAGAAGCTGAACAATATGGAAAAAAGAAAACAATTAGTTGATGATACATAAAAAATAAAAAATATCTATATATGACACAAGGGAAAAATTTAACCAAACATTTATATTGTTTCCTTTGTTCACATGCACTACTCTGGTTTTGTGATGGCTGAGTAAAAGGTGAATCATCTTGTTCTTCCTCACCAAGTAGCTCTAGTGGCAATGGAGAATGTTGAGCTTTTAGTGCATCATGCTTAAGTTGCCCTCTCATACATGGTAGGGATACAACATCACTTGTGTTATTGTCCCTCCCCTATTCATTTCCTCGTCTTAAGCCTTGTTTTCCTTGTCCATCCCTTCTCCCACACCCAGCACTTGACATTTCCTAGATTATTCCATATACATTATGAGAACAAGGTAGTTGAACAATGTAAATTTGTAAAATTATAAAAATTTTAACTGAAAGACGACTTACAACTTATAAGGGAAATTTTAAAAATTTAAAGGAATGATAATAATAATAATAACAACATGATAGAAACTATCATAACTATCACTTATTATGTGTTATACTTTATTATGATAGAAAACCTTGTTAACAAGGTATTGGTCAAGTCGACAAAATCTTAGCTTTTCTAAATACCTTATTATAAGATAATAGATCCTGTTGACTAGGTTTCAAACTTCTCTCTATTGAATTTAGGACCTTGTCGACAAGATCTTCAATTCTATCAACAAAATTTAAAGACTTTGTTGGCAATATCTTTAACTTTGTTAACAAGATATTATCTCAGCCTTTATATTGACATAACTTAATGTTATCTCAATGTTGGTAGTGAAATAACTTTATATACATAGTCATATCCATATTTTTATCTTTAGAAATACCAAATTACTACTACAACAAGGCCATTAGCATGGCTTTACATAGTGTTCTCATAAATAATGCTCTATTTAGCATTCTAACTTTACTTTCTCTTAATTTTTACTGCCCTTCTCTAGGCTGGTAACCCCGTTTAAATAATTTATTCCACTCTTTAAGAACTATTTTGAATTACCAAATCATAGAATATTATAGAAACATAAATGGAAATAAAAAATATTCAATGAAATAGGATGTTATCTACGGATTTAATATTTTAGTCTTTTATTATATATATATATTTCTTATGCATGAATGCAATCTACCATTAAGTACCATAAAATCTTAGTTAATCTTGGTTAGTATTTGTGGTGTCAGTATCGACATCATCATCCTCCCCAAGTATGTCCTCTGAATCTCTTTTGTTAGTGGACACATCCTCATCATTATTATCAATGAATTCATATCTTGCATTAATTGCACTTGGCCATTTTGTTTGTGGGTGTTCGGTTGAATAGCTTAGAGTCTCTGGTGCAACATCATCCCTCTACAATTGGACCACAAAGTCATTTCCCACGTTATCATTAAGGACCACATATAGTTTGATCTCATCTTCTTGATATGCCTTATCATTGAGCCTTCCTTCAAAGTCCCCACCGATGTCATCATCAGTCACCTTAGGTATATTGAACAGGTCACGGGGATTTGTCTTGATAACAATGAGCCAATTTGCATCAACTATGTCATCTAAATAGAATACCTGCTTAGCTTGATATGCTAAGACAAATGGCTCATTAGAGTTAAGTGAATAATGGGTATTTACGCTAGTGATTCCAAATTTATCAACCTTGTATCCTTTTCCTAGATGACTCACATCCCATCAATGACACTTGAACAAATGCACATTTTTATGCCTAATATATTACAACTCATATATGTCCTTTATGACATCATAATACTCTTTATTCTCGTCTTTATCATCACCCCTCACAAGTATTCCACTATTATCTATTCTTTAGCCCAAGGCACGATCTTTAATGTGGAATCTAAAGCCATTCACTATAAAATGCTGGTAGTGGTGAACCACTTTGAGTGGGCCAATTGCTAAACTTATGAGGTTATCATTAGTCTCTCCCTATGCACTTAACTTTGCAACCTACAATGAGAGACAATAATTTATCGCAATTGATAAATTATGTTATGATCAAAATTTATCACATAATTCTTACATCTTAGTGTGTTGTCTAGAAACTAACTTGTTCACGAAACCATTTTGGGAACTCTTTAACTGTTGATCCATGCATTTGCATCTGCTTCTTTTGCTTCCTGTAATGAATGACATAGTTAATGCAACAAATTCTTGAAGAAGTTATTATTTAGAAAGAGTTACCAAGCTCCATAAACATACTCTATGAATGGCCAAACCTTTTCACAATTATGAAGCACATACATACATGCTTGATTGAACTCCACAGTAGAGAGAAATCTTAATTTATAGCTTCCACGGGCTTGGCTACTTTTATTGAAGATAGATGTCTCATCCTTTCCTATAGGTCCATCTTGAACTTAGTGGGAATGTCTTTCAAGTAATGGGAGTAAAAAGTTAGACATTCATTTGCCAAGTATCCTTTTGCTATTGAACTTTCTAGTCAAGCCTTGTTACGAACATATATTTTTAGTATCCGCAAATACCTAAATACATAAGAAGATTTGAATAAAGAATTTAGCATAAAGTATTAATGAAATTTATAAAAGGCATATCTAGTGTAGTAAGTTACCTCTTGATAGGGTACATCCACTTATATTGTACGGGTTTATAGAGCTTTACCTCTCTTGCAAATTGGATAGGCAAGTGGATCATGATATCAAAGAAGACTGGTGGGAATACCATTTCCAATTTGCACAATGTGCTTGCAATTTGGGATTCAAGTCGATCAAAAGCTTTGGTTGTTAGGCACTTGGAACACAAATTCTTGAAGAATTTAGCCAACTCTAATATAGGTTCAAATACCTTATTGGGCAACAAGCCACGTAATGCTATAGGGAATATATCTTGTAACAAAACATAGTGGTCATGACACTTCAATCCATAGATTTTTCTCTCACAAACATTGATATGTCATGAAATGTTTGAAGAAAAGGCATCAAACACTTTCAAAGTAGCTAAGAAGTTACAAACTTTTAACTTCTCTTGTAAGGACAGTGCATAGCAAGCAACTGGAATTAGAACTTTGTTCCCTTCTTCTATCGAGTGTAATTCTGATTTGATTCCTACATTAACCAAGCTATACTGACTCTTTACTATATCCTTTGTCTTTCCAGCCAATCCCATAACAGTTGACATAATGTTATTTGAAACATTTCTCTCGATGTGCAAAAATCAAGGTTGTGTCAGATCAATAGTGTTTTCTGATAAGGTAAGCAGAAAATGGTGCTTTTCTTCCTTCAATTAAATGCATTGGTAACATGGCCTGCTTTTGCTTTTGACCTTTCCCTAAAGTTACATTACCTGATGCCTGTAATTGACAAAGTGCCTCATCACTGGTTAAAGGAGAGGGAGGAACTCTATGCTCAACTTTCTCATCAAATGTCCTTCGATTTCACCGTCATGGATGATTAGTTGGCAGGAATCGACGATGGCCCAAATAGCACAACTTATTTCGTAATAAAATAGAATATGTGTCTTTGTGGCAATAGGGGCATGCAAGCTTTCCCTTCATAAACCATCCTGATAAGTTCCTATATACTAGGAATTGTCCACAATAATGCTACACGTAACCTAAAATTAGACTTCTTGTAGGCATCATATGTCTTTACCTCTTGCTCTCATAATTTAAGTAACTCTTTAATCATTGGTTGGAGGCATACATTTATATCATCACATAGACTTTTGGGGCTTGGAATTAGAAGCGTCATCATAAAGTATGGGCGCTTCATACATTGCCATGGTGGCAAATTATATGGAATCAATATAACTACCCAAATACTAGTACTCATATTTCCCTAAAGCTGGAACCCATCACTTGTTAGGCCAATCAAACATTTCTTGGATTACTAAAAAATTTTGGATGCTGCTAGTTAAACGGTTTCCATGCAACAAAGTTAGCTGGATGCTGCAAAACACCATTGTCAATACGTTCCTTATCTTGCCACCTTATCTCCTTAGTTTTGTGGTGAGACATGTATAGCCTTTGTAGCTTAGGCTTTATAGGAAAATGTCATAAAACTTTATAAGGAACTTTCTTTCCTTTATGACTATTTGACCTCCATCGAGACATATTGCACTTAGGACATGATTGAGCATTGGCATACTCTCGCCAATACAAGATGCAGTCATTCTCACATGCATCAATCTTAGTGTAATCCAATCCTAACTCATGAATAACGTTCTTTACTTCATAGTAGGAGTTAGGTATTAATGCCCCCTCTAGAAGAACATCTTTAAATAAGTTTAATAATGAATCCATGGATTTGTTGCTCCAATGGTTAAGGTAGTTAAGGTGCAGTAGCCTAACTATAAAAGAGAGCTTCGAAACTTTGTCACAATCTGGATATAGGTTAGTCTGAGCATCCTGCAATAAGTTAAAGAAATGTCTCACCTGCCCATTAGGTGGCTCATGGTTCTCTAGCCTATTGTTCCTTTCATTTGAATTTGCATGACCATACGCATCATGAAGCATCCCAATAATGTCATCTTCTTCATCAATATCATCAACTACCTCACTATTATCCTGATGCAATGAATTGTATACACCAGGATGAACTTCTCCATGTAAGTCCCACACTTCATAACTTGGGCTGAAATCTTTCCTCAATAGATTTGCCCTTACGTTAGTGTGGCTTTTCTATTATGTATTCTTATACCCCTTGCATGGGCATTGATTCATATCTATCACCTTTGGCTGATTGAAGGCCCACTAGAGAAAATCATCAACTCCTTGTCTATATGTTGGATTAACTCTATTATTGATCTTTATCTAACTTTTATCCATCTCTGCCACTTCCTGCATTTTAATCAACATCATTGCAAGTTAAGTCGTGGACAAGACATACCCTTTTACATGTAAAGGATTGTATACTTATGTGAAGTCATGAGCTTTAGAATAGGCCATCCCTATTTCTAAAATTTAGATCTGAACCGAAACTAAACTTTGGTTCTAGTACAAACCATAACGAGGCATAGGTTCTAGTCATTTCTAGAATTAGCTATTGGGATTCATAAAATTGCACTCTCCTCTATATTACTTCTAACTATGTTTAGGGAATTCTCAAGGAGGCAAACATAAAGACCAAAGAGCATGAATGACATTACTTTGACAATAGTATAAGCTTTGATGTAATATGTTACTCATGAAAGGTTGTACATGATATATTTGTAATGTAAAATTTTCCACAAATGTAAAAGTATGAGATTATGATGTAATTACCATTTTTGAATGTAAATGTGCAAGAATGTGTAATTTGACTATATGTGTGCCTGGGAAAGTATATATATAATAGCAAGTGGATGAGTGATTTTAATTTGCATGAAATTTAGGACCTAATAAAATAGTCATATATGCTGTATTTCATGTTTGGAACATGCTCAAATGGTCACATGACATGAGAAAGCTCTTCTTGAACCATTTGGAACCATATATGTCCCATTTTGAGCTATATTTTACTCTTAAACCAAAATTAGACAAAATGAATGATTTTTTAGATCAAATGTGGCAAACATTTAGATCTCACTTATAGCTTCTCACAGAGATAAAGAGCATAATTTTTGGAGGTCTGTAGAATTTACTATGATTTTTTAAAATTGGTTGAAAATTGTAGAATTTACTAGGCATTATTAATATGGGTAGATATGGTTTTTTGTTTATTTAAGGAGCCAAATGGAATCTAATACTCATGAAATTGAATAGGCATATAGTTGGCATTATAAGCTTTCCCTAGCCATTAAGTTTTTATAAAACAAAGCTGTGTAGCCAAAGATATGCATATTCAAAATTCTAATTCTGATATATATATCTAAGAACAATGACAACTACTGTTCTATTATATTTTCATGGCCTAAATGAACTTTTTTTGACTTGAAATTTTAATAGTATATAGTTCATGTCTTGAGCTTTCCATAAAGTCCTATTTTGTATGAATCAGAGTTACTTAGCCTAAATTATGAATTTTTGAAATTTGGGCCATATTATGTCAAAAGAAGCTAAAAGTGGCTATAAGACTCTATCATGCCATTAGAGCCTATTTTTGTGTTCAATTGAGTTGAATTGTGTTTATAGTATTCAAGAATTGAATTAAACATCACAGTTTGAGTTTTAGGCCCCTATAGTTCCACTTCACCTATGGAAAGATTATGAGTCCAAGGCTAAACATTGAATATAGTTGTATTTTGATTATTTTGAAAGTAAATGATGTAGGAATGAATATGTAGAATAAGTCATCCTTTTCCAGAGCAGGTAATAAGATGTTGTTAACAAGGCAAACCATGTTATTGACAAGGTGTAAGATGTTGTTACAAGATCTCAAATTTAGCAAAAGGAAAATTTAAAACCTTGTCAATAAGATCTTCTATGACAAGATAATCTTTAGATGAGAAGCTTTGAAAAACTCAAAGTTGGGCAATTCCTTCAGAATCTACCTTATGACATATGCAAGTACAAGAATTTGCCCAAATTTAAGTTGGACACTAAGTTTACAGCACTTAAAAAACTTAGGCACATAGGTACAAGAATTGGACCAAATCTAATTTAGGCACATGTTAGAACTTAAAACCATTTCATTCTCATCCTCAAAAAAATGAATTAACACCAAACTTCATCGGTATCACAACAAACTATCAAGGCAACATAATTAGACCAAAGCTATGAATTAGACCAAAATCTGATTTAGGCATATATCAACACTTAAAACCATTTCATCTCATCCTCAAAAAAGGAACAACACCAGACTTCATCATCAATTACAACAAACTATCCAGGCAACAAAGTTGGACCAAAGCTAAGAATTAGACTAAAATATGATTTAGGCATATATCAAAACTTAAAACCATTTCATCTCATCCTCAAAAAAGGAACAACACCAAAATTCATCATCAATCATAGCAAACTATCAAGGTAACGAAATTAGACCAAAGTTAAGAATTAGACCAAAATCTAATTTAGGCACATATCAAAACTTAAAACTATTTCATCTCATCCTCAAAAAAGGAACAACACCAGAATTCATCATCAATCACAACAAACTATCAAGGAAACATAATTGGACCAAAGCTAAGAATTAGACCAAAATATGATTTAAGCACATATAAGAACTTAAAACCATTTCAACTCATCCTCATCACCAAAGCTAAGAATTAGACCAAAATCTGATTTAAGCACATATCTGAACTTAAAACCATTTCATCTCATCCTTATCTTCAAAAAAGGAATAACACCAGAATTCATCATCAATCAAAGCCAACTATTAGAGCAATAGAATTGGACCAAAGCTAAGAATTATACTAAAACTTGATTTAGGCACATATTAGATCTTAAAACTATTCATCTCATCCTCATCCTTGAAAAGGGAATAACATTAAAATTCATCATCAGCCATAGCAAACTATTAGGGCAACATAATTGGACCAAATATAAGAATTAGACCAACATTTGATTTAGGCACATATCAGAATTTAAAACCATTTCATCTCATCCTCATCCTTAAAAAAAGAACTAACATTAGACTTTAGTAGTATCACAGCAAACTATCAAGGCAATAAAATTGGATCAAATCTAAGAATTAGACCAAAATCTGATTTAGGCATATATTAGAACTTAAAACTATTTCATCCTCATCCTCATCCTCAAAAAAGGAATTAACACCAAAGTTCAGTAGTGTCATAGCAAACTATCAACGCAACAGAAGAATTGATGCTAAATGTCACTGCAAAATATCATAACAGCAAGCTTGATATCCTGTGAGAGAGGGACACTTTCAATGATTGTAATTCTTTTCAAATGATTGTAGAAAGAAAAATAATACCTTTATGATCTAGCCTTTACCAAAAGTAATATTATTGTTGAAGCTGATATTAATTGAGCTAGCAGCTACAATGAAGATCTAAGGAGCCACATTTGATATTGTTTGAGGAGCTAGCACTTAAGAATTTTGAACTTATTTTTCACTTCTATTAGATTACCTGGTTATTATAGATAAAATAGATAAAGATTACCATATAACTATTATCTAGAAACCATTTTAAATAAGGATAGCACACAGTGTAATTACCTATCTATGTGACTAGTGTGAATTCGGATGTTTAGCAATATCTACTATAAATTTACATATCAAAACTAAGAACAACAAATTCACTATTAATTTAACAAATTTACAGAGGCTAGAAGATGGGCATGAAGTAGCCATCAAAGGAGGAGAAACCAGCATAAAAAAGAAGAAATTCTAAGAAAAGAAAGTAAATTCAATTAAAAAAATGGCATTATTATCTAGGTTTTGTCACAAAAATCTAGTGAGCATTATTCAATTCTACTAGGAGCAAATGATGACAACCACAGCTACATTCACAGCACTCATAACACAAAATCAATTGCATAAAGAAAGAGCAAACAATGGACCAGATTACCACTTACATAGCCTCTTTCCTCTTCAATTTTTGTGTTCTCCTCTTTCATAGCGAAATTAGGTCCTAGGATACTCTATTTTTTTGTGCACAAACCATTTTGGTTGGAATAGCTTCATTCATAACAAAATTGACCAAAGGGATGTATTGGAACGAAGATTGAGAAGGATCTGCAAAAGGGTTTACCAGTGGATATGAAGAAGCTTTGAAATTGGGAAAGGGGGAAAGACTTCAGTGAGCGAAAATGAGTCTAGGTTTTTTAAGTGACTTTATGGCTTCCTTTTTGTTGTTTTAGTAAAGCTCGTTTTACTATTTCTTATTTCAGTACATGAGCGAAAATGATGTTATATTATATGTATATATAATTATATAATATCATTTTAAATATTATGTTATCAATAATTAAATTAAAAAAAAAGAAACATAGGTTCAGAAGAGAAATTATGAAGAAAATATGAGATTGGAAGGTAAGACTTTAAAAGGCCATAACTTTGAGCACTGTAGTTCGTTTAAGGTGATTTTTTTTTTCAATTTAGGCATTTTTTTTGATATTCACTCATGGCAAACTGCCGAAGTCACTTATTTTTTTCCTAAAAACGCATGTTTAGGCCCTCAATTTTGAGATTTTTATTTTTCACTACCTTTCACCAATAAAACAAGCTTGCAAGAGAAGCTTCCTATAATTACAAAATGCTTTTCATAATTTACTTAAGTTCTATTCTACTTAAGTTCCAAATTTAAGTACTTGATCAACAATAAAGAAAATAAAAATTAAGAAATACATAACTCAAACATTAATTAAGAATTTAGAATATTTATTCTTAAATATCCTAATCTGTTTTTTTTTCTGTAATCTACCAATTATATTTTTGTCCCACCTAAACCATTTAAAACTCTTAATCCTAAACATAAGTCATCCTCCAACTCATCCCTTTAGAATTTGCATATATGGCTACCTTAACAAAAAATGCATGCTAAATCATTACATTAGGGCTCATCTTTGTAAAAAAAATAATCATTTAAGGTCTCCCCAAGTTTAAAGAGGCATCATCCAACCATTAAAGCATCAAGATTGAACTCACCAAGAAATCCATAGAAATCATTATATTTTTGCTCATTAGCCAAACCAAAAGGAACTATTATAAGCAATTGAACTTGAATATTAAACCAAAAGTCCCAATTTAGAAAACCTAGAGTCTATACTTCCTCCATCAATCAAAACCTCAGGCATTAATGGATGAAGAAAAAGACAAAATAGGAATTTAAGAGACTTACCCAACTAAAATCAATGTTACAATGACAAAAGATTGAGGTGGAGTTCAATTTTTTTATCTATTCCTTCTTCTTTTCCTTCATTTTTTCTTCCTCTCTATGCCTTTTTTGTTTGCTTTGCTTTAGAAGTCAAAACTAAGGGTTGGAAGGAGTTGTGTTGTGTAATATTTAGTTCTTTGAAAATGAGAGAAAATGTGAGAAATGTAATGTATGGTTTCTCCGTAAAGGAACAAAATTCACCAGATACAAAAGGAAGTCCCCTGAAATGACTTAGTTAAAGTCTCAAAAAATTTGGGAAGCATGCTAGCCTTCTAAAAATGAGAATCCCAAGCCTAGATAGAAAGAAAAAGGGAGATAGAATAATTAAACAAATTGTGACGAAAAGTTAACGAAACGTAAAGGCATTTTTGTTATTTTAAGTAAATTTTGAAATTCACATAGGAGGGCTTTCTAAATGAAAGTTTTAAACTCTTCAGGGTTCTCAGAGGCCCTGAAAACCACAGGAAGCCCTGGGATAGTTAAAACCCATCTGGTGGATGTTTTCTAATGTTGGTGAACCTGAACTTTGACAGATTCGTTCAAAAAGGTTTTAGCTCCAATTTGAGTGATTCTAAAGGCATTTTACTAAATTAGGAACCTAAATTTCATAATGGAAAATACAGTTCTAAAAAAGGAGCTAAAACAAGTTAGAAACAAAAATGCCAAAAATGAAAGGTAAAATTAGAATTTTTAAGAAATTGAAAGCTTTTTGAACACTCTTTAAGTTTCTTAATTCTTGTCCCCTTCATTTGCATGGCCTATTCTACCCAAAAAACTATAGAAAACACCAGCTCTCATAGGCGCACCATGGAGGAGATGAAAGGAGAAGAAAAAGCAAGGAAAAGATAAGGAATTTTATGAATTTTCATGCTCCTTCTTCTTCCAAACTTGTTCCTCTCCTCTTAAGCTTTCTTTCCTATGGTTTTATTGAAGTTTTTAGATATGTTTTTAGGGAAGAACAGAGGGGAAATTTCGGATTTCAAGAGAAGAGGGCAAGGAAAGTGAGAAACAAGCAAGAAAAACCATGGAAACAAGGTAAAATCTTCATCCTATGGTAGCTAGTAGTTCTCCCTTCTTCTCCCTATTTTGTCCCATATATGTAGCTGCAAAAGGGCTTGAATTTTGGGCAGAACCAAGGGTGAATTCTATGAATTTAAGGGAGGAGAGTAAGAATATGCAAAGAAATTCAAGAAAAGGCCATTGATTTTCAAGGTGGCAAACCTAGGGTTTCATGGATTCTCTTGAAAATTTGATTTGATGTAATTATTCCTAGACCTAAATAAATATTTAAATGAGTTCCTAAGATCCATAGAAGTCTCCCCATATGCATCCTCCATCAAGAAAACAAAGCAAATATCCATGGAGGCCAAATGCTACATAGTTTCGGCCTAAAGGGGATGAGACACCTAGAGAGAGTTTTAAATTTTTTCAAACCCATTTTTGAGTCATATATGATGAATGAAAATAAAGGAAAACCTTGAAAAAAAATTTAGGAGGCCTAAAGAATGAATTAGTATCTTAGGTTCCATAATATGACCTAAAGAAGTAACATGTAGTTAGACTTTTTGTTTTAATTGTGTGATAACTCCAAGAGACTTAAAAGGAGTCAAGAATCATATATAAAAGGAAAGAATGGAGCTTAGAACTCATTCGATGGGTGTTACTTCATTTAGTGCATTCTTGGAACTATAAAGGGATTAATAGACAAAGTTAGTATTTAAGAAAGATGTGTAGCCTTAGAACTAACTCTATGAACCTAATTAGCTTCCATATAATGTGTCTAGGCCAAGAAAAATGATCTCCACCTTCTTAGGTATGTGAGGTCAAGAGAAAGGACTCAAGACTTAAGGAAAAAGTGTGTAAATGCAAGTCTGGTAGTTCACTCCTCCTTTCATGCATAAATCTATGCTTAGCTTGTATTTGAATGTGTGTATGTGTATTTTAAGCTATGAAAAATGTTCTAGCATGAGCTCTTATTCCATGGTACCATGATGATGAATTTGTTTTCAAAGGATATGTATTATATTTGCTTTGGTTTGCTTGAGTGTGATGAAGCCAAGAACACTTAGCCATGGTGAGGATGAGCCAAGAACCCTTAAAATTAGTTGAGACAAAGTAAAGAGTCTCCCAAAGTGAGGTTGACTCCTAAGAGCAAGGTTAAGTCAAAAACCTTTTAAAGAAATGGGTAAGGCAAGTCCAAAATTTATAAGTGAATGGGAGAGGCTAATCCACTTACTTAGCAAGTCTATGGATGCCTTGTATGACTTATTTACATGCCAAGATTGCTTCTTGAATGTTCATGTTATTCAATATGCCATGCATGCATTTTCAAGACTTGTTTTGCATTTTTTATGTGTGAATGAAAGGGAGATGAGCTATTGAGATTCTTTGAATCTCATTTCCTCCTCTCCAATATTCTAACATGTTAGGTGGGCCAAGAGAACAAGGAAATATGAGCTAACCACTTGAGAGATGAGAACATGACATCAAAGTATATAGATTTTGTTTCTCTAAGGCTATATGTGTGGCAAATGTTGTAATCCATTGTTGTATATGTCCTATGATGTTATAAATATGTATAATTATGCTAATATGTCATGTACAAATAAAGTTTAAGGTTATATATATGAAAATGTACATTTTAGACATGTAGTGGCAAAACTAGCATTATGGAAATGTATGTAATAATGGAAGTGGAGAGGCCAAATTGAGATACATAAGATTTGGAACCACTTGGGTAGTTCATACAAGTTATATTCATACTTTTAAACTTATCCAAGAGGTGCCAAACATCAAAGGAGACCATTTGGATATAATTGGTATCTCATATGGACCAAAATTAACTATATTAGAAAGCTACACCACTTTTTGTCCAAATGAGCTCTTCTTGATCTAAAATTTGGCATGCATCTAGACCTTATTGAGAGTTTTTTAGGAAGTTAAAGTGCAAAATTTTTGGAGGTCTACAGAATATTTGATGAATTTTCAAAGTTGAGAAATTTTCTAAAATTAGTTCAATGCACTGTTCACTCTGGTCCGAAATAAAACTCCATCACTCATGGGGAAAATGATGTCCAATTGCCATAAAATATTATAGAGAGAAACTAGACATTCCCAGTGACTTGTGCCAATTAGAAGAACCTTATTTGGATTTCTAGAGAGGGAGATATAAATTTTTGAAATTTCTATCCAATATCAAACATTCAGGCAAACCTAGGTTACTATTTAATTGGTTTTCGAGATCTAAACGTGCCTAAAATGGTTTGAAGTTATTTTTTTACCTCTATCTAACATCTGTAACTTTTCATATTGGTATCATTTGCATGGATTAGATTTTTTTGGAATTAATTGGACATTTTTGAAGTTTACAATAATAACTTGTATTAGTACCAGTAGCCAGTCAGACCTTTGCAACTTTTCAAATGTGAAAGGTTCTCTGTGTGATATTTCGTGACCTAGACATATTTTTAGCATAAAGTAGACATCTTTAGTTTTCCAAAATGGTAAAGAATGCTTAATTTTGAGTTTTCTAGAATTAGTTATAATTTTTCAAAGTTTGTGACAAAAAGTGAGAAATTCTAGCCGAGATTGCAACTATGAAATTTATGTATTCCCTTGTCTTGCACAAGTTCTAGACCACTTTTGATGATGGATTTGAGTTGTATTTATGTAATTAAATATGAGAATGTCATATATGAGCTCACATGGTTCACAGAACACAGAATGGAAATTTTATCCCCCACATAACGCAAAAATATTCACTTTTTATATGCCATTTTCTTGTGTTCTTAAGAAATACATGGCATGAGATTTAGAAATAGCAGGATGCAAAGCTATAAATCTATGGTGCTACATGTTGTACGTTGTAGATGCCTGGGGGGAAGGACACATTAGTATATTCATAAAAAAATTGGTGAGTTGTATTAATAAAATGAATCCTAGAAATTGAAAATGAAAAATTAGATATATGGATTCTTCGATATATGAAATGTTAGACATATTAATTTCATGAATTCTAAAATTGAAAATTTAACTTATTATTAAAAATTATAAATAATAATCTATTTGGTTTTTTAAACTTAACTAAAAAAGTTTAAAATTATATATTTAATAAAAATTATATTTTTTATTAATTAATGATTAAACTTAACTAAAATATTTTGTTTAGTTTTATATAAAAAGATTACCTCAAGTTATTTGTATATTTGCATATATTAATTATTAACTTTAAAATTTTAATTTTCTTTGATAAGTATAATTTATTTTTTTAACTTATTTGTTTATAAAAATATTCTAAGTTCAAATATTTTTATTTAAAAATAAGTCACAAAAATATTTTATACAAAGAAATATAACTTTATCAAAAAGTAATCTTTAGTGGCAATTTCAACTTATTGTCATTAAAAATTTTGGCACAACATTTTTTAATTAGTAAAAAATTTTGCATCGAAACTTTTAGTGACAACTAAAATAGTCACCATTAAAAGGTATTTTTTAGCAACGACTAAAACTAGTTATCGTTAAAAGTTTTGATGCAAATATTTTTAATTGATTAAAAATTTGGCACAAGAACTTTTAGTAGCAATTAAAATAGTCACTGCTAAAAGGTATCTTTTAGTAATGACAACTAAAATCAGTTGTCGTTAAAAGTTTTGGCGTACATATTTTTAATTAACCAAAAATTTGGCACCAAGACTTTTAATGACGACTAAAATAGTCATCGCTTAAAGATATCTTTTAGTGAAAATGACTAAAATTGATTGTCGCTAAAAGTTTTGGCACACATATTTTTAATTGACAAAAAATTTGGCGTTAAGATTTTTAGTGACGACTAAAATAGTTGCCGCTATACTAAAAGTTTTGGCACAAATATTTTTTATTTAACAAAAATTTTGCATTAATACATTTAACGACAAAAATGATTGCCGCTAAAAGATATCTTTTAGTGGCTATTAAAATTAGTAGCCATTAAAAGTTTTGCATAAATATTTTTTATTAATAACAAATTTTGCTTCAAGACTTTTAGTGATGATTAAAATAGTCGCAATTGAAAGATCTTTTAACAAAACTTTTAGTGGCGAGACTGGTCGCCACTAAAAGTTACCTTTAGTGGCAACACCAACTCGTCGCCACTAAAAGACCGCATTAGTGATGACCTTTTAGTGGCAACTAAAATATCTTTATTAAATGTAATTTTTTTGTGGCGACATTAACAATGTCGCCACTAAAAATATTTATTGGCAACATTGTTGTTGTTACTAAATAGTTTTAGTGGCAATTTGTTTATGTTGCTACTACAAATATTTTCAAAATCTAGAATAATTTTTTAGCGACAACTTAATAAAGATGCTGCTAAATTGTTTTTTTAGTGACAACTTTTTTCAATCACCACTAAAAGTTGTCGTTAAAAGTCTATTTTTTTATAGTGTGTAAATTACAACGAGAGATGTAGATATCAAACTTATAAATAATGCAAACCAAAATCCCTCTTTGAAAAGCTCACCCATGGGTAGAGATGCTAAAGGATAGGAGGAAGCTTCAAAGCTTGGTTTCTAGTGAACCACAACACCGCAACAATGGTACATGACAAGGAAGAGGTGGTGGATTGTGACGTAGCTTGAAATGGAGCTTCCAACCTCCCTTAAGGAGCATCTAATGTGTGAGAATCCAATAGAGGAACATGCTTATGGTTGGTTGGTAGTGAGGCCACACTAACAATGATTAACAACATGGGAGGGTGATGAAAAATGGATAGAAAAGGATGGACAAGGCTTTGTGGTGGATGGGTCATGTTGCTTGGAGAAGAATAAGGAAAATAAAAAAAGAAAAGAAATAAGAAAAGGGGGAAAATAAAAAGAAAAAGATTAAAAAAAGGAAAGAAAATGATAACAAATACCTTTTTTTTTAGTTCAGAATGAGATGAAGGAGTAATTATTTTATACGATGGGAGTGAAGAAAAGTTCTCTCATGAATTATGCCTGCTAAGAGCATATTACTTTGAAACTTTAAAAGACAAAAATGTTCAATTAAGTAAAATGTAGATATCAAAATAGCTCCCTAAAAAAACTTTTAAGTGTAAAAAATATGTTTAAAAATTATTTAGACATTATATTTTACTCTTTACATTTTTTTAATGTTAATTGAGTGTTAATTTCATATTTTTCGTAGTAAATTCTTATAATTAGTTGGAAATTAAAGTTAAAGACTTGGGTTATTACAAATACATATATCTCAAATTCATATCATTTTCAACTATTAAATCCAAAACATGCCTTAAAGCTTCTACATTAATTAACTGAGAAGTCCATAAATTGTTATGGTTTTCTTAATATTTTAAGAGACTTATCATATGAATATTGAATTTATTTTATGTTTTTTATATATAAAATTTATAAATTTTAATCAAGTTAATATTTTGTAAATTTTGGTTTTATTTCTTTGGTTTTAAGTTAATTTTTTGTATTAGTTAGGTATAAATAGTATTTTATATTTTTATTTAGATTTTTAGATTATTAAATTGTTTAACCATTGTTAGTAGATTATAAGTAGTAACTAGATGAATGATAACTCCCTGTTATTGATGTTATTGTGTATATTTTCTCTTAGTAAATATGGATTTAGCTTTTAATTACAGGATAAATAATACTTTTATAAATAAAATAAATACACTTAGAATGAATAGCTCCATGCTCAATTTTTACATTGAAAATGATAGGTTTTGTTTTAATTTTAAGTATATTAAGAACTAATCATACTTTGTTCTTGCTATAGGGTGCATGTTTAAAAGAGGAGTGAAATTCCTTATGTCAAAGAGGCTTCAGAGTACTTGTAGCTGCTATTTTTAAAAGTTTGCTGTGGCCAAAATTCATCAAGCCACGGTTGAAAAGGAAGAAAATGAAGGCAAGCTTAAAGGACAAGTTGCTGAAAGCGCCACAGCACTGGTCGAGACAAGCTAAAGCCACGATGAAGAACATGTTAAGCCATGGCATGCTGTCAGGCAGAGACTAACTGTGTTGTAGTGGTGTTATGCTACGCTGTGGCAAGGAGCATATCCATTCCATTCAGTAGCCAAACTCGCTGTGAATGGGTAGGCCGTGGTGCATATCATCCAGTACCTAACTTTGCCATGGAGCGATGCATTTTAGTAAAATGCTGCGTTTTCTTTGCCAAAATTTTAAGGATTTCTTGCTTTATATGGCCTTTGCTGTGAGGCAAGCCATCATTCTGGGTTGTCTTTGGTTTGGTCTGAGTGTGTAGAGGCTGGGGAGAAGTTAAGAAAGGCATTTTAGAGTAAAAGGATGTTTAGGATTAAGGATTAAAGCAAAGACAAGATTCATTTCTAAGTTTCTTCCTTTCTTCTTCTTTTCTTTGCATTCTCTCTGATGTATCTGAGCTTTGCTTTAACTTTGTTATTGGTTTTCATGAACATGTATAGCTAAACTCTCTAATCTAAAATGATTAGAAACTCTTGTATGGATTAATGGTTGTTTCTTGCTCTGATTTTGCAATTAATGATAAATACTTGTTCATTCAACTTCATACTTCATGCTCTCTGATTGATTGGCCAACAATTAGATTGATTTGATACTTTTACTAGAACTTGGAAAAGGGAAAGGGAAGTTAGATCAAAATGGAGTGGTATGAGCACTTGAAACTTATTTGGGAAGGTAGATAGTTTAGTTAATGAGATAGAAATATACTCATTAACCTCACATAGTCAAATTAGGTATTGTGCAATTAATTTGATCTTAGTTGATTTCATAAGGAATTATGAAGTTAATTAGATAACCTTATATGAGATTTGGAAAAATACTTATAGGAACAAATGAACCTAAACTAACATGTACCACCATTAATAGCAAAGGTACTAAGTGTTAAAGTAAACTGCTATAAAACACAAGAGGGACTAATAATCCTAGATGCATCTAATCACTCAAAAAATCCAAACACTAATCTTTGAACTTTGCATAGTAGGTAATTGATAATTATTTCTTGTTAATGCAGTTACTTAAAATTGATTTGCTTAATTTAAGCTCGGGTGTGAATTTTGATACTTGACAAGTTTGGTCAACAAATCTCGAAGAAACAATCTTTTCTTATCACTATATTGCTTCCGCAATACATATACTTGTGTGTTCATTTCAAGTAAGCAACAATAAATTTTATACTTTTGTAGGGTTAAAATTACAAAGAAATAAGTTTAGAAGTATTAGAATGTAAAATAATAAAAATTGAGAAGATTTGCTAAAAAAGGATTAAGAAAAAAAAAGAAAGAAGAAAAAACAAAAAGAGAAAAAGATTATGCTCAAAACCACTACTAAAAAAAAGTAGCATCATGATGACAAATTTAAGCATTGCGGCGTTTGAAAAAAAAAAGAACTAAAATATGTTGCAGTGTAAAATTTCATGTTGTGGCACTATTGATTATTGTAAATAAAAATTTAGTAGCGTCGCACTACTTTTGAGCTCCGTTACAGTGTAGTTCAAAAAATGCAAAATGCACTATTTTTAGCCATATTTTTTAAGGGTTTTAAGAGGGTTCCAACAACCCTTTGAGAGGGGCTGCCATTCTGAAGATTTTGGGGAGCAAAAGGAAAGGTTTAGAGCTTTATTTTCCATGAGAGAAGTTTATGTTTGAGGAAGATTCATCGATTAAATTATCTTTTTTCTTCTTCCTTTACTTTTCCTTGTATTTCTTTGCCCATTTGGTTTATGCTTTGTTCTTAATGTTGCTATTTTTTGTAGTTGATAATTCTCAACTATTCACGTTATTGTGCATATTTTCTCTTAGTAAGGATGATTTTAGCCTCTCATTATAGGATAAATAATACTTTTATAGATAAAATAAACACACTTAGGATGAATAACTCCATACTCAATTTTTACTTAGGAAATGATAGTTTTTGTTTTAATTTTGAGTATAGCGAGAACTAGTCACACTTTGCTCTTGCTATAGGATGCATGTTTAAGAAAGGATTGAGTGTTCTCATGCAAAAGAGGCTTCCGAGTGTTAGTTCTTGCAGTTTTTTGGAAGCTCGTCGCTATTAGAATTCATCAAGCTGTGACTAAAATGAAGGAAAATGGTGAAAAATGTTATTGGGCAATTTGTGCCACGGCGCATCTTAATATCTTCATGGCAAAGCTTTACTCAGAAGCTGACTTTACTACAACAAGAATGTGTTGAGTTGCAGCGTGAGGTGAGGCACTGAATGCCACGGCGAGGAAAGAACTAGGCTATAGCACGAAACCACAAAGAAGCAAAATTCGCCATGGCAAAATAAGTTGCACCACAGCGCAGAATGTTCAGATCCCATCCAGTAGGCAATCTCGTTGCGGCGTGAATGTCTAAGTCATGGCACAAAGTGATCCAGTACCTAAGTTCGTTGTGGCATAATATTTCTGAGCCTCAACACATTTTGTGTTAGCTAAATGTAGCGTTTTCCTTAGCAAGTTTTTGAGGGTTTCTTGCTTTATATAGCTTGGGATATGAAGAGAGCCATCATTCTGGGTTGGTCCTTGCTTGTTCCAAGTGTGTAGAGGCTAAAGAGAAGTTGTAAAGGCATCTTGAAGTAGAGGGAAGCTAGGGATTGAAGATTGAAGCTAAAATATTCTCCATTTCTAAGTTTCTTCTTTCCTTCTTCTATTCTACTTATTTATCTTGATGTATCTGACTTTTACTTCAACTTTGTCTTTAAATATCATGAATATGTATAGCTAAACTCTCTGATTTAGGATCATTACAAACTCTTATGTGGATTAGTGGTTGTTCCTCATTCTAACTTTGCAATCAATGGTTAATATCTGTTCATTCAACTCTGTGCTTCATGCTCTCTAATTGATTGGTCAACAATTAGATTGATTCAATACTTTGCTTAAACTTAGAAAAGGGAAATGGAGGTTAGATCAAGAGTTGAGTGGTGTAAGTACTTGAAACTTGCTATGGAAGGTGGATGGTTTAGTTAATGAGATAGAAATATACTCATTAACCTCATATGGTCCAATTAGATATTGTGCTAATAATTTGATCTTAATTGGTTTTATAAGGAATTATGAAATTTATTGGATAACCCTATATGATATTTGGAAAAATACTTATAGAAACAAGTGAATCCTAAACTAACATGTATCACCATTAAAAGCAAAAATACTGAATGTTGAGCATATTGCTATGAAATATAAGAGGGACTAATAATTCTAGATGCTAATATTCACCCAGAAATCCAAATACTAACCTTGAACTCTGTATTTCTTTTAATCCATAATCATTTCTTTTTAACACTAACACTTAAAATTGATCTGCTTAATTTAAATTAGGGTGTAAATTTTAGTACTTGACAAATGTTGACATCAAATCCTCGAAGGAACGATCTTTTTTTATCACTATATTGCTTTTGCAATACGTATACTTGCATGTACGCTTCAAGGAAGCAACAAGTTTTAGGCGTCATTGTCGAGGATTTACATGCCAAAACATTTCTTTTGGTCAATATCAATACTAGCATACCTAATTTGAACTTAAGCACTGTGCATAGTTTTACTTTAGCTATTTTCAATTCCTTTTCTGTTCTATTTTACATTGGCCACCCTCTGTGAGTGCATAACCTCTTATGCAAGAAATTGAAAGTCTAGAAGTGGTCTTGTTTCGAGAAGCATCCAAAGAAGCATATAATCAAAATCAGAGAGACGATAGTGAAACTTTTGACTTAACCACAAACATGGTGTATGAGGTTGAAAATCATGTCTGCACAGTGAATAATTTTGCCACTTTTAACACGCAAGGATACCACTCAAGTATAAGAAGACCAGCTATTCAAGCCAACAACTTTGAAATGAAGCAAGTGGTGTTGCAGATACTTCAAATGGCTGGGCAATTTAGTGGCTCTCCTCTGGAAGACCCGAACACTCACTTCTCTAACTTCTTGGAGGTGTGTGATTCCTTTAAGCAGAACAAAGTATTAAATGACGCAATCCAACTAAGGCTCTTTCCACTTTCATTAAAGGACAAGGCCAATGTATGGCTTAATTCATTGCCGAATGGGCCTATACCCACTTGGAATGACTTAGTCACAAGATTCATAGCTAAATTTTTTCCACTAACTCGATTAGTAGAGTTGAGAAATGACATCGCCTCTTTCATGCAACAAAATGATGAGCCATTATATGAAGCTTGAGAAAGATTCAAGGAATTGTTGAAAAAGTGCCCTAACCATGGATTTCTTAAATGGGTACAAGTGCAAACTTTCTACAATAGACTGCTATTGAAAACAAAAGCCATCCTTGATTTAACTTCCAAAGGGAGCATCACGAGCAACCTAAATGTTGATATGGCATATAATTTGCTGAAAAATATGGCAGTTAACTCCCTCTAATGGTTTGCATCCAGAACTCATAAGAAAAAGGTGGCTAGGATCCATGAAATTGATGTCTTAACCACACTCTCAGCTCAAATGGCTGCAGTGAATAAAAGGTTCAATACTTTTGAAATGCATTTCAATGCACCAATAGGTGTTAATGTTGTTCAAATCCTAGCCATCACTTGTGAGCATTGTGGGGAGGAACACTGTGGTGATCAATACCCCTCATTGATAGAACCAGTTAACTATATGGGCAACTATGTAAAAAATACAAACAACCCATACACATCTACAACCCAAGCTGGAGAAATCACTTGAATTTCTCTTGGAGTGAAGGTCAAAATCAAGGCCAATCATCGTCTTCTGGTATGAGACCTTCTTAGTCTCCTAGATTTTTTGCTCAAGTAAGACCACTGATGCTAGAAAAGAAGCCAAATATGGAGGAAATGCTTATGTAGTATATGGCTAAGCAAGATGCCATCCTTGCTCGACAGGAGGCAACAATGACAAAATATGAGTCGACAATTAGGAATATAGAAGTGCAAATTGGCCAATTGGCACTTTCTATCAATTCAAGACAGCATAGGGTGCTTCTAAGTGACATTGTTTCTAACCTCAAAAGAGAAGGCAAAGAGGAATGTAAGGCTATTACATTGAGAAGTGGCAAAGAGTTATCGGAAGTGTCACTATCAAGGCAAGACAATAAGTCTAGCCAAGATCAAGGTAAGGTAGAAGAAAAGCTTGAGAAGGGGAAGCCTATTAAAGAGAAGAGTGAAGTGGTGGAGAAAAAGAAAGATAATGCTGAGAAGAATAGTCAAGAGAGAATCATTCCTCCACTACCATTCCCTCAACATTTCAAAAATAAAAATCTGGATAAGTAATATAAAAAATTTCTAGAAATCTTCAAGCAACTCCACATAATCCATTTGCAGAGGCCTGGTAACAAATGCCAAGCTATGCTAAATTCATGAAGGATATGTTATCCAATAAAAGGCGGTTTGGAGAATTTGAGGCAATGGCTCTAACTGAAGAGTGTAGTGTTATTTTGCAGAAGAAATTGCCCCCTAAAATGAAAGATCCGGGAAGTTTCACCATTCCTTGTAACATTGGAAAATATTTTATTAGAAATGCTTTGTGTGATTTGGGGGCAAGTGTAAACCTAATGCCACTATCAACTTTTAAGAAACTTGAGTTAAGGAAGGCAAGACCAACAGCCGTCACCTTGCAACTAGCTAACTAGTCTTTAGCTTATCCAAATGGAGTCATCGAAGATGTTCTAGTAAAGGTTGATAAGATAATTTTCCTAGTAGACTTTATTAGTTTTGGATTATAAGGAAGATAAAGATATCCCTATCATTTTAGGTAGACCTTTTTTGGCCACAAGAAGAACATTGATTGATGTACAAAAAGGAGAGCTGACTATGAGAGTGAATGACCAAGAGGTGACTTTCAATATGTATAAGGCAATGAAGAGCTTGAATGAACCAGAAGAATATTATTTTATGCATCTAATTGCCAATATAGTACATTAAGAGTTTATTAAATCAACCCTCAAGGATCCTCCAAAAGCATCATTGGTTGGCATGGCCAGAAAGGAGCATAGTGGAGTAAGGGAATGTATCAATCTGTTGGAAGCTACTCAAAAGTATTCCAAGGCTTCTTAATAGTTTGAACCACTTAATGCATCATCTAGAGTCAAATCTGTGCTGAAACCATCAGTGGAGGAACCTCTATCTCTAGAGTTGAAGCCATTAACATCTGACTAGAAATATGCTTACCTAAGAGAAGAATGCACATTACCAGCAATAATCTCTGTTGCTTTCTCTGAACAACAAGAAAGGGAGATTTTTTGAGTGCTTAAAGGTTTCAAAAGAGCAATTGGATGGTCAATAGTAGACATAAAAGGGATAAGTCCCTCCATTTGTATGCATAAGATACTATTGGAGGACAACTACAAGAATTTTATTAAGCATCAAAGAAGACTTAGCCTAATAATGAAGGAGGTAGTTAAAAAAGAAATTTTGAAATGGCTTGATGCTGGGATTATCTATCCAATTTCAAATAGTTCATGGGTGAACCCAGTCCAATGCGTCTATGAAAAAGGAGGCATGATTGTAGTGGTTAACACTCATATGAGTTGATTCCTATTAGGACAGTGACAAAATTGCGGGTATGCATGGACTATCAGAAACTAAATACTACCACCAGAAAAGATCATTTTCCCTTGCCCATCATTGACCAAATACTGGATAGATTAGCTGGGAAGGCATACTTTTGCTTCTTAAATGGGTACTCAAGATATAATTAGATAGCTATTTCCCTAAAAAACCAAGAGAAGACAACCTTCACATGTCCTTATGGCACATTTGCTTTCAGAAGGATGCCATTTGGAACGTGCAATGCATCAGCTACATTTCAGAGATGTATGATGTCTATTTTCTTTGATATGATTGAGCAGACCATAGAGATATTTATGGATGATTTCTTAATTTTTGGATACTCATTTGAAGAATGTCTTATTAATTTAGAGCAAGTTTTGAAGAGGTGCAAAGAGACTCATTAGTTCTGAATTGGGAAAAGTGTCATTTTATGGTGCAAGAAGGCATAGTCCTTGGTTATCAGGTCTCAAGTAAAGGCCTTGAGGTAGACAAGGCTAAAATCTCCCTAATTAAGCAACTTCCACCTCCAACCAATGTAAAAAAGGTCCAAAGTTTCTTAGGTCATGCAAGCTTTTATAGAAGATTCATTAAGGACTTCTCAAAAATTACCAAGCCCCTTTGTCAATTGCTTGAGAAAGACACTCTATTCAGTTTTGACCATCAATGCTATATAACTTTTGAAGAGTTGAAGAAGAGATTAGTATCTGCCCTTATCATTGTGGCCCCCGACTGGACCAAGCCTTTTGAAGTGATGTGTGATGCAAGTGACTATGTTGTAAGGGCTGTATTAGGACAAAGAAAAGGAAAACCTTTTCATCCTATATACTATGCTAGTAAAACTCTATCTGATACTCAGTTGAATTATACCACCACTGAAAAAGAATTGTTGGTAGTAGTATATACATTTGAGAAATTCATAGCCTATTTGGTGGGCACCAAGGTTATGGTTTTCACATACCATTCATCCATTAAGTATCTGATTGAGAAAAAGGACTTCGAACCAAGGCTTATTTGGTGGGTTCTTCTTCTACAAGAATTTGATCTAGAAATTATTGATAAAAAGGTAATGAGAACTATGTGGTAGATCATTTGTTTAGACTGAGTACTGAAACTCATGATGGCAAAGAAAAACTAATTAATGAGACCTTTCCAGATGAGAGCTTATTTTTTGTGGAGCAAAACAAATTGCCATGGTACCTAAATTATGTGAACTATCTTGTGTGCCAAGTGCTGCCCCCAGATTTGAACTCCTACCAGAAGAAGAAGTTCTTACATGATGTAAAGTTGTATGTTTGGGATGAACCATTCCTATTTAGAATGTGTGCGAATTAGATATTGAGGAGCAAGAATCTATCCTGATAAGATGTCATCCAGCTAAATATGGAGGACACTTCAATGGGCAAAGACCTACAACCAAAATCCTCCAATCAGGCTTTTATTGGCCTTCATTATTCAAGGATGTTCATACTCTTATGGGGAGATGCGACAAATGCCAACGAGCTAGTAATATATCAAAACGTCATGAGATACCCCTAAATAATATTTTAGAAGTGGAGGCATTTGATGTTTGGGGGATAGATTTCATGAGGCCTTTTACCTCTTCTCAAAACAACCAGTATATTCTTATTGCTGTTGACTATGTGATAAAGTGGGTTGAGGCCATGGCCTGTCATACTAATGATGCTAGAGTAGTGGTGAGATTTCTAAAGAAAAACATTTTCACCAGATTTGACACTCCTCGTGTAATCATTAGTGATGAGGGGATACATTTTAATAATCACCAGCTCAAGGCATTCCTAAAAAAATATGAAGTGCAACACAAGATGGTATTGGCATATCATCCTCAGACCAATGGCCAATGTGAGGTTTCTAATCAAGAGATAAAGAAGATTCTAGAGAAAATGGTAGGTCCCTTAAGAAAGGATTGGGCTGAGAAGCTAGATGATGCCTTGTGGGCCTATCGTACAACATACAAAACTTCGATTGGTATGTCTCCCTACAAGCTTGTTTTTGGTAAAGCCTATCACCTACCAATCGAACTCGAAATAATGCTTTTTGGGTCATCAAGAAATTGAATTTTGACTTAAGAAAAGCTGGTGGGAAGAGGCTGTTGCAACTTAACGAGCTTGATGAATTTAGACTTCATACTTATGAAAGTTCCAAGCTCTACAAAGAAAGGACAAAGTAATGGCATGATAGGAAAATTTTACAGAGAAAGTTTGAGCTTGGGCAACTTGTGTTGCTATATAATTTAAAGCTTAAACTCTTTTCAGGAAAGCTTAAGTCACAGTGGTCAGGACCTTTTGTGGTAATAGATGTCTCTCTATTTGGTGCTATGAAGATCATAGAGAAAGAGTCAAATACAAAGTTCAAGGTTAATGGTCAGAGACTCAAACACTATCAAGGAGGAGAGGTGGACCGTCAAAAGTCCACCATCACAGTGGAGGATTGCACGTGAAGTTACTAAAAGTCGGGCTGAGGACTATAAACTTAACGCTTCTTAGGAGGCAATCCAAGTTTCTTCATTTTCAATTTGTATTTTGATATTAAGAAGTATGTCAATTCCTTTTTGGTAACTTTTAGTTATTTGTGAATCTATCGAAGGATTGTCAAGTTTGCACAACTATGGAAGCAATTTCAAATAACTCACTCATCACTTAATTCAAAAATAAAAAGAAAAATAGGGAGTATTTCTGACTTGATTTTGATGAATTATTGTCTTTTTCATACTTTAAATTTCAGAAAGTGGTATGATTTAATTGGGAAATGAATGCTGAATTATTGGTCTATATGAAGATATGTTAGGTGTTTTTGGAAAATTTTGCTTCGAGGCTCAAGTAAATCACGCTGCAACGGAGAGCATGTATTGAGGGTCTAGTAGCAAATGTCACTGTGACTCAGTAAATTACGCTGTAGCATGCTTAAAAGTTAGTGTCGAATTTCACCACAGCGCCCATGGGAGGCAAAGGCTAATTTTGCCGTGGCTTAAACTATCTATGCTGCGGCACATGAGGAGGCAATAGCGAGTTTCGCCATGGTGTGAATTGTATTTATGCACTTCTTGGGGTACTTTTTATCATGACATGATTTGTTTTTCTTAAAAAAAAAATTCTGAAATAGTTTTTATGGCAATTCTTTCCTCTCAACCTTACCAGCCCTAATCCCTATTTCCTCTGACGCACCTCTCTCCCATTTCCTTTACAGCATTCCCTTCAACCTCCACTCCTCCTTTCAATTTCTAAAAGCCCCTTCCTCTGTTTTTCCCTTGTGCTACATTGCATCCGCTGTACCTCCATTATCCTCCTCCCTTTTCCACCTTGCACATTTATAGGTACGCTTTGCCATTCTTAATACATTGGGACGTTATTTGAATTATTTTGTTTTGTTTCTTTTCCTTGAAAAAATTAGGGCTGTGTGCTAAAAATTGCAGTGTGCATGTTGATTATTCTAGTTGTTTCCAATGGTGTAAATGGTGTCTACCTACCAAGTTTTTGTGGAAATGTCTGAATGAATACTAGTTCTTTTTAGGCTCGAATTTGCGTTAGCTTATAGTCCGAATAGCTTTCTCGTGCCTTACTCCTTTATTGAGTATCAACCTTCTCTTCTTTTTATCTTTCTTGAGTGATTTCTCTTCTTTTCACCCTCAATTCAAATTTGAAGGTATGGTAATTAAGATTGTTGGTTTCCTTTGCAAATTGAACGGTATAATTTGTCTAATTGCTTGAATTGAGAGTGTTTTTGGATTTTATTCCTTGTGTTATGCTGGATGATTGAGACAAATTGGCTAGAGGTTGCTTTATCTTAGTCAAATTGCTTCTGCAATTATGAAGATAGCATATGTTCACCAACTGTTTGATAAAATGCTTGAATGAAAATTACAGTTTGTGTGGCTAATGTCTGCATGTTAAGTTTGGATGGTGTTAACCTTTTGCTAAGTTTGAATGGGTCCATGACTTATTAGTAGTGGTGGAAACTACATATGACTAGAGTTTTACTTCATACCCATTGCTCAGTTTGCCCAAGTTAATTACTTTAAATTTCTTTTTGCAGGAATACTTATAATGACTCCAAAGAAGAAAGCAAAGGCTGAAGCCTCATCTTCATGCTCCATTTAATCGCTTTTGCTTTGTCTCCTTGGTAGCTCAAGAGTGGTACAACAAAGCTACATTTCACAGAGCTTTGATTCTAAGGAGGAAGTTTAGTATCGCACCTTCAAAGAGTCAAGAAGTGGCAGATCAAATATCATCTAAAAGGTGGGGGACATTTTGTTTTGAGCCAGTAGCTACTGTGGTGCCTATAGTCCATGAGTTTTATGCAAATGCACCATTTTATCGTGAGTATTTGTATAGGGATCGAGGACGCACAGTCACTATCAATGAGCAAGTGATTCAGGACTGATATCACCTTTCTTTTGTGCCCAACTGTGAATTCTACATGTATAAGATGAGTAAAGAGACCTCAGATTGGATGATGTAGCTGCTAAGTTGACTCTTCCAAGGCAGAACATTTGGAAGATGTCACGTGGGGTACCAAAGGGCATTCTTTGTAGTAATCAAAATCGAGTGGCTCACTATTGGGCTCACTTCGTATGTGCCAATTTGCTTCTGAGTAGTCATTTGAGCGATGTGATTATCGATCAGGTGATACTAATTTATCTTATTATAACTGGGAGATTGATAGATGTTGGGTAGATCATTTTTTAAAATATTAAGAAGATTTCTCAATCTACTATATCTGGCCTAGCCCATCCTCACTTGATTATTGAGTTGTGCATCGCAGCAGGGGTTCAGTTTGAGCCACATGAGGAGCTCCTCCCACTGAGGAAACCTTTCTCTATATTGATGATTGGTGATCTGGAGGATGAGGGGGATGAGCTAGTAGATGAGCCAATGGAGCAGCCAGTTAAGGAGCTGTTTGAGCAACCCATAAACCCAGATCAGCCACCACTTCCACCAGTTCATGAGGCACAAGAACTTTCCTTGGGTGCTTTATTTGTGATTATTCAAGATCTATCCCTCCAGGCAACTGAGTAGGAACATCGTACTCAAGCTATGAATCGCTAGCAATACCAATGTTGGAGACACTTAGCCAACTGTCTCTAATGGGACTCGTTTAAGCTTCCACCATAGGACTTGCCATCTGACACCCTTTTTCTAATTCCTTTATCCTTATTTCATTTGCCTCTGTTTAGTTATATTCATTGTGAACTATGAATGTTATGTTCTGTTTTCAATGTGTGTTGACTTGATGTTTTATTTATTCTTTTCTTTTTATGTTATTACCCTTTATATTTTATTACCCATTTTTTTAATTAAAAAAAATTGCAACAACATAAGTCAGATGATTATGTACATAATGCTCCCTCTTAATTTTTTTAGTTTTCTTTGTCCCTCAATATTGGGGACAATGTTGACTTTAAGTTTGGGGGTAGGATAGTGTGGACAAGTATAATTGATAGGCATAACATGAAATTTTGTACTTGAATTTTTGCTTGGCAAGAAAATTTTTGGAATTCTCATTTGAATTAGTTTATTTGTTGGCCTGCTGGTTTTGTTTTTGCCTACTTCCAATGATAGTGTTCTGTAACAAGAGATATTTGGTAGGAATTCTATGATAATTGTGTTTTGATCTTAGTTCAAATGCATAATGTAACTACCAAGAAAAAGAAAGAAGAAGAAGAAGAACAGAAAAAAAAAAAGAAAAGAAAAGAGAAAAGAAAAGGGAAAGAAAAGAAAAGCTGAAAATTTTTGGAAGTTGAAAATTTTCTAAGTCTGCTAGCTACAGCACGGCTATAGCAAATGTACCTGTTCGCTATAGCGAGAAATGGTCTAGCTATAGCGAGAGTGCCTTCTAGCTATAGTGAGTTCGGGCACCCTATACAAAAACTAGGGAGTTGTTCGCCGTAGCGAACGCTATAGCGAAGGCAGGGGTCTGGGACTGATTCGAGCTCGCCGTAGCGAGGGTTATGGCTCGCTATAGCGAGGGTTAGTCCGGAAAAGCGAGAAAAAGAGAATTTGACCTTTTAAAAGCCTCCAAATCTCTTCTTTCTTCTTCTAACCGACTCAAGCTCACTTTAAGAGAGAGAAAAGGGCGGAGGAGAAAGAGAGAAGCTTAGGAGAGGAAGGAAGAACAAGAAAGGTAAGGATTTCTATGGCTTTTCTCTTAGTATGTTACTCTTCTCCCCTTACCCTCTCTTTCCACGGTTTTGGTTGTCAAAATAGTTAGGTCTTGAGCTTGGTTCAGAAGAGGGAGAGCGGGAAACCACTCTTGAGGGAGGTTAGAAGTTATGTAGTTTTCTCTTTCTTGCTTTCCCTTCTTAAGAGCTTGAGAGTTTGAGAAAAGAGAGAGGATAGTTAATGGATTTTAGTAAGAGAAAGAACCCTAGCTTGATATGCCTAGTAGGGTTACTAGAAAGAGATCCCTAACTTATGAATCAAGTGCTAAGAGAATAATTCTATGCTTCTTGTGTGGTTAGGCTCAAGAGAAGTTCCCCCCATCTAGAAGTGGTTGTGAAACCCACAAGGGAGGAGACAAGTTGGAAGAGAAAGTTGTCAATAGCTAAAAAAGGTAGCTCTCTCTACCTTCTTTCATACATAATTGTGTGCTTACATTGTTTTACTTGTGTGTATGTATGATTTGAGCTATGAGAAGTATGTTAGCATGATGATTCCTTATGTGTTTTAATGATGTTTTATGTGATTTCTTGAGTTTGCTTGAGTATGGAAAAGCTAATAACCCTTTAGCCATGGTGAGGATGAGCCAAAACCCTCAAGTTGGTTGAGACAAAGCAAAGAGTCTCCCAAAAGTGAGGTTGACTCCCAAAGAGCAAGGGTTGAGTCTAAGAACCTCTTAAGTATGGGTGAGGCAAGTCCAAAATCCACAAGTAAGTGGGAGGCTAATCCATCTACTTGGCAAGCTTTCATATGTTATGTATGGCCTACCCACATGTTGAGAATGTTTTTCTTTTACGCATGGCCAGTTTAAATGTTACAAATGCTTTCATTATATGCTAACATGCCATACATGCATGGTGAGAATTGTTGCATGCTATATATGTATGATTGAATGAGAGATGAGCTATTGAGATTCTTTGAATCTCACCCTCCCTCTCCACCATCCAAACATGCTAGATGGACCAAGTGAGACTAGAGATGGGAGCCACCAAGCTTGAAGCTAGGGAGATTAATGAAGATTTGTAAAGAGCCTCTTTTGTTACTATTTTGCACATAAGACAAGGGATATAAATAAATGATGTATATGATGTAGCATCTACGAATGTTTGTAAATTAATGTATGTATGATGTATATATGAGAATGAGACCATGATGAATGAAGAAGTAAGTTTTGATTAAGAAAAGTATGATTCTAGTATAGGCCACATGAATGATTAAGTGGGCATGGGGTAGTGAGTTTCTCCAATCTAGGTTGTTAGACACTTGAGCCATGATTGATGGTCCCTATAGATGCTTTCTCATGTGCTCAAAGAGTCATAGAGGTAGAAGAACTAAGATTGGACCCCATGAGCCCCATTTTTAGCCAAGAAAGTGGCTTTTTGCACTTGATGTCAAGAGTTGACCCAATGACCTCTTCTTGCTTTGAAATTTGACATGTGGTTAGATCTTGTTTAGAGCTTTTTGGGAAGCTAAAGATCAAGTCATTTGGAGGTCTATAGCATTTTCTATGATTTTTCAAAGTTGGCATCAGAAATTCGGATTTCAGAAAACACTGTTCATTTGGTCAGTTTAGAAATTATGTCATCCGAGGGGCAAACGTAGTCCAATGGCTACGAAATTTTATACACAGAAACTAGATAGTCACAGTGACTTATAGGAACTAGAAGCACCTCATTTATAGGTCTAGAGAGGAAGATATGCAATTTCGAAGTTCCAGCCCAGAATTAGTCATCCCACCAGACTCGAGGTACTGTTTCATCGGTTTTCGGGAGTTTGGTTCGATGAATTGATCTGGAAATATTTTTCATCTCTAGCTAACATCCACATATTTCCATAATGATATCTTTTACAAGCATTGGATTTTTGTGTAATTAGTTAGACAATTTCAAAGTCCATATAAGTAAACTGTGACAGTAACAGAACCCCTCTGACCAGTGGATGATTTCGGATGTCAAAAGCTTTGTGCATGAGATTTTAAGACTTCTACATATTTTTAGCATGAATTAGACATCTTAATATTTCTAGAATGACCGAGATCATGGGCTTTTGATTTTTCTATATTTAGTTTGAATTTTCAAACTCTGCCCAGAAATGAGGCAAATCTGTCAAGAACGAAATTGCATGTCTCATGTCCCTTTTTGCTTTCCATGAATTTGAAGCATGTTTTGGGGATTGAAATAAGTCGTAATGGTGCAAATAAACATGAGAATGCATAGAAAGAGCTCACCCGGTCCATGTGACATTAAAGTGAATATCTACCCTTGCATGAAGCTATAGAGGAAGAATATGAACCTAGAGAAAATGATCTCCCTTTCATGCTTCCCATATGCATATGAGTACGTAAGGCATGACGGGTATGAGCATAAGATTAAGGTGTTACACTATTTCCATTTCTTAGTTCAAGCGTCAAATTTGCAATTCAAATAATATTTCTAGGTCAAATAAACCACATATGAATAGCCACACAACTATAAGTCTAACCTAAGCGTCCAAAGTACCATTACTTATAGCAAACAAGAGCAATTATCCAAAGCATGCACATTTTAGCAAAATTTAGCATTATTTAATTCAAAACCACTTTTAATTCACATAATTTAGTCTTTAATACCACAATTAAAAATTAGAATATTTCAATAGCACAAAAATTAGCCCTTGGCCGAGACATATGCACAAAATAGACCTAATATGAAAATTTCAACAAAACTTATTCAAATCCTCGTCATAACTATGTGTTCTTGCCATTTATCAAAACAAAATATCACATTTTTATCATAATGGTAAAAATTTTATCTCCTTAGAGTTCAACAAAACCAAAAATTTTAAGTTATCAAATGACATAAGTATGGTCTAGGATGTTACCCTTACTCTTTTGTTCAAGTTTCTCTCCAAGATGGCCAATGAAGGGAGCACAAATAGCCACTTAAAGATAAGCTTTTGAACACACAAATTATGTTAATGGAAACCCCTTAAGGAGAGAAAGAAAAGTTTCAATTATGAGGAAAGTTAAAAAGGTCAAGCACTTACCTACAAATGATAAAATCCAAACTTCTCTCTTCTTCTAATTATCTCTCAATTCTTTATTTGAATTTTTCAAAGCTTTCTTTTTGTACCAGTTGAAGGAGACATTGGTTTTCCCAAGGAAAAGTGAAAACGGTGAAGAAGTTGGCGTACACTTCCCAATGTTTGAAAATGACACTTTCTTAAATTAATTTGCTTTTGACTTGATTTTTTTGGTTGATCTTGTTTATGAATCTTATATTTTTATTTTTCTTTGCTAATTTATTTATTTTATTAGTTCTTGTGCTAAAAAAAATTTGAGTTCTTAGTGATTTAGAATTGCTAAATTTAGCTCTATTCACTAAGTTTTTTGATTTGGGTGAAATTAGGACTTTGACTTATTTTAATTGTTTTAGAGTCTCTAATAACTTTATTTAACCATATATTAAGGGGAAATAATTTATTTTCTTATTATACTACTATTTTTGTATAATTACTATTTTGCCCTTATTCCTTATATAATTTCCTTGGGCACTCTTTATTGGGCCTAAAGTGAGATTTTTGACCTTTTATCTTTATTCCAATAGGACTTCTACTCTTTTTTATCATTTCCTTTATCTTTATCTTTGAGTTGATCTTTTATAATTTATCGATCATTATAGTGTATTTTCTCTCTTTTCACTTATTTCCTATTTTCTTTCTATCTCTTTCTAAATACATATTGTGTATAAAAAATATTCTTTTATATTTAATTAATAGATTAAAATTTTGAGTTCAAGTAATTTTTGGCATGTAGTGTCAAAATTTTTATGATCGTGTGGTCAATAATTTATACCATTGCAAGCTTCACTTCTCTTGGAATTAAAATGGGGAGAAATACATAAGATATATATATATATATATATAATGGGGTGAGGATGAGGAGACATATTATTGTTATGGAAATTCATACAGTTCTTAAATCTAAATATTAAAAACAACAAATCAATTACATGATACTTTAAAACACTAAATCGAAACATTGATAAATATTACCTAATTACTCCATGCTTGTATGTGATAACTCCCTGTTATTTATGTTTTTGTGTATATTTTCTTTCAAAAAATAGGGATTTAGCCTCTAACTATAGGGTAAATAATACTATTATACATAAAATAGACGCATTTAGGATGAATAGCTCTATACTCTACTTTTACATTGTCAATGATAGGTTTTGTTTTAATTATGAGTATATTAAGAACTAATCATACTTTGCTCTTACTGTAGGATGCATGTTTAAGAGAGGATTGAACTTGCTTATGTTAAAGAGACTTTTGAGAATTGTTTCCTACTATTTTTAAAAGTTCATCGTAGCTAGACTTCATGAAGCCGTGGTTGAAAGAGAAAAAATATAAAGGCAAGCATGCAAGGCAACTTGCGCCATGGCAAATACAATCACTCAATGGTGAAACATCACCCAAAAGTAAAACGTGTTATGGCGAGAATGTGCTGAGTCACGGCGCGGGTCGAGACAGGTTGAAGTCATGGTGAATAGCATGTTGAGCTGCGGCGAAACATCGCACAGAAGCAAATGCGCAGTGGCGCCATTTTACACAGAAGCAAAGATTGCCATGACGTGAATTGGCAAAGCAGCGACGCATATTTATTCAGTACTCAGATTTGCCACAGCTGCATTTTAGCTAAACGCATCATTTTTCCTTGCCGAAATTTCAAGGGTTTCTTACTTCTTATGCTTTTGTTGCGAGGGGAACCATCATTCTGAGTTATTTTTGGTCAAGTCTGAGTGTGTAAAGGCTAGGGAAAAGCTAAGGAAGACATTTTTGAAGCAAGAGTTGCTAGGGATTAAGGATTGAAACAAAAACAAGATCCATTTATGAGTTCCTTCCTTCTTTTTTCTTTTCTTTGCATTTGTTCTAATGTATCTGAGTTTTGCTTTGAATTTATTACTGGTTTTCATGAACAAGTATAACTAACTCCCAAATCTAGGATTATTAGAAACTCTTGTATGGATTAGTGGGTGTTCTTCACCCTGAACTTGCAATTAATGATGATTACATGTTTACTCAACTCTATGCTTATTGCTTTCTGATTGCTTGGCCAATAATTGGATTGATTTGTTACTTGTGCTTGAACTTGGAAAAGAGAAAATGAAGTAGAATAAAAGTTGAGTAATGTGAGTTCTTGAAACTTGTTTGGAATACTGGATGGTTTAGTTAATGAAGTAGGAATAAGGAATATTCATTAACCTCAGATGTTCAAATTAGGTATTGTGCTGTCCATTTGCTCTTGGTTAATTTCATAAGGAATTATAAAGTTAATTAGATAACCTTATAAGAGATTTGGAAAAATACTTATAGGAACTAATGAATCTTAGACTAACATGTATCACTATTGAGAGCTAGGGTATTGAGTGTTGAAGTAACTTGCTATGAAATACAAGAGAGATTAATAATTCTAGATGCTAATATTCATTTGAAAATCCAAATATTAACTTTGAACTTTGCATAGTAGATAATCCATAATCATTTCTTATTTATACAATCATTTCAAATTGATTCGCTTAATTTAAATTAGGGTGTGAATTTTGGTACTTGACAAGTTTTGATAACAAATTCTTAAGAGAACGATCTTTTCTTATTACTATATTGTTTTCGCGACATGTATACTTGTGTGTACGCTTCAAGTAAGCAACAGTATGCTTAACTTTGATGCATGATAGGCTAGCTTTTTCTCTTTATTACCTACTACTCAATAATAATTTTCAATGGGGCATATATGTAGATTAAAGTTAGAGAGGGGGCCTAACTTTCCTTAAGTAGTATCTTACTGGTCCCTCCCATTGCAAGCTTAAGTAAAATCTAATAACATATCCTTTTTAACTATTAACTAGACTTAATTGAAAATGTTGTTTTAGACCAATTAACCATATGATCACATAATAAAATTTGGGCCTATAATATTTCATTAGACTATTAGCTAACTTATATTTAGAAAACAAAAATTATACAATTAGTGTGAAACCACAAATAATAATAATTCTAACAACTGTCTCTCTATCCTTATATCTATTTTCCATGGCAAAGGATATGCTCCCCATTTTCATTCTTTATGGGAGTGCGAAGACTAACCTGATGGGTTCTCTAAATATGTAAAATTTTAAAATAATATCATCTTGTAATTCATATATATCCTCAAAAAGATATATATATATATATATGTATATCAACATCTATTAGTATATATAAATTATAGAATCCTCCCAATCCTTTTTCTCACATGAGAAATTCCTACAAATTGAAAAAATTGACATCCCTAGAGTTAAATATTATAAAAAGAAAAAAATATATTCATGAGTTTTTCCTTAATTAGTAGATCAAAGTTTTCAAGTTGAAACAATCTATGATATGGTATTAAAACCTCTATAATCATTGGTTATGAGTTTGACCTAAATGCCTCCTATATTCTTTTCATTGATGAACCAATTGAACTAACTACTTGGGTTATAAGTTAAATATCTTTTTTGTAGAATGGTCCAAAGAAAAAAGAGTGAGTATGCTTTACTCAAAATATAGCAACCAAAAAGGATACATCAAGAATTGCAGGATTTAAAGATTTGAAAATTTAAAAGCTTGGTCACATCAAGATAACCAATAAACTTACAAGTAAGAACATTTATTATAGTCAATGATTTCTTTTATGTGAAATTCAGTGATTTAGAATAGTATTTATTGGCTCAAGACATTTTGGTTCTCAAAATATTTCAAAATATTTGTTTGGACCCAAAAGATAGTGAAATATAGATCTCACCTAAAACTTTATTTTGACCTTTAGCCATCATTTTGATCATATCTCACAAAAGATATAAAATTTTAATATTAACCTTGTTGGATTTGAAAATAAACTCAAAAAACTTTCAAATGAAAATATTATTACCATTTAGAGTTAAATTTGTGCAACAGATGACTTTTCTCAACCCGAGACCTCCAAGTTGATTGACAACTCCTACAAGTTAATTAGTAGCTTTGGAATTTTAAAAGGTGTCAACTCAAGATGATGATCATATTTAAACTATGAGTCAACTGGTGCATTTCAATAGTTGACTAACAACAATAGAAAATATTATTTTTAAATTTGTAATGGCTCTTTTATGGGTCTAATGGCTATGTTTTATAGGAATTAAACTTAGGTGCAGATCCTTATATCTTTGTTATTAGGTTTTTCAATTCAAATATAACAAGTGTTTGGTTCCTCAATAATAATATGATAAATATATGATTTAGTTATAGAACTATACAATTGTTTGTAAAAAAATTATACATTTGTCATAGTTTTATTAAAAAATTATATACTTATTATATTATCATTAAAAAATCTAATAACAAAAATATAAAAAATTCTATATAAGTTTTTTCCTTTTCATAGAACCTTATATTTATGACTTTGCAAACATGCTTTTAAGTAGAACCAAGTGTTATAATATGATTTTTAACTTGCTCTTGAGTCTTAAAAAAGAAAAAGCATCAATCAATGCTTACAAAATCTCAATCATTTGAGTTATTGAGTTTCATCTTATATATTTACTCTTTGAGAGAGTTTTTTTTTTTAAATAATCTTATTCTTCTACAATCTTTGAAAGGCAAAGATAATGTATTCCATGAGAGAAAAAACAAGAATGCTGAAGCCCTTAGAGTGAATATTTTTTTTTAAAGCGATATGTTCTATTTTAGAATAAGAAACAATTCTAGGTTAAGTTGGAAATTATAAACGCTTGCAAGTACATATGAAATCTTTGGAATTAGTTGGAGAAATCTTAAGTAGTGGCTTAGAGCGTGGACGTAGGCTTCGATTAGAGTCGAAATAAGATAAATCTTACTCCTTACATTTAAAGTTCTTTGATTGATGCTTTGTTTTTTCTAAGATATTTTGCATATAGTAACCAATTAATATTGATAATTTATTGCTGGATACATTTTGTTATATCTATTTTAAGAAAATCAATTGTTGAGCACAATCTAAGATTTATCTAGGCACTTGAATAAAACTCTTGCATCAAGTATTTTTATATATTGTGAAGTGCTCTACCGTAGAAATAAAAATTTTGCTCTCTATACTTCAAATACTATTGTAAAGTTTTTTTTTGTAATTATTGATATAATTGTTGTTTTGCTTTTATTCTCTTTAAAATAACCTTAATAGCAAGCATTTTGAAAATAATCTGATTAAGTTTTAGAAAATCCCCAATTCACCTATTCTTAGGTGGTGGTTGCTTATTTGATAGGGTTTTACGAGGGAATGGTGAGGGACCATTGCCTCACCAAATTGCTCCATTTCTGTAGTCTTTATATGTTTATACATACATACATTTCATATATATACATATATATATATTGACACTAGTGTAATAATCAGCACATTTACGCCTTTCAATATTTCATTATGGGAAATGATTTTCTTTGATCCAACTAATAAATTAAAAGTAGTTACTCTGTTGATTTTCCATATCAAATTTTATAAAAATTGGATAATTTTATAATTAATAGTTTTTTACATTTGAAACATCTGTTGTACATTAACTTTAAGATTTATTGATGGGGCATAAAAAAGCTATGGATTATTGTCAAATTTTATACGGATGATATTCATGATATAATAACTTCTAATCTAAAAGGAGATTTTCTCTTAAAAAAAATCATTCTATGAAAAGTTATTCAATAGTGTAATAATAACTTTGATTTATTTAATCTTGTGTCGCCGTATTAAAAAAAATTCCATGAGCTTTTGTTACAATTTTTTTAAAAGACAAGGGTTCAAGTATAAAAATTAGCTTGTAAGGACCAAATGAAACCCATGACACATGAATAAACTTAATTAAAGAATACTAATATCTGATCTCACATTCATTTCAATCTACGTCCTTCACTGTGGGTGTGTATCTTAATTTCTTAGTATTTTAAATATCACAAGATATTGAACTTCAATTTTATTCAAATATCAATTTTACGAGAATTTGAAGTCAATATGAAATTTACATTTAAATATATATATACACACTTTTTTTCATGTCATAATGACTCTATAGTTGAGCAGAGTTTAGGTGAGCATGGGCTTTATTCTCGTCACGCCCTCTTAAATTACTAGATGCCTGCAATGTTTATCATGGTGCGCGCAACTTTACTTCATAAGTTATCAATTAAAACTGAAAAGTTGAAGGAATAGCTATATAAAAATTAAGAAAAGAAAACAATAGAGAACCGAGAACATCCTTTCATTATTGATTTTAGTCTACACAATGGCTACTATAAGCTTTATTTATATAGCAGAGAAAACACGATTATGAAATATATTATATATAGGCAAGATAATCCAGATACATTTGATCATTGTTTTAAATTGCGATCCACATCATGTGATACAGCCGTAATATTGTTGTTGCGGTGTGGGTTGCATCTGCATTAATCGTCCGCAACGCTCACAATCCTTTTTATATTTTCTGCTATAGTTGCAACCGCAATCACAATGCAACTGCAATTTAAAACCATGCATTTGATCTTATGATAGGGGTAGTCACTGAAGCGCTATAGGTGGATAGTGTTTCTTTTTTAATCATATTGAGGGATTTCAGGGAGTGGAAGAAGTGTTTTTCATGGAGGTGGGATTGGCTTCTTAAATTTGGGGGAAAGGGCTAGTTTAAGGATTGGCATTTTGAAAAATGGCTTTGGCTTTACAAATGCTTCTGTCTCAACAGTAGGAATCACCGGAAGGAAGAAGGGCTTTTCTAGAATTGGAAATGGCTTAGGATTTATTCTTAACAAAAGAAATTGGCTTTGGAAATGGTTTCTTAACAAATGGGATTAGCTTTGGAAAACGTTTCTTGAATGGAGGAATTGATAATGGCTTCTCATCAACGAATGGAATTGGCTTTAGTATAGGTTAGTTAACAATTGGGAAAGGCTTCTTGATAATTGCAACTTTTGGTGGGAGGTTAAAAATTGGCTTCTTAAATAGTGGTTTGGTGGAAGTGGTGGCTTAACAATTGGAATAGGTTTCTTGAATATTGGCTTTGGCGGAAGTGGCTTAACAATTAGAAGTGGGTTCTTTAAAATGGCTTCTTAAATATTGGTTTTGATGAGAGAATTCCTTTGAATTTTTCTTCTTTGTCATAACTTTCTAAGCCAGCCTTTGCCAAGTCCCCATTCTCAACAGCATTTACCTCATTCCCTGTAAAAACAAATGCAGAACAAAAACGATTTCTTTTCTCAGACAATTATACGCGCTCTCCATTTGTACTGGTGCATTTTGAATTTTTTTTCTTAAAAAAATGAATTCAAGGTTATAAGAAGAGACACTATCTCACCAAGTAGGTTAGCTATCCCATTGTTGATGTCAATGGGGTGATATAGGTGAATGAAAAAGTGTGTGTATGTGCGCCTGCATATTATATATATATATATATATATATATATGAGGCTCTCTTCTATTTTAATGTAAATTTTCCTTTTAAATATATTTTTTAAAGTGTTGCCAAAGAGTTAGTTTAGTGTTGGTCAAAATTTTTGACAGGCACTATGTTAGCGATATAATGAGTGTTTTATGACCTTGATACCTTTTGTTATTTTAGTTAAAATTTAGGATAAATTACATTGAACTTACTTAAACTATAACCTAATTATAATTTTGATAAAAGAACTTTAAGGGTAATACTTTACCCTCCACTTATTACAAAAAGTGAAAACATAAGGAAATATTATATTTCAACAAATCTTGGTCCCAATTGCAAATATTTTCCCCATTATTGTTTAATTACAATGAGATCTAGGGATAAATGAGTTATTGATTGTAAAAATGAATTGATTTGCAAGGAAAACATTGCAATTGAAGGCAAAGTTTATTCTGTAATGCAATTTCTTCTTCTTTTTCATGTTTAGTCGATTAGAAATAATATGGCAGAAGATGTTTCAATAAACAAATTAATAAATCAAAAAATTAATTATAAAAATTAATTAATTAGGGAGAAAATTTAAATGAAGGACAAAAATTGAGATGACTAAACACTATTTTCCTTTTTTGCTATAATTAGCTCATACTTTTCACTTCGTTTACTAACATAGATTATTTTAATTTAAGTAAAGTAATGATTTAATTTTAAAAAAATTACTCTCATTTCAATTTAGTCTTTGAAAGATTATTGTCCTTTTAATTTAGTCCTCTAAAAATAAGGTCTTTCAATTTCTAATCCCTCAAACATTTTTTTTAAAAATTAAAATGGTCCCTAAAAGAGAGTCACAAATATTCCCTAAAGGAACTATTTTGATTGGAAAAAAAACGCTTAGCGGAATAAATTGAGAAATTCAAAAACTTTATTTTTGCAAGACCAAATTAGAGAAAAGTAATCTTTCAAGGATTACTTCATTTATTTGCTCTTTTAATTAATATCCAACTCTTTTTTAATCAGATAAAAAAATGTATATATCTTTATTTCGAACATATTTATGTCAGTTCTTACCTATATTGAGCAAATGCAATTTTCACGTTATTATATAAGCAATTTTGATGAAAAATAAAAGTCATTTAATTTGAAATATAATTGAAGAAACAAAAAAAGAAGTCCAATTTTACATAGTTTGGGGAAGAATTTAATAATATTATAATCTACGTCAATATTGTTTATTAATCTTGTTTATCCAATAAAATTTCAATTTTTACAATAGCTTTTTTATATTTTAAGTTCTTATTATTAAGTGCATGATTGGGTTTTACTTTATGAACCTGTGAATTTTCTTAAACATAACAATTAATATAATACCATCTATAATCTGTCATCCTAAGTCGCTAGCTGTATCAAATTAATTAATTGTCATAATGGTTACTTTTATGATCAAAATAAATATAATTACATCTATTTTAACAAAAATAAAAATATAGTTCTATTTATTACTTATATAATATAAATAGTATTAAAAACATATTTGATCAATATAAAATAGTCATTTTTTAAAATTTAGAATAAATTAGATTTTATAATTTCCAACCAAAAATAAATGACATTAAAAATACAAGTTTAAGAAATATTTTTTTTAATAAGTTATATTTTTAATTAAAATTAATATTATTCTTGAAAATATTTTGGTCATTGATAAGTTCCTAAATTGTCATAGTTTTCTTAATATTTTATGGGACTTATCATATGAATATTGATTGTATTTTATATTTTTAATATATAAAATTAATAAAATTTAGTTAAGCTAATATTTAGTAAATTTTGGTTTTATTCTTTAATTTTGAATTAATTTTTTATAATTTTGTATTACTTAAATATGATTGCGTTTTTATCTAAATTTTCAGGTTGTTAATTTGTTTAATATTTGTTAGTAGATTATAAATAGTAATTAGATGAATTCGATATTTTTGTAGGGTTAAAATTATAAAGAAACAAGTTTAGAAGTCTTGGAATACAAAGCAATAGAAGTTGAAAAGATTTGTTGATAGAGGATTGGGGCAAAAAAAAAAAAAGAAAAGAAAAAGGAGAAAAAAAATGGCGCTCAAAATCGCTGCTAAAGAAAATGCAGCGCCATAATGAGAAATTTAAGCACTGCAGCGCGAAAAGAAATAGAAGCAAAATGAGTCACGACGTAAAATTTCATGCCGCGACGCTTTTCACCACTATAGTAAAAAAGTCCTTTTGCAGCACCGTCGTGGCACAATTTGGGCAAAATGCAAAATGCACTATTTTTAGTTGCAATTTTTTAGGGTTTTAAAGGGTTTTCAACATTTCTTTGAGAGAGGCGGCGCCATTTTGAAGGTTTAAGGAAGAGAAAGAAATGTTTGGAACTTCATTTGCTATGGGAGATATTTGGGTTTAAGGAAGATTCACCAATTAAATTAGTTTTTCTCTTCTTTCCTTACTTTTTCTTGTATTTCATTGCCCCTTTGGTTTATGCTCCATTCTTAATGTTGCTATTTCTTATAATTATGAGCTAAACTTGTTGATTTGGGATTGTGATAAGCTCTAACTTGTAATATGTTGCAATTACTTTATTTATTTGCAATTAATGGTATGGTTTAATTATTTAATCCTTATGTTTCATGCTTCTAAGTGTGTGAAAATCATTAGATGATTTAGGTAATCTAAATGAATTTGGAAAAAGGAATTTTAGCACTTAACCATGGATTAGATAGTGTGGGTTCATAAAATTTGCAATGTTGAGTAAATTAATTCGCTTGTAAGATAGGAATATACCTACTGGCCTCATATAGCCATATTAGGACCTATTCTTAATTAAGCCTATAAATTAATTATATAAGGAATTATGAATTAGTTAGGGGAATGCCTATATGTAATTTGGAAGATGCATATAGGTAAATTAGAATCTTAGGCTATTAATGACATTAAGAGCAAGATGAGGAGAAGTAATTAGTTCGTATGAAATGTTAGGAAAAGTTATAATCCCAAATCACTTTTTTTTTAATTTTATCTAGAATGGTGTCTCTCATTTTTTTTTATTTTTAATTTAGTTTAATTTCATATCATCTTTCATTGTTGGCTTGATTTAAATTAAAGATTATAATTTTAGTACTTAACAATTATCATAGCGACAAATTTTCGTGGGAATGATACTCTATTTATCACTTTATTACTGTTGCAATATGTATACTTGCGTATACGCTTTCAAAAAGAAAGCAACAAGTTTTTGGTGTCGTTATCGAGGATTTGTTCACTACGTCTTTGTTAATATTAATACCAAACTCAATCTGAACTCAACCTTTGTTCATTGTGTTTTTATTATTTTTGTTTTAAGTCTTTTGTTTTGTGTTTTACTTTTGTGTTGGAGTTTTTGATATTTGTATTCAGTTTTTGTTTTTAATTATGGATTATCCTTGGATAACAAATAGGGCTACTAGTGAGTATAAATTTGATATCATGACCAAATTGATAGCTCAAATGGCAGAATTTGATAGGAGGTTTGATAACTCTAATTTGAATACTAGTTATACTGCTCATGTTAGTGAGTCTCAATGCTTATACATGATTTATGATGATTATGAGGGAGGTCACTACAAAGAACAATGGCCATATTCTGTAGAAAATGCATAGATGGAGGATGATTTCAATAGGAATCCAAATAATTTTTGTGATAACATATATATTCCTAGTTGGAATTATGAATAAAATTATTTTTGGAATCATAGTCAAGTTTCTTCATCATATGCAATCTACCCTTCCTAACCTTCCAATTACCAATTACAAGATGACATTTCTGTTCAAGAGCATAATCCTAATTTGAAAGAAATGATTAAGTACTATATGGGCAAACAAGATGTCCATATGGCTAGGCAAGATGCCTACTTAGCCAAGCAAGATGACACAATTAGAAACTTGAAAATTCAAATAACCAAACTAGCAAATGTCATCTATAACAATTCATAAGAGAGTACTCTAAGTGATGTGGTAACTACTTCTCAAATAGAAGATGAAGAAAATTATAATGGAATTAATTTGAGGAGTGAAGAAGAGTTACTAGAGGGTTATGTGCAATTTGAGGGGAATTATGAGCAAAGAGTGGAAGAAGGGAAGAATATTGTGGGGCTAGAAGACCAAGAGGCAACCTTCCAATTGGCCATGGTAGAAGATCCTTTTGATGAATTAGAAAAATGTTGCAATGAGAAGGAAGTAGAAAATGTAATTCTAGGTAATCTCTTGATGAGTCATCCACTAAAGTCCTTGGTTCTTACTAAAGAGAGCTAAGAATATTTTATCGGGTGTTTGAAGTATTTGGAAGTTCTAAAAACTATCTAAGAAAAATTAAATTTTAAACTTCTTATTATGCAAGCCAAAGCATGTTTTCCTATGAAATCATTGGGTGAGGAATTGCATGTTATCAAATGGAAAGAACATCCACTTCTACTAAAGCCTACTTACCCAAGAAAGAAACAGAGCAATGCAATTATAGTTTTTGACACCTATGATTAGGTTTTAATATAAAGTCAGGTTGAAAACTATAAAACAAGTGTTTCTTGGGAGACAACCCATGCATAACTAAATAATACATACATATAAGAGTTAAAAAAAAATATTTTTTTTGTTTTTCTAACCCCTAACTTTCTTTCTTTCAGAGCCTACTGGCACTGAATCCTTAAGAGTGTTGTTGGTTGAAGTTAGGAAAAAGAGTTGAGTAATTGAAACATGCAATTCAGGGAGTGATTTCAAATCAATTTTGTATTCCTTTTATTGGGTTCATAATTGTGTTTTGTGTGCTTATAGGTTGAATATTATTCCTTTTGTATGCTCTTCTTTCTTAATATTTTTTCCTTCTACTATTGTGAATGAGTATGATTGATATGGCATGACTTGAAAAATATATAGGGATCAATCAACTTTAAATTTTGTTATAAATTTCATTTGGTATATTTTTTTGAATCTCTTGTCTTAGGAATAAAAATTTTAGAGCCAATTGAATTCATTTGCTACATAAATTTCACATGTTTTTAGTCAATGGTCTATGTTGCTGTATATGTTTGTGACTTGATTTTACAGATGTATTGGGAACACATTTGATTGAATTTTGCATGAAATTTGTATCAAAATTTTCCTTTGCTTGTCTAGTTTCTAGGAAATTTTGGTTTATATGATTTGGAATTCAAATGAGTTATTTATTTGCATTTGAATACACACTATTCTATTTTGACAAGTTGCTGGAATTTGTTGTATGCTATATTACTTGCTGAATTTTATGAGACTAATTGTGTGGCTGTCAACATGTAAATTTAGCTTGATCATATTTATTAATGTGTTAAGATGTTCCCCAAATTTTTTTCATGAGGTTAATTAGACATTTGTTGGGTGGATTCCACCATTACGACTCTTTTTTTAGCCAAAATTTGCATTTGACTTGTTTAATAAAATTTGGTGCTATGCTAGTTGAGTTGTACAATGTTAATTTTGGTTATATTATTAGGTTAAGATTGAGAGAATCATTCCATAAGGAATTACTTTGTTGTTATTGCTCTTTAGTTTGGAGAATCTTAAAGTGAACAAAGAGCAAAACATATCAAGGAAGTTTTTTTGATCCCTTACTACTCTTATATGTTATGTCATGTTTTGAATATTGAGGACAATGTTTATTTTAAGTTTGGGGGTAGGGAATCCAAATTGGAAATGTGAATTCTGTTACTTTTAACTGTTTATATTTTTATGCAAAATTTTATTGAAAAACTTCCTATTTTTCGAAACTTGTGAGCTTAAGTTTTGCCTACCTATCTTATATTTATTTTTTTAGTTGATGTCAGATGCCATTGAGAACCTTCATTTCCTGATACTGTATAAATGATAGAAATGTCTATTAATGCAATTTGTGGATGAGATTGATTGTTAATAGCGATATTTTTTCACTCATTAACCCTTTTTTTTGTGCACTTACACCATACTTAAAACAATTGTTAGTTTTAAGTAATGTATATGGGTTAGACTATATGATTAATCTTAAACCTAAGACTTTAGAACTTGGTTCATAGTCTCTTGAAGAGAAATCTTAGGCTTCGTATAATCTATCAAAGTGATTTAGGCATTCATTGGTTATGTTTGAGACTTTAAGTCTACTTTTTTTCAAAGTATATTACTAATACCTTATTGAGTTTTAAGTGAAATATGCATATAATTGCATGAAATTTTTTTTAAAAATCACATTAATGACCTTTAGCCCAAAAAACAATGTTCTTACCTTTTTTCAAGAGGATAATTAACATTTGATATTATGTGAACAAGAAGCTTTAGGGGTGAAATAAGATATAATATGGGTTTGATGTGAATAATTGTTGTTTTCTCATAAGAGACATGCAAATTAGAAGTGTAAAAACAATGATTGTATGGTTCTTTGTTTCTTAAAAGACATGAAAAATATGATGATTATAAAGATAAACTAAAAAGAAAGAAAAAAAAAAGTGGTCAAAGAATTCACCCAAAGAAAAATTTGATGGATCAAAATGAGTTAAATTTGGGGGTGTAAAAGTGAAAAGAAAAAAAAAAGAAGAAAAGAAAATGAGGTGAAATATAAAAAGGAAAAAGAAAGAAAAAAAGAGAAAGAGAGAGAATTTTATCTTCTATTATTGTGCTTAATGGTTATTCTTTTGAATCTTTTTCATAAATCATTTTTTTTTGTAATAGTTATGACCATAAGCCCCATTACAATCTTAAAAGACCTATTGATTAATGGGTTATGTAGTGGCCTAAATTAGTGAAGAGAGAATAGATGAGCAAATGTATGAAGCTTTTAAGGGAAAAGTTTATCATGTAGTTTGATTTACATAAATTATTCTAAGCCTTATAATTAGACTTTAGCATAGTTCTTCACACACACCCATCATGGATTTGAAAAATTTTTCATTAACTCTTGAATTCTAAAGCTTGTATGTATTACTTTCTTTTCTTGTTAATTATACTTCTTAATGCATTTGTTGAAGACATCTATCTATCATTACTAGATATGAAAGTTTGATTAGGTAGGAATTTTATTGTTTAATATAGCTTTACTTGGAGACAATTAAAGAGGTAAATTTGGGGATGTGATAAATCTTTAAATTGTCATGGTTTTTTTAATATTTTATGGGACTTATTATATGAATATTGATTTTATTTTATATTTTTAATATATAAAATTAATAAAATTTAGTTAATTTAATATTTAGTAAGTTTTGGTTTTATTTCTTTAATTTTTAGTTAAATTTTTGTACTTTTGTATTACTTAAGTATAAATTTTGTTTTGTATTTTTATCTAAATTTTTAGGTTGTTAATTTGTTTAACATTTATTAGTAGACTATAAATAGTAATTAGATGAATTTTATATTTTTATAGGCTTAAACTTCCTAGAAAAAAGTTTAAAAGTCTTGGAATACAAAGCTATAAGAGTTGAGCAGATTTGTTCAAAGAGAAATGAAAAAAAAAAGAGAAAAAAAAGAAGAAAAGAAAAAGGACAAAGAGATGGCGCTTAAAATTGTTGCTAAAAAAAATGTAGCGCCGCGGCAACAAATTTAAGCATTGCGAAGAGCAAAGAAACAGAAACAAAATGAATTGTGGTGTAAAATTTTGCGTTGCTTTTGATTGCTATAGTAAAAAATTCATTTGCAGCATTGCCACAGCGTAGTTCAGGAAAAATGGAAAACACACTGTTTTTAGCCACATTTTTTAGGGTTTTAAAAGGTTTTCAGCACTTCTTCAGGAGAGGCCGCCGTTCTGAAGGTTTTGGGGAAGAGAAAGAAGGATTTGGAGTTTCATTTGCTATGGGAGATGCTTGGGTTTAAGGAAGATTGACCGATTAAATCGGTTTTTCTCTTCTTCTTTTGTTTTTTCTTATATTTCATTGCTTATTTGGTTCATGCTCTATTCTTAATGTTACTATTTCTTGTAATTATAAGTTAAAATTATTGATTTGAGATTGTGATAAACTCTAGCTTGTAATATATTGCAATTACTTTATTTATTTATAATTAATGGTATAATTTAATTATTCAATTGTTGAGTTTCATGCTTCTAAGTGTGTGGAAACTATTAGACGATTTAGGTAATCTAATGAATTTGGAAAATGGATTTTAGGACTTGACCATAGATTGGGTAGTGTGTGTTCATGAAATTTGCAATATTAAATGGATTGATTCATTTGTAGGATATGAATATATTTATCGGCCTCATATAGCCATATTAGGATCTATTCTTGGTTAAGCCTTTAAATTAATTGTATAAAGAATTATGAATTAGTTAGAGGAATGCTTATATGTAATTCAGAAGTTGCTTATAAGTAAATTAGAGTCTTAGGCTATTAATGACATTAAGAGCAAGATGAGGAGAAGTAATTAGTTCATATAAAATATTTGGGGAAGTCATAATTCCAAATTATTTTTCTTTCCAATTTTATTTAGAATGGTGACTTTTATTTTTTTTTATTTTTATGTCTTTAGTTTAGTTTAATTTCATATTACTTTTTATTGTTAACTTGATTTAAATTAAGGGGCACAATTTTAATACTTAGCAATTATCTTAGTGACAAATCTTTGTGGAAGGGATACTTTATTTATCATTTTATTACTGCTGCAATACATATACTTGCATATATACTTTCAAAAAGAAAGCAACAGTCATCTTTTAATTTTAAGAGAGTTTTGTATATGTTTAATAATAAAAGGAAAAACTTTGTAGTTTAAATATCTTTTAAAAAAAGTAGAATATTTTAACCTAAACTATTCTTAAATCTTTATTAATCAATTTAAACTTTATAAATTGAAATGGTCATTGATACTAAAATCTCTATAATCAAATAGTTAAAAAATCAATATTGATATCTTTCATCTCTTAATTAAAGTTAAGTTTGTTAACAACTTAATATGTACTATACTCAAAATCCAATAATCTTTTATATTAGCTTATCAAATAGAGTGTTAGAAGTTATAAAATTATTTATAGTATTCTAGACTTTTTCTTAACAACTTATATTGTTAAGTTGAAACTGTTCATTATAGATACCTAAATGTAGGATACGAGCATGGCTCAAAATGGAAAAAGGGTATGACCAACTTTTTAATTAAAGCTTTAGCGCTCTGTAACACTGCACTAGCAGCACTGCCAACACACGCATGGAGAAGGCACTGATCCATTAATCCGTGTGTGTGTGTGTGTGTGTGTGTATGTTTTACCTCAAACCAATATTTCTCTTTTTTGTTTACATAGTGTGACATTTCCTTTTTATTTTTGGATATTAAATCGGTTAGGAAAATTGACTTTTAGGGCAATAGTAAAGGTTCCAAAGAAATACATAAATTTGTAGAGTCAAATATGTTTTGATAACTTCCAGCATCTTCCCTCAAATAGGTCCACATAAATTTGGTCTGTTATTATTTTCTGGCCTTTTCTATTATGATGTCTAATAATAAAGAAAAAGTAGTAGACCCAATTACCTCCCAAATTATTCACAATAACATGCACTTTTCTATTTTACATAGCAAAAAAAAAAAAAAAGTCATTCTGTTGTAATTCAGTGTTTATAAAATAGTTCACGTAATTACGATAATGGGGTTACAAATGTAAAAGTAAAATTAAATAGTGTAAATTAAAAGTTTTTTTATTGCTACACTTACTGTTATAAGCGTTTTTATCATTTTAATTGGAAGAAATTACACTTATTCACCTTAATCTTTTTTCTCAATTATATATTTTTTTTCTAATCAATAAGTATTTCATAATTGATTCCTAATTTATTTGTCCATATTGCAAAAATTCCTCATGCATCTAAATTGGACATTATTTTTGACTGACTTAATGCCACTTGTGTGATTACACGTGGAAAATTACACTCACCCACGTACCCTGATCTTTCCCCCTAATCAATTAATTGCAATGAAATAAATATATGAGTCCATTAATTGCAAAAATTGATCAATTAGAGAGTGAGTGAGGATAAGTGCATTTTCCTCTTATTGTTAGGTCAGTTGAGGTTACATGATCTAATTTAGAATGCAGAGGATGTTGCAATGGCGCATATTAATTAGGAGATCAATATAAAAATTAATTGATTAAATTGCAATTGTGAAGTGACGAGGCTGGGTAAGTGTAAATTTCTTTTTTTTTTAACAATAATGAGTAAATGTAATGTTCAGTTAATATATACGCAATTTTGGATAAAAGAAAATAAGTCATTTGTTTACTTAAATATTTAAACACACTAAAAATGAAAAGGAGAGGGAATAGCTATGTAAAAATTAACAAAAGAAAACAATAGAGAACCAAGAACATCCTTTCACTAGTGGATTTTAGATTGCACAACGGCTGCAGCTTTATTTATAGCAACAATCAACATGATTCAATTACAATACACAGTACAAGATATGGATATAACATATATGCAAATTCAGATGTAATTGATCTTAAGATGGTGCCAGAGGAGAGCTTATATATATGTGTGTGTGTGTGTATATATATATATAAATATAAGAGATGCATAGTTTTTTTGCAATCATATTGGTTTTCATTTAAGGAAAGGAAGAAGAATTTTAATTTCATGGAGGTGGGATTGGCTTGTGAATTGGCAACGGTGGTTGAAGTGGCTTCTTAAATTTCGGGGGAAGGGGTAGTTTAGGGATAGGCTTCTCAAAAATTGGTTTCGGCTTTAGGAATTCTGTCTCAACAGTAGTCACTGGAGGGAAGAAGGGCTTTTTAGAGATTGGAAAAGGCTTCTTAACAAATGGAATTGGCTTTGGAAGAGGCTCAGGAAATGGCTTCTTTACAAATGGAATTGGCTTTGGAAGAGGCTCAGGAAATGGCTCCTTAACTAATGGAATTGGCTTTGGAATAAAAGGCTTAGGAAATGGTTTCTTCACAAATGGAATTGGCTTTGGAAAAGGTTTCTTCAATGGAGGAATTGGCAATGGCTTCTCATCATCAATTGGAATTGGCTTTGGAATAGGTTCCTTAACAATTGGGAATGGCTTCTTGATAAGTGGAACTTTTGGTGGGAGCTTAAAAAATGGCTTCTTAAAAAGTGGTTTTGGTGGAAGTGGCTTAACAATTGGAATGGGTTTCTTGAAAAATGGCTTCTTGAAAATTGGTTTCGGGGGGAGAAATCCTTTGAACTTTTCTTCTTCATCGTGATTTTCTAAGCCTGCCTTTTCCAAGTCCCCATTGCCAGCAGTGTTTACCTCATTCCCTGCAAATTACAAATGCGGATGATCATAGCCTTTTCTAATAATAATCTTAATAATAAATATTTGATGCTGTAAACAAATTATATTCATAACATCACATTAGCATCAGTCCAAGAGACTAATTGGTAACCATAAGCATTAGTTTTGGTTGCAGTGAAAGACTGGAAACGATTCATTTGAGATCTAGTTACTTAGTTTCTTATATATGATGTTTGAACGTCTTGTAAAATGTTTTTGTTTGTTCAAAAATTACTTTTTTTAATTACTATTCTTTTTAAAGTGCAACTACCAACAAAAAAAAAAAATAGTTTAATTTTTTAACAAAATATTTTTATAAATAATATAATTAATGTATTAGATAATAATTTTATTTTATTTTTTGATCAGTGAGAATATATTTGTCAAACAAGTATTAATTTCTGTTTTTTATTTTGCTTTATAAGGAAATTTTGAATTCTTTGCTGCTTTCTCACAATATAAGATAGACTTCAATGCTATTTAAAAGTAGCTTTTCGTGTTATCCATACACCAACCAAAAAAAAAAAACCTGAAAAAATTAAATAAAAAAAAATTCTCTTCGGCTGGTACTGACACTTTTTTACATCAACTTAAGGTTTATATATAGTACTCATGAGGCTAGTTCACGTGATCAGGCAAGTAAAAATCAAATAAAAGATTACAAATTCAATTCTTCTCTTGTGCAGGAGGAAAAGAAAGTTTATATATAGTGTCAGAAAAGAACCACCAACCTGGCAAGGCTTCAGTTGTTGTTGCTGCTGACGAATAAGCATAACAGAAGCTCACGACAAGAAAGAAGGGCAACCAGAAGCGCACAAGTGCGCATTGCAAGGGGGAACTCTTCCTCATTGAGAAATCACTTATAATGCCACACAGTACTATAATTAAGGTATGGCAAAAAATGCCGAAGAACTGAAGAAGGCTTGAGTTGTTCTGTATGGTCCCATAAGCCTTGTGCTATATATATAGTTAGTTAGCTAGCTTTGGAAATAACACTACGTTGATTTGAGTTTGCTTATCTGCTTTTACTTTTATTGAATAGTCTGAAGTTGTAGGTTTAAGGATTATTTGTTAGTTGAGAGTGTGATTATAAATGTCAATCGCAGTATTAGCACCGACTTTAGCGTTGATGAGATGCCAATTTTCCCCATTAAATGAGCTAAAGTTCATACATTAGTGGGGAAAAGAACCTGGACCGAACCCATGGATGGTTCATCCCAAAAAAGGGCACCGGAAGCGTAACAAATGGTATGTGCATCGCTAGATTCTTTTGCGTTGTTTGGCATATTAGTTGTTTGAAGGAATAGGGAAACTAGTTTGTTTCTAATTTTACATTTGCATGAAAACTTAAATTGGAGGAGCGATATAATGTAACTATGTAAGTGAGATTACTAATTTAGCCCCCAACAACAGTTTAATTACTGCAGAAGCCTTGAGGCATGTTTTGGATTTAATAGTTGCACATGATATGAATTACAATGGTGGAAGGGAGACACATGTAATTGCAATAACCCAAGTCTTTAACTTCAGTTAATTTCCATCTAATTATAAGAATTTACTAAGAAAAATATGAAATTGAAACTCAATTAATATAAAAAAATGTAACCAGTAAAAAATAATGTCTAACTAATTTTTAAAAATATTTTTTGTAGTTAAAAGATTTTTGGGGAGCTATTTTGATATCTACATTTTACTCAATTGAACTTTCTTGTCTTTAAAGATTTTAATGTAATATACTCTTAATGGGTATAATTGTTGAAGGGACTTTTCTTCACTCTCTTCGCATAAAATAATTACTCCTTTATCTCATTCTGAACTCAAAAAATAAAAAAAAAAAGGGTATCAACTCCAATTTTCTTCCCTTCATTTTAATCTTTTTCTTTTTATTTTTCCCTTTTTCTTATTTCTTTTATTCTTTCATTTTTCTTCCTTCTTCTCCAAGCAACATGGCCCGTCCACCACAAAGCCTTGTCCATCCTTTTCTATCCATTTTGCATCAGCCTCCCATGTTGCTAATCATTGTCAGTGTGGCCTCACTACCAGCCAATCACAGGCGTGTTCCTCCTTTAGATTGTCACACATTAGATGCTCATGAAGGGAGCTTGGAAGCTTCATTTCAAGCTACGTTGCAACCCACCATCTGCTCCTTGCCATGCACCCTCGTTGCAGTGCTGTGATTCGCTAGAAACCAAGCTTTGATGCTTCCTCCTACCCTGCAGCATATCTACCCATGGGTGAGATTTTCAAAGAGGCATTTTGGCTTGCATTCTTTATAAGTGTGACACCTACACCTCTTGTTGCAATTTACGACTTCTTAAAATAATTTCTAAATTCAATCTTTGGTTTGAAATCCAACAAGATAAACTTTGAATATTGGCATTGTAATAGGAGTAGAGAATAAGAGATAGAATTGGAGCTTTTGATATTAAATAGTAACTTTAGCTAAATTGAGAATATTGATTGTCAATTGAGTTGTCAAGGTGTTAATTATATATTAGTTATGTGCTTATAGGGAATTCTAAGAAATCTGCAACCTAGGTTTAGCTCTAAGTTGGTGACAAAGTCATCATCACCTTGGCATTGTTTATAAATAGATAATATCTCCATAATTTTTATTTTTGGTTTTTAAATAATTATTCTCTAATTGTTTTTTTCCATATAATTATCTCTTAGGGCAACCTTCTAGTTTTGACCCTCCATTAGAATAAGTAATTCAAGAATGATTTAAGTCACTTATAAATGTAGGCAATGTGTATATGAATATTGAGTTATGGAAGTTTAGTTTAGAGTTTTCTTTATACAAAGCCAGTGTGCAATATTTATTCAATATGTTATCAAGTTTCATTGGACCTTACACTATGTTTAAAAGGCTGCTAAAGATGTTATGGATGATATTTATGGCTTAGGAGAGTTATAGATTATGTTTCCTATTTTCATTTTCCTTATAAAATTTCATGTTTTGTATACTTTTTCATTTATAATTATAAAGCAAGGAATTGTTTTTATTGGAAGGACTTTTATTCAAAACACTACAACTAATATTGATACATATTAGCCCTTATATAGTGCATCTGGCCTTGTGGTAAATATATTTTAATTACTTAAATGGTTGTGATTTTGAGATTTTAACTAATATAATTTATAGATATTTTATATCTATTTAATTGATCTTATACCTTCTCTCATATTTATCTGCAGGATTAGATAAGATGATTTTTATCATATAAAGGATTAAAAAAATAAAAGAAATAGAAGAGAGAACAAGAAGGCATCAGATGATGAAAAGAAACAATGGAAAGGAGAACAAAAAACGTGGGTCCTGTGTAATCAAAAGAAAGAGAAAGGGAGTGTATCAAAACTGAAAAAAACAAAGGCAAGGGCAAGGCGTTTTGAAGCAGCAATCCTAAGGGAGTGAAATTCGGATACGTCTAAGATGCGGAAAAGCCACGGGAGAGAGATTTATACAGATTTTTTATTTACTCAGATTCACATGGAAAAGCCACTGGGAGAGGGTTACTGGGACCTCCCTTTCCTCCCTCATCGCTTGGGGCCCTACCGGTCTTGGATAAACTGGCAGTGCAATTTCCTCCACAGGCTGTGGAGGCTCTACCCTGTCCGCAGGTGAGGCCTGCCTAGGGGGTCGAATAGTTTCTCGACCCCTACCCCGACCTCGACCATGGCCTCTGATAGGTGGGGTAGTTTGTTGGGCTGATGCACTTGCAGAAGCCTCATCTACAACAGCTAATTTATTAACTGAACGAATTCTGGGAGGCATATCCACACTACAAAAAAAATATGATCATCGTTCAAATCATTCTCCAGATTAAAAGTAACATTCAACAAGACAACATACTTGAAGGAATAACTTAGGACACCCTATAAGGTTTTCAGTGACACCTCGAGTATAGTTACGGCTGGGTTCATAACCATAATTGAGATTCCACCGAAAACTCTTACTCTACAGGACCACAGAAAGACCTAAGCTCTGATACCAAACTGTCACACCTCACAATTTAAGTACGTTGATGCAGAAGTGGAAAAATAAAGAGAATGAGTATGGGTGCCATGTTTGAATCATAAAAACATATAAGCCTTTCATTTTAAAGAACATTTGTAGAAATTTCGGCAGAGTCTCCTCTATAACTTAGACCTCCCGACGTTTCTACAAATTGTCAGCCAACACAATACATCCAAAAGGAATAACCCATATCCATTCAGACCAAAAGAAATATCCGGGGGGTGGGGATACCCTAGCTAAGATTCAGTGGAGCCAACTTTACAAGGTTCGGAACAAAATAAGTTACACACATACAAACAAAATACACCCACATGAGCAACTGAAAGCTCGCCAACAGAAGTAATCAAGATATCGACTACTAGAAGGCGGCTGGAGGTAGATTAGGGTCCCTATTGCTCTCTGAAAAAAAAAGAAAAAAAAAAGAGTTGGATACTCAATGAATAAGCAATGCCAACCTCTTTTAAAATAAACATAGGGTCAAATATGTATATATATATATATAGATACCGTATGAAACATGCTTTATGCAAATTCTTTCTCAAAATGCACTGAAAGCATATAAGCAGAACCAATTAGAACAGACACAGAGCACACAGCTCGCGGGGAAAATCACTATAGACGCAAAGCCTTCAGCTTGCGAAAATAAAATGACTCCACGTGTGGTGGCCTGCACACGGGGCTAGCACCACCCCTGCTAGCTGAGGTACAGATCATGGTGCACCAGGGCTAATATCTACTGCTGTTAGCTACAGGGTTCTGAGTAGATAATTTCATAAAACAATACATTTTTCCCATTTAACATCTCAGACAGAATACCTTTCAGATCGATTTCATAGTAAAATTTCCAAATAACTCAAACATCTGTCAATTTGAAAAATTCATGTTCGAACCGATTTTTGGTAAACATGCATAAGGCAAAACATTTAAATGTGTATCCCTATAAGTAAATCATCAAATTTTTAAAACACTGCAAGGAAACTTAGTAACAAAGTAAGAATTACTCATTTCTCACTGGCTGCACTATTTACTCACCTTCCAAGATGTTATAGAAATTCCCTGACTCTTTCTCAGCTATGCCTAAATCTTCTGAATTCCCTACAATACCCGTTCATCAGATTTTAGAGGGTGAATCATTCCAATGATCTCATATGGAACTTATCTTGTTTTAAAAATTATTCATTTACTAAATTTTACGCCTTTCATACTCATACAATATACATATATTGCGCTATCTTCTCGCTAGTTCCACTTAGGAGCTAGACTCAAAACCCAGAAATAAAGGAAACGCATACTACCTTCAATCTGCAGCCACACGTTAAAGGGAAGCTTGTTCTGCATAAATAGAATTTGACAAGTAAGAAGAGGCACAATGAAATTGTGTCTTAAATTAGGAAATATACATGCAGAAATTGAGAGGAATTAGTGTGTAGAAAAGTGGGTATACGATTTAGCATGAAGGAAGTTAGACTTATTCCAACTAAAATCACTGCACCACTTTTTGTCTTCTGCGCAGCACCTCCCTTAGCTGGCCACACACCAGAAAACGCATCACAAAGTTAAGAAAACAGAGGAGGGAGACGCATGAAGAGGAGACCAGAAAAAGCAACACATACATCAGAAATTCTAGGCCCAAAAACATTATATAGCGTTGCTCTCCTGCCACACACACAGCCACGAAGCTCAGCTTAAACGAAGAGGAAGAGGGCTACAATGAGAGTGAACCAGCAGAAATAAAATGGTGTGAGCAGAGGGGAGAAGATGAACCCAGCAGAAACAATTCATATGGCAGAAATTTCAGACCTGGGAGATTAATTTTCTGGCGTGATTTCACCAGCAACCAGCAGCAAAAACTTAACAAAATTCAAGGAGCAAGCACCAGCAGCAGCAACTCAAACAGGGACAGCAAGGTAGCGCTGAACAGAGGAGAAATAAATTACAGTTTTTGATCAGTACCAGCCTCGTTCAGCATGCAGGTTTTATGCGACTTGAATGAAGCAACTAAATTGGAGATAACTCACAGATCGAAGAAGCAGAAGGGCAGCGTCCAGCGAAGGGATGAAGATGCAAAGCCTCTGTTTGCTTCTGCGATTTTCTCAGCTAGAAAGGATATGTGCTGCAGAAGTCTGAATGATAAATGACCGAAAAGCTAAGCTGAAAGTAATTATAAGGAAGGATATATCAGTAATTTGTAGGAGGGTGAAGATTAGTACGTGGCAGCTGCACAATATTCTTTGAAAAGTCAACTTCCCTCCATTCCCCCATACAGATTCATGCACGTCGGGTTTTACATTTGTAGCGTTTCTTTTCTCTTTCTTTATTTTCTCAAAATTTTTGAGGAAAAATCTTTGAGTATTTCAAAGCTATGAGTGGCTAATTTCTTTGTTTCCTAGTCAAGGTTATTGAGGTTTGACTTTGAACAATTTGTGAGGGGTTTGATTTAATTTTTCTCTTCTTGAATATTGAAATATTTTCTATTATTATGATATTATTATTCAGTTAATTTAATTGGTACCTTATTTTAGCTGAGTAATTACTGTTATCCGAATTTTTTTGAATCCGTAATTGTTCATTTGATTCAGTAGAGTAGCAATTCAATACCTTTGATAAATCAAAATTGTCTTTGTGTGTTGAAGAAAATATTTCTTCTGTTTTAAACATACGAGTTTATGTATTATTGAACGGTGATTAGTTGCTTTTCTTATTTTTAATGCTATTCAAGGTTTAAATTCTAATAACTTATTTAGGATTGATTTATGAATGAGGTTTAATTGGAGAGTTTGTTCCTTTTAAATATTCTTGTGAAAGAGCATAACATCAGAGCTTGTTGATGTTAATAACCAGTTTATTTTAGAAGAGAAATTATTTTTTTTACCTTTTGGGTACTTAATGATCAAATTGGTTGAGTCAAATCTGAAATAAACCTTGGCTGGGAGTTGTTTGCATTAAAGTTTTCTCTATTAAAAATATTTTCTGAATTTATTTATTTTTAATTTTCTTTATCAAGAAAGATCCCCCTTATTTTCTTTTACTATTTTCGTGTTAAATAATTTGGCTAGTCCCTATGGAGTATGACCCTACTCACCCTATTTGCAAGAAATATTATTTTGAGAGTAGGAATTTATTTTTTGGTGGTTTCGACACCTATCAAATTTTGGCAACGTTGCTGGGGATTGGTGTTATTGTCTAATCCAATTTTTTTTATGCCTCATTCTTCTTGCACAGGTGACTTAATCTTTGATTCTGAGATAGAGAAGACACCTCGAAGGCTAAGAAACGAGATAAAGCAACAAAAGACTTTTTCTTCATTTAATTCAAACAGTGATTTTGTAGTCGATTTATCTAAATTTTTCAAGGCACCTAAAATCATGGCCGAAGCGGAACAAACCCTGAGAAGGATGGCCAATCCTGATGTGAACCAACAACCCCTGTGCATACAATTTCCAAATGTAGAGGTAAGTTTTGAACTAAAATATAGTTTAATTCATTTACTACTTACCTTTCATGGTTTTGCAAGTGAAGACCCCCATAAGCATTTAAAAGAATTCCACGTCGTCTGTTCTAGCATAAAGCCGCAAGGAGTAAGTGAAGAGCAAATCAAATTGTGAGCTTTTCCATTTTCATTAATAGACAAAGTAAAAGATTGGTTATATTATCTCCCACTGGGATCAATTATGACTTGGGACCAACTGAGAAAGCTATTTCTTAAAAAAAAATTTCCCAGTTTCTAGAGCCACAACAATTAGAAAAGATATTCGTGGGATTCGTCAATACAATGGAGAGACTCTTTACGAGTACTAGGAGAGATTCAATCAGCTCTGCGCAAGTTGCCCATATCACCAAATACCAGACCATTTATTGATTCAATATTTTTATGAAGGACTATTACAGAGTGATAGAAATATGATAAATGCCTCTAGCAGTGGAGCATTAATGGATAAGACAATGGAACAAGCCAAAGAATTGATTACTAAAGTTGCTGCCAATACTCAACAGTTTGGAACTCATGAGGATCCTCCCACCAAAAAGGTAAACGAGGTAAGTATTAATTTTATTGAACATAGGCTTGATAAACTAACCTCTCTTGTTCAGAAAATGGTTGTCGGGAATCATCAACAAGTCAAGGCTTACGAGGTTTGCTTAAATATTGGCCACACAGATATATGCCCAACTCTTCAAGAGGATGAACAAGCTAATGTTGTAGGAGGATTCCAAGGTCAATTCCAAAGGAAATATGATCCTTATGCCACTACCTATAATCCGAGATGGCAGGACCACCCAAATCTTAGTTATGGACAAAAACTCAATAATTTCCAACAACCAAACTATCAACCAAGGCAACAAGCTCCTATGTCTCAACCTCTTCCTCCTAAGTTAGGTATGTCTTTAGACCAAATAGTTTCTGCTTTAGCTACTAACATGCAACAATTTCAGCAAGAAACTAAGTCTAGTATACTCAATTTAGAGAATCAAGTAGGGTAGTTAGCCACAAATTTAAGAAAGCTAGAAAGTCAAAATTCTAGTCGGTTACCATCTCAGCCTCAGTTGAATCCAAAACAACATGTTAGTGTATAACTTTGAGAAATGGCAAGCAGTTGATAGAGCCTGAAAAGAAAGCTCCAAAGTATGTTGAAGATGAGGAGTTAGAAAAGGAAATTAAGCTGCCACAGGAAAATTTAGAGCCATGCCAAGCCAAACAACAACTAGTCACTCCTCCTTTATTCCTAAGCAGATTGGCAAATTCCAAAAAAGAGCAACAAGAGAAGGAGATTCTCGATGTTTTTAGAAAGGTTCAAATTAACATTCCTCTTCTTGATGCTATTAAGCAAGTGCCCAAGTATGCAAAATTTCTTAAAGAATTGTGCACTAATAAAAGAAAATTGAATGGTAATGAGAAAATCTATGTGGGAGAAAATGTGTCTACTGTAATTCAAAGGAAATTACCCCCAAAATGCAAAGACCCAAGTGTGTTTACCATCCCTTGCAAAATAGGCAATGTAAAGATTGAAAGAGTAATGATAGACTTAGGAGCTTCCATAAATATAATGCCTAATTGGATTTATCAATCTTTGAGTATAGGATCACTTACACAAACAAGTGTGATTATTCAATTAGCTGATAGGTCTATCACATATCCTGAAGGAGTCCTAGAAGATGATTTAGTGCAAGTTAATAAGTTAGTCTTTCCAGCTGACTTTTATATTATAGATATGGAAGAGGACCACTCTTCCAAATCAGTACCAATTTTGCTAGGAAGACCATTTTTGAAAACATCAAGGGCAAAAATAGATATTGCTGAAGGTACACTATCTATGGAGTTTGATGAAGAAGTAATAAGATTTAATATGTATGATGCTATGAGATATCCTACTGATATAGATTCTATTTTTGTTATTGATGTTATTGACCCATCTACTCAACAGGTTTTTGAGCTAACATGTGTAGATAAATTGCAGCTTGCAATCACTGAAAGTTTTTATCATAAGAAGCTATAATCTCTTGACAATAAATTTGCTATTGTTGAAGAGTTAAGGGAATCTGTTTTTGGATTAAAGTCATTGAAGAATGTCAGGTATAATATTTCTTATATTGATCGTCCCTTATCTCACAACAAGATACTTCCATCTATTTTGCAGGCACCCAAGCTAGAATTGAAGGAGCTACCAAGTCATTTAACATATGCATATTTGGGCGATGACCAAACCTCACTAGTGATAATTTCCAACAAACTAACTTCCTTGGAGAATGAAAAGTTGGTTAGAGTCCTCAAGGAGTATAAAGAAGCAATTGGGTGGACGATAGTAGATATAAAAGGTATAAGCCCTTCTATGTGTATGCATTGTATACTATTAGAAGAAGGCTACAAACCTTCAAGAGAAGCTCAACGTCGTCTTAACCCATCAATGATGGAAGTAGTCAAAAAGGAAATTTTGAAGCTACTTGATGCTAGTATGATCTTTCCAATTTCTGCTAGTAAATGAGTAAATCCAATTCAAGTAGTTCCTAAAAAGACTGGTTTCACACAGTAGTTCAAAATGATAATGGTGAGTTAGTTTCAACTCATGTGCAAAATGGATGGAGAGTCTGTATAGATTATAAGAAGCTAAATGCTTCAACTAGAAAAGATCACTTTCCATTACCTTTTATTAATCAAATGCTTGAGAGATTGACTAGTCATTCTCACTATTATTGTTTATATGGTTTTTTAGGTTTTAATCAAATTCCAGTGGCACCTGAAGATCAAGAGAAAATAACATTCACGTGCCCCTTCAGTACCTTTGCTTATCGTCGAATGCCATTTGGCCTATGCAATGCTCCAGTAACGTTTCAGAGATGTATGGTCAGTATTTTTTTAGATTATGTAGAAAATATTATAGAGGTATTCATGGATGATTTTACTATCTATGGTAATTCATTTGATGATTGTTTGAGAAATCTGATCAAAGGGCTAAAATGATGTATTGAAACTAACTTGGTGCTTAATTATGAAAAATACCATTTTATGGTAGATCAAGGGTTAATATTAGGCCATATAGTGTCTTCAATGGGAATAAAGGTTGATAAATTCAAAATTGATTTAATTAAATCCTTACCTTACCCCACATTAGTGCAGGAAATTTGTTCTTTCCTTGGTCATGTAGGCTTTTACCAACAGTTTATAAAGGATTTTTCTAAGATCTCTCACCCTCTCTGTAAGTTGTTGCAAAAAAGATGTCCCTTTTGATTTTGATGAAAGTTGCAAAAAGGCGTTTGACTAATTAAAAGAGTTACGGACTTCAGCTTTTACTATTCAACTGCCAAATTGGGAGTATCCTTTTGAAATTATGTGTGATGCTAGCAATTATGTAGTAGGAGCAGTACTTGGTCAAAAGATCGGAAAGAATATCCATGCTATATATTATGCTTTGAGGACTCTTGATAGTGCTCAAAGAAATTATTCTACCACAGAGAAAGAGTTATTTGCTATAGTATTTACTTTAAAAAAATTTAGATCATATTTATTGTGCACTAAAGTTATTGTGTTTTCAGATCATGCAGCTTTAAAGTATTTGCTCAGCAAAAAGGAGGCTAAACCTTGCTTAATAAGATGGATTCTGTTATTACAAGAATTTGATTTAGAGATTCGGGATAAAAAAGGAATAAAAAATGCAATTGCAGATAACTTAAGCTGACTGATACTCAATGAGAATCCTAAACCAATTCAAGATGCATTTCCAAATGAACATCTCTTTGAGGTTAAAATTTCAACACCTTGGTATGCTAATATAGTAAATTATTTGGTTGATAGAACACTCCCTTATGACTTGACTAAGGCTCAAAAAGATAAAATCAAAAGTGAGTCTAAATATTATGTATGGGATGATCCTTATTTATGGAAACATTGTTCTGACCAAATAATTTGTAGGTGTGTTTTTGAAAATGAAATTCCATCCATTTTGAAATTTTGTCATTCATATGCATGCGGTGGACATTTTAGCTGAAAAGAACTGCTCAAAAAGTGTTGGAATGTGGATTATATTGGCCAAATTTGTTTTGTGACTCATTTGTTTTGTAAAGCATGTGACAATTGCTAAAGGAGTGGAAGTTTAGGTCATAGAGATCAAATGCCATTGAACCCAATTTTGGTATGTGAAATCTTTGATGTATGGGAAATCGATTTCATAGGGCCTTTCCATCTTCTTTTGGTAATTATTACATTCTTTTAGCTGTGGATTATGTTTCAAAATAGGTGGAAGCAAAAGCCACTAGATCTAATGATGCTAAAACTATTGTTAGTTTTGTCAAGAGTCATATTTTTACTAGGTATGGAGTACCTAGAGCTATCATTAGTGACAGAGGCACCCATTTCTACAATCGTATAATTAAAAGCTTGTTGAAGAAATATAATGTGACTCATAGAATCTCAATAGCCTACCATCTACAAACAAGTGGTCAAGCAGAGGTGTCAAATAGGGAGATTAAATTGATTCTTGAAAAAACTGTCAACCCAAATAGGAAAGATTGGAGCATACGACTAGATGACACTCTTTGGCATACAGAACTGCACATAAAACTCCTATTAGTATGTCTCCATATCACCTAATCTTTGGTAAGCCCTGTCACCTTCCTGTAGAATTGGAGCATAAAGCCTATTGGGCTATTAAACAGTGTAATATGAATATGGATGAAGTAGGTGAACATAGGAAATTACAGTTGCAAGAACTTGATGAGATAAGAAATGAGGCTTATGAAAATTCTAGAATATATAAAGAAAAGACCAAGCTCTATCATGATAAAAATATTTCTAGAAAATATTTTGAGGTGGGTCAAAAAGTTCTCTTATTTCACTCTAGACTCAAGTTATTTCCTAAAAAATTGAGATCCCGATTGGTTAAACCTTTTGTTGTCACAAAAGTGTTTTCTCATGGTGTAGTTGAAATCCAAAGCTTTCACACTGATAAAATATTTAAGGTTAATGGATATCATCTAAAACCTTACTATGAAGGATTTCAAGTGAGCAACTTAGATGTAATTGAGTTGCAACTCCCACTTTATATAGATTAAGTAACGAGGCATTTTGTCTGGCCATAGACTTTAAATAGAGGCGCTTCTAGGAGGCAACCCACCATAATAAAATCTGAGTTTTTTTTTTCTAATTTCAATAAAATATCTTCTTTTTTCAAGATTGTTTTTGTTTTACCTCAATAACCTTGCACATTTTAGGTATGCTCTCCTTTATTTTGCTACCCTTTCTATAAGTTACTACTCCCCTTCTAGACTTGTGGCGGGTAAGATATGAGGAGCTTGAGGGACACCTCATTGCAATAAAGCTATTCATAAACTATAAGAGTTTTAGTTCCTTCTTCTCTTTACATTTTTATATATGCCTGCAACACTGAGGACAGTGCTGATTTTAAGTGTGGGGGAGGGGTTTATAGCTATACATGCTACTATACTGAGTTAGAGGAATTTTTTAACTATTTCTCATTATTCTCCTATTTTAATGATTTAGTTGTTATTTATAAATTTTTAAGCTATTCAATTTTGAATTTGAGTAGTAAAGCAATTAACCCATAAGTTATGAGCATGACTTGGGAACTTAAACTGAGCACAATTGTCTAATTATGTGATATGCAAACAAGTAGTTAATTAAGGAGAGCAGTTTATTATATATTTATTTTTGAATTTATATCCCTGAATTAATTTTTTGCATGCATATCCTTAGAGTTGAGATATGATTCAAAAAAAAAAGAGCTAATTCCACTCAACTGGCTTAAGTTGTACTTAAATAGCACAGTAAAAGCTATGAGTGTGCAAAGTATCTTGGTGCCAGTCGAGTTATGTAAGTTTGAGTAATTGAGGGTCTTCATCACCAATGTCAACACTCGCGTCAAAAGAGACCATAATGGCCCAAGAAAGAGGCTAAAAGAAAAAAAAAAATTTACCCCTTTAATAAATAAAGCAAAATTAAAAGTGTAGGGGAAGCTAAATTAAAGGACTCTAATGATCTCTGTTGTGTCATTTATGTGTATGCATAGTTGATTGAGACTTAGTAAATTCTTAGATAAATATGGTAATTCCTAGCCTTCTTGCTTGTCAACTTATTAGCAATAATCATATTTTAGACACGCACACACTAAAGTTACCTTGTGATTGTTAGTGATGAATGGGTGAAAGTTGAACTACAATTTTTCTTGATTGAATAACTCTTGCATTTATTTATAATAGCTTTTTGTTAAAAAAAATGGAGAATATAGGAAGCAATACCATCTCATTATGCTAAGGCCTCTAATTCTAATATAGTTGCTCGAGGACAAGCAACAATTTAAATGTAGGGGAATTTGATAAATATATTTTAATTACTTAAATGGTTGTGATTTTAATATTTTAACTAATATAATTTATAGATATTTTATATCTATTTAATTGATCTTATATCTTCTCTCATATTTATTTGCAGGATCAGATAAGATGATTTTTATCATATCAAGGATTAAAAAAATAAAAGAAATAGAAGAGAGAGAACAAGAAGGCATCAGATGATGAAAAGAAACAATGGAAAGGAGAACAAAAAGAGTGGGTCCCACGTAATCAAAAGAAAGAGAAAGGGAGTGTATCAAAACTGAAAAAAAACAGAGGCAAGGGCAAGGTGTTTTGAAGTGGCAATCCTAAGGGAGTGAAATTCGGATACGTCTAAGACGCGAAAAAGCCACGGGAGAGAGATTTACGTAGATTTTTTATTTACTCAGATTCACATGGAAAAGTAGACGGAGGAAGAGCATAAAAGAAGAGGTGAGGAACCAGAGAAAGACGCATATATGATATGCTTCTCTCTTTCGTGATATTCATAGCGTTTCTTTTCTCTTTCTTTATTTTCTCAAAATTTCTGAGAAAAAATCTTTGAGTGTTTCAAAGTCATGAATGGCTAATTTCTTTATTTCCTAATCAAGGTTATTGAGGTCTAACTCTGAATAATTTGTGAGAGGTTTGATTTAATTTTTTCTCTTCTTGAATATTGAAATATTTTCTATTATTATGATATTATTATTCAATTAATTTAATTGGTACCTTATTTTAGCTGAGTAATTACTGCTATTCAATTTTTTTGAATCCGCAATTGTTCATTTAATTCAGTAGAGTAGCAATTCAATACCTTTGATAAATCAAAATTGTCTGTATGTGTTGAAGAAAATATTTCTTCCATTTTAAACATACGAGCTTATGTATTGTTGAACGGTGATTGGTTGCTTTTCTTATTCTTAATACTATTCAAGGTTTAAATTCCAATAGCTTATTTAGGATTGATTTATGAATGAGGTTTAATTGGAGAGTTTGTTCCTTTTAAATATTCTTATGGAAGAGCATAACATCAGAGCTTGTTGATATTCATAACCAGTTTATTTTAAAAGAGAAATTATTTTTTTTACCTTTTGGGTACTCAATGATCAAATTGGTTGAGTTAAATATGAAATAAATTTTGGCTGGGAGTTGTTTGCATTAAAGTTTTCTCTATTAAAAATATTTTCTGAATTTATTTATTTTTAATTTTTTTATCAAGAAAAATTTTCCTTATTTTCTTTTACTATTTTTGGGTTAAATAATTTGGTTAGTCCCTATGGAGTATGACCCTACTCACCTTATTTGCAAGAAATATTATTTTGAGAGTAGAAATTTATTTTTGGTGGTTTCAACACCCATAAGCTTGAACAGCAACTAGTATGGAAAAAGTGATGTTAGCCCCATGTGGAGGCCAATTGCACGTAAATTGATTGAATGATATTGAAAGGAATTGAATTGAACATATTAGTTAGTTACTCAATGAGCTACGAGCACATGTCTAATTGTTTTTGTGGGTTCTATACCTGCATTTGGTTAGTTATTCTCAATAGTTATGTGCTTATATATGTTACTAGTTTTGTTAGAGGGTTCTCCCATTAATTATGTTTTGAAATGCTTCCGGTATATATATATATATATATATATGTACTCATCTCTTTTTATAGTGTAACACTTAACTTTGTGGTTCATATTAGTTTCCCTAGCCACCTTGAGTTTTTGTTATCTATAGTTTTATTTTACTAATATGATAATTTGATTTTTAATGCTTATGTTAATCTCTTTTACCATTTTTTTAAATTGTGTAATTTCTTGCTAATATTTGAATTTTAAACATGATTTTTTGTGAGCTTACTTTTACTTTCTTAAAAACACATTATTTTATTTAAATTTATTTTCACTAAAACACTCTCATCTCTACTTGTCCTGTTTTCCTATTATGATATATATTATCGACTTATTAGGTTTTCAAACTCTCTCCTTCATTTTATGTGTTATAAATAGCAATATGGAACAAATCTATTGTTCACAACTTGGTTTATGCAATGGCTATACGATGAGCCCAACACTTTGTCCATGGGAACCTTATGATGCATTTTGTTTTCTTTTGAGTTAAATTAGTTATTGTAATTTAGATAGTAGCTCCTTTAAACCCCAGGTAGGATCCCCACTTCCTGTATAAGTTAATGAAAGTTCTAGAATGTCGAAAATTAACACTGAAGTTCTTCTGAATAGTAAGTAAGATTTGACTAGAAATCGGCTGTGGTACGAAACTGGAATAATCTAATTTTTTTCAGAGACTTTGCTAAAATTCTTTAAAAAAGATGTTTGAATGGCAAATGGTGTTTGGCAAGCATACATAGGTGTTTGTTTTAGCTTGTAGATTTAAGAGATTAAGATTAGTTTTATATTTTGTGTTGGTCACGTTGGTGCCAGTATTAATTTGCAATGACGGTTGCATATGTTATGTAAATCTAGATGTTATATTGCACATTGTTACTTCTTTAATTTAAGTTTCTTTTCAATTGCCATGTAGTTATCAAATTCATATTATATCTTGAACATAATTTAGAACGTCCTGCTTAAAGGAGCTACGTATTTGTCTAGACTCTAAGGTGCATGGCTTAGAAAGGGTTTCTCAGGTCTGTTTTGGTCTACTCAATCAATGTTTTTTCATAGAAATTTCACAAATAAGGTCGAACGAATAAGATAATTTCAACAAATAATTTGCTTTTGTTTCAACTTCTAATATACTTAAATCATTAGAAAATGCCTCTGGGTCTCTTTTATTTTTGTTTCAACTTCTAATAAAGTAGAGCTGTCGACTCGAAATTATCGCAGGGTGTCTCCCAGTTGAGTAGAATGGTCCCATCTATCTCTAGGCTGGCACTCTGTTGATAATGACGTCAGATTGTTATGGACTTCACCATAAGATAGCTTCCTTCTTTGTTTTTTCTTTTTTTAATTCCCTCCTTCTTGGTGATAAATAATTGTTTCTGACCTAGAATGACACAAAGGAATTAATGCTTTGTACCATTAGATGTTTTGTTGACCTAACTCTGGAGAATTTAAGTACCTGCTTTTACATGACGACAGGAACTGCAAGTGACTACATGATTCTGCTTGTTGTCAGTCTTGAAAGTGCTCAACATTTACTCCAATCACATTATACTTTATGGTTTTCATCTATGTCCAGGTTTCTCGATCACTTATTGCATGCAAGGGTGCTCTTAATGGTGTAGCCGCTGCCCAATTAAATTGTAATTGATATTAATTATTCAATTTTTTGCATCCAACTATTCTCTTTTGGTCTCAAATATAAATCACTTTTAAAAAATTATTTTGGTCTAAAATATAAATCACTTCTTAGAATTGTCTTAATCATTAAATGAATTTTTTCTTAAATATCCCTAATTAAATAGAGAGTCATTAAGACTAATGCAATTTATTAAGAATAAAGGTAGACTCTTTAATTAGGGGCAAATAAGGAAAAAATTTTTGTTTTGAGACAAATTTAATTAGTTAAACTACCTTTAACCAATTTTTTTAATATTTATAAAGTAGGTATTAGTGACTTATATTTGAGATCGGAGAAAATATTAAAAGTTTGGTAATTGTTCTTGTGGCTTTGGGGAATCTCAGCCGATATTCCTAAGCGCAAGATGCCTTACTACTACAATTTGTATTTTTTTATTTTTAGTATAGTGAGGGATTGTGAGAGAGACTGAGAGATTGGTAAGGGAGATTCCCTCACTATTCTTCAGCCATTTACGGAAGTATTTTTGAAGGCTAGTGTAGTCGTTCAAACGATTGCAGCGGATCTATTCAATGTTTTTTATGTTTATTTTTATTTATTTTGCTTTTAGAGATTAGAAAAAAAAATAGAAAGATAAAAATTATAATTGTGATGTTAAAATTTTTAATTAAAAAAATTACATTTCAAAAATTTAACTATATTGTAATTTTTATTTTTTTGATTAATTTTTAATTGTCTCTTGAAAGTACAAAAATTTTAAAAAAATTAAAAATTATTGAATGAACCTTCTACAGTTGTCAATATGACTGATCCATCCTCATATTTTTTAAAACAAAAATTCAAGGTCGAATCAGTGAGACGGACAGTCCCTAAAAGATTTACTCCTCGTTAATTAGCAAAACACTAGTTGTCAGGTACTTTTTCCTCGCTATACTTAGTGTGTGTGCTTTGCTTTTCTTTTCTTTTTCTTTTTTCTTTTGTGATAGTGTAATTAGGTTAGATCATCTGTCCTGTTAACCATGTGTTAGGAAGCTCAACGTGAGAACCATTTTCAAATAAAATTAAAATAATACCATCTATAATCTATATTCGTAAGTGGCTAGCTGTATCAAATTAATTAATTATAATAACAATTACTTTTATGATCAAAATAAATATAATTAAATCTATTTTAACAAAAATAAAAATATCTTTCTATTTATTACTTATATAATATATTAATTATTAAAAATGCATTGGACCAATATAAAAATGTCATTTTTTAAATTTAGAATAAATTAGATTTTATAATTTTCAGCCAAAAATAAATGACATTAAAAATTAAAGTTTAAGAAATATTTTTTTAATAAGTTATATTTTTAATAAAAATTATTATTCTTGAAAATATTTTGATCATCTTTTAATTTTAAGAGTGTTTTCTATATGTTTAATAATAAAAGGAGACTTTGTAATTTAAATATCTTTAAAAAAAGTAGAATAATTTAACCTAAGCTATTCTTAGATCTTTATTGATCAATTTAAGCTTCATAAATTGAAATGGCCATCGATACTAAAACCTCTATAATCAAATAGTTAAAAAAATCAATATTAAAATCTTTCATCTCTTAATTAAAATTAAGTTTCTTAACAACTTAATATGTACTTATACTCAAAATCCAATGATCTTTTATATTATCTTACCAAATAGAGTGTTAGAAATTATAAAATTATTTATAGTATTTTAGACTTTTTCTCAACAACTTCGATTCTTGAGTTGAAACTGTTCATCATAGATACCTCAATGTAGGATATGAGCATGGCCGAAAAAGGAAAAAGGGCATAACCAACTTTTAAATTAAAGCTTTAGCGCTCTTTAACACTGCACTAGCAGCACTGCAAACACACGCATGCAGAAGGCACTGATGCATTAATCCATTTATGTGTATGTGTGTTTTACCTCAAACCAATATTTCACTTTTTTGTTTACATAGCCTGACATTTCCTTTTTATTTTTGGATATTGAATCAGTAAGGAAAATTGACTTTTAGGGCGAGAGTGAAGGTTCAAAAGGAATATATAAATTTGTAGAGTCAAATATGTTTTGATAACTGCCGGCATCTTCCCTCAAATTGGTCCACATAAATTTTATCTGTTATTATTTTCTGGCCTGTCCTATTATGATGTCTAATAATAAAGAAAAGGTAGTAGACCAATTATCTCCCAAATAATTCACAATAACACTTTTTCAATTTTACATAGCAAAAAATAAGTCATTCTAGTGATTCAATGTCTATAAAATAGTTTACTAATTATGATAATGGGGTTACAAATGTAAAACAGACATTAAATATGTAAATTAAAAGTTTTTTTTAATACTACATTTACTGTTATAATGTTTTTATCATTTTAATGGGAAGAAATTACTCTTCTTCACCTTAATCTTTTTTCTCAATTATAATTTTTTTCTGATCAATCAGTATTTTATAATTGATTCCTAACTTATTTGTCCATATTGCAAAAATTCCTCATGCATCTAAATTGGACATTATTTTTGACTGACTTAATGCCACTTGTGTGATTACATGTGGAAAATTACACTCGCCCACCCTGATCTTTCCCCCTAATCAATTAATTGCGATGAAATAAATATATGAATTTGTTAATTGCAAAATTTGATCAATTTGGGAGTGAGCGTGGATGAGTGCATTTTCCTCTTATTGTTAGGTCAGTTGAGGTTACATCCAATTGAAAATGCAGAGGATGTTGCAATGGGACATATTAATTAGGAGATCAATATAAAAATTAATTGATTAAACTGCAACTGTGAAGTGATGAGGGTGAGTAGGTGTAAATATTTTTTAACAATATTGAGTAAATGTAATGTTCAGTTAATATATACGCAATTTTGGATAAAAGAAAATAAGCCATTTGTTTACTTAAATATTTAAAACACTAAAGATCAAAAGGAGAAGGAATAACTATGTAAAAATTAAGAAAAGAAAACAATAGAGAACCTAGAACATCCTTTCACTGGTGGATTTTTTATTACCCAACGGCTGCTGTAAGCTTTATTTATAGCAACGATCAACATGATTCAAATACAATACACAGTATAAGATATGGACAAAACATATATGCAAATTCAGATGTAATTGATCATAAGATAGTGCCAGAGGAGAGCTTTTATATATATATGAGATGTATAGCTTTTTTTCAATCATATTGACTTTCACCTGAGGAATGGAAGAAGAATTTTAATTTCATGGAGATGGGATTGGCTTGTGAATTGGCAAAGGTGGTTGAAGTGGCTTCTTAAATTTCGGGGGAAGGGGTAGTACTTTAGGGATAGGCTTCTTAAAAAATGGTTTTGGCTTTAGGAATTCTTCTGTCTCAACAGTAGTCACTGGAGGAAAGAAGGGCTCTTTAGAGATAGGAAAGGGCTTCTTAACAAATGGAATTGGCTTTGGAAGAGGCTTAGGAAATGGCTTCTTTACAAATGGAATTGGCTTTGGAATAAAAGGCTTAGGAAATGGCTTCTTTACAAATGGAATTGGCTTTGGAAGAGGCTTAGGAAATGGCTCCTTGACTAATGGAATTGGCTTTGGAATAAAAGGCTTAGGAAATGGTTTCTTCACAAATGGAATTGGCTTTGGAAAAGGTTTCTTCAATGGAGGAATTGGCAATAGCTTCTCATCATCAATTGGAATTGGCTTTGGAATAGGTTCCTTAACTATTGGGAATGGCTTCTTGATAAGTGGAACTTTTGGTGGGAGCTTAAAAAATGGCTTCTTAAAAAGTGGTTTTGGTGGAAGTGGCTTAACAATTGGAATGGGTTTCTTGAAAATTGGTTTCGGAGGGAGAAATCCTTTGAACTTTTCTTCACCATGATTTTCGAAGCCTGCCTTTTCCAAGTCCCCATTGCCAGCAGTGTTTACCTCATTCCCTGCAAATTACAAATGCGGATGATCATAGCCTTTTCTAATAATAATCTTAATAATAAATATTTGAAGCTGTAAACAAATTGTCTTCATAACATCACATTAGCATCAGTCCAAGAGACTAATAGGTAACCATAAGCAGTAGTTTTGGTTGCACTGAAAAACTGGATACGATTTATTTGAGATTTAGTTTCTTAGTTTCTCCTATATGATCTGTATGAACGTCTTGTAAAATGTTTTTGTTTGTTCAAAAACTACTTCTTTTAATTTCTATTTTTTTTAAAGTGCTACTACCAAAAAAGAAAATTGTTTAATTTTTTTAACAAAATATTTTTATAAATAATATCATTAATGTATTAGATAATAATTTTATTTTATTATTTGGTCAGTGAGAATATATTTGTCTAAAAAGTATTAATTTCTGTTTTTATTTTGCTTTATAAGAAAATTTTGAATTTCTTGCTGCTTTCTCACAACATGAAATAGACTTCAATGCTATTTAAAAGTAGCTTTTCGTATTATCCATACATCTACCAAAAAAAAAAAAAGACTGAAAAAATTGAAAAAAAAAATTATTCTCTTCGGCTGGTGCTAACACTTTTTGACACCAACTTAAGGTTTATATATACTACGCATGAGGCTAATTCACGTAATCAGGCAATTAAAAATCAAATAAAAGATTACAAATTCAATTCTTCTCTTGTGCAGGAGGAAAATAAAGTTTATATATAGTGTCAGAAGAGAAGCGCCAACCTGGCAAGGCTTCAGCTGTTGTTGCTGCTGACGAGTAAGCATAACAGAAGCTCACGACAAGAAAGAAGGGCAACCAGAAGCGCACAAGTGCGCATTGCAAAGTGGAACTCTTCCTCATTGAGAAATCACTTATAATGCCACACACTACTATAACTAGGGTATGGCAAAGAATGCCGAAGAAGGGCTTGAGTTGCTCTGTATAGTCCCTTTAGCCTTGTGATATATATATAGTTAGCTAGCTTTGGAAATAACACCACGCTGATCTGTGTTTGCCTATCTGCTTTTACTTTTATTGAATAGTCTGAAGTTATAGGTTTAAGGACTATTTGTTAGTTGAGAGTGTGATTGTAAAAGTCAATCATAGTATTAGCACCGACTTTAGCGTTGATGAGATGCCAATTTCCCCATTGAATGAGCTAAAGTTCATACATTAGTGGGGAAAAGAACCTTGACCGAACCCATGGACGGTTCATCCCAGAAAAAGGCCCCGGAAGCGTAATAAATGGTATGTGCATCGCTAGATTCTTTTGCATTGTTTGGCATATTAATTGTTTGAAGGAATAAGGAAACTACTTTGTTTCTAATTTTACATTTGCATGAAAACTTAAATTGGAGGAGTGATATAACGTAACTATGTACGTGAGATTTCCAATTTAGCCCCCAACAATGGGTTAATGTTGCTTTTTTTTTTTTTTTTAATTTAAAGCATACACACAAGTATACATATCACAACAATGATACAGTGATAAATAGAGTATCATTCTCTTGAAGATTTGTCACAAAAGTAACTGATAAGTACTAAAATTATGTACTTAGTTTAAATCAAGCCAAAAATAAAAGATGATGAGAAATTAAACTAAATTAAAGGCATAAAAATAACAAAAATGAGAGGCACCGTTTAGATGGAATTAGAAAGTTAAAAAATTTGGGGTTATGATTCCCTCTAGCATTTCATATGACTAACTACCTTTTTCCATCTTGCTCTTAATATCATTAATAGTCTATAAGTCTAATTTACTTACAAGCATATTTTGAATTATCTGTAGGTATTCTCCTAATTAATCCATAATTCTTTATTCAATTGATTTAGAAGTTTAATCAAGAATATGTCCTAATATGACTATGAGGCCGATAGGTATATTCCTATTCTACAATTGAATCAATCTACTCAACATTAAGAGTTTTATGAACACATGCTATCTAATTTATGGTCAAGTCCTAAAATATTTTTTTTAATTTATTTATGTTACCCAAATCATTTAATGGTTTCCACACACTTAGAAGTATGAAATACAATGATTAAATAATTAAATCACACTATTAATTGCAAATAAATAAAGTAATTATAACATATTATAAGTTAAAGTACATCACAATCCCAAATCAGTAAGATTAGCTTATAACTACAAAAAAAAAATAACAACATTAATAACAAAGCATAAACCAAATGGGTAAAGAAATACAAAGAAAAATAAGAGAAGAAGAGAAAAACTAATTTAATTAGTGAATCTTTCTCAAACATAAACTTCTCTCACGGCAAATAAAGCTCTAAACCCTTCCTTTTGCTCCCCAAAATCTTCAGAATGGTAGCCCCTCTCAAAGGGTTGTTGGAACCCTATTGAAACCCTTAAAAAATGTGGCTAAAAATAGTGCATTTTGTATTTTTTTTTTAAACTACACTGTGACAGAGCTCAAAAGTAGTGTGAAACAACTAAATTTTTATCTATAGCGATCAAGAATGCCACAGCATGAAATGTTACACTACGGCGTATTTTAATTCTTTTTTTTTTTCAAGCACCGCAATGCTTAAATTTGTCGCCATAGCGCTACTTTTTTTTAGCAGTGGTTTTGAGCATCATCTTTTTCTCTTTTTGTTTTTTCTTCTTTCTTTTTTTTTCTCAATCTTTTTTTAGCAAATCTTCTCAACTTTTATTATTTTACATTCTAATACTTCTAAATTTCTTTCTTTGTAATTTTAATCCTACAAAAGTATAAAATTCATTGTTGCTTACTTAAAGCGTACACACAAGTATATGAATCGCGGAAGCAATATAGTGATAAGAAAATATCGTTCCCTTGAGATTTGTAGACCAAACTTGTCAAGTACCAAAATTCATACCCCAACTTAAATTAAACGAATCAATTTTAAGTGATTGTATTAACAAGAAATGATTATTGATTATCTACTATGTAGAGTTTAGAGATTAGTGTTTGGATTTTCTGCGTGATTAGATACATCTAGGATCATTAATTCCTCTTGTATTTCATAACAGTTTACTTTAACACTCAGTATCTTTGCTCTTAATGGTGGTATATGTTAGTATAGGGTTCACTTGTTCCTATAAGTATTTTTTCAAATCTCATATAGGGTTATCTAATTAACTTCATAATTCTATATGAAATCAACTAAAATCAAATTGATATCACAATATCTAATTTGACCATGTGAGGTTAATGAGTATATTCCTATCTTATTAATTAAACTATCCACCTTCCCAAATAAGTTTTAAGTACTCATACCACTCTACTCTTGATCTATCTTCCCTTTCCCTTTTCTAAGTTCTAGTAAAAGTAGTAAATCAATCTAATTGTTAGCCAATCAATCAGAGAGCATGAAGCATGAAGTTGAATAAACAAGTATTCATCATTAATTGCAAAATCAAAGTGAGGAACAACTACTAATCCATACAAGAGTTTCTAATAATCCTAGATTAAGGAGTTCAGTATACATGTTCAAGAAAACTAGCAACAAAGTTAAAGCAAAACTCAGATACATTAGAGAGAATGCAAAGAAAAGAAGAAGGAAGGAAAAAACTCAAAAATGAATTTTGTCTTTACTTCAATCCTTAATCCCAAGCATCCTTTTGCTCTAAAATGCCTTTCTTAGCTTCTCTCCAGCCTTTACACACTCAGACCAGACCAAAGACAACCTAGAATGATGGCTCCCTTTACAGCAAAGGCCATATGAAATAAGAAACCTTCAAATTTTCGACAAAGAAAACACAGCATTTTGGTAAAACATCTCGCCACGATGAAGTTAGGTACTGGATGAATATGCGCCAGGGCCTACCCATTCATGTTGTGGCGGGTTTGGCTACTAGATGAAATGGATACACTCTACACCGCAGTGCAGCATAACACCACTGCCATGCAGTTAGTCTATGCCTGACAGCGTGCCATAGCTCAACATGTTCTTCGACATGGCTTCAACTTGTCTCGACCTATGTTGTGATGATTTTAGCTTCTATATGATGTTTTGTCGCGGCTTGATCAAGATGAGCCGTAGTGCAACTTGTCCTTCAAGCTTGCCTTCATTTTCTTCCCTTTTAGTCGTGCCTTGATGAATTCTGTGGTAAACTTCTAAAAATAGTAGCTACAAGTACTTTGAAGCCTCTTTGACATGAGGAATTTCACTCATCTCTTAAACATGCACCTTACAATAAGGGCAAAGTATGATTAGTTCTCAATATACTTAAAATTAAAATAAAACCTATCATTTCTAATGTAAAAATTGAGTATGAAGCTATTCATCTTAAGTATATTTATTTTATCTATAAAAGTATTATTTACCCTATAATTAGAGGCTAAATTCATATTTATTAAGAGAAAATATGCACAATAATATGAATAACAGGGAGTTATCATTCATCTAGTTACTACTTATAATCTACTAACAATGGTTACACAATTTAACAATCTAAAAATCTAAATAAAAATATAAAATACTATTTATACTTAACTAATACAAAAAATTAACTTAAAACCAAAAAAATAAAACCAAAATTTACAAATATTAACTTGATCAAAATTTATTAATTTTATGTATAAAAAACATAAAATAAATTCAATATTCATATGATAAATCTCTTAAAATATTAAGAAAAGCATAACAATTTAAGGACTTCTCAGTTAATTAATGTAGAAGCCTTAAGGCATGTTTTGGACTTAATAGTTGAAAATGATATGAATTACAATGGTGTAAGGGATATATATGTATCTGTAATAACCCAAGTCTTTAACTTTAATTTCCAACTAATTATAAGAATTTACTAAGAAAAATATGAAATTAACACTCAATTAATATTAAAAAATGTAAAGAGTAAAACATAATGTCTAAATAATTTTTAAATATTTTTTTGCACTTAAAAGTTTTTTTAAGGAGCTATTTTGATATCTACATTTTACTCCATTGAACTTTTTTGTCTTTCAAAGTTTTAAAGTAATATGCTTTTAGTAGGCATAATTCTTAAGGGGACTTATCTTCACTCTCCTTGTATGAAATAATTACTCCTTCATAAAAAAAAGGTATTTGCTCCAATTTTCTTCCCTTTTCAATTTTTTTCTTTTTATTTTCCCCTTTTTCTTCCTTCTTCTCCAAGCAACATGACCCGTCCACCACAATGCCTTGTCCATCTTTTTCTATCCATTTTGCATCACCCTCCCATGTTGTTAATCATTGTTAGTGTGGCCACACTATCGACCAACCATAGGCGTGTTCCTCCATTGAATTCTCACACATTAGATACTCCTAAAGGGAGGTTGGAAGCTCCATTTCAAGCTACGTCGCAATCCACCATCTCCTTGTCATGTGCCATCGTTGCAGTGTTGTGGTTCACTAGAAACCAAGCTTTGAAGCTTCCTCCTATCCTTTATGACATGGGCTTTCTATGGAAGATGATCCTAGAAGCTTCTGGAATCATCCACACAATTCTTCATACAAATATCCATGTAAAAATCTAGATATTTCTAAGGAGAGTTCTAGAATATTCTAGGCATTTCTATAAATATCTAGGCTCCTTATAAATATCCTAGATATTTCTAGAGATTGATTATGGACCGTTAGATTAAATTAATCTCCACCGTCCATTGAGGAGGTGGAAGGCTATAAATACCCCCAAGGTGCCATGGGGGAAGACATTTCAGTTTGTACTTTCATTCTTGCAATACACAAGCATTCTCCAAGCTCTCTTGTCTAGTTTCTCTCCTTTCCAACTTCTTGACAAGCTTCCTCTTGTGTTCTAAAGCCTCGTATTGTGGTTTTGAGTGGGAGAAAAGCTGACTTAGGTACTAGTTGGGAGTATCTAAGTGTTGCATAGTCATTGGAAAAGCCAAGTCCGTAACAGTTAGTGTCAGAGCGAGCCCCATAATCACTGCTAAGATGGATGGCATCCGACTCCACCGTGGATAAAATGGTGGGCCATTTGTGACGTAGATGTCACAGATTCGATGGGTGAGTATGTTATAAGTCCCACATCGAATAGACTTGGGGTTGGTTCAGGGCATATAAACGGATGTGCTGCACTCCCCACTAGGTTGACCTTTTGGGGAGAGGGTAATGACCCTATGACATTTAGCATCTCTACCCATGGGTGAGCATTTCAAAGAAGGATTTTGGTTTGATTTCTTTATAAGTGTGATACTTACACCTCTCACTGCAATTTACAACTTCCTAAAGTAATTTCCAAATCAGTCTTTGGTTTGAAATCCAATAAGATAAACTTAGAATATTGGCATTGTAATAGGAGTAGTGAATAAGAGATAGAATTGGGGCTTTTGATATTAAATAGTAAATTTAGCTAAACTAAGAATATTGATTGCCAATTGAGTTGTTAAGGTGTTAATTATATATTAGTTATGTGCTTATAGGAATTCTAACAAACCTAGGTTTAACTCTAAGTTGATGATAAAGTCATCATCACCTTGGCATTGTTTATAAAATAGATAATATCCCTATAGTTTTTATTTATAGTTTTTATTTATAGTTTTTAAATAATTATTCTGTAATTGTTTATTTCTAAATAATTATCTCTTAAGGAAACCTCCTAGTTTTGACTCTCTATTAGAATAAGTAATTCAAGAATGATTTAAGTTTCTGACATTTGTTGACAATGTGTATATGAATATTGAGTTATAGAAGTTTAGTTTAGAGTTTCTTTTATAGAAAGCCAATGTGCAATATTTATTCAGTATGTTATCAAATTTTATTGGATGTTACACTAGAGGCTACTAGAGATGTCATGGATGATATATATGGCTTCAGAGGGTTATAGATTATGCTTCCTATTTTCATTTTCTTTATAGAAGTTCACTTTTTGCAAACTTTTTGCATTTATAATTATACTACAAGGAATTGTTTTTATTGGAAGAAATCTTATTCAAAATGCTATAACTAACTTTAATACATATCAACCCTTATATAGTACACCTTAGCTTAAACTGCAACTAGTATGGAAAGAGTGATGTTAGCCCCATATGGAGGCCAATTGCACATGAATTGATTGAATGATATTAAAAGGAATTGAATTGAGCATATTAGTTAGTTACTCAATGAGCTACGAGCTCATGTCTAATTGTTTTTGTGGGTTCTATGCTTGCATTTGGTTAGTTCTTCTCATGAGTTATGTGCTTATATATGTTATTTGGTTTTGTTAAAGGATTCTCCTATTAATTATGTCTTGCAATACCTCCTGTATATGTATACTCATCTCTTTTATAGTATAACTATTGCTTTTTAAAAATATAAGCATACATGCAAGTATACGTATCACAACAATAATAAAGTGATGAATAGAGTATTGTTCCAATGAGAATTTATCACTAAGATAATTGCTAAGTGCTAAAATTGTATACTGTAATCTAAATCAAGCCAATAATAAAAGGTGATATGAAATTAAACTAAACTAAAGATATAAACAAATAAAATAAAATAAAAGAGAGACACCATTCTAGATGAAATTGGAAAGCAAAATGATTTGGAATTATGACTTCCCTTAACATTTTTATATGAACAAATTACCTCTCCTTATCTTACTCTTAATGTCATTAATAGCCTAGAACTCTAATTTACTTATAAGTATTTTCTGACTTACATATAGGCATTTCCCTAACCAATTCATAATTACTTATGCAATTAATTTAGAAGCTTAATAAAAAATAGGTCCTAATATAACTATGTGAGGCCGATAGGTATATTTCTATCTCACAAGCAAATCAATCCACTCAACATCGCAAATTTCATGAAATCACACTATCCAATCCATGGTCAAATCTTAAAATCCCTTTTCCAAGTTTATATAAGTTACCCAAATCATTTAATGGTTTCCACATACTTAGAAGCATGAATCACAAGGATTAAGTAATTAAATCATACCATTAATTGCAAATAAATAGAGTAATTATAACTTATTATAAGTTATAGTTCATCATAATCATAAATCAACAAATTTAGCTTATGTTGAATTAAACAAAAAAAAGGATGACTTACTTGGTTGAAGAGCAAATGATGCAGAGAATCACGCGGGACACGGAGATCACAGTTGGACTTCCGATTAGTCCACGGTAGAAGCACCAAAAGAGAGTTGTTGAGAGAGGAGTATTAGAGAAGGACTGGAGGTTTCATAATAACAGAAGGAGTTACACACATAATTTGAAATCATGGGAAATTACTCCCTTGCCCCTCAATAACCTCTACTAACCTCTACCATTAAGGGTGGATAAGTCATTTGCCAACATCTCCCACTCACAGTTGATGGTTTAACTATAATATTTCTTCCTTTCTTCTTGTTTTCATACTTAGTGCTCTAATGTGACCGCGTGGGCACGACATCTTCATGTGGGTGTTCTTGTACTAGAAATCCATTTTACAGGACCAGTATAGATCGACCCTTCATCTTGTTTTTATAACATATTTATATTGTGCCTTAGATGCCCTAGATTTACCCATATACACTTTATTCCTTTAACAGATCTAATCCCTCTCGAGTTTTCTTTTAAACTTAGATTGTCTTTCTTTGTATGCATAGTGTCCACACTTATAATGTTAATAAAATAACTATATAACGGACATGTCTTAGACACTAACATAGGCGTGTATATTTCGGTAATCTTCCTTTCGCCCATGTATCATTTTGATTTGAAACAGCTGCTTTCCTAGCATAATACCTTTAGGCCGAATTATCATGACATTAGGATGTATGCTAAAGTAGCAATCACTGAATCATTTCTCCATGATATTGTCAAAGTTATAAGGACACCATTGAAAGGTTTTTATCCTTTTTGGGCCTCACACAGCAATGAAGCAGGGATTTTCACTTACTTCCCATTTGCGGATTTAAGACACATGTGGTATGAATCACATATTACAGTGTTTCTCTTCTTTTATAAGAGCGTATGTCGATTTTATTTGTTATAACACCGTATAGACATTAGTTTAGATACACACAGTACCTAACACGAATCCTCCCACTCACCTCATATCTCTTGACATCAAATATTGGAGAATTCTGGTCTAGCCATAGGTATTATGGATGGTGGGAATCCATAATTCGATTCTTTTTATTAGTAGTTGTTTGGATCTCATCTCGACCTTATGTTGAGGCGACATATAGTTTGTATTTCTTCTCTACCATATCAGCATTCTTTCTACTTTATTGGTGAATACAAATGTCTCATCTTTGCCCACTCCACTTGAGTGTCAAAAGCAGTTACTCGTGTAAGAGAGTTAACCTTATTTACCTGTACGACATACTTGACATTATATACTTGCATATACTTATTTTCAATGAAATAAATACACTTTATTTATACATAAACAATCATTACATTATATCCTACGCAAACCAAGTGATCTCACATGTTTAACATATACATCTTTAGGCATTGGCTTAGTTAGAGGATCTGCTATCATTTTATGTGTAGGTATATATTGTACATTGACACTCTTCTATGCTATTGCCTTTCTTATAAAATTATACTTTGTATCAATGTGCTTAGTTTTTTCATGGTATTTGGGGTCCTTGGTGTAGGTTATGGCTGCTTGACTATCACAGTTCATCATAATAGGGTTCAATTTTTCACCATTGATCCCTAAATGTTTTAGAAATCTCTTTAGCCATATAGCCTCTTGTACAGCTGCAAAGCATGCCACGAACTCAGCTTCCATTGTTGACAAAGCAATGCAGGTCTGCTTCTTACTACACCAGGATATAACTCCATTATTTAATAAAAAAACATATCCTGATGTTGATTTTCTCTCATCCAAGTCTCCACCCTCATCTGCATCGAAGTATCCTACTAAGCACAAGTCTTTCCCTTAATAACACAGTGAATAATCAGCTGTGCCCTTCAAATATCTCAAGATCCTCTTCACAACTTTCCAATGTTTTTGTCTGGGGTTTGACTGGTAACGACTTACTAGTCCAACTGCATAACAAATATCCAGTCTTGTATACATCATAGCATACATTAAGCTTCCAATGGCACTTGAATAAGGAACTCTTTCCATCAATTTCTTTTCAGATTCAGTCTAAGGGCACATTTCTCGACTTAAGTTGTCATTTTGAAATAGGGGTCTCTATGGGTTTACAGTCTTTCATATTGAACCGCTCAAGAATTTTCTTAATGTAATTCTCTTGTGAAAGAAAAATTAATTTCTTTGAGCGATCTCTTTGGATTTTAACTCCAAGTATCTCTAGATTCTATTTCAGTCACAATTCCATCTTCATTCTTTCCAATGAAAACATACCCTTTTGATTGTTCTGAATATCTTATAAAGATACATTTCTTCCCTCTTGGACCTAATTTTCCATATTTATGGGACGGATCATGGATATACGCTGTTGACCCCTATGGTCTTAATATACTTAAATCTGGCTTGCAATTTGTCTATAATTCATAGGGTGTGGAAGTGACTGATTTTGAGGGTACACAGTTAAGTATGAAGGTTGCAGTTAATAAGGCATCTCCCCAATATGAAATTGGAAGATTCGCTTGAACCATCATTGACCTAACCATGTCTAACAACGTTTTATTTCTTCTCTCAGCTACTCCATTTTGTTGTGGAGTGCTAGCGATTGTTAGTTGCCTAACTATTCCCTTTTCTTCACAGAGCTCTGATACCATTATTGAATTAAACAAAAAAAAAGGATGACTTACTTGGTTGAAGAGCAAATGATGCAGAGAATCACGTGGGACATGAAGATCACAGTTGGACTTTTGATTAGTCCACGGTAGAAGCACCAAAAGAGAGTTGTTGAGAGAGGAGTATTTGGAGGTTTCATAATAGCAAAGGGAGTTACACACATAATTTGAAATAATGGGAAATTACTCTTTTGCCCCTCAATAACCTCTACTAACCTCCACCATCAAGGGTGAATAAGTCATTTCCCAACAGCTTATAACTATAAGAAATAGTAACATTAAAAATAGAACATAAACCAAATAGACAAAGAAGTGTAGGGAAAAGTAAGGGAAGAAGAGAAAAACTTATTTAATCAGTAAATCTTCCTCAAATCTAAGCTTCTTCCATAAAAAATAAAGCTCCATACCCTTTCTCTTATCCAAAACCTTTAGAATGGTGGCCTCTCTCAAAGAAATGCTAAAAGCTATTTAAAACCATAAAAAATGCAGTTAAAAATAGTGTGTTTTGTATTTTTTGGAACTACATCGCGGTGGGACTCAAAAGCATCGCAACGCAAATAAATTTTTACTGTAGTGGTCAAAAGTGCTGTAACACAAAATTTTACGTCATGACTCATTTTGCTTCTATTTCGCAATGGTCGCGGCATTGGATTTTCTTTAGCAGTGATTTTGAGCGTCATCTTTTGTTCTTTTGTCTTTTCTTCTTCTTTTTTTCTTTTTGGATCCTTTTCCAACAAATCTTTTCAATACTTATTGCTTTGCATTCCAAAACTTCTAAATTTTTTTTTTGTAATTTTAACCCTACAAAAACATAAAATTCATCTAATTAATTTTTATAAGATACTAATAAATTTTAAACAAATTAACAATCTCAAAATTCGAATTAAAACATAAAACACAATTTATACTTGAATAATACAAAAATACAAAAATTAACTCAAAAGTAAAGAAATAAGACCAAAACTTACCAAATATTAGCTCAACTAAATTTTATTAATTTTATATATTAAAAATATAAAATAAAATCAACATTCATATGATAAGTCCCTTAAAATATCGAGAAAACCATGACAAATTAGAGACTTATCAATAACACTTAACTTTATGGTTCATATTATCTTCCTCAGCAACCTTGAGTTTTTCTTATCTATAGTTTTATTTTACTATAATAATAATAATTTGGTTTTTAATGCTTATGTTAAACCTTTTACCTTTTTTTTTTTCAAATTGTGTAATTTCTTACTAATATTTGAATTTTAGACATGATTTTTTGTAAGCTTACTTTTACTTTCTTGATAATGCATCATTTTATTTAAATTTATTTTCATTAAGACACTCATATCTCTACTTGTCCTCTTTTCCTATTATGATGTATATTATCCACTTACTAGGTTCTCATACTCACTCCTTCATTTTATATGTTATAGATAGCAATATGGAACTGATCTATTGTTCACAACTTACTTTATGCAATGGTTTTAATTTGTCTATGAGAACCTTATGATGCATTTTGTTTTCTTTTAAGTTAAACTAGTTATTGTAGTTTAGATAAGAGCTCCTTTAAACCCCAAGAAGGATCCCCACTTCCTATATAAGTTATTAAAAGTTCTAGAATGTTGAAAATTATGACCGAAGTTGTTTTGAATAGTATTGTAGGATTTGACTAGAAATCGACTATGGTACAAAATTGAAATAATCTAATTTTTTGGGAGGCTTTGTTAAAATTCTTTTAAAAAATGTTTGAATGGCAAATGGTATCTGGAAAACGTACATAGGTGTTTGTTTTAGCTTATAGATTTAAGAGATCAAGATTAATTTTATATTTTGTATCAGTCACATTAGTGACAATATTAATTTGCAATGGCCATTGTATATATTAAGTAAATCTAGATGTTATATTGCACATTGTTACTTCTTTAATTAAAGTGTCTTTTTAATTGCCAATGTAGTTATCAAATTCATATTGTATCTTAAACATATTTTAGAATGTCTTGCTTAAAGGAGCTACGTGTTTGTCTAGGCTCAAACGAATAAGATAATTTCAACAAATATTTACTTTTGCTTCAACTTCTAATATATTTAAATCATTGAAAAACGCCTTTGGGTCTCTCTTATTTTTCACCTTGATCACATACACATAAAGTAGAGCTATCGACTTGAAATTATCGCATTGTCTCTTTGTTGAATAGAATGGTCCCATCTCTGGGTTGGCACTTGTTGATAATGAAGTTAGATTGTTGTGGACTTGACCATAAGATTGCGCTTAAAAGAAACAAGAAAAAAAGAAGAAGAAAAAAGATCATAAATAAAACGATGGCGCTTAAAAGCGCTACTATAAATAATTCAATAGCGCAGCGACGCTTTTGAGCACCGCCACAATGTAAAATGGAATTTTACACTTCAGAGAGAAATTGCATCGCGACTCAAATTTTCAAGTCATGCCACAACTCGTACTTATTGTCGTTTTTGTTGTAGATTTTGGCTAGGTTTAGATAGACAAGCTTCTATCTTCACTCTTAGCCATCATTTTGGGTTGATTTAAGGTTAAAGGAGCTGAAGAAGAGCTCTTGGAGGCAAGGGAGATCTTTGGATTGAAGAGAAGACAAGCTCCATAACTAGTTTTATCTTCTTTTCTTCTTTTCTTTGCAATTTCCTTGATGTTGCTGCTATATACTTTGTTTTTAGTGTTGAATATTTGTGTTACGTATTGCTAAACTTTTGATTTGGGATAATGATAAACCTTAGCATGTAATAAATTTTCATTACTTTCTTTCTTTGCAATTAATGATATGATTTGCTTATTCAATCTTTGATCTTCATGCTTCTAAGTGTGTGGAAACCATTAGATAATTTGGGTAATCTAAATGAACTTGGAAAAAAGATTTTAAGATTAAACTATGAATTGAATAGTGTGGATTCATGAAATTTGCATGTTGACTGGATTGATTTGATTATAGGATAGGAATATACCTACCGATTTTACATAACCATATTAGGACTTATTCTTGATTAAGCCTCTAATCAATTACATAAGGAATTATGGATTAATGATTGAAATGCTTATAGGTAATTAGGAATATGCTTATAAGTAATTTAAAGTCCTTAGTTAGCAAATATTATCATTTAAAGCAAGATAAACAAAGGTTAATTAGTTCTTATGAAATGCTAAAGGGAATCATGATCCTAATCCTTTGTCTTCTAATTTAGCCCAAAATGTTGTTTCCTTTATTTTGTAATTTTTTTGTTTTTCATTTAGTTTGATTTCTCATTCTTTTTATTGTTGGTTTGATTTAGATTAAGGTGCCTAATTTTAGTACTTAACAAAATGTAACATCCAGTTCCTTTGTAAATGTGAGAAACGTAATGTCCGATTTCTTTGTAAACGCATGAAACACACCGGATATAAAAGAAAGTTTTCTAGATAGAATGATTTAAGGACTAATAAAATTAGAACAATAATTTAGACCTCAAATAATGAGGATCCAAGGCTAGAGGTATCCCAAAAACAGAGCTAGAATAACCAGAAGAAATTTAATAAAGATGCAATGACATTTTTTGTAATTTTGTGCACCTTTTAGAAAACTCAAAGAAGAAATTTTTAAATAAAAAAAATAAGTTTCCCGAGATTCTCAGAGACCCTAAAAACTATAGAAATCTCTAGAATGGTTTAAACCCCTCTGGTTTACGTTATAGAGTGTCAATTGACTCGAACTTTGACCAATTCTTTCGGGAAGGTTTTTAATCCAATTTAGATGAAACCAAAAGTATTTTATGAATTACAAGACCCAAATTTTATGATAGAAAAGACGATTTTAAAAAAAGAGTTAAAATGAGTCTAAACGGATCAAATAGGCACGTAGGGGCAATTGGTCATTTTGAAAATTATAAAAGAAGCTTCTTAACTAAGATTACAACTCATCACCTTCTCTAAGCTTCCATTTTCAAAATTTTGAGTAGCCATGGTGTGACATTAAGAGAAGGGAGAGAGAAGAAGTTTAAGCTCTCGTTTAGGTAAGTAAATAGCCCTGTTTCATCCTGCACCAGCTAGAAAAGTTGTTTCTCTTTCTAAGAGCTCTCTAATGGTGGTTTTCTTTTCTTGAAAATTTGAAGATTCAGGTCTGACCCAAGTCAAAAAGGAACTCTTTTCAAGAAATCAATCGATGGAAAATAATCGAAGAGAGTTACATTTTAAGATAAGACTTTACTTAAAAACAATTGCAAAATCTTATATTTTCAAGCCATTTAAGCTTTGTCCTAGAGAGAGAAAGTGAGGAGGAGAGCTTTTCTTCATGTGTTCTTAATGAAACCAAGGGTTATGGAGTGTGAGGATTAAGAAGATGCCATTGAAATTGAATAAGAAGCATTAGATTGTAAGTTAGCAAGCCTAGAGATTTAATTGCACCTAGGTCAAGATGAAACTTCCTAGTAGTAATTTAAGTTGTATGAGGGTATATATGAGTTCTTAAGACATCTAGGAAGCCTTCACAAGTGCCAATTCTCTAAGAGAAAGCAAGCAAACTCCATGGATGCTATATGCTTGCATAGTCTCGGCCAAGAGCTCTTCTTGCATTTAGGGAGAGGTGTAAATTTTTCTAAGGTTAGAAAGGAATTAAATATGATGGAAGAACATCAAAGGAAGCCTTGAAAAAAATTTAGAAGCCTTGAAAAAAATTTAGAAGCCTTGATTTGTGAGATAGATGTATAAGTTCCATAATGAGACTTAAAAAAGCAACTTGTAACTAGGCTCTTGGGAATGAACTTATGATGACTCTAAAAGGCTTAAATAGAGTCAAGTGACCTAGATGGAAGGAGAAAATAGAGCCAAGGTCTTAAATTCTAGTAGTGTAATACCTAAATATATATATATAATAAAAATAAATAAATAAATAAATATTTTTGAGGTTATTAAAATAAAAACTAAATAATTTTTAAATCTATTTTAGAGTTTATAAAAATTTCAAAGGACTTTCTAATCATTTTAAATATCAATTAATGCATATTAAGCTTTCTAGAGGGCAAAAGTGCAAATTGAGCTAAAGATATTTTAATAATCCAAAAAGTACACTCTCTCTCCATTTTTTCTCATTTGATGCAGCGTCCTATTCTTGCTTTACCTTTTTCTCTCTCTCGAAGTCCACTTTTTCTTCCTTCTTGCGTGACTTTTCTTCAGTTTTTGTTTTGCTTGAGTCATTCCTTCTTTCTCCCATCGTAGCACCTCCATTGAAGCGTGAATCTCAGCTAGCCACAAGGATCCATCACTCTCTTCTTGTTGGATGCCATTACCTACTCACCTCTAACAGATTTAGTTACTATAAAACTCTTATTTGGTAAAGATTTTATCTCCCTTTTCCTTCTCTTCTTTTGCTATTCAACCATGGAAAATTTTGTGAATTTTGTAAGGATTAGTTATTCCATTTTCTTCTTTCGTTTCTTTCATCAATCTTTATCTTTCTCTATGATTTATTGAAGCTAATAGGATATTCAATTTTTGTTGCTCAAGTTGCCGTGGGTGAGCTTCCAACTTGGGGGCTTCTTGAATTTCTACATTTAGGTGTAAATAAACACTTCATATTTCATCTTTGAAGCTTCAAGAAGTGAATTTTAAATTTAATTTGAGTTATAAAAACTTAGATTGAAAAACCCCAAATTTAAGGTTAGTATTTAGGATAAAAAGGTATATAAGAATTTAGGGATTTATGTTTTAGGGAGTATATTAGGTTATATAAATAATTATGGATATTATTGGAGTGGTTAATGTAAATAATTTATATTGGTTATAATTTTAGATGATATCGGGGAAACTCATTCAACTAGAACTCAGCATTAAACAATAGGAAATAGGGACTTATACTATTAGTCCCAACTGGTGAGTATGTAGATAATGGAGTGGCATATCTATTTCATTCCATTTCATATTTTTACAATGAAAATTTCAATTTGTGTGATTTATGTGCTTTATTCCTTAGGGAAACAAATCGGTATTTTCAAAACTTCAAAATGGGTATATATATAATCATATGATGATTTAATAAGTTTATTAAAGCAACTTGATAATTGAAATGTGGCATGATATATCATTGTGAAATGCAAAAGAGTGAATTGGATGAAAAGAAAGTAGTGGTGTGTATATGTTTATTTATGAGGAGAGTAATTTATGTTGTTTTGTGGTCTTATATGTTACAGAGATTATATATTGAAGGTTAATTTGCCTTATTTAATTATTTATTTACTTGATTTTTATTTATTTTTTTATAGTTAAATGCTATTTGAAGGGTTTTTATTATAGTTATTTTTATTTTATATAATGAATGGGAATCTAGTTAGGAATCCCATAGCCGTTAGCGGAGGTAACGGCTTAGGTGCACCTAGAATAAGTTGTGAATTGTGATGGCACTACGATATGATGTATCCAGTGCTGCGATCTGAGATATTAGATGTATATTGTGAAAGTGATAAGATGGGATGAATTTAAAGAAATGCCATGATGTGATTAGATGATTTGGTTCCTCTCTATGATATCCATTCGTACAATATTTTTCTTATATTTAGAAAATATAGATTTTATCTAAAAGTTTCTTTTTATTTAAATAATTGTTTTTCATTTCATCCATAAATTTTATTGCCTAAATTATTCGATAATCATTGATTTTTAAAAACTCCTGCATGCACTTGTTTTTCCCTTTATGCACTTTATTATTTATACACTCACTAAGCCAGTGGTAGGCTTATCCCTCTTCTTTCCTTATTTTTCAGACTAGCGAGTAAAGGAGTGAAGTGATCTGGGAGCTCGTGAGCTATCAGACCCTTAGAGTTGGTGCTTAATTTTGTGAGATTGTGTCAGACTCCATGATGTGATGGCACTTAGGTGTAGAGAAAGAATTTTGGAATTGTCCATGTTATACGGTCACTTATAATATGTAAATATTGTTTTTATTTTCCTAGCTAGGCATTTTGGTTATATGTAACTTGTTGTTGCTAGTGCTGGTGCTGGTGCTAGTTTAATTTATTTTTCAGGATGGGATCTCTAATTTTTAGGGGAGATGTTGCAGAATTTTTGATAACCTCTAATGATATAATGAACTGAATATTAAAGTTTTCAAAACTTGTAGGTTATATGGGTTAGTTTAAATATATGATATAATAGTTGACTTTAGATTTTGTAAGGCTTGCTAGGCTAACTCAATCTCCATATTAGTTTAGCCTATGCACCGGTCGTGGCCTAGAAATTGGGTCGTGACAAGTAGTTTCTTCATTAGTTGTTATGTGGAACCATAATTGAACCATGGAACAAAGTGGCCTTCCATAGAGAGTGTGTGATGCTAGAGTTTGCTTCCATGATGTAATTATGTCCTATTTAATGTTTTCAAGACAAAGGAATCAAGCTCCACCTCATTACAAGTGTATGACCGAAAAGGGGAAGGAATAACCAAGGAAAAAGTGTTGAGTTCTTGCTTCAAAATAACTCTCTAACCTTTCTCTCATAATGGCTTGGATATTTGGTTGTCTTTGAGTGCTTGTATATATGTTTATGTCATAAGAAATATTTTTAACTATTGCCTACATGTCATGGTACCATGTTGATATTGAAATATGTTTTATAAATGTGTTTTGGTTTGAATAGGTTTAGTTATGCCTAAAGTCCCTTAGCATAGGTGAGGATGAGCCAAAAGTCCCAAGAAAGGCGGGTGAGGGTAAACCAATGCCCTTGCAAGCTTATGTTTGCTATGTATAAGTTTATGTGACAAGGAAAATGTTTTATATATGCTCATTATTAATAACTTGAATGTCATGCATGCATTCTTTAATATGTTTTAACATCCATTATATATGTTTGAAAGGGTTATGAGCTATTAAGATTCTTTGAATCTCACTCTTCCCTCACATATGCCTAACCATGTCTAGGTGAGCCAAGTGGATAAAGAAATGGAAGCCAACAAGAACGAGAAGTAAGACTTTGACAAATGGATAGAAAAATAAGCTTTATAATTGCATTATAATGCAAAAATTGTAACCATGAGATGTATATATGAGGTAAATCCTTGAAAATGTTCTAATGTATGTATAAATGGTGTATGCATCAATGTGGAAGTTAGATGAATGCATATGTATGATCTTGTCACCAAAGAGCCTTTATGAGATGTGATATTTATGTGTATGTATGTAAGTGGCGAGATGAGATTGAGCTCCATGATGAATTAAGCCTTTAATCAATTGTATAAGGAATTATGGATTAATTATGGGAATGCTTATAGGTAATTCGGAATATGCTTATAAGTAATTTAGAGTCCTTGGTTAGCAAATATTATCATTTAAAACAAGATAAATAGAGGTTAATTAGTTCTTATGAAATGCTAAGGGGATCGTGATCCTAATTCTTTGTCTTCTGATTTAGCCCAAAATGTTGTTTCTTTTATTTTGTAATTTTTGTGGTTTTCATTTAGTTTGATTTCTCATTCTCTTTATTATTGGTTTGATTTAGATTAAGGTGCCTAATTTTAGTACTTAACAATTGCTTTAGTGACAAATTCTCATGGAAATGATATTTTATTTATCACTTTATTACTGTTGCGATACGTATACTTGCATGTATGTTTTCAAAAAAAAAAGTAACAGTTGCCCTCCACTTATTACAAAAAGTGAAAATATAAGGAAATATTATATTTAAACATATCTTTGTTCCAATTGCTAACATTTTTCCCATTATTGTTTAATTACAATGAGATCTAGAGAAAAATGGGTTATTGATTGTAAAAGTTAATTGATTTGGAAGGAAAACATTGCAATTGAAGGCAAAGTTTATTGTGTAATGCAATTTCTTCTTCTTCATGTTCAGTCGATTAGAAATAATATGGCAGAAGATGTTTCAATAGACAAATTAATAAATCAAGAAATTAATTAATTACGAAGCAAATTTAAATGAAGGACAAAAATTGAGATGGGTAAACGCTATTTTCCCTTTTAGAATAATTAGCTCATACTTTTCACTTCGTTTACTAACATAGTTATTTTAATTTGAGTAAAGTAATGATTTGGTTATGGAAAAATTACTCTCATTTCAATTTAATTGTTTAAATATAAAGTCTCTTGATTTGGTTCTCTGAAAATAAAGTCTTTCAATTTATAATCCCTCAAACATTTTTCTTTAATTAAAATGGTCTCTATAAGAGAATCTCAAATATTTCTTAGCGGAACTATTTTGATTAGGAAAAACGTTTAGGGGAGTAAATTGAGAAATTCAAAAACTTTATCTTTGCAAGAGACAAATTAAAGAAAAGTAATCTTTCAAGGATTACTTCATTTATTTGCTCTTTTAATTACTATCCAACTCTTTTTTAATCAGATAAAACATTTATTTATCTTTATTTCAAACATATTTATGTCAGTTCTTACCGGTATTGAGAAAATGCAATTTTCACGTTATTATATAAGCAATTTTCATGAAAAACAAAAGTCATTTAATTTGAAATATAATTAAAGCAAGAAAAAAGTCTAATTTTACATAATTAGGGGAAGAATTTAATAATATTATAATCTCTGTCAATGTTGTTTATTAATCTTGTTTATCCAATAAAATTTCAATTTTTGCAATGGCATTTTATATTTTAAGTTCTTATTATTAAGTGCATGATTGGGTTTTACTCTATGAACCCGTGAAATTTCTTAAGCATAACAATTAACATAATACCATCTATAATCTATAATCATAAGTCGCTAGCTGTAAATTAATTAACTGTAATAACAATTACTTTTATGATCAAAATAAAAATAATTACATCTATTTTAACAAAAATGAAAATATCTTTCTATTTATTACTTATATAATATAATAATTATTAAAAATGAATTTGACCAATATAAAATAGTCATTTTTTTAATTTAGAATAAATTAGATTTTATAATTTTCAGGAAAAATAAATAACATTAAAAATAAAAGTTTAAGAAATATATTTTTAATAAAAATTAATATTATTCTTGAAAATATTTTGTTCATCTTTTAATTTTAAGAGAGTTTTGTATATGTTTAATAATAAAAGGAAAGACTTTGTAATTTAAATATCTTTAAAAAAAAGTAGAATAATTTAAACTAAACTATTCTTAAATCTTTATTTATCAATTTAAACTTCATAAATTGAAATGGTCATTGATACTAAAATCTCTATAATCAAATAGTTAAAAAATCACTATTAATATCTTTCATCTCTTAATTAAAATTATGTTTCTTAACGACTTAATATGTACTTATACTCAAAATCCAATGATCTTTTATATTAGCTTATCAAATAGTGTTAGAAATTATAAAATTATTTATAGTATTTTAGACTTTTTCTTAACAACCTAGATTATTGAGTTGAAACTGTTCATTATAGATACCTAAATGTAGGATATGAGCATGGCCGAAAAAGGTGAAAGGGTATGACCTACTTTTAAATTAAAGCTTTAGCGTATTGAGTTAAAACTGTTCCTTATAGATACCTAAATGTAGGATTTGAGCATGGCCGAAAAGGGGAAAAGGGTATGACCAACTTTTAAATTAAAGCTTTAGCGCTCTTTAACACTGCACTAGCAGCACTGCAAACACACGCATGCAGAAGGCACTGATGCATTAATCCATATATACACTACAAAAAATCTTACTTTTTGTGGCAACTTTCAGTGGCGACTACAAAAGTTGTTACCAAAAGATTCACTTTCAGCGACGACTTTTAACAGTCGTCACTAAATATTGACTTTTAAATACAAACTTAAAAATTAACCTCTTAAATTCTAACCTTTAGTGACGACTACTAAAAGTCGTCAACAAAAGTCCCATTATCAAGTATCAAGACCAACTTATGAGTCAATTGGTGATGACTAAATAGTTGCCACCTTTAGTAACTTTTGGTGGCGACATTAAAAGTCATCACGAAAGGTATCATTTTTAAATATTCTGTAAGTGGGATTTGCTTGTGATGATATTGGTGGCGACTTAATATTTGTCAACAAAAGGTAACTTTTAGTGGCGACTATGAAAAATTGCCACGAAAAGTCTTCTTTTTAATTTTTTGTTAAATAATAATATCGATGGCAACTAACTAGTTGCCACCAAAAGTGATTTTTTGTTGCGATTATTAAAAGATGACATCAAGAGTCTCTTGTCTCAAGCATGTTGTAAGTAGGATTTGCTTGCAACTAAGTAGTTGCTAACAAAAGAGGCTTTAAGCGATGTTTATTGTAATAATATTAGTAGCAAATATATAGTTGCCACCAAAAGTGGGTTTGGGTGGCGATTATTGAATGTCACCATTAAAAACCCCTTCTTAGATATTGAATGCATGTGATGACTAATTGATTATCATTAAAAAGTTATATTGGATAGCATATTTAGTCCCCTTATTAGATATGTTGTGTCTGGAGGCTACGCATAAGACTGTAGGGAATAACTAATTGGTTGGCACCAAAAGTCACTTTGGTGGTTATATATATATATATATATATATTACTTTATATATATAATAAATTTAAAATAGTTTAATTTAAGTCATTTTTAACGTGAATTATAAGTATATTATAATGTAATAAATATATAAATAAAATATAGATAATTTTAAAAATAATTTTTTTAAAAAAAAATATGGATAAGTTTAAAATAAATTTATGTTTTTCTATTATTTGTTATTAAAAAATATAAAAGGTTATAATATTGTTAAATAATACATTGTCTATAAATTAAATAGTACAATATAATGTAATAATGAATTATATATTATATAATAATAATGATATTGTTTATATTTATATGTATATTTTTCCTTTTATGTGTGCGTATATATATATTTGAAAGGAGTCATTAAAAAAATAGCTTTTAGATAGCCATTATATATGTGTATGTGTAATTGAATTAATTGTTATGGGCAAAGTAACGATATCTCTAGTGGTGACGAGGGAACAATTTCAAAATAGATAATAATACATTGATAAGAGAGTTTATGCTATAAAATATTTGGATATGTGTAATAATTCACATTTTAATAAATTATAAATCTTTTTTGGAAATTGTAGAATAAATTGCAGATAATGTTGATGATGTGGAATTACGCGGATGGATTCAAATAAATTTTGTGGTTATTAATTAATGGGTGAAATTTGAAAGTTGACAATGACTTGAAATGGGCCATGGTACCAATAAGAGTCCAAAAAGCAAGACCCGACAAGTACGATGGATATGGATAAGTTTTATTCAGTTCGTCAAACAAAAAGTTGTGCCAACGCAAGAATAGCTTAAAATGTCCCATGACTTATCTTTGAAGATATTTTTTTGGGTACATTACTGGACGATTGAATTCAATTTTTTTATTAATTATTTGTATTTTTGTTGCATTTTTAATTTTTATTTAATTTTAACTTAACTAAAATTTGAATTTAAATATTTCAATCTTATATAGAACAACTCTAACGTTATCGGGCCAAAATGATACAAGATTTATCCTCTCCTTTTATATCTTAACCACTTTATTTTACTCTCTCCTTAAATCTAAATTTTCTTTAGTTTTACTATATTACTTCAAATTACGTTAATTATTGTCGATATTTATTTTTGTGAAATTTGCTCATTGTGGAGATTTATTTGCTCAAAAAATAAGAAGTATATATATATATATATATATAATTTAATAATATATGTATGAAATATTTATGTAATTTATTAAATGTAAATAATTGCTTTATTTTATAGAAATATTATTAGTTTAGATTTATAAATGAAAATTAAAAATTGTGGTGGTAATAATAATTTAGGTGATATAAAAAAATGTTATTTATTTGGTAATAGTTATTTTTTTAATCTTTTTATTATGTTAAAATAATAAGTTTTTAAGTATCATTGATTTATTTTAATTTATAAGGATATTATTTTTTATGTCAATTTAATTTAAAACCTTTTTAGAACATGTGTAAATTAAATAAAAATAAATTAATTAATATATTCACATATATTCATTTAATAATATAATATTAATAAATAAATTAGTATAAAATATATTATTAATATTTATAATTTTTTATTAATTACATTTATTTATTTATTTATATTATTTATATAATATATATCAATTATAATTATATAAATATAATATAAATTAAAAAATTATTTTGAAAAAGACACCCTTTGGTGTCTCTCACTCAAACATCCTTTTTCACGGGTGAAGTGAAGTACGCATTGTCACATTATGCTTTACTTGTACGCATTGTCACATTGTCTTTTGCCTTTGTCACATTGTCCTTCGCTTTTCACGTGAAGGATTGAAATGATATAAATATATTTTTTTTATTTAAAAGATAAGGTTGAAAGATAAAGATGAAAGATATTTTTAGGTAAAAATATTTATTTTTTTTATTTTACATATATTTTATATCCTTATATATATTCTATATCTTCTTTGTTTTTTCAATCCTCATATTCAGATTTCTTTCTTACGCTTCTTGTTTGATCTTCTCTCGCATTCTCTCTTATATTTCAAAGGTAAGTGATATTCTTACTTATTATTCTTATTTAATTTTATTATTATAATAAGTTTTAAATTAAATACTTTTATAGTTAAGTATATATCAAATCAAATTATTGATATGAAGTCGCAAGTGAAACTATGATGCCTACACGATGAAGCAAGAGGTTTATTTATGCCTATAAATAATTTTTATATATAGATAAGAATATATAATATAAATTACTAATATTTATATTTTTTTTAGATGTCAGGAAAAATATCACAAGGTGAATCTCTTTATCTTCAAGTTTGGCAAGGATGTGAAGTTGAGAAAAAGTTAATCAGAACAAACGAAACAGAGTAATATTTTTATTAATTATTTCTTTTTCTAACATCTATTTACCATGTATTTTAGTTATATGCAAATTTAATTAAAATAAATTTAATTTATTTTTCATTCAGATTTATACCAGATGGTCAGATTGTTGGAGAATATATTCTTGCCATTATACAATACAATTATAATGGTCCATATAATTGTCTTTCAGAAGTTCCTAAACCGGTCAGACAATTATGGTTTAACGAGTTTGGGGTACAATTTAATGTTATATTAATGTTATATTATAAATATATATGTGATATAAATTGAGATATTTGTAATTAAAAATAACTCAAAAAATTTATTCTTGCAGAAATATTATTGTTGGATTCCAGAACGACATCATAAAGTTTATCAATTATTTTTGCATCATGTCAAAAATAAATTGAAGAACTTAATTGGATATGCACGAAGTCGAGGAAAAAGGCCAAGCTGGATTAGAGAAGATATATGGGATAAATTGTGTACTAGTTGGAATAGTCTACAATTCCAACAAAGAAGTGAAAAAAAATTAAAAAAATAAAGCATCTAGCTCTAGTTCTAATCCATCTCTTCACGTTGGAGGTACTGTTCCAGCAAGTTATTATTGGGAGGAGCTTCAAAAACAATTAGGCAGAATACCAACTCCAGCCGAGCTTCACTATCGTATCCATTGTAAAAATGGCAAATGGATTGATAAAAAATCAGAAACTATATTTATAAGTAACCTTTCATATTCAATCTATTTTTAGTTTTCATTTATCAATAATATTTACTAATTTATGTTTTATGATTTTTTTAGAATTAATTTTATTTTTTATTCATCAATAATATATTAATTCATTTTTTATGATTTTTTTTTCAGAATGAATATATCAAGCTTAAAGGTATAGATCCAAATACTATAAATATTCCTTTTATGGAATCAATATCTTCACAACAATTATCTGAAGAAATAAATCTTTGGATGCAAGTATCTGGAGGAAGAAAGAGTATAGGAATGATCTATGGTCTTGGAAATATGTCACAAGAAATAGAAGGAAATTCAATATCAGGTTTTAAATACAAAGTGCCAGATTATGAAAAGAGATACATCACTGATGTTAGAGCTATATTCCCTCCAAACGAAACACATCCAGATATTGGCCCATTACATAATGATGTTAGCAATGTGTTACGCCCATATAATTTACAATTTCAAGAAAATAAAATAACTATTCAAAGCCTTCAAGAAGAGATTAATACATATAAGAGTTATAATAATAATAATAATAATATATAAATTTTTATTATTGTATTGATTTTTTATAATTTTATTATTAATTATATATATATCTATGTATTGATATGATGTTTCAATATAGTACATGGAGTTTGATTAGATTGATATGTTTGTATTTTTAATATTTGATATTATATATATATATATATATATGTACATCTTTTACTCTGTGATTTCATAAAATTTCTTTTGTCTCTCTCACATCCTCCCTTCCTTCGTCCCCTTCCCACCTTCACTTCCATTATCTCCCTCCCACCTTCACTTGTCATCTGGGGCAACCAGCATTATCAACATATAAATTACAAGAAGTAAGAGTAGTTTTCTTATTAATTTATTTTGAATTCATGTTTTAAGAAATTTATTCACATAAATTTGTTGTTCTTTACAAATTAATTTATTTAGATGTATCAACGAGAATCATCTTCTAGCGGGGGCCGCTCACGATCTCAACATACTATTTTAGAGTCTCAAAATCCAACTCCTGAATACCAAATTCCAACTTCAATTCAAAAACAATTTATTCAACCTGTAGGCGATGAGTTATTATTTAATTTTTTAATATTATTTCAATTTATGTTAATTTTAAGTATTTGTATAATTAACTAACAAATATTCAATTTTTGTAGATTTAAACCAAATAATAATGAAGTTCGAGCAAGGATAATAAATATTTTTAAAAGTAATTATGAAGGTCCTTGGAGTAGTTGGAAAGATGTTCCTTCTGATTATCAAACTTTATGGTTTGCTGAATTTAAGGTAAATTTTGTTTCTTATATCTTTTTATATAATCATAATATCATGTATTTTATATTTTTATAATTATAATCTTTAATTTTTTTAGAAGTATTATGAGTGGAGTTTTGACGACAATGATAAAATTTGGAAGAATTGGAAAAAGAAAGTGGTTGATCGGCTTAGAGATTTAATTGGTAAGTCACGTAAGACAGGAAAAAAAGCCTAATTGGATTAGCGAATTCATTTGGGAAGAGTTGTGTGCAAAATGGAATACTTCAGAATATCAATCTCTCCGAGAACAGATGAGAAAGAATAGAGCTTCTAGTTCTGAGTTTGGTTCATCATTACATACCGGGGGATCTATATCAATGCTTGAACATGCCAAAAGATTGGTAATTAATTTTATTTTTATGAATATTTATTTATAATTTTAAATGTATATTTATCTATTAATATTAATATTTATTTTACAGGCACGAGAATTAGGAAGGCCACCAAGATATTCTGAGGTCTTTTTAAAAACTCATCAACGTAAAGGAGTTTGGATTGATAGAAAATCTCAAATTGTTTATGTAATTATGATTTTATTTTTAATTTATATTTGTAATTATAATTTTATTTATAAAATTTTTACTTATTTTGTTATTTACGTTTCAAGATGAATATATACGTCTTAAAAATCTATGTGAATGCAGAGGAGAGAATGTTTCAGAATTAGATTTATGGCTACAGGCAGCTGGAGGAAAAAAAAATGGTTTAGTTTATGGTATTGGGAGTATGTCTAATAATATATTAGGAAATCCTATGTCTGGATATACTGATACTCAATATCCATCGTATCCTCACTCTTCGTATATCCAAGAAATTGTGAGAAATGAATTTATAACTTTGGCTAAACAAACCCATGATGCCCAACTTGAAGAACAAAGATTACAAATTGAACAGCTTCGACAAGAATTAGATGAATTCAAGAGTATTGTTCAACATCTTTCACAACAACAACATCAGGATGATGCTGGGCCAAGTTCCTTTTATAGACCATATATTTCTCATTTAGATAATGAGAATATAGATGATAATGTAAATGAGAATGAAGATAATTGTTATGTTTTGCAAATTTTATGTAATATAATATATGTAATTAAATTTGTATTACATGTTTTTTCCTATTTTATTTAAATTTAATATTTTTATTTAATAACTTATATAATATTATATATTTATTCAATAAATTTCACTATTTATGAACTTATAATGTGTGTGTGTATATATATATATATTAAGTTATAATATATTGGGTAGCAAAATTAGATCCCATGAATGTAATAAAATTACATTTTTAATAGACTCAAAAGATGGTAAGAAATTAGGCACGAGAATCAAACTTGCTAACTTCACCAATTTTTTCATTTCTTTCTATAAATTTTAAGCTTTCGGCATGATTAAATAAACCTTTGCTTATTATTATTAATTTTGATCAATTCTATTTTAAAAATTTTTATACCAATGCGTTTATTAATTATTATACTAAATATATGTAAAATAATTTTTAACAAGATAAAATAAAATATATAATTATTTAGTTATTAATAAACTACATTTTTTAAAACTAAATTTATAAATATTTGCAAATTTATTAACTCTAAAAATTAAATTAAATTAAAAGAAAATATTTCTTACCATAATTCTGTCGGAAAAAATCCGGGAGTAGGAAAAAATTGCTACAGACTTATGGTCAAATGTAAGAAATTTTGATAAATTTTAATTCAATATATGAATAGTGCCTTTCTACCATGGATTTGTAGCAAATCGTGGTGGCCCCCTATTGATATACATTCTAAATGTTATAAATATCTATTAACAATAAATGTATATACTATTTATTATTAATTCCAAATATTATAAACATTTCCTAAATTAATTCCTACAAACTATTAGAGATTATTTATTAATAACCATCAGAAATGTAATTTTTAAAATTTTTAATTTATATTATATTTATATTAAATAATTTTTTTACCAAAATTTATAATACTATTTATTAATAATTATTATAGACATTATTTTTTAACTATTTTAAATCAATTAAGTTATTAACATTCTATTTATATTAAATGATTAAACATAAAAATAAAACTTAAAATAAAAATAAAGATGAATAAGTGTATTTTTTTAATTTATTTGTAATCCAACAAGAAAGAAATATTAACATGTGAAACAAGTGCATGCATAGGATAAAATGCCCTATGTATTACAAATTGGAAAAATTAGAATTAGGAATTTTAAATTGAAGGCTATAAATCTTAAATTTTAAAAATTATTTTAAAGAATTTAAATATTAAAAATTTAAATTACATAGAAAATTACTATAGTTCAAGATATCAAGTTAAACTTTTTTTATCTTAAAACCTTTTACAATAATTTTAAATTTTAAAATTTTTTAATACAAATTTTTTAACTTGAAATTTTAATTATTTTTCTTATAAATATCTTGATTTTTTTAACTAATTTTTAAATTTTTATATACTTTTAAAATTTTCTTAATTTAATATCTCTCATTAAATTTTTAATAATATTTTATTAAATTTTGATCTGACCATCATATATTATTTTAATATTAGGAAATCCTATGTCTGGATATATTAATACTCAATATCCATCGTATCCTCACTCTTTGTATATCCAAGAAATTGTGAGAAATGAATTTATAACTTTGGCTAAACAAACCCATGATACCCAACTTGAAGAACAAAGATTACAAATTGAACAGCTTTGACAAAAATTAATGACATGTAGAGTATTGTTCAACATCTTTCACTACAACAACATCAAGATGATGGTGGGCCAAGCTCTTTTTATAGACCATATATTTCTCATTTAGATAATGAAAATATAGATGATAATTTCAATGAAAATGAAGATAATTGTTAAATTTTGCAAATTTTATGTAATATAATATATGTAATTAAATTTGTATTACATATTTTTTTTCTATTTTATTTAAATTTAATATTTTTATTTCATAACTTATATAATATTATATATTTATTCAATAAATTTGACTATTTATGAACTTATAATGTGTGTGTGTATATATATATGTATATTAGTTTATTGTATATAATATATACATACCAAAATTTAATAATATATATTAACTTAATTTAATTATGTATATATATATATATTAAGTTATAATATATTGGGTAGCAAAATTAGATCCAATGAATGTAATAAAATTACATTGTTAATAGACTCAAAGATAGTAAGAAATTAGGCACGCGAATGAAACTTGTTAATTTCACCAATTTTTTCATTTCTTTCTATAAATTTTAAGCTTTCGGCATGATTAAACAAACCTTTGCTTATTATTATTAATTCCGATCAATTCTATTTTAAAAATTTTTATACTAGTGCGTTTATTAATTATTATACTAAATATATGTAAAATAATGTTTAACAAGATAAAATATATATAATTATTTAGTTATTAATAAACTACATTTTTTAAAAATTAAATTTATAAATATTTGCAAATTCATTAACTCTAAAAATTAAATTAAATTAAAAGAAAATATTTCTTACTATAGTTCTCGGAAAAATCCGACAGAATAAGCGACAGAAATTATTGTAGGAAAAATTTGCTACAGACTTATGGTCAAATGTAAGAAATTTTAATAAATTTTAATTCAATATGGGAATAGTGCTCTTCTACCATGGATCTGTAGCAAATCATGCTCCCCGGCTAATACTAATACAATATATATTATTGACATGCATTCTAAATATTAAAATACCCTAAGTATTACAAATTGGAAAAATTAGAATTAGGAATTTTAAATTAAAGGCTATAAATCTTAAATTTTAAAAATTATTTTAAAGAATTTAAATATTAAAGATTTAAATTACATAGAAAATTACTATATTTCAAGATATCAAGTTAAACTTTTTTTATCTTAAAACCTTTTACAATAATTTTAAATTTTAAAATTTTTTAATACAAATATTTTTAACTTGAAATTTTAATTATTTTTCTCATAAATATCTTGATTTGTTTAACTAATTTTTAAATTTTTTTATACTTTTAAAATTTTCTTAATTTAATATCTTTCATTAAATTTTTAATAATATTTTATTAAATTTTGATCATCTGACCATTATATATTATCTTAATATTTTAAATATGCATGATTAGAAATAGAAAAAAAATAAATAAAATACTAATAATATTTAATATATGATTAACTACAATGAAAAATTTAATAAAATACTAATAATATTTAATTAAGTATTTATTATCAAATTTTACATTTGAAATTATGACAAATAAAATTTCTTTTAATAAAGAATCAATATATGAATTATAAAAATTCCCACATATTATGTTTTTATTAAAAACGAATTAATAGGAATTTTTTAAAAAAATTTCACTTAATCTTATCATTTTTAAAAATCCACTTGATACAAGTCTGACATATCCATGCTCCAATGGAAGCAAATAGCTATGTTCGTCGTCTTAAAGAAATTATATTTTATTCACAAATGACATAACAACGTGTTGATTGTAGCTTTTTCTAAACTTCATTTTAGCATCTCTTCCCCCCAAACTCTGAAATATCGAAACTATGGTGCAATGCTCCGTCCCCTTGTCTTCATCCTTCCCACACTAGATGGACTTAGATGATCAACATTGCTTCATCTTGCATACGCCGTTATTGATTATTCATCCAATGTGAAGAACATGCTCTAGTAAATGGTAAAACTCATTTCCCCACCTTAAAACCCTAGAATCTGTAAAACCCAAAATCTTTCTTCTTCTTCTTCTTTATTGGTTTCAGTCAAAGAGCCTTAAATAAGGTACTTCCAAGGTCTGTTGTGAAAGGACAGTCTTGCTTCAGTTGTGCCATAAATCACAGTAAAAATTTTATTTCATATATTTCTATTTTACCCTCCTCCTTTAATAAGATGCTCTGTTTTAGTTTTATTGCTTTTTCTTTGAATGATAAGAGGTACAATGCTTCTTATTTGAGGCGTTCATGTTTTCATAGGTCAATAACATGTAGGGTCCATTAAGCTTTAAGTTATTCAGTGTTCTATTTGAATTTTATGATAAAACTCCACATGCTTACTAATAAGCTTTAAATTATTCAGTGTTCTATTTAGATTTTATGATAAAACCCCACATGCTTACTAATAAAAACAAATAGCACCTGTTAGTTTACTACTCATTTTAATTTTTTCTTTACTTACTCTATTGATCTGAATCATATTAACGTTTTTTTTTTAATTTATTATTTATGTCTTGTACTACTTTGTTAATTCATAACAGGGACCACACCAAAAGGTGTTTTAATACTGATGTGGGTACTTGGACTTACCATATGTATATATATATATAACAAAAACTATCTGTATACTCTGTGTCATGCTCTAATTTGTTGTTTTATATAGTCTTTTTTTTTTTGGTATTAGAAATGGCAAACTTCTTAACCCCAGAAAAAGTTCTCACCCTATCATTGTCTTTGTTGGGATAATAGCAATCATAAGCAACCCAAGCAAAGGCACATAACTCTCTGGTGCCCGGGAGATGTTGAGAACTTGAATATTCATGGTCCATAAATTTGTTATGGGCTGTCTAGGCGAAGCATTGCAGCTTGTAAGGAAATTACCATCTCCATAATAGCCTTTCCTTGTACTAAACGGATAGGAGATGGTCAGTTTCTCATGCAAGTTGTTGCAACTTGGTCTTGGAAATTGACATGAATATTTTTTTAAAATAATATTTTCTCTTCCTTTAAGTATTTTTGTTCCTTTTTTGCTTAAACTTACTTCATTTGAAGTATCAATCTCATATGAAGACATCATTTTTGCGATATATAATCATTTTATGGGTAAATTGTTAAAATTTCATTCAATTTAAAGGAATAATGAATGAAAATATAATTAAATATAACTTTATTATTATATTGTCACTCATGCATTTACCTTATTTTAAATGTAGGATGACTTATGGGTTATTGAACTTATGCTGCAATTTGTTACATGGGATGTAGGAAAATTAGAAAGCAAAGTAAAAAGGAGAAAGAAAAGGAATTGTGTGGCACAATAGAGAAAAGTAGCCATCATCTGAGCTTAGCAAAACAAAAGAATTGGAAAAGAAGTTATTTGACAGCTAAAAAGCTAGTTCCTGTTGTCATTTCAAATTGAAGCACAAAGGTGAGGCCATTTGTCTTTCAATGCTTTCTTGATGTGATTCGTTAAGGCAGTGATATGATTATATGTGTGTTTTAGTTGGTAATATGCTTTATATTTATTTTTTATATAAACATAGTCAATTTTATAAATTTCCAATAAATTTAATTTATGATTCTTAATATAAAATCAATAATATCAAAACAAAATTTAAAAATATTTTGATAAGTTATATTTTTAATTAAAAATTAATTTTATTTTAAAAATATTTTGTGTATATTTTAACTTAAACAATTGTATATATTGCTATATAATATAAAACAAGTGTATTTTAAACATTTTGAAGAAGCAAACTAATAAGGTGGCCTTTGTTCATGATGTAATATCTTGACCCATGTCCATATATATAATCACATTAAATGCAAACAATTCTCTCACAGACTGGCGAATGAATACAATTGGGAATATGTATTTGGCTGCATTGTTGCCCTTTCATCCTCCTTACCCATTTCTCATGACTTATTATATTTATGTTTTTAGTAGTCAATTCTCCCAATAGGTCTCACCCTCTTTAACTTTATGTATTTGGCTATTTGCCTACTAGCATGAGAAACACAATTAATATTATATTTCCACAGGACATCCTTTCTCTTTTTCATTCATGTCTAGTTCTTTTTACGGGGAGTAAAAACATTCTTTGCTATTTTTCATGTCTTTGGAAATAGATTTTAAATTCTCTCTTGCTCCACTGGTTTTCAAGACAGTAAGTTATTAATAATTTTCCTTCTTTTTCATTATAGACTTTTACTCCAATTTATGCTTCCATTTCTAATGTCAAGTTTGCATTATAGTTGCTACATATGTTTAATTCACAGTTTAATTTAAAATTCCACATGGCTCAATGCTAAAGTCTTTGTTTCAACATTTTGCAATTTTATATCCTTTTAACGTTGCATGTTAGTTTGGAAGTCCCCAACTTAAATTCTTGTTCAAATGTGCTATGTAGCATGGTAGTAGCATTGTTCTTATTATTTATTTTAAGTACAAGTTTTGTTTAACTTGTGATTACTTGATTTGTAAGTGTAGGGAGTAGGGATGGATAAAAGATGGCTACAAATTAAGAATAGAGCTGATCCAGTATATATAAGAGGAATAGATAATTTTCTTGAATGGGCATGTAGTCAACCAGGGGTGAATAATATAATACGATGCCCTTGCAAGGGGTGCATGAACACACATTTCAAATTGAGAATTAAAGTAAGGGAAGACTTATTGAAAAAGGGATTTTGGGATAGTTATAAGGTGCGGGACTTGCATGGAGAACAGAGGATGAGATCTGAAAATCCCCTTCCTAATTGCTTTGAAGAAGTGCAAGATGATTATGTTGAGGAAGATAACATTATCGAAATGATACATGATGCTTGTGGATTTCCATTTGTGGTAGAAACGAATAGTGGTCTAGAGAACAATACAGAGCCAAATGCGCATGCAAGAAAGTTCTATAAAATGTTAGAAGATGCTGAGACTGAACTTTATCCAGGTTGTAACAAAGTGTCAAAGTTGTCTTTTATAGTTAGGTTACTCCACTTAAAATGCCTTAACCAGTGGAGTAATAAATCAATGGATGCATTACTGACCCTATTCAAAGATGTTCTTCCAGAGGGGGCATTGGTTCCAAACTCATACTATGAAGCAAAGAAGGTTATTCGAGATTTGGGTTTGGATTACACTAAAATAGATGCATGCAATAATGATTGCATTTTATATTGGAGGGACCATGCTAATGCTTCATCGTGTCCCAAGTGCAAAATGTCTAGATGGAAGCCAACGAGACACAAAGGCAAGAAAGTGCCATATAAAGTCTTGCGGCATTTTCCTATAAAGCCTAGACTACAAAGGCTATACATGGCAAGACACATAGCTTCGAAAATGAGGTGGCACAATGAAAAACGTATTGATGATGGTGTCTTAAGACATCCAGCTGATTCCCTTGCTTGGAAATCCTTCGACCAACAACATCCTAGCTTTTCTGATGAGCCTAGAAATGTTCGATTAGGATTAGCAAGTGATGGATTTCAACCTTATGGGAATATGAATGCTAATCATAGCATTTGGCCGGTTGTTTTGGTTCCGTATAATTTTCCACCATGGATTTGTATGAAGCACCCATATTTTATGATGACACTTCTTATTCCAGGGCCTAAATGTCCAGGTGATGATATAGACATTTACTTGCAACCAATGATAGAAGAGTTGAAAGAATTATGGGAAGAAGGGGTAGAAACATATGATGCCCATTCCCAATCAAACTTTAGACTACGTGCAGCTATCTTGTGGACAATAAATGACTTTCCTGTCTATGCAAACCTTTCAGGTTGGTCAACTAAAGGCAAACTTGCATGCCCTTGTTGCCACAAAGACACATATTCCATTTCTTTGCGAAACAAGTTATGTTACATGGGTCATCGTCGCTTTCTTCCAACCAATCATCCTTGGTGCCGAAATAGATTCGCATTTGATGGGAAAGTAGAAAATAGAGTTGCACCTCTCCCTTTAACTGGGGATGAAGCACTTAGACAATTACAAGGATTGGGTAATGTGAGCTTTGGTAAAACTCAAAAGCGAAAGTGTGACTATCCTAAAGGTGCTTATAATTGGAGAAAGAAAAGTATTTTTTTCCAATTACCTTATTGGAAAGACCTAATGCTACGAAATAATCTTGATGTTATACACATAGAAAGAAATATCTCTGATAGCATCATTTCAACAGTGATGAACATGGACGGAAAGACGAAGGACACATTAAAGAGCAGGTATGATTTGGTGGACTTAGGCATAAGGCATGGGTTGCACCCAATTGAAGATGGAAATAATGTTTTATTACCTGCAGCATGCTATGCATTATCTCCACAAGAGAAGTTGAAGGTTTGCAATTTCTTAGCTAATTTAAAGGTACCTGATGCTTTCTCTTCAAATATTTCAAGGTGTGTCAATGTTCATGATCGAAGAATTTTTGGATTAAAGTGTCATGATCACCATGTATTATTGCAAGACATTTTTCCAATTGCAATACGTGGTTTGTTGCCTAAAGATGTATGTGAGCCAATAATAGAGTTAAGCAACTTTTTCAAGAACCTATGCTCCAAGTGCTTAAAAATTGAAGATCTTGATAGTCTTGACACTCAAGTTGTGTTAACCTTATGCAAATTGGAGACTATATTTCCCCCAGCTTTCTTTGACATCATGATCCACTTGACAGTTCACTTGGCAAGGGAAGCAAAACTTGGTGGACCTATTCAATACCGATGGATGTATCCTATTGAAAGGTAACCCATTTTATTACAATTAATTATCATAAATTTGTTTTTCACCACTAGTGGATGTACCATATTAGGTGTAGCTTATGTTTGTAGGTATTTACGAACACTTAAAGCATATGTTCGAAATAAGGCTCGTCCAGAAGGTTCAATTGCATAAGGTTATTTGGCGGAAGAAAGCCTTACATTTTGCTCATGATACTTGAAAAATATCCCAACTAAGTTTGATAGACCTACTAGAAACAACGATACAACTGAGACAACTAGTAAGATTTCTGTCTTCCAAAGAAGTGGCCTACCAAGAGGGCATTCTGAATTAATCACTCTATCTCATGAAGAGTTCCATCAAGCTAGGATGTATGTGCTTCAAAATTGTGTTGAAATAGAGCCATTTATTGAGTAAGTTAACATTACTTCCCTAATATTTTATAAAGGGATAATGTTTTGTATTGCCCTAACTAGCTTGTACAACGTAGGGAGCATATGAAGGAGATTGAAGCACAAGCTTCATCAGTAAATGAAAGACATTACAAGGAGTTTCCTGATTGGTTTCGCGCACATGTAAGTGTTAGTCTAATTCATTGTGTTAATTTCATTACATAATCTTTTAATGGTAACAAAGAGTTCTTTATCCATATAGGTTGTCAAGTTGTGTACACAAGGATGTGCAAATGATAAACTTATAAGCTTATCGGTTGGCCCACTTAAAGTGGTGAATCGCTATTCCATGTTTATGGTGAATGGATTTAGATTTCACACAAAAGATCGTGCATCAGGAAAAAGAACTCAAAATAGTAGAGTTCTTGTAATAGGTGATGATTCAGATGTTAACAAGGAATATTATGGTGTGTTGGAGCATATTTATGAGCTATCTTATGTAAGAAATAGGAAAGTATATATCTTTAAGTGTCATTGGTGGGATATGGCTCATTTGGGCAGAGGATATAAGATTGATAAATATGGGTTCACAAGTGTTAATGCTCAATGTTCATTAAATACAAATGAACCGTTTGTCTTGGCATCTCAAGCAAAACAAGCGTTCTATGTGAATGACATTATTGAGCCAGATTGGCTTGTTGTAGTGAAAACAAATCCTCGTGACCTTTTCAATATGCCCCAAAAGGATAATGATGACGATGTTAGTGGTGACCATGATGATTTGGCCACTGAAGAAGTGTATCAACAGTTGGTAGTTGACTTGACTATGGCATCTAACAATTGGGTCGAATTTGACATTGTAGTTGACTTGTTTAGAGATGATGTAGAGCCACAAAGCATCCATCAAGTATGTGAACAGCCACGAACAAGTGTACATCATGCTCGGGAGGCAAATTTCATTGATGATGATGACATACATATGTCTATGAATGAGGAAAATGTGGAAGAAGATTTTGATGATAGTAGTGACACAGAAGAGAATGAAATAGATAATAGTGACACAACAGACAATGAACTAGATGACAGTGACATAGAAGGCTCTTATCAGAATTAACTAAAGATTGATATGTGATGGTAATCTACAATAATTTCATGACCATTTCACAAAGATATAATAATTCCCTTAATCTTTACAAAATGTTATATACATAGTTATGTTCAAGCATTTTATATATGTCGACATTAATATTATTACTTATACTTTGCATGCAACACTGCAAGAAATGTCAGGATTTGGAAGAGGTAGAGGGGGAAGAGGATGCACCATTGGACGAGGAAGACATAATAATCTTGATGAAGTGACTTCAAGTGCAGGCTTCACACCGCCACCACAGACACCTCAACTTGATCCACAACCTCCACAACCACAAACACAAGTTGAAAATTCTCCACAGCCTCCTTCACACCTTGTTGAAACACAACATCAAGATTCTCCATCCACACATCATAGCAATGCTGGTACATTTCCATACACATTATACAATAACAATCAAATTATTAAACTAAGTGAAAAATCTAACTAATATTTTTTATGTGGATGACAGCATCTTGTAGTACCATTAAGAAAGGTAGAGGAATTTATAGATCCTTACAAGTTGACATGAAAACAAAGTATGGTGCCAAAATCAAAGTTCAAATTGCTGAAAATGTTGCTAGAGCTGTGAGACCTGGGGCTAGGAATCTTTCAAACTATTGTGGATTGGTGCTGAGAACTACTATATCATTTAGAGATGGCGATTGGAATGACATCGTTGCAAAACATGGTGAAGAGATGTGGTTGAAAGTGAAGGTAATAAGTTACATATATTCATATAAATTTTTATCTTATATATATTATTTATATTTGGATCATTAACATAACTATTTATGTGTGTTTAAGGAAAAATTTGCACCTACTGATGAAAGGAAAGAGATAGAATTTCATAGCACTGTTATGCAAATAATGCAAAATGCTTTTAGAAATTGGAAGAATAAATTACATGACCACTACAAGTCATATGCTAGTGATGAAGAAAGATTGGCCAATCGACCAAGTATTGTTGGCCCTGAAGATTGGCAATGGCTTATAGAGCATTTTCGCTCACCAAATTTCAAGGTGCTTTGCTAATCATATAGTTTAATAAATTATTACATGAATCTTGATATCTTAAATAACTATTAACTTTATTGTAGATGGTAAGTGAAAGAAACAAATTGAATAGGCAGAAGCAAACAACAAAGCACACTTGTGGCCCTAGATCATTTGCAGAAGTTGAGGAGTCTACGGTGATAATGCTTATACACTCTTCATAATATTTTCTTCTTTAATATATATATATGTGTGTGTGTGTGTGTGTGTGTGTGTGTGTGTGTGTGTGTGTGTGTGTGTGTGTGTTTTCTTTACATTTTGTGTCCCTTTATTATAAAAATTTATTGTAGAGAGACCCTGAAACTGGGGAGATGGCACCACCAGATCAAGTATGGGAATTACAACACACTCGTAAAACCAAAGAAGGAGAAATTGTGTGGTCGGATCCACAGTCAGAAGAAGTTCATGTATTTGTAACAACTTATTAAATTTTTTGATAAGTTAAACTATGTCTTATAATCTATTAAACTAAATTGATGCTTTAATTATAGGCTCGCATCCATGAGATGGTGGTCCAACAACAATCCCAAGAAGGTGGGCCTCAGATGACCTCTAATCAAATTTTGGCTGTTGTTCTTGGTGAAAGGCCGGGTTATGTTAGAGGGAAAGGTTATGGAGCAAAACCTACAAGAGAGGCATTGCTCAAGTTGATGTTGATGCTTCCCTATCTTCTGCAGTGGAGAATGTGCGTAAGAAAATGGAGGCTGACTTTGAAAGAAGGCTTGAGGCAGAGCGTGCTGAACTAAAACAAATGATGGAACAAATGATGCAAGCACAATTGGCTACTTTGATGGCTTCTATCCAACAAGTAATTTTATGGCTTTTCCTCTTTTTCTTATCTTTTTTATATATCCATTTTTATAAGTTTGTTATAGTTTAATATAATGTGGGTTAGCTAAGATTATAATTTGTTTACTCTATACTTAGGTTTAGTGTAAAATTTATTCCTTGTTTATTATTATTGCAACTTCTCTTCACCTCATGTTTCAACTGCTTAAGCATACAATTATTTTTCTCAAATTCATGTGTGTTTCATATTAGGAAATTTTGTGAATTTATTGTCAAATCTTTTGGGGCAAAACTTTAGGTTGTGCTAAAATGTATTAATATTAAATTTTGAATAATATGCTAATGTTTAATGACTTAGTATTGGACTGCACACATATATAACTAGAAAATGAGATGCTTAGTATTGTAACTTAGGCTACCAGGATTTTTCTGATCAATGAATTGCTTCTATGATGTATTTTGATCGACTGATATGTTACTTTTGTAAGTTACACCCAATGGTGGAATAAGATTGACTACACATGAACTTTTTCATACATTGATCATATGATGGTTGAAATATAGGCTGTAAGTAAATTGCTTTGTATTTCACTTGCCTTTCACTTTTCTTTAATTTTCATCCAAGAAAGAAACAAAAATAAAAAAGAAAATGATGTGGTAGCATGGTTGAATGAGTGGGTAATATGGCCAAAATTTCAGGCATTGGGTTTCCTATTGGTTTAGTGAAATCCACAATCACTTTGAATATTATGTTGAAAGAGACTTTTTTTACATCCATTTTTGTGTGATTTTTTTCTATGTGAAGAAATTGTAATAATTTCATTGTTCTTGTAATGGATTCCTCTCAAGATTTTGATATAATATGAAGTTTTTAATGAATTCTCAAGTATATATTATTTGTTACTTATTTACGTTTTACATAAGATGTTTGAAGAAATCAAAATGTGTCACTTAATCTAATTTTTTAATATATTAGTATTCAATATAAAGTATTATGATATGTAAGACATACATGATTTGAAATTGGATTCAAGCTGTCATTGCAATTGTAGAATCTATTTTCTTGGTCTATGAATTGTAATTCTATGTTTTTGTGCCCATTTTTTTGCTATTCTTTTCCTTGTTCTCTTTATTGACTTTAAACTATGCAATCTAAAGAACTTTCTCCATGTTTGGGTTCCTTGGTATAAAATCTTGCATGATTTAAAATTCATGAATTGTAATAAGCTCAATTATTAATTATCATAGTCACATAAGCAATTTTGAAATAGGTCAATTTAACACTTTTTCATTTTGGTTGGAGGAAGCAATTGTTTGGGCTATATATTTGCACTTGGTATTATATAAACTTTCCATGAACAAGAAATGTTATTGTGTTATCTTCTCAACATATCTATTTTATATTTAATTAATGATAAGGGCTTGATAATGTTTCTTTAATATTTCGTATGTGTTATATTTTTGCTTCCTTTTAAATCAACATAATGATACAATATATTGTAGTCAAGTTTTCTTTATGCTTAAGAATAATTTAGACTAAAATTTGTTTTAATGTGTATTAATTTGTTTATTTTCTTTCAAAATAGGGACAAATGCCAAACATAGCTACAAATGCTCCAAATACTGATACAAGGACTGGCGATACTGGAAATAGTTAAAAATAAATGTATTATTTATATTCAGTATTGTTCTTGTATTTTATCTTTTTGTAATGATGATACTCTAAATATTTATGCTAGGACTTATTTAACAATGAATCTTATATGTATTTCAAAATCTTTTTATGGTAATGATATATATTTTGAAAGGTTTGATGGATTTGTTAATAGGTATTTACTTTAGAATTTTAAAATTAATATTAAAAAATATATATACTTTTAGTGGTGACTTTTTAAATTTGTCATTGAAGATTAACTTTCTGTGGCAACTATAGTGGTCACTAAACATAATCTACTGTGGCGACTATCAAATGTTGTCACTAAAAATATTTGAATAGTAAATGAGCTTTCAGTGATGACATTTAGTAATTGCCACTAAAAGACATTTTTAGCGGCGACAAACATTGCCACTGAAACCATATTTTTAGTGGCAACTATTAAAATTGTCACAAAAAATAACTTTTAGCGGCGACCAAAGTCGCCACTGAAGTTCTATTTAGTGGCGAATTCCAACAACATATCATGTTTTAGTGGCAACTTCTTATATATTCAGTGGCGACTATAGTCGCTGTTGAAAGTGATGTTTTAGCGACGACATCTTTTATCGCCACTGAAACAATCTGCGACTAGACTATCTCCAACCACTTTACGACGACTAAAACATCGGCACCAAAGACTTTTAGTGGCAACTTTGTGACTTTCGGTGGCAACTTTAGTCGCCACAGAAAGTCTTTTTTTTTTTGTAGTGATATCTATATGTGCGCGCGCGCGTTTTACCTCAAACCAACATTTCTCTTTTTTGTTTACATAGCTTGACATTTCCTTTTTATTTTTGGATATTAAATCAGTTAGGAAAATTGACATTTAGGGCAATGGTGAAGGTTCAAAAGAAATATATAAATTTGTAGAGTCAAATATGTTTTGATAACTGCCGACATCTTCCCTCAAATAGGTCCACATAAATTTTGTCTGTTATTATTGTCTGGCCTTTTCTATTACGATGTCTAATAATAAAGAAGAAGTAGTAGACCCAATTACCTCCCAAATAATTCGCAATAACACTTTTTCTATTTTAGATAGCAAAAAATAAGTCATTCTGTTGTAATTCAATGTTTATAAAATAGTTTACTAATTATGATAATGAGGTTACAAATGTAAAAATGACATTAAATAGTTTAAAATAAAAGTTTTTTTATGCTACATTTACTGTTATAAGCGTTTTTATCATTTTAATTGGAAAAAAATATTCTTATTCACCCTAATCTTTTTTCTCAATTATAATTTTTTTCTAATCAATCAGTATTTTATAATTGATTCCTAATTTATTTGTCCCTATTGCAAAAATTCCTCATGTATTTAAATTGGACATTATTTTTTACTGACTTAATGCCACTTGTGTGATTACTTGTGGAAAGTTACACTCACCCACCCTGATCTTTCCCCCCAATCAATTAGTTGCAATGAAATAGATATATGAACTTGTTAACTGCAAAAGTTGATCAATTAGCGAGTGTGGATAAGCGCATATTCCTCTTATTGTTAGGTCAGTTGAGGTCACATCTAATTTAGAATGCAGAGGATGTTGCAAGGGGACATATTAATTAGGAGGTCAATATAAAAATTAATTGATTAAACTGCAACTGTGAAGTGATGAGGGTGGGTAATTGTAAACTTATTTTAACAATATTGAGTAAATGTAATGTTCAGTTAATATATACGCAATTTTGGATAAAAGAAAATAAGTCATTTGTTTACTTAAATATTTAAACACACTAAAGATCAAAAGGAGAAGGAATAACTATGTTAAAATTAAGAAAAGAAAACAATAGAGAACCTAGAACATCCTTTCACTGGTGGATTTTTTATTACCCAACGGCTGCTGTAAGCTTTATTTATAGCAACGATCAACATGATTCAAATACAATACACAGTATAAGATATGGACAAAACATATATGCAAATTCAGATGTAATTGATCATAAGATAGTTCCAGAGGAGAGCTTTTATATATATATGAGATGTATAGCTTTTTTTCAATCATATTGACTTTCACCTGAGGAATGGAAGAAGAATTTTAATTTCATGGAGATGGGATTGGCTTGTGAATTGGCAAAGGTGGTTGAAGTGGCTTCTTAAATTTCGGGGGAAGGGGTAGTACTTTAGGGATAGGCTTCTTAAAAAATGGTTTTGGCTTTAGGAATTCTTCTGTCTCAACAGTAGTCACTGGAGGAAAGAAGGGCTCTTTAGAGATAGGAAAGGGCTTCTTAACAAATGGAATTGGCTTTGGAAGAGGCTTAGGAAATGGCTTCTTTACAAATGGAATTGGCTTTGGAATAAAAGGCTTAGGAAATGGCTTCTTTACAAATGGAATTGGCTTTGGAAGAGGCTTAGGAAATGGCTCCTTGACTAATGGAATTGGCTTTGGAATAAAAGGCTTAGGAAATGGTTTCTTCACAAATGGAATTGGCTTTGGAAAAGGTTTCTTCAATGGAGGAATTGGCAATGGCTTCTCATCATCAATTGGAATTGGCTTTGGAATAGGTTCCTTAACTATTGGGAATGGCTTCTTGATAAGTGGAACTTTTGGTGGGAGCTTAAAAAATGGCTTCTTAAAAAGTGGTTTTGGTGGAAGTGGCTTAACAATTGGAATGGGTTTCTTTAAAAATGGCTTCTTGAAAATTGGTTTCGGGGGGAGAAATCCTTTGAACTTTTCTTCTTCATCATGATTTTCGAAGCCTGCCTTTTCCAAGTCCCCATTGCCAGCAGTGTTTACCTCATTCCCTGCAAATTACAAATGCGGATGATCATAGCCTTTTCTAATAATAATCTTAATAATAAATATGTGATGCTGTAAACAAATTGTCTTCATAACATCAAATTAGCATCAGTCCAAGAGACTAATAGGTAACTATAAGCAGTAGTTTTGGTTGCACTGAAATACTGGATACGATTTATTTGAGGTTTAGTTACTTAGTTTCTCATATATGATCTGTTTGAACGTCTTGTAAAATGTTTTTGTTTGTTCAAAAACTACTTCTTTTAATTACTATTTTTTTTAAAGTGCTACTACCAAAAAAGAAAATTGTTTAATTTTTTCAACAAAATATTTTTATAAATAATATCATTAATGTATTAGATAATAATTTTATTTTATTATTTGGTCAGTGAGAATATATTTGTCTAAAAAGTATTAATTTCTGTTTTTATTTTGCTTTATAAGAAATTTTGGAATTTCTTGCTGCTTTCTCACAATGTGAAATAGACTTCAATGCTATTTAAAAGTAGCTTTTCGTGTTATCCATACATCTACCGAAAAAAAAAAAAAAGACTGAAAAAATTGAAAAAAAAAAAATATTCTCTTCGGCTGGTGCTGACACTTTTTGACACCAACTTAAGGTTTATATATACTACGCATGAGGCTAGTTCACGTAATCAGGCAATTAAAAATCAAATAAAAGATTACAAATTCAATTCTTCTCTTGTGCAGGAGGAAAATAAAGTTTATATATAGTGTCAGAAGAGAAGCGCCAACCTGGCAAGGCTTCAGCTGTTGTTGCTGCTGACGAGTAAGCATAACAGAAGCTCACGACAAGAAAGAAGGGCAACCAGAAGCGCACAAGTGCGCATTGCAAAGTGGAACTCTTCCTCATTGAGAAATCACTTATAATGCCACACACTACTATGATTAGGGTATGGCAAAGAATGCCGAAGAAGGGCTTGAGTTGTTCTGTATGGTCCCTTTAGCCTTGTGCTATATATATAGTTAGCTAGCTAGCTTTGGAAATAACACTACGTTGATCTGTGTTTGCCTATCTGCTTTTACTTTTATTGAATAGTCTGAAGTTATAGGTTTAAGGACTATTTGTTAGTTGAGAGTGTGACTATAAATGTCAATCATAGTATTAGCACCGACTTTAACGTTGATGAGATGCCAATTTCCCCATTAAATGAGCTAAAGTTCATACATTAGTGGGGAAAAGAACCTGGACCGAACCCATGGATGGTTCATCCCAGAAAAAGGCATCGGCAGCGTAACAAATGGTATGTGCATCGCTGGATTCTTTTGCGTTGTTTGGCATATTAATTGTTTGAAGGAATAAGGAAACTAGTTTGTTTCTAATTTTACATTTGCATGAAAACTTAAATTGGAGGAGCGATATAATGTAACTATGTATGTGAGATTTCCAATTTAGCCCCCAACAACGGGTTAATGTTGCTTTTTTTTGTAATTTAAAGCATACATACAAATATATATATCGCGACAATGATATAGTGATAAATAAAGTATCATTCCCTTGAGAATTTGTCACAAAAGTAATTGATAAGTACTAAAATTATATACTTTAATTTAAATCAAGCCAAAAATAAAAGATGATAAAAAATTAAACTAAACTAAAGGCATAAAAATAACAAAAATGAGAGGCACCATTTTAGATGGAATTGGAAAGTAATAGAATTTGGGATTATGATTCCCTCTAACATTTCATACGACTAACTACCTTTTTTCATTTTACTTTTAATATCATTAATAGTCTAGAACTCTAATTTACCTACAAGCATCTTTCGAATTACTTGTGGGCATTCTCCTAATCAATCCATAATTTTTTTTGCAATTGATTTAGAGGCTTAATCAAGAATAGGCTCTAATATGGTTATGAGGCCGATAAGTATATTCCTATTCTACAAGAGAATCAATCCACTCAACATTGCAAGTTTTATGAACTCATGTTATCCAATTCATGGTCAAATTCTAAAATATCTTTTCCAAATTTAGTTATGTTACCCAAATCATCTAATGGTTTCCACACACTTAGAAACATGAAATACAAGGATTAAATAATTAAATCATACCATTAATTATAAATAAATAGAGTAATTATAACATATTACAAGTTAGAGTACGTCACAATCCTGAATCAATAAGATTAGCTCATAACTACTATTGCTTTCTTGAAGCGTACACGCAAGTATACATATCACAAAAGCAATATAGTGATAAGAAAAGATTGTTCCCTCGAGGATTTAATGTCAAAATTTGTCAAGTACTAAAATTTACACTCTAATTTAAATTAAGCGAATCAATTTTAAGTGTTGATGTTAAAAAAAATGATTATGGATTATAAACTATACAGAGTTCAAGGTTAGTATTTGGATTTCTAGGTGAATATTAACATCTAAGATTATTAGTTCCTCTTTTATTTTATAGCAATTTGCTCAACATTCAGTACTTTTGCTCTTAATGATGATATATGTTGGTCTAGGATTTACTTGTTCCTACAAGAATTTTTCCAAACATCATATAGGGTTATCCAATCAATTTCATAATTCCTTATAAAACCAATTAAGATCAAATTGTTAGCACAATACCTAATTGGACCATGTGAGGTTAATAAGTATATTCCTATCTCATTAACTAAACCATCCACCTTCCATAACAAGTTTTAAGTACTCACAACACTTAACTCTTGATCTAACCTCCCTTTCCCTTTTCCAAGTTCAAGCAAAGTATTGAATCAATCTAATTGTTGGCTAATCAATCAGAGAGCATGAAGCATAGAGTTGAATGAACAGATATTAACCATTGATTGCAAAGTTAGAATGAGGAATAACCACTAATCTATACAAGAGTTTCTAATAATCCTAGATTAGATAGTTTAGCTATACATATTCATGATATTCAAAGACAAAGTTGAAGTAAAAGTCAGATACATCAAGATAAATGAGAAGAACAGAAGAAGGAAAGAAGAAACTTAGAAATGGAGATTATTTTAGCTTCAATCTTCAATCCCTAGTTTCCCTCTACTTCAAGATGCTTTCACAGCTTCTCTTCAGCCTCTACACACTTGGAACAAGTAAGGACCAACCCAGAATGATGGCTCTCTTCATATCCTAGGCAATATGAAGCAAGAAACCCTCAAAAACTCGCTAAGGAAAACACTGTGTTTAGCTAACACGAAATGTGCCGTAATGAACTCAGGTACTGGATCACTTTACGCCGCAACTTGGACATTCACGCTGCAGTAAGATTGCCTACTGGATGGGTTCTGCATGTTCTATGCCACGGTGAATTTTGCTTCTATGTGGTTTCATGTCGCGACCTAGTTCTTTCCTCACCATGGCATTCAGCACCTCACCTCGTGCCTCGACTCAACACATCCTTGCTACAGATTGCCCAGCAACATTTTTCACCATTTTCCTTCATTTTAGCCGCGACTTGATGAATTTTAGCCATAGTGGGCTTCCAAAAAGTTGCAGGAACCAACACTCTGAAGCCTCTTTTGCATGAGAACGCTCAATCCTCTCTTAAACATGCATTTTATAGCAAGAGCAAAGTGTGATTAGTTCTCACTATACTTAAAATCAAAACAAAAACTATAATTTCCTAAGTAAAAATTAAGTATGGAGCTATTTATCCAAAGTGTATTTGTTTTATTTAGAAAAGTATTATTTACCCTATAATTAAAGGTTAAAATCATCCTTACTAAGAGAAAGTCTGCACAATAACATAAATAGTTGAAAATTATCATACCCCCAAACTTGAACTTTTACTCGTCTTCAAGTAAAGCAAATCAAAAACACTATTAGAGTGTCCATTGGCCCGGCAAACATCAATGCCTGCTATAGTCCTCACTTGCTACATCAAAGAGTGTATTCAATAGGAAGAACAAGCAATATATGCTAAAAGTAAAGTTCAAATGATAAAGCTAAGACTTCTAATCATTTTGAAATGGGTGTGTGAATTTGGCCAAACACTCATCTCAAACAAGTGTCAAAATCAATTTTCTGTACTCCAACAATTATAAACCAACCTCAATCATAAGAACTTCATAAGCTCACCTTTTCCCTTCTCTCCATTGAATTAGGTACCACAAAACCACTAAATCAAAATGACTTTTAGGCTTGTAATGGGGCTAGGGTTATGGCTACAAATGATAGGCAAAGTCAATGCAAAAAATCTTGAGAAAATCTATATGATAGTATAGATAAACCAGAGGTTGCCTCAATGCATCTTCAACAATGATTTCCACAGAATCCCCTTCTCTAATAATTTTTTTTGAATAATGAATCTCCTCTAAACTTAGGTCCTTTTAGCCTCAATTAAGCTTTTACTTTTCTCTTCTTCAAGTATATATATATATATATATATTTAATAATGCGTGTTTCCTCATGAACACACTACTATCTTTTTCTCAAGAAAGGGGGCAAGATTGTAGATTTTTATAAGGCAAATCAAGTTAGGTATTCATGTTGGTAACAGAATAAAATGCAATCTCCTATGGTTTTTCTAAATTGGCTCAAATAAGGTTCAAGCGATAATATAACTATGACAAGGTCAGGCTTGAAAGGCACAATTGCAATCAAGGAATACCTGAATCATCTCTAAGAGTCATGCCATACCTATTAATTTGCCTCAAAAAGGTAGAAGACAAGTTCTAAAGTCCTAGATTTAAGACTAGCCATACAAATTAGATTACAAAGAATTTTCTTCTAACATTAGCAATTGACTTGTGAATTGACCAAATGGTGCATATCATGATTTTCAAAAATGGAAGAAATCCTAATTTATGTGTAACACCTTACTCTTATGCTCATACCCGTCATGCCTTACGTACTCATATGCATATGGGAAGCATGAAAGGGAGATCATTTTCTCTAGGTTCATATTCTTCCTTTATAGCTTCATGCAAGGGTAGATATTCACTTTAATGTCACATGGACCGAGTGAGCTCTTTCTATGCATCCTCATGTTTATTTGCACCATTAAGACTTATTTCAATCCCCAAAACATGCTTCAAATTCATGGAAAGCAAAAAGGGATATGAGACATGCAATTTCGTTCTTGACAGATTTGCCTCATTTCTGGGCAGAGTTTGAGAATTCAGAACTAAATACAGAAAAATCAAAAGCCCATGATCTTGGTCATTCTAGAAAGATTAATACGTCTACTTCATGCTAAAAATATGTAGAAGTCTTAAAATCTCATGTACAAAGCTTTTGACATCCGAAATCATCCACTGGTCAGAGGGGTTCTGTTACTGTCACAGTTTACTGATATGGACTTTGAAATTGTCTAACTAATTCCACAAAAATCCAATTCTTGTAAACGATATCATTATGGAAATATGTGGATGTTAACTAGAGAGCAAAAATATTTCCAGATCAATTCATCGAACCAAACTCCCGAAAACCGATGAAACAGTACCTCGGGTCTGGTGGGATGACTGATTCTGGGCTGGAACTTCGAAATTGCATATCTTCCTCTCTAGACCTATAAATGAGGTGATTCTAGTTCCTATACATCACTGTGACTATCTAGTTTCTGTTTATAAAATTTAGTAGCCATTGGACTACGTTTGCCCCTCGGATGACACAATTTCTAAACTGACCAAATGAACAGTGTTTTCTGAAATCCGAATTTCTTTGAAAAATCATAGAAAATGCTATAGACCTCCAAATGACTTGATCTTTAGCTTCCCAAAAAGCTCTAAACAAGATCTAGCCACATGTCAAATTTCAAAGCAAGAAGAGGTCATTGGGTCAACTCTTGACATCAAGTGCAAAAAGCCACTTTCTTGGCTAAAAATGGGACTCATGGGGTCCAATCTTAGTTCTTCTACCTCTATGACTCTTTGAGCACATGAGAAAGCATCTATAGGGACCATCAATCATGGCTCAAGTGTCTAACAACCTAGATTGGAGAAACTCACTACTCCATGCCCACTTAATCATTCATGTGGCCTATACTAGAATCATACTTTTCTTAATCAAAACTTACTTCTTCATTCATCATGGTCTCATTCTCATATATACATCATACATACATTAATTTACAAATATTCATAGATGCTACATCATATACATCATTTATTTACATCCCTTGTCTTATGTGCAAAATAGTAACAAAAGAGGCTCTTTACAAATCTTCATTAATCTCCCTAGCTTCAAGCTTGGTGGCTCCCATCTCTAGTCTCACTTGGTCCACCTAGCATGTTTGGATGGTGGAGAGGGAGGGTGAGATTCAAAGAATCTCAATAGCTCATCTCTCATTCAATCATACATATATAGCATGCAACAAGTCTCACCATGCATGTACGGCATGTTAGCATATAATGAAAGCATTTGCAACATTTAAACTAGCCATGCGTAAAAGAAAAACATTCTCAACATGTGGGTAAGCTATACATAACATATGAAAGCTTGCTAAGTAGATGGATTAGCCTCACCCACTCACTTGTGGATTTTGGACTTGCCTCACCCATACTTAAGAGGTTCTTAGACTCAACCCTTGCTCTTTGGGAGTCAACCTCACTTTTGGGAGACTCTTTGCTTTGTCTCAACCAACTTGAGGGTTTTGGCTCATCCTCACCATGGCTAAAGGGTTATTGGCTTTTCCATACTCAAGCAAACTCAAGAAATCACATAAAACATCATTAAAACACATAAGGCATCATCATGCTAACATACTTCTCATAGCTCAAATCATACATACACACAAGTAAAACAATGTAAGCACATAATTATGCATGAAAGAAGGTGGAGAGAGTTACCTTTTTTAGCTATTGACAACTTTCTCTTCCAACTTGTCTCCTCCCTTGTGAGTTTCACAACCACTTCTAGATGGGAGGAACTTCTCTTGAGCCTAACCACACAAGAAGCATGGAATTATTCTCTTAGAACTTGATTCATAAGATAGGGATCTCTTTCTAGTAACCCTACTAGGCATATCAAGCTAGGGTTCTTTCTCTCACTAAAATCCATTAACTATCCTCTCTCTTTTCTCAAACTCTCAAGCTCTTAAGAAGGGAAAGCAAGAAAGAGAAGACTACATAACTTATAACCTCCCTCAAGAGTGGTTTCCCACTCTCCCTCTTCTGAACCAAGCTCAAGACCTAACTATTTTGACAACCAAAACTGTGGAAAGAGAGGGTAAGGGGAGAAGAGTAACATACTAAGAGAAAAGCCATGGAAATCCTTACCTTTCTTGTTCTTCCTTCCTCTCCTAAGCTTCTCTCTTTCTCCTCCGCCCTTTTCTCTCTCTTAAAGTGAGCTTGAGTCGGTTAGAAGAAGAAAAAAGAGATTTGGAGGCTTTTAAAAGGTCAAATTCTCTTTTTCTCGCTTTTTCGGACTAACCCTCGCTATAGCGAGCCATAACCCTCGCTACGGCGAGCTCGAATTAGTCCCAGACCCCTGCTTTCGCTATAGCGTTCGCTACGGCGAGTAACTCCCTGGTTTTTGTATGGGGTGCCCGAACTCGCTATAGCTAGAAGCATTCTTGCTATAGCGAGCTATAGCTAGAAGGCACTCTCGCTATAGCTAGACCATTTCTCGCTATAGCGAACAGGTACATTCGCTATAGCCGGGCTGTAGCTAACAGACTTAGAAAATTTTCAGCTTCTAAAAATTTTCAGCTTTTCTTTTCTTTCCCTTTTCTTTTCTCTTTTCTTTTCTTTTTTTTTTCTTTTCTTCTTCTTCTTCTTTCTTTTTCTTGGTTGTTACAAATAGTCCTAAGTTTGGTGCAACTTTGTGTTTTTGACTAAAGAGGGTCAACTTGAATTCTGTATGTAAATGGTGGTAAAATTTTATCAAATGGACACTTAAAGTGCTCTCTTTGGCTAGTATAAAAAATTTAAAAGGCCTAAAATGCATGAAAAATCCCACTTACTAAAAGTCATAATTTTGGCCTAAGATAAGGGAAATAACAAAAAGTGTGATGATAATAAAACTTTATGTTTCTTAACCAAGTTTAAGCTTTGGAATGGCATGTTTTATAATGATTAATGGTGGAGCCTAGAAAGTTAAGGCATGCTTTTAAGTGTGGTAAGGAAGCTCTTTTTACATGCTAAATCTAGGTTAAGTCTAGAGTTTATCCCCAACTACTTATTATGTTGCCTAATATGGTGTTTTAGACTTTTTAAGTTGATTAGAAGTGCTTGAAAGGCCTTAGATCAGGAGAAGGACCCTTTCGGCCAAAGTTGAAAAATTTTATTTGGCTTTGGGTGATGACCCTCCAAGATAAATATTTTATCCTTCTTTGTATGCATATATGTTGTTTGGTATTAAAATGCTTATATGTGAATGTATGTTGCAATTATGAACGTTTTATGCATGAGTTAGCTATGCATCTTATGTTTTATAAGCCCTTGTGGCTAGGAGTATATTATGGCATCAAGTATGATGTGGCAAAAAATTTAACACAACAGCTCATCCCAAGCTAAGAAAAAGTATGCATGTTTATGAGTTAATGGCTATTAACTAACTTATATGATTGCTAACCTAAGTACCTTTATGATGACATTTATGCATGGTTGTGTTCCTTTGTCTAAGTGATATTATGTATGCTTGGAATGATAGAATTTTCTATTAAGACTATATGTCTCATTCTCTATATGTAATCTAACCTATGCCAGATGATAGTAGTTCAAAAGATAAGGGCAAACAAGTGGCCCCTTAAGACCTGTTAGCATGGAGAAGCCTCTTTGTATATTTAGTTCTTTTTGGGAAGTCTTTTGTAATGGATATGTTATTAGGGCTATTTACCTTAAATTGTGATATTCTTTTGTAATTTAATGTAATTAGGATGTTAAACTTCATCAAAATGTTGACATTGTATCTTTTAAGCCCTTAGATTAGCATAAGCATGCTTTAAGAAAAACAAAAAGTAATAGATATGCTAAACTAAAGTGCCTTAACACTTAATTTATGAAATAAAATGAGCATTATTTTCAAGGATAGTGTGGTATCAATTTTCTTATTCTCCTCTCTTATAACTAAGATTATGCTTGGAATTAGAGTATGAAATGGTAAAATGGATGGTTCCCTTCAATCTTATTCAAGCTTAAAGTTATGTATGATTTTGGTGTATAAAAATTTGTATTAATCCTCTTCTTTCCCTATTGAGGTCGAGACTAGGCATCCATATACTGTTTGGACTGGTTTGGTTCCATTGTCCATGGATTGGCTAAGACCAAGCATGCATGTGATGGAAAATTTGTTGTTGTGACCATGGAGCTATATTCTTGAAGATGAATTATTTAAAATACTTTTTGTATATAATAAGATGTGTCATAAACCCTATACACATTTTTACCTTTTTATATCTATCTCTCTCTTAAATGCATGATGCCTTATTGTAGCTAATCATAATCCATCTCTAATAATTTTCAACATCACCATGGTCATCAATTAACATCCATAAAGAAAGGTCAATTTATGGATATGTAACTATATAGTACCATCAAACCTTAACTTTATGAGTATGAATCAACTTCAATCCAAGTATGTTTCTCCCACTCTATAAGAGTAATCTTCCTAGGTAAAATAAAAGAACTAGCTTAGCAGAAGGCTAACTCATTTAATGGAGGAAATGGGATTGTCAAACTTAAAATGTGATCGTAAGGAACTAGAAAGAAAATTTTGATTTCTATTTCTATATATATATATATATAACATTTTGTGTACCAATTGTCCTTAGCTCTCTTGCCAAACGCTAAGTGATGTTGTTGTTAACAAGAACCATTTGATACACAAAACATTAAATATGAAAAAGGAAATAGAAATAGAAGGAAAAAGTGAATGAAATGTGTTGAAAATGACCTTTTTACCCTTATTTTTAAATAATAAAAATGAATAAAAACAATTGAGTAATAATTATAAAGATATAATAAAAATTACAAAAGAAAATGAAGGAAAGGAAATCTTTTTCCTTTTCAATACCGAATAGGTTAGTTAAACGCAAAGAGTTTTGTGCTTCAGATGCATGATAGGGCTGACTATTGGATTAAGGTTATCACTTAAGCTTTTAGATCAACTTAGGAGGCCTTGGATCTTTCTTGAAAGATTGGGTGAGATCAGAGTTTTTGGATTAATTAATTTATTAAGATTTTCTCTCTTTCTTTCTTTTTTTAAGGTTTTTTCTTTCTTCTTTCATTTTTTTATGTTCATTTTTTTTTATTGGTTCAAAATTAACTTAAAATTAATCCAAAAATTAAGCTTGACTCAAATGATTCAAATGAGTCGGAATCAAATTAAAACCTACCTTAACAATATAGTACTAACAACAAAAATAATCATGATTCAAATGATTTAGAAAATGACATTAAATAAAAACTTGAAATGAGGAGTTTTTAATTTAATATATATTATTTTTTATTAATTTTGTTAAGAAATACTCAGACAAAATATAGTATTTATAATTGCCTCTCTTTATTGGTTTTTTAGGTGAAAAAAGTACAAATATAATAAGTTATACTCTCAACAAAGAAATAAATAAAGATGAAAATATTTATTTTGTCGACTTGGTTACCTCTAACACATCTTGACCATACCAAATTTAAAAAGTTGATTGAACCGAATTGACTTCAACGAATCCTTTAATGTTATTAGACTACAAACGAACCCAAACATGACTTAATTTAACATAAATGTGAAAGGAAAAAGTGACCCAAATTAAATACAATGTTGATAGGTTAATTGTCACACAAAAAATATGACTGCAAAGTGCTAAAAGAAAATTTTGATTTTGTGAAAATGAAAACCAAAAAAATACAAGAAGTCACACCATCAAGATTTTAATTAAGTCACACCATTAAAATTTAAATTATTAAAGACAAAACTTTGAAAAAAAAAATTAAATAAAAAAAGAAGTCTATGAACACAAGATAAGTTCAAGAGTCGATTATATATAATAAAAGTATTAGATACTATACATTACTCATTCCTAAAAAAAGTTATGTTAATTTAATTGTACAAAATTAATATAGTCTAAATTCTTATTTTGATTAACCTTATCAATCACATATAGAAAAAAAATAGAGATATTAGGAAAATAAAATAAAAGAAAAAATATTTATTTAAAAGGACAAATTTAATTTAAGATAAAATCCTAAAACTTACGTATTTTGTGAAAGTAATCAAAATCCATATAATTTGACTGAATAGAAATTTGTGTCAATTGGTTAATGATTTTTATTTTTTGGTAAAAAGAGAAAAAGAGAATTAATTTATCTTTTACAACCAAACAACTTTGAAATGGATTAATATATTTTACTTTGTAAAAGCCTAGTTAATCTCACTTCTTTACTCTTTTCATTTTTTTTCTTGTCCTTTTTTTTTATTTTATAAAATAAAACTTTTATTTGAGTTTTAATTTTGAAAGAAGTATAAAATTTCCAAGAAAAACCTCTAATGAAAGATAGACCATTTTTGGATTTGTAAATTGATTATTAATTTTTGTTATTTTATCAAAAGAAAATTTGAAATAAATTCTTGCAAAAAAGAAAATTTATTTACTTTTTTAAAAACTAACTTCTAGAGCTTTTCTTTTTTTGTTTATTTTTTTTAATTTCTTACAAGAAAGCTCTTAAGGAAAATAGATTTCTTTAATTTTTTAAAAAACTAACTTTTGAACTTTTAAAAGCTCATATAAAAAAGGGAATTTATTTAATTTTCTAAAAACCTACTTCTGAACTTTGGAAACTTCTAAAAAAAATAAATTTAATTAATCTTTATTTTTTAATGTTTGTTCTTTCATTTCTTTTTTTTTAATTTTGACATAATATGAGTCATTCAAATATACTTTCTTATTAATGAAACTAATACATGCAACCTAACTGAGAATTTTAAATAAATTAATTTTTATTTTTTATTTTTTGTTCTTTCATTTCTTTTTTTTTTAATAAATTTTGACAAAATATAAGTCATTCAAATCTGATTTCTTATTAGATGAAACTAATACATGCAACCTAACTGACATTGGGTAAAACTTGAGGAGACAGAGAATTTCAAACAGCGCTTATAGTTGATATTTTATGTGCCTTAAGAGACAAAAGGTATCACATAACAATTTTAGAAATAAAAATAAAAATATTTATAGGCATATTGATAAGCATCTTGTGCCAAGAAGTGGTTGTGTGCTTATCAAGAACCCGAGATACTTGGATTGAATGGGTCAGCAATGGTCATGACATGAGTAGTGGGTTTTGTTGTGATATTTGTAGTAGTCAAGAGCCACGTTTCCATTGTGAAAAGAGCCATGTTTCTATTGTGAATAAGTGTTGGCTATTTTTGTGCCAACTAATCAGTTGTTTCCTTTTGCTAAGGAGGATTTGTTGAAGTCTTACATGTATTTATACTTCCACAAGTTGCAATGAATGGACACTGAAACATTCAACAAACACTGGTATATTCTCACCAAAAGTAGAATACTCATTTTGAAACCATCTCTAACTGGGACCAATCATTTGGTATCAGAGCTAGACAATGGCCACAAACAAAGAACGAATAGAACATCTAAAAGCAAGCCTGGGAGGACTCCAAGACAACTTGAGTAAGATAGAGCTTGGCGTCAATGACAAACTACACCAGCTTGAAGTTGCCATCAACAAACTTTCTGGAGTATTGCTCACAACCTCATCCGCAAGCAATGTCCATGAGTAAAGTGGCTAGTCTTCCAATGGACAATTCCGTGAAAGTGCAAAAGTAGGGCAATCCTTGTTCTCCTTTAAACTAGCCAAGCTAGAGTTTCCTAAATATGCTGGCGACAACCCAACAAAATGGCTTACCCGAGTCAACCAATTTTTTGAGTATTAGAACACCATGGAACCTCAAAGGGTTGCTTTAGCCTTCTTTTCATCTGGAAGGTGAAGCGAATCAATGGTGGTAAAGGCTTATCAAGAGGGGGGAAAAAAAAGGTAATGTGGGACATCTTTGTGGAGGAGCTATGGCCTCGATTTGGGCCCACTAATTATGAGGACTTCGATGAATCTTTATCAAAAATTAGGCAGACAAGATCATATGTGAATACTAGAAGGAGCTTAAGTGACTAGGCAATAGGGTACAAGGATAAACTCAGAAGGCATTGGTGAGCACCTTTATGGGGCGACTCAAAATTGAAATCGCATATGGGATTTGCCTGTTCAAGCCCAAAACTCTGAACGAAGTCATTAGTTTGGCAAGAATGATGGATGAGCAATTGGCTCATCAACCCAAGACACCTCGTTAATTTGACCGACCCACTTTCGGCTTTTCACCGATCAAACTGAAGCTGACAACTCCAGTTAAGCAACTTTCATGGGAGGAAATGCAAAAGAGGCAAGCTCAAGGCCTCTACTTCAATTGTGATGCTAAATTCGTTCAGGGTCACAAATGCAAGGAGCCACATTTACTATTGTTGGAGGGGGATTACGAGGATAGCAGCAACAACAATAAGGATGGAGCCTACACTGCTAAACAAGATGAACCAAAGATATCACTCCATGCTCTTACAAGTTGGTCAACGGCCAAAACAATGCGAGTATCGACAAAAGTGGATTCGCATGATCTGATCGTACTCATTGACAGTAAGTCGACTCATAATTATGCCAATGAAAAGATAGCTAAACTTCTACACTTACTGGTGGTCCGAACTGAGTCGTTCAACATTAAAGTGGCTAATAGAAGTCCCTTAAGATGCCAAAGGAGATTTGACAACATTTAGATTTTACTCTAAGGTATTCCCTTTACCATAACTCTATATTCCTTACCACTCAATGGATTGGATGTGGTATTAGAAGTGTAGTGGCTTAAGCAACTAGGAATAGTAATGTCTGATTTGAAGAGAATGACCATGGAATTCTATTTTAGAAACCAATGCCAACAATAGGTAGGTATTGACAAGTCTCCTATTCAACCAACAACACTGGCTACTGTCTCTAAGGAGAACAAGCAAGAAAGTTCCTTATTTGTAGTATGTATGTAACCAGCTATGGATGAAATTGCTCAAGAAATCCATCCCAAAATGTAAAAGATGTTATAGGAATTTGTAGACACCTATCAAGAGCCCAAGCAGCTTCCACCAGAAGGAGAAATTGACCACTGAATAAATCTCAAAGAAGGGGCTAAGCCAATGAATGTGCAACCTTATAGGTATGCCTATTTTCAAAACCCTAAGATCGAAAAACAAGTGCATGATATGTTACAATTGGGACTAATTAGAACTAGCACAAGTCCATTATCTTCACCAGTTCTATTGGTCAAAAAGAAAAATCGCATCTAGGTTTCTGCACTAACTATAGAGCCTTAAATGCCATTACTATTAAGGACAAATTTCCTACTCCCACCATTGATGACATGCTTGATGAATTATATGGTGCTTGTTACTTTACTAAACTTGACTTGCATTCTAGATAGCACCAGGTGCAAGTTCACCCATTAGACATTCATAAAATGACTTTTCGCACTTGTAATGGACATTATGAATACCTTGTCATCTCCTTTGGTTTATGTAATGCTCTGTCAACTTTTCAAACCATTATATATTCTATTTTTTGTCCCTACATTCGAAAATTTGTGCTAGTTTTCTTTAATGACATTATCATTTATGGTCCCAATCGGACCATGCATCTTGAACACGTAAGGAAGGCTTTGAAATACTAAGGCATCACAACTTTTTTATCAAGCTTAGCATATGTGTTTTTGGTTAGCAAGAAATTGAGTATTTGGGCCATATAATATCTCCACAAGGGGTGAAAGTGGACCCAAGGAAATTAAAGCTGTACTTGATTGGCCAAGGCCTACTAATGTTTCTAAATTGCATGGATTTTTAGGCTTCACAGGTTATTATAGAAAGTTTGTCCGCAATTATGGAACTATAGCTCGGCCACTCACTGATTTTGTAAAGAAAGGGTAGTTCCAGTAGACAGAGGAAGCCAAAAACGCTTTCAGAGCCTTGAAGCACGCCATGACGACCACGCCAACACTTGCCATGCCTAATTTCAACGACTCATTCACCACTGAATCAGATGCTTCCAACGAACATTGGCACCGCTTTAATTCAACGAGGGAGACCAATAGCATTTATGAGTCATGCTTTAGGACTAACCAAGCAATAATGGTCCACTTATGCCAAGGAAATGTTTGCCATAGTTCAGGCTATTAAGATATGGCGACCATATTTACTAGGCATAAAATTCTTTGTACAAACAAACTGATGAAGCCTTAAACGTTTAATGGAGCAATGCATTGGCACACTAGAGCAGTAGAAATGGGAATCAAAACTTTTAAGATATGATTATGAGATCATATACAGACTTGTGAAAGAAAATTCTATCGTCGATGCTTTGTCAAGAATTGTAATGCAGAATTCTAGCATTCACAATCTCTTTGTTCTACAAACTAGCTTGTGGGATGCAATTAAGCAGGAAGCAACAACACACCCCTACATGATCCGCATTGGTAAGCTTGCAACTACAAATCCCAAGGCTCCGTATAGCTAACGAAATGGGATGGTTTACTACAAAAGCATAGTAGTAATTCCTCTTAACTCATCTATTATTACTCAGCTATTGAAAGAATTTCATGATTCACCTTGTAGAGGCCATTCAAGAGTATTACAAACTTACAAAAGATCGACACAGCAATTTTATTAGCCATCAATGCATAAGGTAATTCAGTAATATGTTGCCTCATGCATTATTTGCCAAAAGAACAAGAGTGACACTCTTTCTCCAGCCAGTCTTCTTCAACCATTACCCATTCCTTGTCAGATATGAGAGGATATTATCATGGATTTCATTGAAGGTTTGCCACTGTCCGATGGCAAAAGCACCATTTTGGTTGTTGTTGATTGTTTAAGCAAGTTAGCCCATTTCTTAGCCTTAACTTATCCATATACGGCAAGAATGGTAGATGAAAAATTTGTTTATGGCATAGTTAAACTCCATGGTTTGCCAAAGTCCATCATCGGTGATCGTGATCCTATTTTTATCAGCTTATTTTGGCAAGAGCCCTTTAACATATCAAGCACCAAGCTGCAAATGAGTTCTTTATACCATCCTCAAACCGATAGTCAAATTGAGGTGGTTAATCGATGCCTTGAACATATGCCTACGTTGTTTTGCATCACACCAGCCACAAAAATGGAGTTCTTTGTTGCCCTGGACTAAATTTTGGTAAAATACAACATACCATAGTTCAATTGGCATGACACTTTTTCAAGCTCTTTATGGGAGGTTGCCACCAAATATTCCCAATTATCAGGTGGGATCTCCCTCTGTGCATGAAGTTGATCAAGCCTTGCTATCCCAAGATGAAATATTATAACAGCTCAAATCAAATCTACATGTCGTTGTCCATCATATGAAATAAGTAGCTGACTCTAAACGAGGAGATGTTGAATTTGAAGTTGGTAATCTCGTCTTTTTGAAGTTGCAGCCGCACCGACAACAGAGTTTTATGGAGAGCATTTCAAAAGTTGGCTAGCAAATTCTATAGGCTATATTGTATCGAAGAGTGAATTAGTAAGGTTGCATACAAGTTGGCTCTGCCAAAAGGAAATAGAATTCATCCTAACTTTCATATTTCCATGCTCAAGAGACAAGTGGGGGAGCAGTCTATTACTAGCACTAAATTGTCAACTATTACTAATGATGGTGAGCTAATCGTGGAACCTGAGGCCATCTTGGATACTCATTGGGTGAAGAAAAGTTCGAGCTTTGTTGAAGAAAGTCTAGTTCAATGGAAGAATCTGCCACAAGAAGATGCAACTTGGGAAAATACAGAGGAGTTGTGTGCAAGGTTTCTTAATTCAAACCTTGATGACAAGGTTCCTGCCAAAGGGGGAGGCAATGATAAGCATCTCATGCCAAGAAGTGGTCGTGTGCCTATCAAGAACCCAAGATACTTGGATTGAATGGGTCAGCAACGATCATGACATCAGTAGTGGGTTTTGTTTTGATATTTGAAGTGGTCAAGAGCCACGTTTTCTTTGTGAAAAGAGTCACATTTCCCTTGTGAATAAGTGTTGGCTATTTTTGTGCCAACTAGTCAGTTGTTTCATTTTACTTAGGAGGATTTGTTGAAGTCTTACATGGATTTATATTTTCAAAAGTTGCAATGAATGGACATCGAAACATTCGGCAAACACTTTGATATATTCTTACCAAAAGCAGAATACTCATTTCGAAACCATCTCTGACTGGGACCAGTCACATACAAAATGCTATGATTGTGTATGCTTGTGTTCAATCAAATATCACATTATTTCAAGCTAATATTAGATCAATTTCACATTGCATGAATGTTGTAAACAGAACGAAGAACCAGTGAAGCTTCCTCTTTTAATCCTCTCTTTAGTCCTTGCTTAGCTGCTGGGGAACCTCCTCAGATGCTTTTCATCTCTCCCAATTAGGACTCAGATGCAACAGAGGCAAATAAAAAGAGGAATTAAATTCTATTACCTTACTTCCCAATAAGAATCAGGTGAATGAATAGCACAATCTCGAATAGACATACATGAATGAAAGAGGGCAGGCCATAGTCAATGAACATATTCAAGATTTACAATGGATTGACAAACAATTGCATACAAAATTCACGTTCTCGCAAAATCCTCAATCCCAAAGCACATGCAGCATCAATATTGAATACGGCAATTTAAGCAGTATTCAGGCAACCCAAGAATATCAAACTGAATGTGCAGAATCAAAATGCGTAGCAACATGAGGAAGCTTGATACATACAGAGAAATTCGGCTAAAGCATTTGCAAATATCACAATACAATGGAATCTATCAACAAAGAATTGTGCCGAAACTTCCATGCTAAAACAAAGATTTCCTATAGGGGATTATGCATGATTCTCAATCCACGGGAAGAAATAATGTTTGTACAGATTTCATACATCCTTCAAACAGAACATTTGACTAGGACATCGCATATAAGATAGAAGCATGCCGAAACATTAATATATGCCAACCAAATTCTCATTATAAGTCTTAAATCCATTCAATGTGCCAAAACAGAATTAAGAGTTTGAGCTTAAATCCCAAGTTAGGCCGTGCTACAGCAAGAAGATTCAACTTGAAGAATTTTAAAACACCCAGTCCCCAATCCAAATCACAATCAAAGTACTGACAGAAATTTGGCCAAATTTCATGACTAGACACAAGGCATTAAATATTATTAAAGACCACTCAAACTCAATCCTCATGTTAAACCAAGATCACAGCAAACAAAATTTAGACAAGGTCATTAACAAAATAACGGTGAGCTTCAAATTCACAGGCTTAAACACGAGCTTCCCAAAAAAATGAATCATTCAACAAGTAATATAGACTCAAGCATGTGTCAAACCTGTCCTCATTAGCAAACTTTCAAGAACAAAACTTGGGCTAATACTTTACAAGTATGGGGAAAGGGTATCACAACAAGACTTCATCAAAACAAATTAAAACCTCAACACAGAGCATCAATGAAGTTCAGATATCACAGTCTAAAAAGACGAACTCAGCATTGAAAGAATTTTAGATTCAAACCTTCATGTTAAACTAAAATGCTAACTAGACTTAACAGGGCACAAATGCATGTAACTATTCTATCCTATGCCCTTTTACACAAAATCAAGTTACTGCAAGAGGGACAAACTGAATCCAGAATCGATGCACAGCAAGACGTATGGCTAGAAATCCATAAAACCGAAATGATACATCAAATAACAGAAGGGATTACCTCTACCGGATCTCCGATTGCTCGAATAATCCAAAGAGAAGCTCTGTGACTGCTTCCCTCCGTCCTTCACTCTATCCGTTCCCTTCTCAACTCTTTCTTACTCTCTGATTCATTAAATTTGGCCTTCTTCCCGAAAGAAAATTCCTCTGTCAACTGCTCAGTGTTTGAACGCAATGAGAGATCTGCAATGCCGAGAGACTTGCGTTTTTTCTCTCTGTCTCCTTCACCTCTGATGTCGTGTTATCTCTCTCTCTCTCTCTCTCTCTCTCTCTCTCTCTCCCCCCTAAAATTTCTCCTCCAAAAAAACCACTTCGTGTGGATCCTCTACTCTGCACCCCTGATGAGCACGCCATGCTTTGCTTCAAAACGGTGTCATTTGGGCTTAAAATCTCAATCAATTTCACAGCCAATCTCGTTCGTTTATTGAGACGCATCTCAGCCTTCCATTTTATGCCCCCCAAAGTCTCCAATAGTTGTCTTCTCCAACACATTTTCCTTCAACAACACAAACCCAGATCAACCCAGAGCTATATCTTCAACAATCCTCTTCTCCAATGCGGCGTAAATGAAGAAGCCTCAAACCCAGATTAAATTTTTAGATAAACCCATATTAAGTTTATAGATTGCAGAGCCAGGTATAAGGTTTATGTTAATATTTTCTCTTGTTTATATTTTTAGATACAGATTAATTTTTTCATCCACTTTGAGATTTTGTTTTCATTTTTTCACCTAATGTTCCAATTATGCTGAAGATGCTGCACCTACTTGGTGTCAAATGTTATTTTTATAGGATACTGTAGAGGAAATGCCAAGTGCTAGAGATGCAGAGTAAGCGTTAGTGGTGTTGTAAACAAAAATATGAAAGCTGCAGCCCCTTTTGTTATAGCTGCTTCATGTTTCCTGTTTATAATATACGAACTTATGTCATTATCATTGAGTTTCATTGAGGTTTTGGTTGCTACTTGTAAACCTTGCGTTTGACATTTCTTGGTAGAATGACGGATGTTTTCCTATGCTCGTGAACAAAGATGGAGTTTGAAGATCTGCAATTGTGCAACGATGCGTTGAAGGAATGTTGACAGCTTCAAAATAATTCGTTTAGAGGGGGTCAAATGGAGGGCTGGGATGGGTTTGAATAAACGTACAAGATCAGCAGCAAATTTGGCTGGGATTTTAAGCCTAAACGAGGCCGTTTTGATGCAAAGTACGACATGCTCTTCAGGGGTGCAGAGCAGAGGATCGCACGCTACACAAAACATATACATGATGTTATAAACAATATCTTCAAGCCATAACTTTTATATATATAAAATAGATTTGATAAAATATTAATTTTATCTTTATAATTATTATTTGATATTATTTATTAATTATTAAAAGTAAAAAATTATAACTATTTTTATATTTAATTTTGTGTGTTTCAAATAAGTCCTTAAGTTTTGTTATGTAAAATAGAAAAGGTTTTATAGTATACTATTTGTGTGTTAATAGTGTTACCACTTTTTCTTTATTATTAGCATTAACCCCGGAGATCCTGGGCTTTTTCAGAAAATGTTAATCTCACCGACAAAAAGTGGGTTCTACGCCTAAAAAACATGGATAAACAGTGCAAAATAGTACACATACAGTACATATAATGCGACATTATAAACAGTATCAGATGAACCATATCCTCAACCCACAGGTTTTATATATATATAATAGATTAGATTAGATATCATAATATAAAAGGACAGAAAATAATAATAGGAAAAATTAATGTGGACTAATTTGAGGGAATATGCGGACCATTAAAAAAAAAACATATTTCACCGGTCAAATTTATGCATTTCTTTTGAAAATACTGCGCTAAAAGCCAATTTCTAAACTGATTTAAAATACACTTTTAGTTTTTTAATTCTATTTCAAGTTTTAATTTTATTTCTTAATTTAATGTTATTTCAATTTCTTATTAATTTTATTTCAAATTTTATTCTTATCTCTTCATTTTATTTTATTTTAATATGATTTTTTACCTTTACATTAAGTTTCATTTTCATCATTTAATTTCATTTTACTTTAATTTGGTCTTTTAATTAACTTACAAAAACTGCTTAAATTTTTTCTTTTATCTAATATTGCCAAGTTTTTTTTATAAAAAAGTTATTAGGGTTAAATCAATAAGAAAATATGCTAAACTTGTCTATTAAACATTTTAAATTGATTGTGTTTGAGAGAAGGAAATATTTAAATGATTTTTGAAAGTTAAAATACTAAAGCAGAATAAAATAACATTAAAGAATAAAAATGAAATTTTGAGATAAAATCAAAAAATTAAATTAATTCTAAATAAAGTTAAAAGATGAAATTAAAATCTTAAATAAAGTTTAAAAATCAAATAAAAATATAATTATAGATAAAAATAAAATCTTTAATAAAGTTAGATGAGAAAAAATATATGTTTGCCCAAAATTAAAAAAGAAAAAACAACTATGGAAATTTTCGGTTAGAGGTGTTATATATGGGTTAATGGATGTTGGCCAAAATAATATATATGGGTTAAAAAAAATACTTTTTGCATATGTACACGTTGAAATCCAAATTTCCATCTCCAACGATGTATATAAAATGATTAGGATGGGTCAAATTAAATTTGGATAATTTTATATATTTTTTAATATTTTGATAATTTTTTATTTTAAAAGAAATAAAAATAAACATAAAAATAATTTTATAACTGTAAATTTAAAAACTAATTATTTAAATTAAAAATAAAAAAAATGAAATCTGGACATCACCTAAAAAATGTGCACATTTTTTTAGATACGCAGACAATCTATATGCCAGCAATGCTACCAATTATTAAAGTTTATTTAGTATGTAAAAAGTTAAGTATAAATAATAATAATAATAATTTTAACGATAAAAAATAATTTTATTATCTTTATTTATTATGATTGAATAATGATTAATAAATAATATTAAATAATTATAAAATAATAATTATAAAGACAAAAAAAAATTTGCCTCCTATTTTCTTTTGTAAATTCTTGTATTCCAAACGGACCTTAAAGAATGCTTTTTAAATATTTTCGTTTTACGTATTTGTCTGTTTCAACTTCACATAAGTATATAAAATAGTTTTAAATTTTATTTTGACTGCTTAATTAAAAAAAATTAATACTATATCAAATATCGTTTCAATTGATAACTTGCAAAAAAGTGTCACGTGAGTAGTTAATGGCAGATGGCTAATAAAAGTGCTTTGAAACATTATTAAAAGGTTAAAGAAATTGTAAAAGTGATTTTAAAACATTAAGGACCAAATAATTTTAATCAAGAGATTATATTGATATATTTTTCTTTTCTCACTCTGCCTTGTTAGTAACTGGCCTTTACATGAATTTTTATACAATTCACATGCTATATATTATCATCAACCAAAATTTTATATCTTGCAGACTAGCTCGTCGTTTGTGAATATTGGTCGCCACAAGTGGCTATTATAACAGGACAAGTGCATCTCAAAAGAAATGAAATCTGAACTATCATTGATCTCTATAATCAAACTATATCAACTAGCAAAATGCCCTCTAAACAATAATGAATAGACTAAAAAAAAATTTCACATTCTTAAATAATTTAGGAATAGTAATTTTACAATATCAAAAAATATTTTTTATATATAAAATAAATTTTATTTTTAATTTAATATTTTTTAACTTTTATTTCATGTTTTATGTTTGCCCATAAAATTTTATTTAACCCTGAGGTGCCATTTCCTCCATCATATGAGCTTCCCTCTGAAGCGCAGTTGTCTCCGCCTTCATTCATATCATTTGGATTTTGGGTCTGCAGCTCTGTTGCTTGTTTGCTTTTCAAACGATACAATATTCAAAATTAGTCCGAAAGATAAGTATCATGTGTCTGGTAAAAATTAAAAAGTTTGTTTAGGTTTTTTAAATCAAATTTTTTTTAATAAAAATATAATACAAAAATATTTTCCACAATTTAACTCCGCAGTATTGAATTATAAATAAACTATTCTATATATAATCTATATCTATATATAATATAAAAATTCGTGAGAGTAACACTGATCATAAATTGTTTATTATACAATTTTTACAAAGTTACATGCCAATTTATTGTTTATATATTATTTATATTTGTATATATATTGTTTATGCACTAATTTTTTTTGAAAATATTTTTCTTGTAGGCCCATGAGATATTTTTGAATTTCCTACGAGATGATGTAGGGGTGAGTCCTGTTAATTTTATATAATGATAAATCTCCCAATAAACTATTCTTAATATATATACTACCTAACATAAAGTTTTCATATTTGTATACTCTCTGTGAAATAAAAATTTTAACCTTCACAAGATAATTTTCAATGTATTATTTAATAATTTTTTATTATGATACAATAATTATTAAATTGACCGGTCATCTGATAAGAAAAGGAAAGTGAGGATCTCATTTTCTGTATTCATATGTATCCCAGCCATTTATATCTTGCTACATAACTTTTTTTTCGTCAAGAATAATTCAATGACTTTAAAATGCATATGTTTTAGTTTTCCTTTCCAATTTTGCTCATACTAAAGGCATCCCTATTTCTAAATTAATAATTATAGTAAGCTGACCCTACCTGGATTAAAATGCTTATACGTTTATGTTTTACAACAAATTTACAGCTTCCCGCAGGATCAACGTTCAAGCCTGACCATTGCTTCTTTTCACATACGGAAACCCCTAAGTTCCTTTTCTCTCTGATAATCCAAACACAGGAATTACAATCACATTTATGTGGAAAATCTTATCCATCTATTTTAAGAACAATATGTGTGGAATTGAAGATTTTAACCCAGAAGTGAATCATTGATTGGGAGTGGGATCCTATAAAGGAATGTGAATAATCCAAGGTGCATGCATATGTTTTCGGAGAGACAAATAACGTAGCAATTCTTTCATACATCAAAATACCACGTCAGTTAAAATTTATTTTGCATGCAAACTTTTTTTAGAGTTTTATTTATATAAATTAAATTTTGATTATTGATTATGGTACACCGTACACCTGGTATATATATAAAAATTTTAAATAGTGAGCCTATGTCCCAAGCCCACGGTCCGCGCCCACGAAGTCAGAATGTGAAAGTGACCATTCTTGTTTCAAACAATCAAGAGACACTGTAGAACAAATGGAAACAATTTAATTAGATAAACAAATAACTAATAAGGCATGTCACTGACGATGTTGTTTGGGTACACTCCAATCAATCTAGAGCATGATGACAACAATATGCAAGAGAGGATTTTTTTTTTTTTTTAACTTACGATCATGTTTTACCGTAGTAATTTGTAATTCCAAAGCTAGCTTGCTAACTATATATAGCAGGAGGCCTATGTACAATAGAGCAAGTCAAGCCTTTTAGATTCTCCTCTTTCAGCTTTTATGCTGTGTTTGGATGAAAAAAAAGAAAAGTCAAAAATAAAAAGTAAAACAATATTTTTTTCACATATTTAAATGGAGAAAAAAAAATAAAAAATTATTAATTTATAAAAATAATAATTTTAGAATTTTATATAATATTAAAAAAATTTTAAGAAAAATGAGATATTTAAAAAAAGTTATATTTTAAATATAAATTAATTATTATGAATTTATACATATATATATTTAAAAAGAAATAAGAATAATAAATTTTTAAAAAATAAATTTATAAAAATCACATTTTTATTTTTTTAAAAAAATTAGTCAGATAATAAAAAAGTAGAAATTAACTTAAAAATTATTTATAAATTATTATTTTAATACAATAAGTATAATTATTTAATTTAAAATGTTATAAATATTATTTTAATATATATTAATTAATTTAAATATAATAAATATTTTAAAATTATATTTACATTATATATATATATATATATATAAATATATATAAGAATGCATTACCTTAACAATGTATTCCAATTGAGTGACAGTCAATAATTAAAATTGATTGCCATTTGGTTGCAAAAGTCACTCAATCAGTTGCTTTTTTTTAATAAATATATATAATTTATTAATTTTAGTATTAAAAATTATATTATTATTTTAAAAATGTATTTATTGTTAAGTAATTTTATAATAAAAATTTAAATGAATAATTATAATATTAATTAATTAATTAAAATATTTAAAAATTTTGATTAAATTAATAATTTTAAAATTTTGTAAAATATTTTCCAATACCCGATTATAATATAGTCAAAATATGTATCACTTGTTGTGTTTTCTCTCCAAATCTCTTCACATTGGAAAGAAATTTTTTTGGTAAGACCCACACATATTTTTTTTTCAATTTTTTTTTTCTTTCTAATTTTCTCTCCGATCCAAGCAATAGAAAATCTTTTTTCTCTCCTATTTTCTTCTTTGATTTTCTCTTCTCTCTACTTTTTTCTCCATCTAAATGCACTGTTATTATGTGGCCTTATTAGTGACTTTCTCATTAATGGGGAAGAGTTCCTCTTTGTATGTGCACTTCTGGTTGCCCTTGTTTTTTCTTGTGATTGTGAGCTTCTCCCATGCTTATTCTGTAGCAGCTGAAGCCTTCCCAGGTTGGTGATTCTTTGTGACAACTATATTTAAACCTTCAATTATTTATAATTAGCCTTTCACCTTGCGATTCTATGTGTTTTGGCCGTGTTGCAAAAGATAAAAAATTGTTTTTTTTTTAAATTTTTTTATTTTAATCTGTATTATCTAAAATAGAAGAAGTAACTTTAAAATGAAGATAGAATCCATTTTTTGGATTTAAAAAAGAAGAAGATAGAATCCATTTTTCCTCAATAAAAGAGAAGAAAAAAATTAGAAAAATTTTCAGGAAGTACAATGAGAAATAGGAATGAATGTTTTTTACACAAATTTTCCCACTCAAATGAAAATAAAAAATATTATTCAAACATTATTGAAAAAGGACTTATTAAAAAAAAATTGACCAAGGCCAAACTACTTGTTTATTGCAGTGCTCTAGGAAGAAATAACTTTAGAAGTGGTATAGTTTTAAAAAAAGCAAACTTTTGTAGCAAAACCGACAAACAAACCCACCCTATATATAACAAGTAACTAAATGCCAAACGTTATTTATGGTTAGTAGTATAGTTCTTTTGACCGATATTAATTGAAGTGATGCTTGCTATAATTAATTCAATGAAGATATTATTATATGTGCAGCATCATATATAATATCCTTATTAAGATGAATTAGAAAGGTTAATTATATATATAATCATATCTACTTTTTTGGTTTTTTGTTTTTCTTTTTTCCTTTCTTGGGAGGGAATGAAGTAAAGGCTGCTGGCAATGAGGACTTAGGAAAGGCAGGCTTCGAAAATCATGATGAAGAAGAAAAGCCCATAGGATTTCACCCACCACCTAAACGACGCATTAGACGACCAATTCCTGGAGGTAACTTTCCTGATCCACCTAACAACCCCTTCATACCTCCTCCTCCTCCTCCTCCTCCTCCTCCCAATCACTAAAATTCCTTAATATGCTTGGATATATATATATATATATCATCTACCCCTTTACCCCCCTATCTGGTACCCCTTGTAAGAATAAATTCAAAACAATTATATGAGATTAGAATATTAGATTGATTACTTGTAGAAGACATAGCGATGGATTTAGGATACCTTATTGATTCTGAATGCCTGAAAGTTTGAAGAGATTAGGGCTTCCTCTGTGATTCACACTCCCTATCACAACTTATAATGGGATAAGTTGTGGAGTTAGAATTCAACATGAACACGGAAGAGACCTAGCCAAGTTTAAATAGAACTCTAGTACCCACCCATTATGGGCCTATGAGTTATGGGCCCGCACTTTTATCCATACTAATCAATTAGATATCCAACCCAAAATAATAGGATTACTAATAATAAGTGGGCCCAAATGTATCTTTCATGGATCATAGATTAGCCCATTTTTATTCAAAACTAAATAATTGATTGTAGCCCACTATAATTCCTATATTCTCTCACTTGAGCAAAATCAATTCTTCATGTTTAAAAACTTTCATTTTGAAAATGATTCTCGAGCTAATGACTAATTTTATAATTGTGGCCACATTTTTAAAAACAAATGATCCAAGATACGATATATAATATGACTCCATCCAATTAAAGTCAAGTAACACTGAATCATGACAGTTATCATATCTATTACTGATATTAAACCTTTCATAATTACAAGTGTCATTGACTCAGTCGACTAGTCATTAGTATGGAGTGCAGCAAGAAGATAGTATGCCAATGTGATCCAACGGTCTAACTACTATTTTCTTTGTCAGTCCTCACAATTTCTCTCAAGTGCTTTAAAGCTAGAGAAATTGTATGGTTTGTCAAAAAATTATCATGCCTCAACTCCAATATGGCATCGACCACGGGCATAGTGGTCCTAATGATATCGAGTTCAAAATTTTGTAATTGATGCATATATACAAAAATACCAAAAATTTCATTACATTATCAATTAGCCGAATACAAATCATAAAAAATGTAAAAAATATCCAAAAAAAAATTCAACATAACAAGAAAATAATATAAAACTCAAACTCCCACTAACCAAACATATCAAAAGAACTTACAATACCCATGTTCTCAACGTGTCTTTTAAACACAATAGGTTTAAGTCCTTTGGTCAAGGAATCAGCTAACATAGAATCAGTGTCTATGTATTCAACAATTATCTCGTTGTTCTTCACTAAATCTCTGACAGTCAAATACTTCAATTCTAGATGCTTAGAGCCACTAGTAGTCTTATTATTTTTCGTATAAAATACTGCAGCACTGTTGTCACAGTAAATCTTTAGTGGTCTCGCAACGGAATCGACAATACGAAACCCTGTTGTCAAATTTCTCAACCAAACAGCGTGAGTAGCAGCAGCATAACAAGCAATAAACTCCGCTTGCATAGTGGAGGAGGCAACTAGAGCCTGTTTCTTACTCTTCCAGGATATGGCACCTCCAGCTAACATAAAAATGTACCCAGAAGTTGATTTTCTATCATCGGGACACCTGGCAAGATCTGAATCAGTGTATCCTATTATCTCCAAATTATCAACCCTTCTGTATATAAGCATATACTCTTTAGTTTTTTGCAAGTATCTCATTACTTTCTTTGCGGCTATCCAATGGTTATTCCCTAGATTAGACTGATATCTGCCCAAAACACCAACTATGAAGGCTATGTCAAGTCTAGTGCATATTTGAGCATACATCAAACTCCTCAATGCACTATCAAAGGGCTTGTCTTTCATCTCTCTCTTTTCAATCTCATTTTTAGGGCACTGATTTTTATTAAATTTATCCCCTTTAATTACTGGAACATCTCCGGGTTTACAATTTTGCATATTAAACCTCTCCAAAACTCTGTTGATGTATGCCTTTTGGGATAACCCAAGCATATGACGTGATCTATCTCTATGAATCTCAATACCTAACACAAATGATGCTTCACCAAGGTCCTTCATGTCAAAGAACCTAGTCAACATGTCCTTAGTCTCATGAAGTAAACCAAGATCATTACTAGCAAGTAAAATATCATTTACATACAACACAAGGAAAATGAATTTACTTCCATTGACTTTGATGTATATGCATTGATCAACCTTATTTTCTTCAAAACCCAAGGAGTTTACTACCTCATCAAATTTCAAATACCACTGTCTAGAAGCTTGTTTTAGACCATAAATTGATCTTTTCAACTGACAAACTAGATGCTCACTACCTCTTGTTTGATAGCCCTCAGGTTGTTGCATGTACACTACTTCATTCAGGTCACCATTCAAAAATGCCGTCTTAACATTCATTTGATGCAACTCCAAATCAAAATGAGCTACAAGTGCCATAATGATTCTAAAAGAATCTTTAGTGGACACTGGTGAAAATAGTTCATTGAAATCAACGCCTTCTTTTTGAATAAAGCCTTTAGCCACAAGTCTAGCCTTATATCTCTCAATCTTCCCTTGTGAATCTTTCTTTGTTTTAAACACCCATTTGCAACCAATTGCCCTACAATTATTAGGCAGTTCAACAAGGTCCCACACTTCATTGTTAGCCATAGATTTCATTTCCTCATCCATAGCATCTTTCCACATGTTAGATTGAGGGCAAGAAATAGCTTCTTTATAATTTTTAGGGTCAACAACATCTCCAACATCATAAACATCCTCACTAAGATAAACCATAAAATCATTAGTGATAACAGGCCTTCTTTGTCTAACTGATCTCCTCACATGCATTTGTTCAACTAGTTCAATTGGTTGTGGGATTTCAATAGGGGAATTATCAAAATTCTCAGTTGGAAGGTGATTTTCAATAGAGGTATCAGACGATATGATATTATCAAAAATGGGCAGAGGCAAAGAAATAGCTTCTTGGGTATCCATAGGAGTATCATGAGATGGAATAATGGTTTCAGCTACATCAAGCTCCAAGAATTTAGCATTCATAGATTCCACAATTTTGACACCTCTACCAGGACAAAAGAACCTATACCCTTTAGCGCGGTCTAGATATCCGATGAAAAAGCAACGACTAGTTTTTGGGTCTATTTTCTTTTCTAAGGGATTATAAATTTTAACTTCTGCTGGACACCCCTATACACGAAAGTAGTTCAAATTGGGTTTTCTTCCTGTCCAAAGTTCAAAAGGTGTTTTTGGTATGGATTTGCTTGGGACTCTGTTTAGTATATAAAGGGTTGTTTTCAAGGCTTCATCCCATAGGAATTCTGGCAAGTTACATCTACTCATCATACTCCTCATCATATCTTTAAGTGTACGATTACGCCTTTTGGCTACACTATTTTGTTCAGGGCTATCAGGCATGGTATATTGTGAAACAATTCCACTATCTTGTAAGTATTTTGCAAAAGGCCCTGTATGCTGACCCGTGGTATCATGTCGACCATAATACTCTCCGCTATGGTCAGATCTCACTATCTTGATGATTTTTCCCAATTGCTTTTCTACCTCAGTTTTAAAAATCTTAAATTTTTCAAGAGTATCAGATTTTTCCTTAATCAAATAAAGATAGCCAAATCGAGAAAAGTCATCAATAAAAGTGATAAAGTACCTATTACCACAAATTGTAGGAGAAAGGGGTCCACTGATATCTGCATGAATAATTTCTAAGAGACTTGAACTTTTAGTTGCACCTTTCTTCTTACTCTTAGTGAATTTTCCTCTAATACAATCCACACAAGTCCCTAAATTGTTAAACTCTAAGGAAGGTAAAATATCACTTTTAATTAATCTTTCAATTCTTTCCCTAGAAATATAACCTAAACGCTTGTGCCACAATGAAAAGGATTTTTCTTTAATTTTAGACCTTTTGGCAACCACATTTTCAGTATTTAAAGATGAAAAATTATTGTCAGAAACCAAAGATAGTTTATACAAACCATCCACTAGATGTCCATAACCAATAATTTGAGAATTTAACATTAAATCTAATTTTCCATTGCCAAAAGTAAAATGAAAGCCAAATTTGTCTAAACAAGAAATGGAAATTAAATTTCTTCTAAAAGAAGGTACATAAAAAATATCTTTCAAAATCAATTCAAAACCGGTTGCCAAAATTAGACTGACGTCTCCCACTGACTCTACCATTACTTCAAGGTCATTTCCTATCCTCAGTTTACTTTCTCTCGGGTTTGGTTTCCTCAAGTTTTTGAACCCCTGTAAAGACACAGCAATATGGGTTGTAGAACCACTATCAAGCCATCAAGAATCAATAGGGACATCAACTAAATTAAACTCATAACAAACAAAAACTAAGGGATTACCTCTAGATTTATGCTTATTCTCTAGCCAAGCCTTGAATTTTGTGCAATCATTCTTTTTATGCCCCTTTCCCTTACACCAGAAACACCATATGTTTTTCTTAATGAGAGTTGGTTTAGGACCTCTTACATCATGATGTTGACCACTGCCTGGTTTCCTCAAACTTTGATTCTTATGAGGAATATTGAATTGAGGTTTTTTATGTTTCCATTTACCCTTGCCAGAATAGAGTTTACTGCGGGAAGTAAAAAGGGCTAGCTGACAGGATATGTCACTCTTTTCCTTTTTCAACTTTTCTTCTTCGGCCACACACTTGGTGATGAGGTCATTAATGGTCCACTTCTCACCAAAGGTATTATAGGCAGTTTTGATTTGTGTAAATTCGGCAGGTAGACAGTTCAAGGCATGTAAGACAATGAAATTCTCATTTAGGTCAATGTTATGGGCTTTCAGCTTGGTTTGGATGTGAACCATCTTCAAAATGAACTCTCTTACTCCCTCATTATAGTCATACTTCATATCAGTCAATTTTTTCATAAGATATCCAGACTCAGCGTTATTAGATACTTGGTATCTTTCTCCCAAAACAGTAAGAAATTCTTTAGCACTTGTGGTTTCTGGTAAGCCACTAAGTAGATGCTCGGAGATAGTTCTTTTAATGGCAATCAGACTGAGTCTGTTGGACCTCTCCCATTTAGCTAAGAATTCTTTCTGTTCAGTTGTACTCTTCTCATTTATTTCAGGCTTACTCTCGCGTAGTGCCAGATCAAGGTCAACAATTCCTAAGGAGAATTCTAGGTCTTGCTTCCACTTGTTATAATTTGATCCAGTTAAAATCTCAATTAAAGCAGAACAATTATTTATAGAAAAGGTAATTGTAGAATTGAAAGGTATTAGGATAATTAATAAGGGCAATTTTTATTCATAGCTTTAATTAAAACAAGCTATCACAATAAGGCCAACATAACAGTACATTCTCCTTTGGGTAGAATGTACAAATCAAGGTCACAACCCAGATCAGAACCTCAGATGAATTAATCAATGAGAATACATTGAGTTCAAATATTTATCTCCTTTAGACAGATAAATATCTGAAACCAATATATTCTCTATTAACTTCATCCCAAATTAACTCCTAATTATAACATACAATAACCCCCTTTGAGCAGGTTAAAATATGAGATAATTAGAAGCCTTCCTCTAATTACAAAGGAGATTTTACGCATTAATATGAATAATTCCACTTTAGTGTTAATTATCCATAATAATTTATAAAACTCCTTGCACAGGAATTGCTTGCCCAAAATTATGGTACAATATTTAAGGAGGTGAAATATTATACTCTTACTATCCATAAACAAATTCTTTAGCATTCCCAAAGAGGCTTGATGTAGATACAATTAAAACAAAATCATATATTTCTTAAAACAAACATATTAAGGTATATATATTAGGCTTGAGAGTAGACAAGTATATATTATAATTTGCGGAGAGTGAATATTATCATAAGATTCAGTATATAATGAATTAATTTTTCAATGTATCACGTTTCAGAAAATCATCCAAATAAATATTAAAAAATATTATATATATAAATATTTATATAAAAAATATTTATAGTGGTCAAAAAATTATAAAACATATTCCAAAAAATCACATTTAAAGTATAGATTGAAACGCAAAAAATGGAACTGAAAAATTCCATCTGTACGTTGCACACTCTCCCTCACTCTCCTAGGACGCGAGTGGGCAAAGGTTTAGGATTCATCTTCTTCCTCAGGCGGGTTAGCCCAGAACCAGAAACGGGTCGCGCAGTACCCACGAGTACAGATTCAGGTTTCTCATTTTTTTAGCCATTTTTCTTGCAATTTTCTTGTGCCTTTTGTTCCTAATCCTATTCTAAATCTGTAGGAACTAAAATCCCCAATTATAATCATGGATTTAGGGGCTTTCTAACTCAAGAACTTCATCATAAAACCGACGGCACGGAGTTCGTGTTCAGGCGCTGTTTTAATGCAATTGTTTTATGTATCTTGTTCAAAATTTCATACGAAATATATCCATAGCTAAAGCCTCAATTATAATCGACAAATTTGGATGATTCAATGCATAATTTTCGGTTCAGGAAAGGTCTCCATGGCCGAAAAATTTCGAAGCAATTTGCACTTTAATCATCCAAGTTTTGATGCAATTGATGTGTGGGTTTATATCATATTATCACAAGGAACTCTATATTCAAAAATTGTACAGCAATTTGAAGCAATTTGTTTCAATTGAAAATCAAGTTTAAAAACCCTAATTTAGAATTTCAAATTCAAAATTCTTCATATATGGTTCACAATAATTTGAATTTCAGGCACCAATTGATTCAAAATTTCAAATTCTACAAAAGCCCTAAGATCTTTGGTTCTAAATTTTTAAAAATCATCCAATTAGAATTTTTAAAAACTTATATGAATAAAAATTGCAAAAGGATGAAATTATTAAGCACATATTCAAGTCTTCAACCAATCAGATTCTCAATCATATAATTATGGCTCTGATACCAAATATAAGAATAAATTCAAAACAATTATATGAGATTAGAATACTAGATTGATTACCTGTAGAAGACATGGCGACGGATTTAGGATACTCTGTTGATTCTGAATGCCTGAAAGTTTGAAGAGACTAGGGCTTCCTCTGTGATTCACACTCCCTATCACAACTTATAATGGGATAAGTTGTGGAGTTAGAATTCAACGTGAATACAGAAGGGGCCTAGCCAAGTTTAAATAGAATTCTAGTACCCACCCATTATAGGCCTATGAGTTATGGACCCGCACTTTTATCCATACTAATCAATTAGATATCCAACCCAAAACAATAAGATCACTAATAATAAGTAGGCCTAAATGTATCTTTCATGAATCATAGATTAGCCCATTTTTATTCAAAACTAAATAATTGATTGTAACCTACTATAATTCCTACACCCCTATCTTAACTGCGTATTGTATCTGAATCATGGTGTTCCTATAAATAAAGCTTATAGCTACCATTGTCTACGACTAATATCCATTAATGGAAGGATGCCACTGGTTCTATACATATGTATATGTGTGTGCGTGTGTGTTGTTTTCCTTTTTCTATATGGTTATTCCTTCTCATTTACGTAACAAGTTACTCAAATCTAAAACAAAAAATAAAATAAAATAAAAGTGAGCTGTTTAGATATTAACATGATAAAAATTGACCAGTTATCTAATAAAGAAAGGGGTGAGGATCTCATTTTCTGTGCTCATCTATCCCAGTCATTTGTATGTTGCTATATAATTTTTTTTCTTTTTTTGGGTCAAGAATAATTCAAACATTATTAACTTTTACTAATTTAAACATGTGATAGATAAATAATATTCGAATCAAGCCGTGGAAATAAACCAAAGTCCAATCAAACAAAAAATAAACATGAAGTCAACCATACATGAAAGTAAATTACGACTTGGCATCTTTTAAGTTGTAATCGATGGCCTTTTCAACGTCTTTAATCATCGTCGATTCAACCGTGAACAACAAAGCCCCTCTCCCTCCATCGCCACCATGTCCAGGTCCGTCAAGGTCGCCGTCATCGGAGCCGGCGTTTCCGGCCTCGCTGCCGCCCGGGAGCTTCAACGGGAAGGCCACCGTGTCGTCGTCTTCGAGAAAAACCACCGTATTGGAGGCACGTGGGTCTACGATCCGAGAACCGAATCCGACCCTCTCGGAATCGACCCGAACCGCGAAACCATCCACAGCAGCGTCTACCTCTCCATGCGCACCAATCTGCCCAGACAACTCATGGGATACTTAGACTACCCGTTTGCGAAGAAAGATTCGGGCGACCCGAGAACGTTCCCGTGTCACGAGGAAGTGCTCCGTTTTCTGGACGGGTTTGCGGAGGAGTTTGGGATCCGTGATTTGACCCGGTTCGAGTCGGAGGTGGTTCGGGTGCAGCAGGTCGGGGAAAAGAAGGAGGGTTGGGTGGTTGAGTGGAAGAGTCGTGGATCTGAATCGTTGACCCGAGAAGTGTTCGAATCGGTTGTGGTGTGTTCGGGTCACTATACAGTACCAAAGCTCGCAGAGATTCCGGGTATTGAAAATTGGAGGCGACACCAAATGCATAGCCACAATTATCGGGTACCCGACCCGTTTCAAGGACAGGTAAGTGAATTTGGCACTTTAAATTTTGAAATAACTAGGGCGATTGTTCAGTAGAATATCTGCAGTAGACGGGATACACATCTTAAATTTTCAAAAAGAAATAATATATGCCAACGTCTTTGTTTTTTTTTGGGTCGAATTTTATTTTGAATAAATTAAAGTTTTATTCCTTCAAATATGTGAACATTTTTAACACAGTTTCTTATTTTGAATCATTTTCAATTTAGTGTGAAACATATTCATTTTTCTCCCATTTAGTTCTTTTACCAGTCTTATCAACTCATTTTTATTTTGGACTAAATTATGAACATAACCTATTTTCATTTTTTTTATAAAGGCATAGGCTATTTTTGTAACACATCATTTAATGAACATACGTATTTTGTCTATTTTATAATTATTTATCTAACAAAAGTGTAATTCGAGTTAAGGTTAATAAATAAAGAATTAATATGTGAAATATTAAATAGAAAAAAATTGCACCTACTAAGAATCACAACATTAATTTACTCTATTATTTGTTTTTAAAAAAGAACGTTAATATTTTTCTTAAATACAATTCCGTAAGAAAATCACTCTAGTTTATGAATTAACATTTTGTACTACTTTTTTAGTTTTTCTTGTGTGCACATAGTTATTTTTAACTTGAAAAGGAAAATGATTTTTAAATACCATATATATTAGTAATTTTGTATACAGAATTTATTGATAATCACTGCTCAAAACTAAACAGGTGGTGGTCTTAATTGGACTGGGACCTAGTGGCTTTGACATCTCAAAAGATATTGCAAAAGTAGCAAAAGAGGTTCATATAGCCACAAGAATTAATCAAATGTTAATGAGTATGAAGTTAGAAGACTTTGACAATATAAGGCACCATACTACGGTACGCAGCTTCTGCTTTCTTATTAGGTTTCATCATCTCTAACCTATATTATTTCGGGAGTCTTCTGAAAGTAAAATCTTAAATACATTAGGTTTACATTAAATAAAAAAGTGTATTTTTATAATTATTTAAGGAGGAAAATGAAAAATAAATAAACAAATTTTGAATTATTTGCAAATAGATTTTTTAAACTTTTAAAATTGAAAGATAAGTTTCTCAATTTTCATAATTCAAGAAATGAATATTCTATTTCACTCAAATTTGATTATAGATCGAGTTAGTTTAAAAATGTGCTAGACCTATAAAAAAAAAAGTCACAAAAATTAGGGTTGGATTCAAGGCCGACTTGATATTGTCTTAAGAAAACATACTTGAGCCAGTTTAATTCATAAAAATAAAAATAATGAGTGAACAGAAAGTCGTTTTTTATGTATAAAAACCGTCGCTCTGCATTATTTATTTGTATTGTTTATAACGCCTCATCACGGTTGCATTATTTATTACTATTTATCACTGTTTATCTACACAATTTTTGTTTTTTATTTTTTCTATGAGACTCACATTTTATTTATCTTTTTATTTTTTTGTTGTGAGACTCGCGTTTTTTTAAAACCCCTGGATTTCCAAGTTTATGCTCGTTTAAAAAAAAAAAGAAAGAAAGAAAGAAAACAAATTGTAACAATACTAGATTTAAGAAATTAGGAATTCGTATTATAAGATTGCAGAGTTAGCCGAATGAAACCATTATGTTGTCTTCTAGAATGGCAGAGACTAAAACACCGAATGCTCTGAACAGAGGTAGCTGTTTTGGTCACAATCTGGTAAACCCATAATTTCCCACAAGAATTCTGCCTGCCTCATTTGTCTGATCAATCTTTGACTCCAAGCAAGGGTAACAAAAGTAGATGAATTTATAAGCAGTTATTAGGTTTTGATCATGAATTAGAAGCTTAGATGCTGATAGTGGGGAGGAATAGGAAGGATTGCATGTGCATCTGCTTCACATGTTGAAGAACCAATGGTTGTGGTTGGCCACAACCCATAGAACCAAAGATACAAATTTTAGAAATGGAAGGAAGCAAATTTGATTAAGGCGTGACAAAAAACAGTAACATGCAGCCAACTTCTAGTTGTACGAAGTAGATATGCAGAGCATTCTAGCAAAAGTTTATAAAGATTGAAGGCACACTAACTTTATATTGTTTGGTACAACACATGAATATGGAAAGGTAAAGGAAAGTGAATGAAAATATGGTAAAATAGTATTATTACTAATCAAAAGAAGATTGATTATAATGCAGATTAGGTTTGGGCTTGAGTTAAGCTTGAAAAAAGGTCTAAGTTCAGCTTGTATTATATTTAAGTTTTTAAAAAATAGACTTATTTTTTATTAGACATTTTTTTTAATTAATCTTCATTGGCCGAGCAAGCTTTTAGCCTATAGACAGAGCTAATTTCAGTCTTAACACCATTATGTCATATGCTATTCAGACTTATATTTGTTATCAATGTCAAATTATTCAATTCAAGTCGTTTTGACAAAATTTGAAATGACATATAATGTAACAGCATTAAGGGGGAGTCACTTGTTAATAGAAATAGGCTCTTAAACTCTTAACATTGCAAAATGGGTTACTCAAATTTTACATTCTAGAAAATGAGTCATTTTGTCTATTCCACTCTTATCACTATTATATTATGCTATTTCGGACCTCCTTTTTATAAGTGATGAGACAAGTTCTTATGTATTCCTGATGCTAAAATAGACACGTTATGGAAAAGTTCAAAACGACATATAAAACAAGGACATGTAGCTTGAGATTAAGAAGAACCTATTTTTCAAAATGTGAAAGTCCAGGGACTTATTTTTTTCATTTTAAAATTTTAAAGAACTATTTGCAAATGATCCAAAGTTTAAAAGAATGTGTGTATCTTTTGCTTATCTAAAAAGAGAACTTAATTTGGAGAAAAACTCAAAAACACCCTTTCCATATCCATCTTCCATCATGCTTGGCTTTTGTATCAACTTCACGAGCTAATGAGATACGAAACTCATTTTCACTCTGTCTTTTTTTTTTTTTCCAGATAAAATGTGTTTGTGAAGATGGCTTGGTTGCCTTTGAAGATGGATCCTCTGTTTATGCAGATGCCATAATACACTGCACTGGGTATGACGGTAAAATTATTTTGAGAAAGTTTTATCATTTTCTGAACTGGGAAAGTCAAAGTTTTGAATTTTATGTTAAATAAAAATTTATCAAATTCTAAAATTCAAACTCTTTGAAAATTTGCACAAGTGAGGTCAGCAACCCAACCATGATTAAACTGCGTTGAGATTATAGGCTGCTACTAATAAATTCAAAGTAAGAATTGACTTTTCTTCAATGAATTATTAAATTTTTGAATGTAATAACAGATACAAATATCATATTCCATTCCTTGAAACCGAAGGAATTGTAAGTGTTGAGGACGACAGAGTTGGGCCACTGTACAAGCATGTCTTTCCACCTGCATTAGCTCCTTGGCTCTCTTTCGTTGGTCTAACCTCTCATGTTAGTGGTAACAAGTTCTTTTTTTTTTAGGTTATTTTGGATAAGGTTTAGATATAATTATTTATATCTTTATTATCAGGTTCTTTAATTAAAATATAATAAATATATAATTTTTTAATAATAATATAACAAGTATATAATTTAATTAAAAAATCATATAATTGTTTATAAAAATTATACTTGTCATGATATTATTAAAGACACATACATTTATTATATTTTAATTAAAAAATCTTTTGTATATATAATTTTTTTTCCTTTTGCATTTGATTTGCCTCTAGAGGGAAGAAGGTGAGGGAAATATATTTACAATAACGTCTTCCCCTTATTTCCTAAAAATGATTCAAGTAAAAGTTAATAAAAACATCTCTCGATAAAAAAAAAAAAAACTAATATTTGATGCAAACTTGTATAATTTGATTCCTTGTTTTCTATTATTCTCAATTTAGTATCGCATTTATTATTTCTTCGTCAATGCAGTTCTTCTCATGTTAACTCGAAATACATTTTTTAATTCAATTATTGACAGAGATTAATAAAATGTGCATCTATGCATTTTTAATAATAATTTGATTTCAAAAAGGTGATTTAAATTGAGAAAAAGACAAAATTGGAGAAAAATAAATAAAATAAAAGAATGATTGAGAATGAGAACGGCATTCAGAAAGTTTATATATTTTAAGGACTGACTAAAGTACTTTTTCAAAAAAATATTTAAATAAATCCTCAAAATAGTGGTATGAACCAAGGAAGTAAAAAAAAGGTTGATTTGACCCAAAAAGAGGTGAATTAAATATGGTTTTAATTCATTTGATCTTTTAAATTAATTTGTTAAAAAAAACCAGTTAAAATATAGTTGAATTAGTTAAAAACCAATCAGGTCAATCGGTTAGAAGGTTTTGAAATTCTTTTTTTTTTTTGGTGGTTTTTCATGTAAAATAATGCCTAAACAACCATTATTTTGATTGTTACGTGAGAAGGATAGTTGATTGAGGAAAAAAAAAGAGGGGGGGGGGGGTAAGGGAGGGGGAGGGAGCATCTCACATGTTTGCATCCAAAAGAGAGAAGAAAGATGAAGAAAGTGCACAGAAAGAAGATAAAATCTGAATAGCAAAGAGAGAGAAGGAAAAGGAAGCAAACAAGTGAAATATGCATTCAAAATTTGAAAAGTTTTGTGCTATCTTAGGAAAAAGGATTAAAAATCCATCTCATAATAAATGTTAAATATTATAAAGTATGAGGGCATATTGGGAAATGAAGAGGAAAGTAAAAGAATGAAATTGAAAAAAAAAAAGGATGAGCAAGAAATTAGCTTGATTCGTGAAAAAGAAGTCTTTTATTTATTCAATTGCGTAATATTTGTTAAGGTATTGTAATTATTATTTAATAATATTTATTTATTTTTATTACTTTTTAAAAGTATAGGTAAAAGGATAATTTTTCATTCTGAAAATCTTTTTTTTTTATTTTTTTTCTATTCTAATACTTTTGCGTACTAAAGAATCTCTATATAAAATACAATTTCTTCTTACAACAAATTTAAAATTTTTACATAATAGGAAATCGAAAAAATAGAATCATAGACCGCATTTTGTAATGAAGAAGAATTTTTATAAGTTTTATTATGGGTTGAATTTGAATATTTGCTAGATATATTTTCCACCATTGTTATTATAATTGTGGATGTTCTAATGGATTTATGTGTAATGAATAATAAAATGTTTAAAATGTATTTGTATTTATTTGTTAGATTAGATTTTTAATATATAAAATTAAAAAAAATATTTAATTACCACTAATTTAATTATTGAACTAGTGAATCATAAATGACTAATTTAATTTTTTTAAAAAGTAAGTACTCTAAAGTGTTTCTTTTTTCTTTTTTTTCTTTTTGGATTCAAGTAGTGTATCCTTTTTAAAAACAAGTACCATAAAATTTCTAATATGAAAGAAACAAATTATAGCACTTTTAATTGTTTTTTTTTTTCCTTGATCCAAGTAGAAGAACCATAAAATTGATTGAAAAAATTATTATTATTTTTGGCCATATATAATTAAGAAAGTTGGGATGAGCAGGATCCCGCATTTTATGTGGTTGAATTGCAGAGCAAGTGGGTAGCAAGAGTGCTGTCCGGAGAGGTTGAGTTACCATCGGAAGAGGAGATGATGGATTCTGTTCAAAATTACTATCAACTTATGCAACAAAATGAATTGCCTAAACACCTCACTCACACCCTTCGTCCTCATCAGGTAGTTTATTCACTCTTCTCATCTATTTCTTCTTTCCACTTCTACACTTCATTTTGGAACCACTTTTTTAATAATCATTAGGCTTAAATGCATTCGTGTTCTCTTTGTGGTATAAAAATTTCAATTTTTTTTAATTGAGACAATTTTATCATTTAACTTCTTGTAATAACGCAATTAAGTCTTTTGTTATTCTATTTTTGTATGTGATTTGAACCATACAAATTTCTTAAATGATAGGCAATTAAGGGAAATCATTCTAATTTTACTCAATTTTGAAAGCAAGATAAATTAAGGAAGGAAAATCAGGGGATTAAAGTGTGATTTCACCTTATTACCTATCATCTAATGATCTCAAGTGACTTAAATCTCGTCCATGTAAGATAGTTATATATATATATAGAGAGAGAGAGAGAGACACACACACACACACACACGGCCAACTATTAGATTAACAAGAAAAATTATCATAATTCAAGGGGAAGGGATAGGAGGACTTCAGTAGTTTGATAGTCTTATGTCTTAAACCATGAGGTTGAGACAGAAGGACTTAAAGAGGAGAACCGATTGCCGAAGGTCTTGCTTGATTATTTCAACAGCCAAGCTTTCATTCATCTCAAGATACAGCATGGTGGCCTACTTCCTATTGACAAAAAGAAGTTGAAGGTTGTGGACTTAAGGTTCCATGATTATGTTTGCTTGCATTGTCCACGTGATAGCTTTAAGGGTAATAGATCTTCTTGGCAAATGTTCTACTAGATTCAACTGTAAAAGTTTAACTAAAGAATGATTGAAAAGAACTGATGCCTTGAATCTGGTTCTTCTTTGACTATTTGGTTTGATAATTTGAATTATGAATGCCCATCCATCTTGTATAGGCCTATTTGGACCCAACAGGTTAACTCCGCCTTGATTTGAACTCACTTTACCTAGCTTTCCTTTACTTGCTTACCAGGATAAGGAATTATGGACCATTTTGCCTCTGACGTTTCTTCGGAATTTTACCGAATTTGGTTTGAGATCTTTACGAGTAGAACGATTCTTGTTCTCCCAAATACCATGTAGGATGAAAATGATAAGTTTGGTCCTTTCCTCCCAAAGTGGTGATTGGGTATTAGAAAGCCAAAGGCACAATCATTTCGCCAGTTCTATTGAAGTAAGTTTAGAAGATCTGAGTGAAAAAGGAGAGGTGAGCCAGGCAGTCCAAGTAAAATCACAATAAAGGAAAATGTGATTTAGAGTCTCCGGTGCCGAATTGCAGAGAACACAATCCTAAATGACTTGTAAGTGGTGGTCCCTTAAAACATGTGTCACCGAAACAGCTCTTTTAATTATCTTCCAGGTGAATAGGATCATGTTTACTGGCAGTTTAATCTTCCATAGATTTTCCCAGGCTATATCTAGATTGGAGTTTATAATTCCCTTTTTGGTTCTAAGACATATGTAACCTTCTTTTGCTGAGTATGACCCACTAGAGCATCTTGTCCAAGCTAAAGTATCTTCCTTTTACAAAATTAAAAAAAGGCATTCATAGAATATAACTTTTAGCCTCCTTTGAATATAGTGAATTTAAAAGTTGTCAGTCCCAATTAGATTTGTTATGCAGGATAAGATTTGCAACAATCAACGGTTGTGACACCAAACTAGACTATGATTGCTGATATGACTTTATAAGCCACTAGAGATGATGGTTGATCGGTATGCTCTTCCTGTCACCTATTTGCCAAGTTAGACGAGAGGTGACAAGGGAGCTAGTTCTTATAATGCCTTTCCACATTTAGGATGCATTGGAGTGACTATGAAGAATACTATTAGCAATATTCTTGTTGTATTTGGGTTTAAGTATTTTGGCTAAGAAGAAACTTTCCTTGTTTTTCAAGATGTGCCAAACTTGTTTTTAAAAGAAGAGCTCTTTTGATACGATCAAAAGGTTTAAAACCCAATCCTCCTTTTATTGGCAAGCAAAGTTCCTTTCATCATAAAAGATGCATTATGGTTCTATCATTATTGAAACCCAAAAAAAAAAAATTTGACATTTGGCATTTAGTAAGGAATAGAATTTTTTAAGTCAATGAATGCAGGAGAACTAAAAATCCAAATAGGAGGTGAGAACTAACTTCATGAGAGCCTGTTTGAGATAACAAATTGGACTTCCAAGATTGAAGTCTAAAGTCAATCTTATCCAACATCTATGGTTTTTATTTTTCTCAATGTCTACCCAAGTGCCTAGGTATTCTCCTAGTTGTGAGGAGAATTTTGTACCAAAAAGGTCAAACACATCTTTCTTACTTTGATGATGGGCATGTAGGCTGAATATAAGTTCTAATTTAGAATTGTTGGTTTCCCGGCTTGAGATTTTACAATATTTGTTTCATCAAGATGCATGAGATAAGTTATGGGTTTAGAGTCTTTGCAAACTTTGATACCCTTCTAACCCTTGATAGCTTCTTCGTTTACTATCATATAGGAGTGAATGTTAGCACATATAATATACAAATAAGGGGAAAGTGGGTCCCCTATCTCATACCTCTATGGGTAGATGGGGCAATAGGGCTACCATTGACAAGGACCTAGTAGGAAACCGTCCTGATATATTGTTAGATCATGTTAATCTAAATTGAAAGAAAATTCATCCTAATAAGGACTACTAGGATAAATTGCCATGAGATCATGTCATATAATTTTGCAAATGCAATTTTAAGTAAATGCCATTTTTTAGTCCTAATTCATAGTTCAAATGTGAGTAAAATGTTGTCAGATATAAGTCTCCCCTTCAAAAAGGCAATTTGATTGGGCATAATGATATCATCTAACACCTCCTTGAGTCTATTGCAAAGGATTTTTGAAATTATTTTATAAGTCACGTTGCAAAGATTGATAGGCTTAAAGTCTATTAAGGGTTGAAAGTTGTTGCCTTTTGAGATCAGGCTATAAAAGTCTTATTGAGACTTCTAAGGAAAAAGCCCTAATCTTTGGAGGATTTAACCGCCAGAATGATATCATTGCCCCCTATGTGCCAGTATTCTTGAAAAAATCTGGCATGAAAACTATCTAGGCCTAGGGCATTATGTTGGTGAAACATGAAGACAACATTATTAATTTTAACATCTGAAAAATCTTCCTGGAGAGTTCTACAATGCTCTATTGAAAGGGTGAGGACACCAATCTCTCTTAGAAACTATTCAATTTCTCCTGAAGCCATTTCCTTGTTGTTGGAAAAAAATAGTTGAAAACAGCTCAAAGTTAATTCTTCTATTTTAATAGTGTCCTTAGTCTAGCTTCCATCCGGTCTTTTGAGATAATGAATATGATTAAAAGCCTTTCTTCTGTTAGCCGAAGTATGAAAGTATTTAGTGTTATAGTCTCCTTGTACCATTCAGGGCTGGCAAACCTTTTAGGGTTACATCATTTCTTCGCATTCATATAAGAACTCAAGTTCATTCCTTATGCCTTTTTCTTCTTCATTTGAGTTGATCTGATCAATATTAGATTGAAGCTTTGATAATTCACTTTCCAGGATGTTAATTCCTCTGGCCAAATTCTCGATAGATGCCTTGTTCCACACACACATGGTAGAGCATAACTTGGTTTGCACCATGAACGCTGGAGATCCAAAGAGCTGTTGGTTCCATAGTGAAGAAATGATGGTGTCACATTCATCGAAATTGGTCCATAAATTCTTAAATCTTTTATTTCTCTTTTCTGAAAAGGAAGTCATTCATAAAAGAGAAAAGGAGCGAAAATGGTCCAAGGTTGCAATGGGGAGAGCTTTTAAACTGGAAAAGGGGAAAAATAAAAGCCATTGGTCTTTACAAAATGTTTTGTCAAGTACCCAAGTCTTAGAAGCATGGGAACGACAAAATGGGTGCCGTACCCGTACCAGATACGTGTCCGATACGGATATGCTACCGTACAGGTACAAACGTACCCTGTATGTTTTTTTTTGTTCGTACATATCGAAACATTTCGAAATGGCTCTGAAATGCTGTGAGGTTAAGTGCGTCCGTTTTAATCGCCCGAATCTAAGAGCTTCACTTCTTCTCCCTCGCGTGGATTCCAGCTGCGTCTAAATCTAGATTCTTACTGCTGTGTCTCGCTATGTGTCTCTTCCCTCTATTGTTTCTCCGTCGTCTTCTCCGGCCGTTGCAGGTGCGTCTCCTCCCTCCATCTGTTTCTCCGTCTTCTTCTCTGGTTTGCTCTGGTGCGTCTTCGTCTTCCTCCGTCTTCTTTTCTAATTTTGAATTGATAATTGCTTAATCTGCCACGTCTTCCTCTGTTGCTCTGGTGCCAATTTGTGATCAATTTCTGTCCTCTCTTTACTCTTCCAATTCTCTGAATCCTATTTCTCTGCGCCTCTCCACATTTTCCAATCCTCTCTTGCATGAGGTTATTCAATTAACTCAACATCTTTTTTATTAGTTTGCTGGATATATGCCTTGTGTTTTCTTCAGTAGAAAATATTCAACCTCAATCATGAAAAGTCGCTCTCTCCACACACACACAAACAAACACATATATGGTTTATGATATCTGTATTCTTTGGTGGGATGATGGTGTGTGTGCGACTCATGTGTATGGAGTAAAAACCAAATTCATAACTTGTACAATTATTCTAAGAAAATTTGTATTCTTAATTTATGTTTCAACTCTATAGTTTTAAGACTATTTTAAATTGTACTAGATAACAATAATTTAACTTCAAAAGAGAGATTTTAATAATTTAGTGACGGTAAATTCTTAAGATAGTCAAGTTTCTTCTTTTTTTAAGTTTAATATGTGATTCTGTCCCATTATGTTTAAGGTGAAATTTAGCCTGCATGCTTGTGATTCTATTTTGAGCTTAAAACTGCTACATATGGTCAAATTTTTGCACAAAATTTTTGAATTAAACTGCTGCACAACTTGTAGTTCTATTTGGTTGCTGTTCCTGTGCTTCAGAGCCTTACATTTTATAGTTTACATTTTTTTATATATAAAGTTCCATCGATTGGAAATTTTAATATTAATGCTTGTATGGAATGTAACTTATTATGAACATCTTATTTATGTTTGTAATTTGTGATATTATTTATGCTATGGTAGCTTATTTATAATTTATTTTATTTTTTAATGTCTTAGAAGCTTGAATATATATATAATTATATATATATATATATATATATTCATGTACCTGTATCTTAAAATTTTAGAAATTATCGTATCTCACGTATCGTGTCGTGTCGTACCTGATACGCGTACCCGTATCAGTACTTCTTAGACCCAAGTTTATTCATCTTTTTTTTTTATTACGAGACCAAGTGAACCACGGGCCTTTGGGCATGATTTCTATCAATCCTCTAGCTTCTAAATATAAGTTAGTTAATTCAAACATTATTATTTATTTTATTATAAAAACAAAACTAAAATAAAAGGATATAAAAACATCGTTAGAATTTAATTGGGTGCCACTATAGGAGTTTCTTTCACATCTCATTTTATTTATTTTTATAAATTAATAGTACATTATTAACTTTTTAAAAAAATATTTACAATTTTATTAAAAAAAACTTGATGATAAAATATTTAAGAATGGTATGTTTAAATTTTTTTCTAAACTTATTTGTTATAAATTGGTTTTTGCAGATTGAGTATAAGCATTGGCTAGTTGAGCAAAGTGGGTTGCCTCCTTTGAACGAGTGGATGGAGAGTATGTTTACAGATTGCATCAAAAAATTCTTGGAAATGCAACACTACTACAGAGACCAATGGGAAGATGCTTATTGGGATGCCATCATCCATTCTGCATCTTCTTCCTAAAATGCAAAAATATTATTGCATTTTGTGTGTGTGTGTGTGTATTAGTCATCTCAAGAATAAAGATTGTTATAGAATATGTTAGATTTATTGGGTTTAATTGAATTATTAGGTTGCTTATGATAGGTTGATCCAAATTTATTTTTTATTAAATTAATTAATTAATAATTTGAATTAATTTAGTTAATTAATATTTAATTTGAATTTGGGAATTTAATAAATTGACAAAATTATCTCAGTGAGATTATCATAAAAACTAAACGTGTGTGTTGGTGTGAAACTCTCGCTTAAAAAACAAGAACACAGACACATAACAAAAAAAAATGTTCTTCTCCTTAAAAAAAAAATTCTTGGTGCATCTACATGGATTATTAATTTTAGTCCAAATTTTGACTGACTGTGAGGGGCAATAATTTAAAAATTCAACTTATTACAAGTGAGTATACTGACTAGTACTCTATTAAATTCTGTCATTCGTATCAGATCCTAATCAATACTCAAATTATTGCTTTTTCATGTTAAATTCATGTTAATTAAATCATTGTTGGTATGATTGTTGAAAAATTAACATAATTTTTTTTAATTTTTGGACATAAATGGCTATAAATGGTAGAAGAATTAAGAGACCGTTATAGGCCATCAAATCTACATTGTAAGGAGACCATTAGTAGAAGCGCCTACAGAAAATTTTCATGAAAAATTGAAACTCTACAAAAGAGAAATTACAATTTTAAGTTCTGGTTTTTGGCATGATTGAACAACCATTTTGCAAGGGCTTTCGTTCTTCACACAATAAACCATAGGCTACAAAACTTATATGAATAGAAAGCCTATGAAACAAGCCTTCTAATGACACTTAATATGCCTAAATTAGAGTTAAAACAAAGTGAGTTATAAGTGTTTGGACATGGCGATTCGAAATGGCATTTTTATAATTCTAAAAAAAAGTTGCAAGTTTTCAAAAGTTGAAGATAACATTTGAAGGCTGGTCACAATGTAGGCACGTGTAGGCCACTCCCACTTCTTTTTAGGTTAAACATTATAACAATAGAAAGAGGAAAGAGAAAGGAAGCTAATGGTGTGAACACCGTTGCCTGAAGAGGCCTTAGCCCACGCACCAGCTAAGTGCATGCAACCCCTATTTTTTTTTTTTTTTGAAGTTTTTTAACCAAATAAAGAGATTGGGCAGATAGGAATGCTACTAACTCCTATAAAGCTTGTTTATGGCTCTAAATTTCTTATTTCAAAAAATTCATTTTGATATATAATTTGCATATGTTTAAAGTACTATTTGATATTTTTCTACAATTTTTTAGTCTTTAATTGTCATTTTTATGCCCTAAAAAATTCATAAAATTTCTGATTATTAATTAACAAAATTTTTCTTATTTTATTAGGTCAATATCAACTAAGAGACTTATATGACCTATAGATTAGATTTAGAGACCTTTATGAATTATAAAATGGATCCTAACAATAGTATCCAACATCATCTATATATTATGAGAGGTCATTAGTTTGATGTAAAAAGAGATTTCATCCTAAATTATAAGAGAATTCCTACTCCAAATTGGTTCTACGATTCATTAACTCACATTTAGATGATAATTTTTGGACTCCAGTAAAAATAGAACTAAGAGAAAAGTATAAGCCCAATAATGAAACAAGTTAGAAAGGCTTGAATTTTTTATCAATGAGCTATTGAGATAGAATTTACATGAGAATGTTGTTGCAAATGTTAAATGATCAATTTTGCTCTCACAATTCCTAAATGTGGGAAGTGCATGAAAGTTTGGGTATAGTGTACATAAGAAGGGAATTTATCCGAAGGAAGTGATTAAACACACTAAATCAAAATTTGAATTATCAAATAATCCCATCAACAATTATAAGAACTACATCAACTATAAGACAGACAAGATATCCTTCAATAAGATGAAGCATTTTTAGAGCTTAGTCTATTTAAAATTATTAATGTTCATGTTTAGAACACTCTATGTTGATGTAATCAAACACTATGTTTTTTTATATTTTGATAAATGCAAGTTATTTCATACATTATTTATTTCTGGTGCATATTATATTACAATTGTAGTAATTGAGAAATGTTTTATTGAATGGGAGTTCTTAGTTTAGAAGACCTAGGGTCATCTAAGAACTATAATTAAAAGAGATTTGCAAATAAATTCAATAGAAAAATGATGAATTTTTTTTTAGATACATGAGATAGAAGTAAGATAAATGCTAACTTTTGATCATAAACATAATATTATCATTATTAGTCTAATCAAAGTTTATTGCAAATAAATGATATTGTGTATATATTTATAATTTGTGCTATGTCTATATAGATATCTAAATGGGTGAATATGGCCACTAAGAATATAATAGTTGAGCATAACAAAGGTGAAAAACTAAATAGTGACAATTATAAAATTTGGCACTATAAAGTTTCCTACATGCTTGAAGAGCAAGATGCAAAGGAGCTAATAAATAATGCTATGCTAGAATCTGAACATGGAAACTTAACTCAGCATAGGATGGATCTTGAGGTTTTCCAAACCTAGAAAAAGAAGGATAACATAGTTTGCATCATAATGCCAAATTGTATGGCAGATGGCTTAATGTGTGAATTTAAGTCTTACTCAACCACACAAGGTATATGGATAGCATCAAAAGACAAGTTTGGTGGTACTTCTACCATAAAGCTAGGAAAACTAACTATCAAGTTTGACACTTATAAGTTGCATCCTAATGACTCCATGAAGCAACATTTGAGAGAAATGTCAAACATGATATGAGAGCTGAAGTTAGTTGACCATGTCATTACATATGAATAACAAGTTCAAGTTGTTATAAGATATCTTCTTACTAAATGGGAATATATGAAGATAAACTTGACCCATGATGAGAATATCGCCATTTTTTATGATGTTGCTCACTACTTGGAGCTTAAAGGTGAGCGCTGAGAGGCTATTAGATCCTCTAGTTATGCTTACATGATAAAGAATGCAAGAACTTTAAGACCCAAGGGCAAGAAAGGCAAGCACTCTCAAAAGAACAAAGGTTCTGGCCAACATTTTAAAACAAACTTTAAGGAGATAAGCTAGCTTAGTGGCAAAAAACATGGCAAAGGTTAAGTGTTATGTTTATCAGAAGATGAGTCATTTTGCTCATCATTACATTGAGCAAAACAAGGTAATGCTATGTAATAATTTTTCACATTTTATTTATATTTCCAATATTATTTTCATGGTTGAATCTCATCCCTTTTGAATTGTAGATTTAATAGCCACAAACCATGTAGCTAAGGATTGTGAATTCATTGTAGAATATCGTTGGCTACCTAAAATGCTAGGATGCAAGTTAAAAGAATTGAAACATGCAAGTTGGTTTTACATGGTGAAAAAACCCTGATCCTACATGATGTCTTATCTGCACCAAAAATCTAATAGAATTTAGTTTCTATTGTTTCTCTTCTAGAGTTTGACTTTATTGTTAATTTTCAAGATATCTTAGTAGACATTTTTATAGGGATAATATCTTATAATTCTAGACTTTTATTTGATAGTTTTATTATATTGGAAACAATTTATGATAATTTTTATAACGTGAATGAACATGTTTGCTTTACCACATCATCTGCTTCTAATTCAAATTTAGATATGAATGTTTAGCATACTAGACTAGGACATATAAACCAAGAACAAATAAGTAAACTAGCAAAAGAATGAATGATAGGAACAATCTCTAGCTTAGAGATATCTTTATGTGAGCATTGCTTAACGAGTAAAATAACTAGAAAGCTATTTGGTAAAGGAACTAGAGCTAAATTTTTATTGCAATTAAATTATTCTGATATGCATAATCTGATGAGTGTGAAAGTAAGACATGGACGTGGTGTTTCATTACGTTCATTGACAACTATTCATAATATAGTTAAATTTATTTGATTTCCTATAAGCTAGAAACACTAGAGTGTTTTAGACATTATATGAATATGATTGAGAATTAATTGAATAATAAAATTGAAGTGTTAAGAATTAATCAAGGATGCGAATATTTGTCTAGACAATTTAAAAAGCTTTATAAAAAAAATAATTACACAATTAATGATTCTTGACACTTCAGAACAAAATGGAGTTACAAAAAAAAAAGAAATATGATATTACTTGAAATGGTTAGGTCAGTGATGGCTTAAGTAACGTTGCCCATTTCCTGAAGAGATGCTTTGTTAATTGCTGCCTTTATACTTAATCGAGTTCCCTCTTAAGTTTCTCACTTCCACACCCTATGAGTTATGGACAAATAGGAAAATGGACTTAAATGTTTTAAGACTATATGGGTCAACTACTTATATTCATAACACTTCTCATAAGTATAGGAAATTAGGCCCAAGAGACAAGAAATGTATCTTTATCAGATACTCTGAACAATTAAAATGGCATGTCTTCATTGGTGAAAATGAAGATGGAAGTGTAACTAAGATTGAGTTTAGAGACACCATTTTCCTAAAAAATGAATTTCCTAGTAGAGAAGAAATTGATAGTAGTATATCTCTTTATGAGATACTTGATCAAGAAAGTGAGGAACAAGAAATTGTATTTTAATTTAATAATTTGAGTGAGAGTGAGTGGGAGCTTCACACAAGATGAGAATCTTAAATAAAGTGAAAATGTTACACAAGCTAACCCATTACATAGATGTAACCGAGAAAGTATACCTAAATAGTAGTTTGAAATTGAAGGGATGGTATTTATAATTACTCCATAAGATGATGAAAAGCCAAATATAGTTCAAGAGGCTTTGTCATGTCTTGCTAAGAAAAAATAGAAAAAATGGAAGAAGAAATGGATTTAATAAGGATAAACAAAGTTTGGAACTTAATTGATTTACCATCTAGCCAAAAAGCAATTAGGCACAAATAGGTTTTCAAAATTAAAAGAAAAGTAGATGAGCTTATTGAAAGATACAAAGCTCATTTAATTGCTAAGGGATACACATAGTAGGGAGGTATAAATTATGAAGATATTTTCTCACATGTAGACCTAATCACAGGTTGAGCTCAAATAAAAATTGGCCAAGCCCATCAAAAAAAAAGTTGAGAAAATATAAGCTTGGGCCTACCATTGTTCATAAATTTCAAGCCCGGGCCCAAAAAAAAAAACTGAGCTCGGCCTGCCATTTTAGAAAACAGTGCCAACTTTTACATGAAAATGATACATAAACTTATAAATCTATATCATTACATTTTGGGTCGTAGTTTGCTTTAGGAATTGTATGCTAGTAACATCTAACAATCCAGACTTTTTGCCTTAAGCTCAGCATGGCATCACCTACCATTGATTGAAGTTATGGCTGCATCTATATGAATTATTAAAACAACAGCTGAATCAAACACAAAATGTTAACAATTAAAACTCCATAATTTGTTTAGTCTTATATAAAACACCTTGTTCATGATAAGATGTTCCCCATACATTTGGAAAGTGGGAGGAGTGAGGACCTTATATTCATTTCTATTGGATAGGTTTTGTCTCTCCAAACATCTTTATCCATTTGACAATGGTTCACTTTTAATTAAAGAAGGAGTAGGATGATACGTGGATATGTGTGACACTACGAAAACTTTTCTACAAATTCTTCAAAATTTAACATCTCAATTTCATACCCATTAATTTACGCATTGCAAAATTTCAAGTCAATCTTTATAAGAAATTAAAGGCTTTATCGAACTTCATGAAAGGAATATCAAACACAAAAGTATAGAAGACACAATAATTTAATTTGTTACCTTGCTCATTAACAATGGATAATGAGATTGCAATTCTACCATATGAGATTCACCCCCATATATCTCTCCAGCAGCAATATATATTGGAGTCTTTGATGGGTATCCAAGAGCAATAAGAAAAATTCCAACATGAAAAAGGTGCAACAAAATATATTACTAAAAATTATAATTAAAAAGTACCTACTGTCTCATCAAAACAACTTTTTATCAAATTCTGAAATTACAAGAGTAGCATTTATAATACGAGATATAACTACCATATCACACATTTGCAATAAAAGGAGTTAAATTTTATCTTTTAATAATACAACGAAAAAAGGATATCTTAATTTGACAAAAATAACATTCCATGATTTTTTCTAAATTCTATTGCCAATCAGCTTTTAAGAAAACCATTGTGTTTTGATGTATCATGTGGCTGTAGAACTCTTGGTCAACCTATCTTCGCACAAAGAACTTCTTAACTTCTAAACAATTAAGTAAAAGAAAACTTAACATGAAATAACTTGCATTAATACTAAAGATTTACATATGAAAGCAATTTAAAGAAAGAGATTAGACCCTAACACGCATTTGGTTGAGTCCAACATTTGTGCGAACAAGTAGGTAGCCTTGCGACTTGGCAGAAGTTGGATAAATATTTAAAAGTTAAAATAAGTACCAATGAAATTCATATTTTCTTGCAACATAAGTTTATGTTAAGCTCCTTACTTGTGTAATTAAGAGTAGGATTTATGAAAGGCAGAAACCTATAATTTGATGGAGGCTTTTACAGCTTGTTACAATCTAAATCTCCTCTAGCATTATTTAGGTGTCAAATCTAAATGAGTGAAAACATAAAAGATGCATGACTACTTTGCATAATTTATATATACATGCCCACATACATGCCACCCCAACATATCTTGACAAGCACTAAAATTAAAATAAAGCAAGAAATTAAAGTCATACGATTATACAATCCAACATAATAATAAAAATTAACTCATACATAAAGTCATGAAAATGAAACACACAATACACAACAATAAAAATTAATCAAACATTTAACACAAAGTATCCAAAGTCCAAAGTCTATAGTTTTCAAATCTCAACCATCCTTGCAAAGTTCAAGACCTTCATGAGCTAAAACAAAAAAAAATATTATTTACTTTATCATTAACATAACAATAGAGAAAACTCTTGTAATGTAAGAAAACTTACAAATTCAAAAAACATCCTGCGAAGTAGATGTAAGACCAACTTCATCATTTGAGGAGGTTGCATTATCTAATTGAGGCTCTCCTAAAATGTCATAATAACAATGGCTTAATCTCAAAAATGAACATTAGCAAATTCAAAAAAAATATTGTCAAAATATTCAATGAAAAAAAATATATCCCATGTAAAGCTTTTTGCACGATGCCAATCCTTTAAACATACTAGAGCTTCAATAGTCTTTTTATTTAATGAACTCTTCCAAGGATTAATTTTCTTTCCAATACTAAAACCTAATTCATAAGTCACAGTAGATATTGGAATGGCCAAGGATTAATTATTGCGATAAGTTTATCTTCTGTTTTAAGTTTCACTGTGGCATGAGAAGGATGAGCCGTGGCATGAATTGCCCAGCAAGCTTCTCTTCATTTTCTTCCTTTTTAGCCACCATTTGATGAATTGTAGCCAAGATAAGCTTTTAAAAATTACAGCTACAAGTACTTTGAAACCTCTTTGACAAAAGGAATTTCACTCCTCTCTTAGATATGCATCCTACAATAAGGGCAACATATGATTAATTCTCAATATACTCAAAATTAAAACCAAACTTATCATTTTCAAAGTGAAAATTGAATATAGAGCTATTTATCTTAAATGTGTCTATTTTATGTATAAAGGTATTATTTATTAAAGGCTAAATCCATATTCACTGCAAAAAAAATATGCATAAAAACATGAATAATAAGGATTTCTCAAATAACCATCACATCTCTTTTAATTGTATGCCTACTTATTGTCTTATTTTTCAGTGCAAGGGTTTGTAACATTTGTCTAAAAGTAGGGAACTCAAAAATGCTAAAAGGTAGCTTTGCACAGACAAAAAAATTTACAATTACCCTTTGACTTTTGTCTTAATCAAAAGTAAATAATGTTAAAGATGTTGCCCCATTAGTTTTAGTTGAACTACCCAACCTACTATACTTCATAATATCTAGTATTACATGCTTTTTATAAACAATCAAATGACAAATTAAATATGAAGTATCTTTATGTGATTCTGCTACATAATGCTTTTTGCACTAGTTGGATTGAACACTTCCATCCTCCAACTTTGTCATTTGCAATCACACTTTAGAAAGTCAACTTTTTTTTCTTCTTAACTTGATCACATTCAAGAGAATTTTCATCCCTAATGTCTATGTTTTGCATAGCTATTTGTTTTGTTGAGGTATTGTCAACATTACTTGTCATATTCCTTTTGCACTTTTGAACTTTAGAAAGTTACCAAGAAGTAAAACAAACTCATAAAATACCCTAAAAAATAGTAATTAACATTAACCACTATAATTATCAAGATATACTTAATAATTCTCAACTAGACAATTCATCGGATACATGGTAGGCATCTAACAATTAACACAAATTTTTCGCAAAGGCTAAAATTACAAAAAAGAAAAGTAAACGTAAAGCTTTAATTTTTGTGAATAATATCACTATCTTAAAATTTGGCAAAATAGATTACTATCTTAAAGCAAATGTAAAGCTTCAATTTTTGTGAACAATATCAAAGTTAGATATTATTGATTCTTTAAGGAATGTCATTTACCTAAAAACATCCTTTTGATTCACACAAATCTTACCATACACTTTTTTTAACAATTTGGTTATTCAATTTCTTAACTTCACAGTGGGGCATTAGATTTGGACATATCTGTTGTATACCTATGTTTCTTAAACATATGTGGATAGAGAGAGGTCTAATTTTTTAGGATTAGGTAGGCTTCTCAACCTATGATCAGCTCTACTCACATGTTATGCTATTCAATTCAATTCGATTGATTTTAGTTATAGTTGCAAGTTTAGACTTAGAATTACATCAAATGAATGTTAAAACTACATCCTTAAATGGTGAACTAGATGAAAAAATTTATATGGAACAACCTCTGGGTTTCATTAAAAAAGGAATGGAACAAAAGGTTTGTAAACTTCAATGGTCCATTAACAGGCTAAAACAGTTATCTAGATATTAGTTCTTGAGATTTCATCAAGTGATAACTTCGTATGAATTCCAAATAATTAATGAAGACCTCTATGTTTATATAAAACGATTTAATGGAAATGTTGTTGTATTGTCTCTTTATGTAAATGACATATTTTTGACTGGAAACAATCTAGATTCAATTTTAGCTATTAAAGAATGGCTATCTTTGAATTTTAAGATGAAAAATATGGATAAAGCAAAGTACATTCTTGAAGTTTAAATATAAAAAAATTACTCAAAGAAACTAATTTTTCTTTCTCAAGAAAATTACATCAAGAAAGTTATTGAATGATTTAACATGAAAGACTACAAACCTATAGGCACCCCTATAATAAGATATGAGAGTTAAGTCGTGAAATGTGCTCTTAAACCAAATTTGAAAAGAGGGTTATGAAAAATGTCCCTACTTTAGTGTTGTTGGCAGCTTAATCTACATAATGATGTATACAAGATCTGATATTTGTTAGTGATTAGCCTTGTAAGCCAATACTAGTTGAATCTAAGTCAAAAGCATTAAAAAGCTGTCAAGAGAATCCTAAGATACTTGAAGGGTACAAGCTATGCATTATGTTATCAATAAAATTATTTGCACTTAGTAGGATATTTCGATGCCGATTAGGGCAAAGACTAAATGAGTGAAAATCAACTACCAAATATACATTCTTGCTAAATAATATAGCTATATCATAGAGCAACAAGAAGTAGACATGCATCACGTTATCAATAATGGAGGTAGAGTTTATAGCATGTTCTATAACAATACAAGAGGTTATAAGGCTGAAAAGATTCATAGAACATTTAAGGATTATTGGTTGGATGTCAAGCTTAATATTAGTGAATTATGATAATTAAAGCAATCAGAGCTTATAAGAAAGATCCCAAGTATCACAGTAGGATATAAACACAAAGTACAACTTGATTAGAGCAGTTACAGCATAAAAAAGTGTTATTATATAATAGATTTCTATGCATAAAATGTTAGTAGATCCCTTGACAAAGCCAATACCTAGAGATATATATATATATATATATAGCATGCAAAATCTCTTGGTATGCATGGAGTATAAAGTAACATAAACTTATGTAAAACTTGTTTATTAAATGAATTATATGCATTCATTTCATTCTTAAATTAAACGCCATATTTGTAAACGACATATACTGTGACAACCCTAACTTTTAATCATGGTAATTATGGTTAAATACACGATTAATGATTAATGATCAAGGTTTAGAGTTGTTATAATTAAATACATCGTAAAAACATAAGGAAATTTGAATCTTGATAACATTAGGGTCATTAACTATACAACCACAAATGTGAGAATGCACAAGAGAAATTGTACTATCATGAGGGGTTTGTAATTCGCCCAATCCATCAATTCTAATGCACAAATAACTCTTACAAGTGTTCCTACATCATTCCCTAGCATTACCCTTCGAGAAACTGAGATTTCTAGGCTAAAGGTAGGAGTTTAAGAACCTTCGCTATGACTTAAAACTCTCTCACCACTATTAAATTAGTTACTGGAGCTCAAAAATCAAGTTTTTCACTTTGCATTGCGGCCTCGACTTTTCGCGTCGTGGCTAAGTTACTCTTGAGAATCTTATTGAGCAACTTACTCGATCGCTGCAGTGGAAATACCTCATGGAGCTATTGTTCAAAGTCCCACGATTCTCGCCTAGGCGGGATACACTTGCGCTGTGGCGAAACTAGCTACTGAACACTCCTTACCTAGTTTCCTCAACTTGAGCCGAGGTGGGACATGTTGCATTGCGACAAGTTTGCTCTTTGTCACCCTCCCTGGGCAACATTTTCACTTTGAGCGTGGTGAGATTCCTCGTGCCGTGACAACCCTAGCCTCTGTTATACTCTTGGCCGCGGCGAGACCTTCTTAACTGCGGCGTAATCCCTTCTTGCAACTACATCTTCCAAATTTCGTCCCATGTATTCTAATTCTACCCCTAGAGACACTCTAAGACCACTCTACCTTAATTTGTGAGGCTCTAATGATTTTTATTCACCTAATTTACCTAACTTATCTATCATTACTAGTTCAAGACTTAAGTGTTAATTTTTACTCCTCCAACTATGTTATATCAGCAAGTTCTTAGAGTAATAATAGCAAGAATTTATGAACTATCAATAATTATCATTCGATACATATTCCATTAGAAATTCCATACATCACTGGTTCAAATCAACATCTAATGTATCACATGATTACATTCCCAATAGTAGACCATATCATAAATTTAACAAAGTTCATACATCAGATATCATAAGTTCATACATCCAATACCAAGTTAAAATGAGACCTAACTCCTCAATAGATATATCCTAAGTAATCAAAATACAAATACCTACACTTGGCAATATGATTACATGATGATGCTATATAAAAGAATAACAAAATTACATCTACTCTACTCAGATCAGCCCAAGTGTAGCCTTCTCCAAATATGACTAGAGCTCATGGATTCTCATCCACTTGCTTTCTTTTATTCTTACTCGAAGGGCCTTCACCTGAAAATATGATCCCATGAAATGGGGTGAGATGCGAATCTCAGTAACCAAAGTGAATTCCATTCATATATTCCAATTTAATTAACATATATGCATGACTTCATATAAGTATCAGAAAATATACTAACCATATAAGTAAATGAAACAATTAAGCTATCTATAATTATTATCCCATACTAGCAACCACAATTCCACATGTTAAAGGCTAATAACACTGTGAGAGGTCTGTTCATATCACCTACTCCCCAATGAGCACAATCAGGATTCAGTGCATCTGGGATCTGATCATAACTTGATACCCGATCGAAACACATGTACGAGTAGCAGCTGCACCATAGACTCATAAGGTCTAATCACATATAACAGATAGCCAGCCAATTCATTTAGCATTCAAAATCTTATCATGCAGCAAATACAAAATAAAAACAGACATATGTATGAAATTGGCATGAACCCCGGTTATCTCACTCTGCAGACAATTAAAAGGCCATTAGCAATACTAAAATCTCCCTATAACCATAGCATTAAAGAATTATTACTTTAAATCATCATTAATAGTAGTAACAAGTACCTAAAGAATTTAAAATACTAATGACTACCTAGAGAACACTTACTCAGCTACTATAAATCTCCAAATTCAGATTGAATAGTCTTCTACCAGAATCTTCAATATATCACCCTAAATTCTAAGAAAATTTGTACAAAATTAATATCTATACTACAAAACAACTATGGGGGTCTTAAATCAATAGAAAATATATTAAAATGAGGAGTTTATACTTACCCAATAACACCTCTAGCCTTAACCTATGAAATTTCACCATAAAAACGTCAAATATCAAGTTTTAGATTTTGGATGTGGGTGAAAGTACTCCCAATAAAAAGCCAATCAGGTCAAATTAAAGAAAAAAAGAAAATTAAGTTATATGACTATTACCTTAATTGAATCTTGCTCTAAAAGTAAGAAATGATAAAATTTTGCTGCTAACCCTAACCTCCTTTTTAGACCTCCAAATTTATGTTTGTGTTTATATTTCAACAAAGTGTGGAGGGGCTTTATGTGTTTATGGTTTTTGTTGGATCCTAAATGGGTCATGGGTTGACCCACCAGCCCAATGACCTATTGAGCTCCTACTAGTTGTTGGGTTAATGTTTTAATTTGTTGGGCCAATATATGAATTTATATTTTTAATTGGATTGAGTTAAGTTTTCAAGAGCCTATTTAGTTGAGGTCTTGGTCCTGTATCTCACTAAATTAGATTGGGCTATCATTAGGTGCTCTCTCTTGGGCCAAGTCTCATATTTAAAAGATTGGGTCTGCACCTGAAATCATTGGGCCTCCATTAGTCATAACCATGGCCTATTAAATTTTAATTTAGGCCTAGATGAGGTTTCTAACCCAATTAAATCTCAAACTCATATTATTAATTTATTTCTCTAAAATTTTCATTCACATAACCTTCACAATTATTTTATATTAATTATTCTTAATTAACCCAAATCCATGATTAACACTATAATTAATTTTAGGGTGTTACATATACATAATACTATAGTATGTCATACAGGTTAGTAAAGTTAAATTTCTTACATGAGTTACTACCTTTGGCATTTATAAGGAGTAAATAACAATAAGACATTTGTATTCATCATATGAGGTAGTAGAAGCACTAAAATGGCAAGAAGGAAGAATATAAAATATAAATATGTTGCCTTGATAAAAGAGAAAAGAAATGTCAAGATGAGATCCCAAAACGTAAATAAATATGGATCGCATTATAGATTTCCATTATCGATAATGCATATAACTAGATGCGAATTCTCTTTTGGAATGCCATAAGAAGCAAGTGGAATGGTAGAATTTGAGTTAGACATTGTGTGTATTAAGACTAAAATTTGTACAATGTTAATAGATAAATCAATTCAACATACACTCATACAAGATAAAAGCGATACCAGAGTATGCAATTTATGTGCATGTGCTTAAGAATTGCACTTGAAAAGCAAGTAAATAAACTGTTGCTTCATTATTATGTGAGTTTTGACAATATCATAAAAAACATGATTTGGTGTTTACTACTTTAATATACATTCTATAATCATGATAAACTTGACCTAAAAGGTTAATGTTAGGAAAGTAATTGAGTATAATCTAAGTGATATGCGGGTAAAGAGAAGATCATCTAAAATATACATGAACATGTTGGTGTTTAAGACATGTCCGTCATGAGGCTAATTTAGTAACTCCATAAGCATAGATATTATGTATATATGACGACAATTTAAGTAACATAAAAACGCAAAAAGGTTTAGATTTGCCATGAGTAAAATATATATTAGTGAATTTGAGGTATTTGAAGCACATAAATAAATGTGTAACATGCATTCAAGGATAGTAGTCTCTTATGCTATTATTATAACAGGATTCTTAGTATAAGAGTTTCCTCATGCTGTACCTAAGTAGTCACAACAGAGCACCTAGTATGAAAGATCAAGAAAAGCAAAAAGATCTATGTTATTCATCTCATCATGTGTGAGTGTGAGATGTTAGATTTATTGAGCTTAATTGAATTATTAGATTACCTATGATAAGCTGACCCAAATTCATTATCTATTAAATTAATTAATTTGTTATTTGAATTAATTAATTTAATTAATATTTAATTTAAATTTTAAAATTCAAATTCTTTTTGTCAATTATTATTTTAAAGGGAATTTAATAAACTAACAAAATTATCCCAATGGGATTATTACGAAAACTGAATGTGTGTGTTGGCGTGAGATTTTCTTTTGAAAAACAAGAACATAGACATGAAAAAAAAAAAAAACAAATTTTCTCCTTCTCCCTTTAAAAAAGAATTCCCAATGCATTTGTTATGGATTATTGATTTCAACTCAAATTGTGACTAGACCTAATTATGGATCAAAAAGCTCACTTAACCGAAAAAAATAAATACGAGTTAAAACAAAACTCCTTTTTAAAAAGTCTGAATAAAATACGAGTCAAATTCGAGCTTTTTTTAAAGGTTAACTCTTTTCTTTTTAATTTTTATATTATTAATCTATATCTCATTTATCATTCTTTTTACTTTTCTAATTCCTACCCTTCTTTTTACTTTTAAATATTGAAGTAGTAATGATTAAATGTAAAAGCAAAAAACAAAATGTAATATTATATAATGAAAATTACTAATATTTGAATAAAAAGTAAATTGATGAAAAATAATATATTACATAATACAAAAAATTGAAATAGACTTCAAATCAATATTGCATAATATCTAACATTTTTCTAATCAAAACACCAAATTTAATTTTATTTTTATTTTTTGGGCATAGCTAAGTTGGGTCGATTTTTTATCTGGCCAAGCTTGGGCCTAAATATGCATAAACAATAGTAGCTCAGGCATGTGCCTGGGCCCTATTTTTTAGCAAATTTTTTTTGCAAATTTAGTTCGTAATCAAGTCTAATTGTGATCAATATTAACCATGTGGGACAATAATCTAAAGATTCAATCCATTGCAAGTAAGTATATTGACTAGTACTCTATTAAATTATGTCATAAGAATTATTAATATCAAAACTATTGAACTTTCTTAATTGATTGTAAGATAAAAGCACATGAGAGGTTCCCTTTTAAAAGACTAATTTTTCTATTTATCAAGTATTTTTAGATTCATCGATTCTCAATAAAAAATTGACTCTATCATTTGAGTTATGACATAATCTATTTTAAAATACTAGTTTATTAGATAAGAAGATTTAAGAGTTTAAGTATTATTAAGTTTTATTTGTTGTTTAATTTAAAACATATCCATACATTTTTATTTATCTAATTTTAAGTTTTTGATTGAATATATTTGAACTTTTAGTATTTAAAGGGAAAAAATATCATATTTACGATTATCACACTAGCAACACGATCATGTGGCGCCTAATTTTTTTATTTTGACTTTTGAAAACGAAAACCAAAATCAGAGTAATAAAATTGCCATCAAAATTTTAATTTTTTTTAAAGGTAAAATTTTGAAAAACCTTTTTTAAAAAAAATGGTGTACAAACCATATACAAGTTTAAGAGTCGATTGTATATAGAGAAAGTGTTAGGCACCTTATAATACCTATTTTTAAAAATGGTTACTCCAAGTTAGTTGTGCAAAATTAGTATGATATTTATCATATTTTAATTCTCTTAACAATTACATGCAATAATTTAAAAAAAAAAGAAAAAATTAAAATTAAAAAAATGTCTATTTACAATGAGAGACTTGACCTACAATAAAAGTCTAAACCTATGTACCTTATAAAAAAGATCAAAATCCACATATTTTGACAAATAAAAAAAAGTATCAGTTGGTTAATTTTTTTAAAAAAATTTCTCTAAAAAAAAAGAAAATAAAAATCATTTAAACTTTCACAATCAAAATAGCTTTAAAATTAATTTGTATATTTTAATTTACAAAAATTGAATTATTTTCACTTGTTTACTCGTTCTGTTTTTTAATGTTTTTACTTTTTTTTAATTTTTAATTTTTGATTTTTTAATATATTTGACTTTTTCTATTTTTTATTTTTGATTTGTGATTTTTTGAATTGAATTTTATTTTTCTATATTTTTTGTATTTTTCATTTTTTGATATTTTCTATTATTTTTATTTAAGTAATAAAGATTTTCTCTCTTTTTTTTAATTTTTGGTTTTAATTCTTAGAATGACATTTTTGCTTAAATAAAAAATATTTTTTCAACTATCTTCTTTTTCTATTTTTTTGTTTTTTGTTTTTTATTTTTTTTGGAAAGCCTTTGGATATATATTTTAAAGGAACTTCATTTGGTTTTCTAAAAACTTTTTTTATTGTATTTTGAGTTATTTTTAAATATATATTTTACTTTTCTTTTCCTTGAATTCTTTTTTTCAAAAAAAAAATTTGGTGTGAGCCATTGGAATCCAAAATTTATTTTAAAAACATTTTATGACTCAACCAAAAGTGATTGAGAAGACTTATTATCACAACCCCAAATACCCCCCATATACCTAAAGAGATAAAATATCTCACATGACAACTCTAAAAAGAATAAAAATTAAATTAAATTAAAACAAAAATATCTACAACCTTGCAGTATTGTAGTATTATTTGATTGCGTGTGCTTGTGTCCAGCCAACCAAACATCATGCTTCAATTGTGCGTGCTTGTGTCTAGCCAACTAAACATCATGTTTCTATATGTTTCACGTATAGAAAAAACAAGCTCAACCCAATTAACTCTACCATGCTATCTAGTCAGGTTTCATATATAACTCCACCTTTGCATTCCCTTGGTTGAATTGATAAGTGACTCCCCCTAGGCCAGCCATGTTCCATATACTGCAGTGAAGCCATCTCTTTTGCCTTCTCTTTGATTTTTGCTCAATTTTTGGTAAGCCTCCTCAATTCTTCACTATCCTGAAGTGGGACTCATGCAAAAGAAAAAGAAAAAAAAATTAAATTCTAGACAACCATTTGTTTTCCAAGAATGATCAAATAAATCAATGCCTCAATGTTCAAACACGCAATCATGTAAAAAAGAAATCATGAAAATCAGCATGTCCAAAATTCACAAGCAATTCAAAGCATATGTCATTAGCCTTAAATAACAAGAATGATGAACAGACCTTTTGAGCAATAACAAACCAAAGCATCCATATTATCAATATTGAACATGGCGCTTTGAGTAACATTTAGGCACTCCAAGAAGACCAAATTAAATCAGAACGCAAAGCAGTCCCATAAGGCAACCAGAATATATTTGTAGCCAGGATTTACATCTGCTAGAACAACGAGTGACCTCCAGACGGAATTTAAGCTCAATTTCAAACCAAGAATCAAGGTAAAGTCATGTTCAAAAGCATATTTCATAAGACCTAGATCAAAAAGAAAAGACCAGATGAACTCATACCGATAAGATCTGAAAGTATGTTTTCCTCAGAACTTGATCCCAAAATTATCAAAATAAGAAATTGGATACCCTCATGATCACCAGAGGACAACAAGACCCATTTCCATATAGTATTTAACATAATATTGAGTAAATCATGCTGATAACTATAGGACAGCAGTCAATGAACACACGTAAAATTCATAGAAACATGAACAGACTTGTTCCATTGATTTCCTAGTAGGGTCAGAATGCAGATCAAAGAAAATTTCTAATCAAACATACTTAGCCATTAACCGCAGTCCATTCACAATCATATGACCAAATATTTAAAGTTTATCAGAAAATACTTATCACAACCTAGCCGTGATTTTCTCGAACTTAGCTAAATACAACCCAAGATTATTTGACTCTAGTGTCATAACACATTTAAGACAGCCAGAACCACCACGCAAGATTTCTTCCTACTCGAAACATTTAGCAATACAAGCTAGTTGATATTTTCTTGCATATAACAGAATGCCATAGTTAGACAAAAGTTGGGAGCAAATGTTATTAACGAAAGGGGGAATCACACAAACACATGGACTGTCATCTTATCCGAAAGAAAATGCATCAAGAGTCAATACCACCTCTACCTTTGACACAAATCCAATAACAGAACTTTCTGATTCCATACGTTAACTTTCAAATCCATATAACTTGCACCGTTCAAGCAGAAAGCAAAACTGAGGTATACATCAAAGCAACCTAATTATAAGCTACCAAATCACCAAAGGCATGCATACAGTTGCATCAGGGAGCCTAGCAATCAAATAGATGACATCACATAATTATAAGGAGGAAGGAAGCATAATTCACAAATTAATCACTGATTATTAATTTCTGATTGAAGTTGCAGATGCGGTTTACCTTAGGATCCAGCTTCTCCTTCCTGCAACCTTTATCCCCACTTTGTCATAGCCTTTCTATCCTCAAGCTCAGTTCAACGCTTCATCAAATCTCTGGTCTCTGATTTTTGAAACACTCTCAACTGAAACTCTTCCAGCCAAAACCCCAGACAATTCTCGGCCTCAAGCTCCTTTCTTGGTATCTTACTCTCCTGTTTCTTTCTCAATCTCTCTTTGGTTCTCTCCTCTCAATCTCTCTCTCATTATCTCCTCCCTGTCTCAGTCTTCCTCTCTCAAATCACCCAAGCCCGAAAACCTTCGACTTCTTCTCGGCCTCTCACTCTCTCCTTCTGGCTCCAAATAAAACTCAGAAGCCCCCTTGGTCTCCAATCTGAAATTTCTGCTCACGGCTCCCTCTCTCTCGACTTCTCTCCTTTCTCTCGCTGAACCACTCTGCTCTCTTTGCCTTTCGAGTAACCTCTAGCTTCTTTTTTTCCCTCTCAGTCTCTCCTTCTCTCGCCCTCACTGAACCTCAATTCTCTCTTCATCTCATGCTTCCTCCCTTTCTTGGTTCTCCAGCCCCCCTTTTGTAGCCCAAGCTACGGATCTGTGTGCAGCATCTCCCTCCCTCTTCCTTGCTGTATGCTGCAGCTTTACGGATAGTGGATTGCCTCATCTCCTGCTACAAAACTTGCTCCATTTCTCTTCCTTCTCGCCACTTCGTCTCAGTTGTTGAAGGTGGTGCAGCAGAGGCCGCATATGCAGCCGAAAGAACATGCCTGACCGAGCCCCAGGTCCTCTTTTCTGTCCGTTTATTATTATTTTTTGGTTGATAAGTTCCTTTTTTCTGCAAGTGGGCTTTGTTTTGCTAGTGAGCTTCCCTTTTCTTTTTGTTTTCTAAGCGTTAGCTGATGTTAGTGGGCTTTGTTTTGATTTGTTTCATTTCCAGTTTTTCTTCTTCTCTCTTTTTTTTTTTAGTTTTTGTTATATATATATTTGTAATATTTTGGGTTTTATTATTATTTGGCATCGAGCTATTGATATTTTTGGGTATTAAGGCCAAAAGAATATCTATTGATGAGCTTTTTTATTTTTTAGGTTCCCTCTTTTTTTATTTAAGTTTTTGTTAATTTTAATATATTTAGACTCTCTCTCCCTCTCTCTCTCTTTTTTAGTTTCTCTTCTTTCTCTTTATCAATTCATTATTTTGGCACTTTTTTCTGGCTTTTTAATATTGGATTGTTTAGGTTTGAGATGATTGGGTTGAAGGAACCCCTTTGAGTATGTTGCTTTGGACTGACAGATTAAGATTGACAATATGACTTTTTTTTGTTGCTTTTTTTCACTTGTTTTTGTTTTTCCTTTCAAATTTTTTTTTCTTTATTTCTTCTTCTTTTTTATTTGGTTGATTTAATTTTAATATTATTTTTAGAGTATACCAAAACAAAATGCAGTGTTAACAACGATCCTAGTATATAAAAATCTTTCTCTTAATTTTTATTATTAAACTTTATTCTGTTATTATTTATTATTGTATTTTAAAAAAAAACTTGTCATCATTGTTAATTGTTGTTAAAAAATTACACCAACTATATTTGAGGCATATGTCAGTTTGGCATAAAAAAAATGAATGAATGGGACTCAATATATATATACACACACACACACACACACACTATCTGATGAATCAATTTCAAGTTCTAACTCCCTATTTATGGCATTATTTGACAGATACAAGGACCACTAGCCATTTCTTGAAACAAATGGAATGGTAACCATTGATGACAATCATGTTGGGCCATTATACAAGCATGTCTTTCCTCCTGCGTTAGCTCCTTGGCTCTCTTTCATTGGCGTACCTGAAAAGGTCACTGGTAACTAGTTTCTTCTCCTCCCCCCTCCCCCCCACCCTTTTTTTTTTTGCCAATGTAAAATTATTTTTTGAATGCCTTTTTATTTCATAGAAGTAGAAGATAAAAAAATTCTCCAACAAAGCAATAGTAAGTGTGTCTGACAAGAAATAGCAAGTTTTTGGTACTTCATCTATGTATAATTTAATGCATATACATCCAGGTGAAGAAATAAGTCCAAGGAATGTAAAGAGATTCTCATAGGTAGATCAGTTTATAACAAATAGATGGATCCTGTCAATGATGAATAGATATACAAGCTTGTTAAGTCTAAGGTCTCACTGAAAAATATGCCAACGATACTTACATATTTGTTTATAATTGGTTTGATCCACCTATACTTTATGGACCTAATTTACTTAAAATTGTTTTACGAATCTATTTCATCATAATAAATATGTCACACATTTCATTTTATTTCTGTAAATGGTAAATTAAGATTGTGTCTGACTAGATAGTCTCTAGATATATAAAAGTAACCTTTTAAACTTTGCTGTCCACCCCCAGGTCTAAATATTTTTGTTAATCCCTTGACCTATATCCTTTTATTCTGCCAAACAATGGGTGGGTGCGATATGTAAAATTTCCATTGAAAAGTCAATTTCACTGATATAATCTCCTTAGAACGTAACTTCTTCGTTTGTCTATCCAAGATTGCAACTGGAACTTCTTCATAAGCTAAACCTTCACTTAAAGAAACATCTTGATTTTGCAACACGTGAGAAGGGTCAGGTAGATATTTTTTTAACATTGAAATATGAAATACTGGGTGGATATTAGATAATTCTGGTGGCAATGCTAACCGATAGGCTACAGCCCCAACTTGCTCTAAGATCTCAAATGGTCCCACATATCTCGAGGTCAACTTTCCTTTCTTCCCAAATCTCATCACACCTTTCATAGGAGACACCCTGAGAAACACATAGTCCCCGATCATAAACTCCAAATCACGGCGTCGACGGTCCACATACGCTTTCTGCCTGCTCTGAGCTGCTACTAACCTTTCCTTGATTACTTTCACCTTTTCTAAGGCCTCTTGCACTAACTCAGGTCCTAATGATTTAATTTTTCCAGTTTCAAACCATCCAATGGGAGACCTACACCGTCTCCCATATAATGCCTCAAAGGGTGCCATCAGTATGCTAGCTTGATAACTATTATTATAAGCAAATTCCACCAATGATAGATAGTTATCCCAGCTACCCCCAAAGTCCATAACACACAACCTTAGCATATCTTCTATTATTTGTATAGTCCTCTCAGATTGCCCATCAGTCTGAGGATGAAAGGCAGTGCTAAGATCTAATTGGGTACCCATAGCCTTTTGAAAAGCTCTCCAAAACTTAGAAGTAAATTGGGGTCCTCGATCAGAAATTATAGACATTGGTATACCATGAAGCTTCACTATCTTGTTCATGTAAAGCTGTGCATATTTTGCCACATTGTACGTTGTTTTCACAGGGAGGAAATGAGCTGTTTTAGTGAGTCTGTCTACAATCACCCAGATAGAATCATAACCCCTTACTGTTCGAGGTAATCCCGTTACAAAGTCCATAGTAATCCTTTCCCACTTCCACTCGGGTATTTCCAGCCGTTGATGTAGCCCTGCAGGTTTCTGATGTTCTGCCTTAACTTGCTGACATGCCAAACAATGAGAAGCAAACTTCGCTATATCTCTCTTCATGCCTTCCCACTAGTATACTTGCTTTAAATCTTGGTACATCTTGGTAGAACCTGGATAGATCGTATATCAAGAACAATGAGCTTCTTCCATAAGTTCCCTCTTCAATGCATCCACATTTGACACACACAATCGAGTACCGAACCATAAAACGCCATTTGAATCTAAAATGAATTCATTTTTCCTTTCACTTTTGACGTCTTCCACCAATTTACAAATTTGTGAATCCCTAGCTTGAGCAGTTTTCAACCTCTCAAATAAAGACGAATGAAGCTGCACATGCGCCAAAAACATTCCTGGCTCTTTAATCTCCAATTGGATTCCTGAACGCTCAATCTTATAAAGATCTAAAATTAGTGGTCTCCGTGTCTCTGCAATATGGCTCAAGCTCCCCATGGATTTCCTGCTCAGAGCATCTGCTACTACATTCACCTTACCTGGGTGGTATAAAATGGTACAATCATAATCTTTGAGTAGCTCCATCCACCTTCTTTGCCTAAGATTTGGATCCCGCTGTTGGAAGATGTATTTAAGGCTTTTATGATCTGTATAAATTTCACATGTCTCCCCATATAAATAATGTCTCCAGATTTTTAGAGCGAAAACCACTGCCGCCATTTCTAAATCATGGGTTGGGTAATTCTGTTCATACTTCTTAAGTTTTCTAGAGGCATAAACAATCACATAACCATGCTGCATCAATACACATCTCATGCCAATCCTAGAAGCATCACAGTGCACAACATAACCTCCCGATCCCGAGGGTAATGCCAAAATTGGTGCAGAAGTCAGACAATCCTTCAATTTTTGAAACCCCTCTTCACACAGCTCAGACCACTGAAATTTCACATTTTTTTGGGTTAGTTTTGTCAGCGGCGCAACTATTTTAGAAAAGTCTTTAACAAACCGACGATAATAACCTGCCAAGCCCAAGAAATTGTAAATCTCTGTAATTGTAGTAGGCCTCGGTCATTTTTGAACCGCTTCCACTTTACTAAAATCTACTTGCACCCCATCTCTCGAGATTACATGGCCCAAAAAGGTAATTCTTTCTAGCCAAAACTGGCATTTAGAAAGTTTAGCATATAGTTGATGTTCCCGTAACACTTGTAATGCCATTCTCAGATGCTGTTCATGTTCTTCATAACCCTTAGAATAAATCAAAATATCATCAATGAACACGATAACAAATTGATCCAGAAATGGCTTAAACACTCGATTCATTAAGTCCATAAAGGCAGCTGAGGCATTGGTTAACCCAAATGGCATCACTAGAAATTCATAATGACCATATCTGGTTCTAAAAGCAGTTTTTGAAATATCTTCCCTTCTGATTCGTAGCTGATGATAACCCAATCTTAAATTAATTTTAGAAAAGTATTGAGCTCCTTGTAATTGGTCAAATAGGTCATCTATACGAGGCAAAGGGTACTTAATCTTCACTGTCACTTTATTCAGCTATCTGTAATCTACACATAAGCGAAGAGAACCATCCTTCTTCTTAACAAAAAGAACAGGTGCGCCCCAAGGAGACGTACTAGGGCGAATAAAACCCTTGTCCAACAGGTCTTGTAATTGATTCTTTAGTTCACAAAGCTCCAGAGGTGCCATTCGATAATGAGGAATAGATATAGGCTAAGTGCCTGATAACACATTAATGTAAAATTCAACTTCCCTTTCAGGAGGTAATCCTGGTAATTCCTCGGGGAAAATATCAGGGAATTCTTTTACTATAGGAACATGTTCTAATACTGGGACTTGCAGTTCTATATCCCGAACCATTGCTAAATATCCTTGATACCCCTTTTTTAAGAGCCTCTGAGCTTCTATCACAGATATTAAATTGTTTGATGCTTCACTTCGATCACCTTGAATGACAAAGGGTGATTTTTCAGAAAAATTATATCTCACCTGCTTAAGATGACAATCCACCACCGCATAGCAGGACGCTAACCAATCCATTCCGAGTATTACATCAAACTCTGCTATTGCAAGCACTATCAAGTCAACTAGCGTCTCGCAATCGGCCAGTGTAATCATACATGCCTTATATACCCGTTCTACCTTTACAAATTCCCCCACTGGGGTAGCCACAAGTAACGGGCACTCTAACTCTTCAGAGTCCTTACCAATCTTCTTTGCAAAGTAGGGAGATATATAGGAATGTGTAGAGCCAAGATCAAATAAGGAGTAAGCAGCATGTGAACAAACCGTAAGTGTACCTGTTACTACTGCATTTGATGCTTGTGCGTCTTGTCTATTTAGTGCAAAAACCCGAGCCTGACCTCATCCTGCAGTCGCCTGTCCTCTGCTTACTACTGTCCCACTGCTACTACCTCGGCCACTCTGAACTGTAACTATACCGGTAGATGGAGTCCCTGTTAAAAATTGCCTGGTGGGTCGAACTGACGACTGACTAGAGTCAGGGTAACGCTGAGGACAATCTCTCATCAAGTGTCCCACTTGCCCGTAACGAAAACATGCCCCCGTCTCTCTGTGGCAAGTGTCTAAATGTATCTTTCCACAAATGGAACAGGGACCTCTAGACTGACGGGATGGAGCAGTAACTGGGGTAGACATCATGCTAACCCCTCGGAACGATGCTCTGTGCTGGTCAATATCGGTAGAAAATGAGGTCGGAGGCCCCGTAAAAGCTTGAGTAAATCTCTGATGACTCTGAGGTCTGAGACCATAAGAAGGTCCAGCTACAAAGGAACTACCTCCTTGTCTCCCATCACTGTCACGCTTCCTTTTTCTCTGAGAGATGTCCTCCTCCTTATCTCTCATCTCTATCATACGTACACAATCCACCGCAGCTGAATATGAAGGAAAGAGGTTCATCTGTGGAGCAATCACCCTATACAACATACGAGATAGCCCATTCACAAATTGCTTGATCCTATCCCTCTCAGTAGGGACTAGGTGTGGGGCGTAGCGAGACAACTGTGTAAACCGGATGTCATAATCAGAAACGCTTATGCCTGGAATTAATTTAAGACCCTCAAATTCTCTGGCCTTAGCATCCCGGACACTCTGTGGCAAGAAGCGATCCATAAAGAGTCCCTTAAACTTTTCCCATATCATTGGAGGAGCTCCAATCGGCCTTTCCCCCAGTAAGATCTGATACCATACGTAAGCCGCATCTTGTAACTGAAACCCGGCAAACTCAGCGGATTTTGCACTTGAGCAACTCAAAGCTCTGCATATTTTCTCAATACCATCAATAAATAGCTGGGGATCCTCCTGACTTTCTGTCCCAGAATAAGTAGGAGGCTTTAATTTTAAAAATTAGGAGAGGGTTACTGGGACCTCCCTTTCCTCCCTCATCACCTGAGGCCCGACCGGTCTTGGCTGAACTGGTGGTGCAATTTCCTCCACAGGCTATGGAGGCTCTACCCTGTCCACAGGTGAGACCTGCCTAAGGGGCCGAATAGTTCCTCAACCCCTACCCTGACCTCGACCACGACCTCTGACAGGTGGGGTAGTTTGTTAGGCTGATGCACTTGTAGAAGCCTCGTCTATAGCTGCTAATCTATTAACTGAACGAATTTTGGGAGGCATCTCCACACACTACAAAAAAAAATATGATCATCATTCAAATCATTCTCCAAATTGGAAGTAACATTTAACAAGACAATATACTTGAAGGAATAACTTAGGACACCCTATAAGGTTTTCAGTGACATCTTAAGTATAGTTACGCCCAGGTTCATAACCATAATTGAGATTCCACCGAAAACTCTTGCTCCACAGGACCACAGATGTACTAATACATGATTTTTTTCATTGAATACAAATGAATAGCAATAGCAATATTTGTGCTTATGCTTGACATATTTAGCTTTTCTCATATGTTTCCATGGTTTACCAAGCATAATATGTCCATCATACATAGGAGCCACATCACATAACACTTTATCATGATATTTACCAATGGAGAAAGAAATTAATACTTGCTTATTGACCCTAAATTCAGCACTACCCTTCAACAAGGTATAGGGCCTAAGATGCTTTATAATAGGCAAGTTTAATTTTTCAACTAGTAAGGTACTAGCAACATTTACATAGCTACTATTATCAATAGCCACGCTGCAAACTTTCTCTTTGATAAGGCATCTAGTATGGAAATCAGGGGATGACTTTTCCATATCTTGTTCTATAGAGTTGGAGTTGGATTGGAATGCATCTAACCATGCACAAGATTGCTTGAATCGCTCTTTGTTAGCCTCTTCAAGAAATTTGTACTCACTAGACATCTTGTCACCTGAAAAGTTAGTCAACGAAGAAATAGGACCTCACACACTCTTCTCACGTGTTTACACTTAAAAGATGATAAGTTCACTCGTGTTTAACTCTCTTTTTGGCTTTTTCTTTAATGTTAATTGCACTCTTGCCTTTTACCACTCAACAATTTGCTTCTTACAAGTGTTCTAAGTAAGTCACAAGCAAATCAAAAGAAAAGATCAGGCTAGTGGCAATAAAAAAGAACTAGAATTCTAAAATACAAATTCCCAAAGAATCAAACAAAGGAGAAAAGAGGGTATGTAACAAAAAGGTAAAGAGGAAAGGAAAACAAGGGGGAAGAGGAGGTTGGGATGGCTTGGAAGGAAGGAGAAGAAAAGGGGAAAATCTGAAAATAAGAATCTACATGAGAATGATTGCAAGAATATAATGATGAATGTACCGCCAATACTGTCCAGATGTCTCGTAAGTCGTTTCATACACATCTTGAATCTGTAAAATACTAATTTATACCCCTTAAACACAACAATAACTAAAAATAATGAAACGACTGCAAAAGTTAACTAAATAGAAATAAAAGATGGAACCTATTACTGTCAATATAATAAAACATAAGAAGCATTTGGAATAGAGGTTCCAGTAAAAATGATTACTAATGTTACTGTCGTCTAAATGAAATTCGAGCCTTTTAACTCTTCAATGTCAATGGGGTGCCTGCAAAAGTTAACTATAGATAGTAGGAATATTTCTTCATAACACAAACAGCTTCTCTAGATTTCTAATACTGTCACACCCCACAATTTAAGTACTTTGACGCAGAAGCGGAAACATAAAGAAAATACTTATCGGCATCAACTTCGAATCATATGAAACATATAAGCTTCTCTTTCAAAGACATTTGTAGAAATTTCGGCAGAGTCTCCTCTATAAATTAGACCTCCCGATATTTCTACAAATTGTCAGCCAGTACAATACAACAAAAGGGATGACCTATATCCAATCAAATCAAAAGAAACTTTCGGGGAGTGGGGATGCCCCATCCATGAGTCAGTGGAGCTAACTTTACAAAGTTTTACAAAGTTTCAAACAAAATACACATACAACCTAAATACACCCACATGAGCAATTGCAGGCTCGTCAAAAGAAGTACTCAAGAGATCGACACTAGAAAGCTGCTGGGGGTAGAGTAGGGTTCGTACTGCTCTCTGAGAAAAAATATATAAAACAATGAGTTGAATACTCAATGAATAAGCAATGCCAACCTCTTTAAAATAAATATAGGGTCAAATAGGTTTATATATATATATATATATATACCATATAGAACATGCTGTATACAAATTCTTTCTCAAAATGCACCGAAAGCATCTAAACAGAACCAATTGGAACAGACACAGAGCACACAGCTCGCAGGGAAAATCACTACAGACGCAAAGCTTTCAGCTTGCGAAAATAAAATGACTCCGCGTGTGGTGGCCTGCACACGGGGCTAGCACCACCCCTGCTAGCTGAGGTACAGATCATGGTGCACCAGAGCTAACATCCACTGCTGTTAGCTACAAGGTCCTGAACAGATAACTTCATAAGACCATGTATTTTTTTTCCATTTAACATCTCAAACAGAATACCTTCCAGATCAATTTCATAGTAAAATTTTCAAATAACTCAAACATCTGTCAATTTGAAAAATTCACGTTCGAACCGCTCTTTTTTTTTTTTTTTGGTAAACATGCATATGACAAAATATTGAAATGTGTATCTCTATAAATGGATAATCAAATTTTTAAAACACTGCAAGGAAACTTAGTAACAAAATAAGGATTTCCCGTGTCTCACGGTCCGCATTACTTACTCACCTTCCGAGATACTACAGAAATTCCCTGCCCCTTTTCTCGGCTATAACTCAGTCTCTTGAATACCCTACAAGACCCGTTCACCAGATTTTAGAAGAAGAATCACTCTAATTAATTTCATACAGGACTTATCTTAATTTAAAATTTATTCCTCTATTCAATTTCACACCTTCCATACATATACAGTAATATGGATATGTATGTATATATATGTATGTTCATATATTACAGTAGGGCGTTTTGGGATTTCTCATTCCAAAGCTCACCTTCGCTCAAGGGAGCAACCAAAACAAGATCATGCCATTTTTATACCATTTCCTCAACTAGACTCAAAATCAAAGAGAAAGAAAAGCAGCGCAAAAACACGTATGGGAAAGTGGAATTACAGTTTATTCTGAAGGGAATTGAGATTAATCCAACCAAATCATCCTCCTACAATAATCATTTCTTTTCTCTGCGCAGCACTTCCCTCGGCTGGCCACCCGCCAGAAGAACGTTCAGAACTCAAAAAAAAAAACGCAGGGGAGGAGCAATACGCACAACCAAAGACTCCAGTCCTAGGGAAAACATAAAACATCATTAACCTACCAGCAAAATGGCCATGGAGCTCAGCGTAAGACCAAGAGAGAGTAAGCAGCAAAAAGGGTCAAACCAGAACAAATTAAAGAAGTGGTGAACAGGGGAGAGGAGGCGCTGAAAATGAGTCCAGCAGGAGCACTACGCACAACAAAATTTGTAACTTGGGGAGAGGATTCTTCTGGAGTGATTTCACCAATAACCAGCACCGAAATCTAGCAAACCTAAGGAGAGAATTCTGCAGCAGAAAGTCGAAACAGAGTCAGCCAAAAATGGCGCTAAACAGAGGAGAAGAAATGGAATTTTTTTTCGGTCAGCACCAGCTTTCATCCAAGAGGAGATTGTATGCGACTGAAATGAAGCTATTCCACCAGATAGACAACAGAAACAACTCACACAACATGAAGAAACTGAAGGAGCAACACACAATGACAGCAATGGAAAACAGAGCTTCAGAATGCTTCTGCAGTCTTCTCTGGGTGAAGGGACGTGGGTTGCAGAAACTGGAGAGGTAAATGCCATAAAAGCCAGACTTAAAGTGATTAGAAGGAGGATATATCAGTCAATTATAGAAGGGTGAAGACTGGCACGTGGCAGCTGCAAAATTTCCATTGAAAAGTTAACTTCCCTTACATACATATATATATTCTGCACGTTGGTTATTACACTAATATCAGCCATTGCTTCTACGGCAATTTTGCCAACTTGCCTTACATCATCTACTTCTCTTGATTGTTATCTGACTAGTAAAGAGCAAAAATCTCCAAATGCTGATGAAGAACAAGAAGGGGAAGCCATCTGGGTTGGTGCTGAGGTGGTAATCCTTATGTAGAGAACATCATAGGATTTTCTTTTTTTTTAACCTGAGTAGACAAAGTCATAGATAAAACTTAACTGTAAAATACAGGATAGGAAGAAGACTATTTTTTTGTCCTTTTGTCACCTTTGTGGTGTTTTCAACTGTTAGATATTGTAATAAAACTATGTATGATCATTCACTAAACAGTTTAAAGTTTTTGAATAAAGTAATCTTTTAAATGAAATTAGAGCATCCAGGACTAAGTAGTTAGAAATTAGATTATTGCCTACCCCCATTCTCTTTAACTAAATTAAGTTTCAAGATTGGAAATGGTAGGCCCGTGATTTATCCACATTTCAAATTCAAAAAACTTTTATGTGAAGAGGCGTGTTAAAAATATTATATCACTATTTATTAATCTTTACTTAACAATTTAAATTTGAGAGTTAAAATAATCCTTAACATCATAAAAAAAAAAGTTGACTTGCTTGGAATCAAACAATATAGAATCCCAAATATATGTCTTTTTGTTTGCATGTATATGGTATTGGCCCAATATTATAGGCCTATAACTTTGATAATAATAAAATTCAAAATTTATTTATATAAAAATCCATTTAACTCTATGGAACAAGTTATGTATTCACTGTTATTAGTTAAAAAATAAAGCAATTAATATACATACAAGAGAAATGAATGACTTTTATGCAAATAAATATAATCAGAATTTAAAATAATAATTCTTTTTACCTTTTTCTATTGCTCATATATTGAGCCTCGTATAGCATTAATGACAAATAAACCAAATGGGTCACATGAGAAAATTTACTCAAGCTAGCAGTAGCCACAAAAATAAAAGATTTTAAATGTTAAAGACTTGCCAAGCCTGCTCTAACCAAAAAAGATGTTTTATGATCAAGAATATCTCTAGTAGTTAGGAGCTGCTTAAAGTCTATATATATATAAAGATTCAAAAAGAAAATCAAGAAAAAGAAAGAAAAAATGAAAAAGAAAGAGTTTTTGAATTATTATAAACATTGTTTAATGTCTAGTCTATCTGTTTATTAAAAACAAATTTTTAGCTTAGCAAGAATCTCAAAAAAGAAAGTCAAATTGTTCATTCAATCCTAAATTTTCTAAGTGACTTAATTGAAAGTGAACTGTACAAAACCCTAGAATAATTTTAAAGCGAATTTGAAAACTTGTGTTGATGTGAGCACGTAAAATTATCATTGTTGTAAATTTACTTTTCAAAGTGAAGAAAAATCCCTTAGAAATTTAAGTTGAACTTTTGCTGAACTTGCCCCTTCCATTTTTAGAGGATCTTTTTTTCAATTATTAAGTTAGTTTTGTGCTACATTTGCTTGCTCTATTACATATCATTCTATTGCATCGTATAACTTTTTGCATCCTCTACTTTTAGCTAAGCAAATCGTTATTTTATTTTACATATATATATATATATATTTGTTTGCTTCCTCCACTTGCTATTCTATAGTTTAATACTATTTGCTTGCTCCACCTTTTGTATGCTCAAAATTTGAAGGTTACTTCCTCTTCTACTTTTGTGTAAGCACAAATTTTATATTATTTGATTTTCTATGTATCACATTTATTCACCTTTTTTAAGTGAAATTATCATATAGATAGTTTTTTGGCAGAAGATAAATGAATGTGTTTGATGCTGAGAAATTTACCTGGTTGATATAGACAACATAGCCTAGACAAAAGTAGCCAATAAGAAATGGGAGCAACAATGGTGCTACAATTGCATATATTATACCAATTAGTACTAAAAGATAGACCAAAGGGACAACTTTGAAGTAGGCCAAAGAGTAAAGATATGGACTTTTCTCTCATCGAAAGCCACAAAAACAAGACTTGACAATATCCCAAATTAGTAAGCTAGGTTGGAGAACTTCAAAAGAAAGACTTGACAAACCATCTATCGATATGTATATCACAAAGAAATCTGCCTGCAACAACATAGTAAAAAAGTTGTAACTTATTAGCAGATTATGCAAATTACCAAATATAAGCAAAATACACAACTCTCATGTAGTGTTTGGATAAGGTATTTTCATAGGAAAAAATCATTTTATGAAAGTATTTAAAATATTGTTTATAACACAAAATACCTTGTTTAACTAATTAACCAAGAATTCTAAAAATTGCAAATTATATAATCATGGAATTTGTTTAGTCAAAAATGAAAAAATTTCACATACTTTGCTTTGTGGAGGAATGTAAATTCTTTTTGCAATTCCTTTCTATTAATTGGACCTGAACTAGACTAGTATGGACTTGACCTTGGCCTCGAACCAAGATCAAAACCTAGTAGACTGGCACCAAAAAATTATTAAAAAAATATTAAATGAAAATTACTAAAACTACAAATTATTTTTTATTAATTATCCAAAAAAAGGAATTTCCCTTAAATTTCTATGGTTCACCATTGCAACATAACCTTCAAAGATAGATAAGGTAACAATTCAAACTATGCCTCATTATATGGAAACTGTTTAGAGCTTTAAAATTGTTAAAAAATATATGCAGGATAAAGATAAATGTAAGACACAAGATAGACAGAATATGCCAAGAACAAAAGAAGCAAAACCAACTTACTTGGATAAAGACAGCTCTGGCAAGGTGAGTAGGAATATTTTTAGGATGACTGATAAATAGTCTAAGTACATCAAGAAGAGATCTTGATAAGATGCTCAAGAAGAACACATTGCAAGCTTTAATCTCTTCCTTACTTTTTGCAATACATCCAGCTACTTTAGCCATTACAAACATTGCAAAAGGTATAACATATATAAGTCCTTTGAGCACAACACTAGGAAGATACCTTATCACTACTGAGCTTAATCTTGGTCTAAAGAATAATAAATGTGTTGTGTCAAAATAAGATAAGAAAACAAATATTTTCTTTCTACTGAAGCCACTACTAAATACATAAATGAGAATATAAAAAGTGAGAGGTAAATAGATGCAGTGCTCCCGAGTTTAAAAAAAGAAAATTCTTCTAATTTTTTATTTCATTTTTTAATTTTTGTATACTATTTTTGTATATTTGTTAATAAAAATTATACTAAAAAATCCTTTTTATAATGAAAACAACCATTATTATAAATTATAGGCTTATATGGCTTATCAGATAACTTATGTAACATTGGCCTTAATCTTTAAGATTAAGGTAAGTATAACAGATGTAATGAAACAAATACATAATTAGAAAATAACCTTGCAAATTTTATATACTCAGAAGTAAGTAAAACCAAATACATTCAAAAACCTTTTTTTTTTTTTTGGTACAAAAGGGGGCTAAAGCCCGAGGCAAAACAAGACAGAAAAAAGATCAAACACAAACAACTTAAGGAAAGGCCATGCCCCGGATATTTTCATTCAAGATAAAGCCTAAGCCTTGTGAGATGGAGGAGATTATCTGGTAACCAAGGAGAAAATCTTGTGCCCAATTAGTGAGCCAATTAGCACATCTATTTGCTTGCCGATAACAATGTGCAAGGATCACAATTCAAGACCTATCGAGATATCTTCTAATTTCCTCCATTAAATTGAAGCAGGGGTGCAATCTGTCACACATACTCTTGATGAGGGTAATTGCCACTCTAGAGTCTGAGTTAATGATCAATTTCTTGATATCAAGGTCCCAAGCGATACAAAGTCCCCACAAAATGCCCTATAACTTAGCTTGTGTAATGGAATTGAAACCAAGATTGCATATAAAACTTGTCTTCCAACAGTCATGACTATTTCTAATGATCTCTCTACAAGACGTTACTCTTGTTGTAGATTGAGCACCATCAATATTCAATTTGTACCAATTTTAATGAGGCACTTTCCAACTAATAAGGCATTCCCCACTTCCACTTTGAAGCTTATCTTGAAAAACATCTAACTATTCATCCACTTTGGTTTGCTAAAGAGCCTTATAGATTACACTAAGATGGTTTTCTGAACTATTTGAGAACATTTGATCGCATCAGAAGGTCTAGAGGCACTAGCAAGTATATGCAAAAAAATTTCTCCATGGAAATCTATTACAGAGATTATTTTTGATCTCATTATGGTAATTCCACTCCAACCATTCATGCCTTGGGAGAGAAAAGAAAGTATTCCACTGAGCTTCATCAATCAAGTTTTTCCAAATATCCGAAGCTTTGTCACAATCTCTTAAACAATGTAGAGAAGTTTCAATCTCTTCACACCCCAGGGGGCATCCATTACAATCACTAAGACCATGTCTCATCCTTAGCTCTTAAGTATGGAGCCTATCTTAAGCCAGTAGCTATAAGAAGGCTTTTATCTTTTTAGGCATTAGCCATTTCCATACCTTTTACTAAATCTTTGGTTCTTAATCTGGATCACCTTTAGCCATCATTAGTATGCAAATCTCACAAAAAAGAATCCATCGTGTTTTTCCTCTAAATAACTACATCTTGCTTAGGATGAAGTGTAGGGGGACAATGTTAATAATAGTTTTCTGGATAATAGGAGGAAGGACCCTATTTATAGCTTCCCAGTTCTAGTCCCCTTAAGGGGATAAGAAGTCTCTAACTATATTTTGAGTTTGGTTCATTGGTGTATCTATACAAGCATAATAAGAGATATTATGATCCAGGAGGTCTATAGGTCCTACCAAAAATTGATTTGAGAACCATCCCCAATGCTCCATCCTAAACCTTTAGAGAAATCATCCTAAACTTTTGAGATGCTAAGCCAAAGGTTTGAGACTCCTAAGATTTTTTGGACGAGCGGGATGGTTTGGGTCCCACATTTATATTTACTTCTCATGATGTGGGCCCATAACTCATCTTTCCTTTAGATGAGGTCCCGACATATCTTTATGATAAAAGCTTTGTTTTGGAGATGAAAGGCTTTGATACTTAGGCCTCCTTGATGCTTCAACTTGCACACCTTACTCTAGGCCACCAAATTGAGCTTCCTTGCGTTATCTGTAGATCCCAAGAGGAACTGACAGTTGGTCTTTTCTAGTTCATCACAAACATTTAGTGGAAGGAACATTGTATGCATGGAATAAGCTATGAGGGCCAATAAAACAGCTTAAAAAAGGGTGTTGCGTCTAGTAAGATTAAGAAATTTGTCTTTCCAATTTGAGAGGTGTTTGTTAACTTTTTCAAAAATGTAACCAAAGGTGGAGTGTGAAGATCTCTTGTGAAGTAGGAGAATGCCTAGATATTTGCCTAGATCACTTGTTAACCCTACTCTTAGAGTTCCAGCCATTTGGTTATGTTCATATGTTGACCAAAGCCTTTGCAAAAAACATTAATACATTGCTTAATGATTTCAATTTGTTCCAGAAAAGCTTTTGTAAAGAAAAATAGGTCATCCACGAAGAACAGATGTGTGATAGGAAGGTTATTTCGTGTCAATCAAATGTGATGCCATAACTTGTTTGTAAGGGCCCAATTAATATAGTGACCAAGTCATTTCATGTAGAGGACAAAAAGGTAAAGGGAGAGAGGGTCCCTTGGTCTAAGCCCTTTGGATAGCTTAAAAGTTTCTATTGGCATGCCATTCCAGAGGACTTGCATATTGCAACTCACGTCATGATGAGAGTTACAAGTTTTCTATTAAGCTCAATCTCATGAAGTGTCTCTTCCAAAAAGTTCCAGTCTAGCCGATCCTATGCTTTTTCAAGATCTATTGAAAAACCTTTTATTAATACTTTTGTTGATGTGGCTTGATATTAAATATGATAGAGCTTATAGAAGAAGAATAAAACTAAACAAAAATTAGAGGAGAAAAAAATTGATATGAACATTAAGAGATTTGTTTATTGACAGACTGAAAGATATTAACCTAATTGAATTTATTGAGCTAGAAGATAATAAAATAGAAAGAAAAAGTATGACCAGATGTTATAGAATGCCAAAACAGCATACACAAGGGCAAGAATCTCACATTAACTGCACAGTAATGACCAGAGGAAACCATTTCTTGAGTTTCTCATATTTGACTAATCCTTGCACAACAGTAACAGGGATGGCAAAGAAAGCTGTAATCAGTGATACAGCAATAACAACACCAAGTCTGTAAAGTGGCACCCCTCTATATGATGTTTTTAGCTTCTATAATCATACTAGAACACCAAGTCTATTAACAATTCTTTTTTTTTTCCTTTTTAAATTAAAAAGTTATCATATTCAGAGAAAAAGATAATTGCGAGCATCACACACTAAGCAATTACCTTTCGCTTGAGTGCATCATCACTCTGTAACTGGGAAGTCTTGTGACAAATTGCTTGAAGCTTTTCCTCAAGCAATGCTACTTTAGAAGAATCTTGTTGCAATGCTTTTAAGAGTGAGAGCTTGTTCTTACGTTTCTTGCCCATGGAAGTCTCTCTCAAATCCTTTACTCTTGATTAGACATGTGCATTTCTTTGTGCAGAGCTTGAAGTAATTGGAGAACTGGAAAACACAGGCTTAGAAGATTATGCGAAAAAGAAAAATTCAAAGCAATTTTCTCACCAAAACCAATATTCAATAAGCCAATTTTCAAGAAACCACTTCCAGTTGTTAAAGCCACTTCCACCCAAACCAATTGAGAAGCCCAGTCTAATTTCAACTGCCAAGAAACCCATATCAAAACCAATTCCAATAGTAAAGAAGCCATTTCCAAGGTGTCTCGGTGTGTCACCCCTTATAAATGCCACTTGCTATAAATTTGCAATACAAAGATTAATTTAACCTCTGATTCATTAGATGCCTATCTTATTAACTATATCAATTACATAAAATTTAATATATATATTAATGAAAAACTAATATATGCATGTTTTTCATCTTAATATTAACATGCAAAATTTAAAATATAAAAACAAATGCCTAACATACTGAAAGTTAACTATAGATAACATATATAATAATAACAATTTAGTGTGATGTCTCTTTGTGAAAATTAAATATGCCTAGCTAATTATATCTCTTTTTGGTGTATTGGAAAGTTTTTGCTTAAATACGTCTACTACATCTTTCATATGAATTTTAGAGGCCTTGGCCAAAGAGACAATCATTCAATGCTCACAAAAAGTTAACTAGATCCAAGTCCACTGTCAAGGCACTCAACCAAATGGCAACTCTAAGGAAAAGATATATAATATACCATATATGTGTGGGTGATATTTATTGAATTAGCCTCTCTAACACATAACTGATATTAAGGTACGTAATTACCACCAGTTTTCTTATGACCCAGGGCATTTTACTTATCTTGGGTAGTCAAAATAAAATCCAAAGAAATGCAAACAAACCATATAATATTATGAACTCAAAGAAAAGTTCAAGTGAATATAACTTTGAAATAAGATAAAGATATAAGTAAACCTTTCAATGGACACAACACTACTAGAAACAGAATAAGGACATGTCAGCATTTTTGTATCATTTTTGAAAAACAAGGTATCATTTTTGTACGTGTTAGCATCATTCTTTGAAGTTTATCTCTCAAATAATTTCTGATAATAATTACTTAAACCTAACAGTCTGCTTCTTGAATTGAACAAATTTTTGCATGATTGGTACCAGCTAAAGATAAGAGAAGATGAACAAATACTGGTTCTGCCAGAACCAGTAACTGGTTATGGTAGGCAGAACCAGAACCATTTTAGGAGTCTCAATTCCAAAGTGTCTCCGAGAAGCAGCAAGCCAAGTCCATTAGGGAGACAAAGAAAATTTTGAAAACCCCAATTTAAGAAACTTTTTATGGACCAAAAGTTATCAGTTGATAATTGATTTGGATTGATATAATTAAAGATGAGAGTTTTGAAGATCACTCTTACTCTGCAATATTGTTATCATTGAATATTCTAGGCCACCTATAGGACATTGGAGAACAGATAATTTAGTTGATGGGTTTATCAACAGTAAATTTTTTGGGCAAAAGTTCTTATAGTAGGAGTTAAATTTTGTCAATTTAATGAATTAAAAACATGTCTCACTTAATATTGGTTATATACTACTTCATATGAATTATTTGATTTTTCAAAGACAACTTTTCTTATGAAATTAACCTTAACCCTTACCTATTGTATAAAAGCAAATATCTTTCAATTTAATCAAAGGGCATAGTGTTAAAACTTTATACACTTCTCATATGAAATTCACCTTAATTAGAATGCCGATAGAAATACAATTTCTATTTTGCAGAAGGTAATTAAATTTAGGTGTCAAAACTATTTAAATATTCAATTATTAAGCACATAAAACAAAGATCTTTGAAAAATTTTGTCCATCTCTATTATTTCATCACCCACTTCTTTAGGCAACAAAACTTGTATTACAAATAAGAATATGTCTTGTAATACATAATAATTATGACACTTTATTTCAAAAATTACATTTTTGCAAGACATTGACACACCTTAATATGTTTGAAAAAAAAAAGCATTAACTTTTAAATTTGTCAAAAAGTTACAAACTTTAAATTTCTCTATTTTAGACAATACATAGTATGCTTCAAGCAACAAAATTTGAGATTTTGACTATAATGAAAAAAGATATAAATGCTTTATGTACATTATTGCCATTCTTTATTCCTCATATATATAAAGATTTATTTTATAAAATAATATGGGTCACGGTTGCCTCTTAACCATGACTCATATTATTATTTTTCTAAAAATTTTCAAATGGGTCACAGTTGTCAAACAACCATGACCCATTATATATATTTTTGTTAAAAAAATTAAAAGTGTGAAAAAGAATGTTGTGAAAATTATAATAAATAGAAAATAAGAAAAATAGGAATAGAATAAAAGGTAATTATGAAATAATTTTATGAGGATGGTAAATATTATAATATTAAACAAAGAATTTTAAAAAAATTGAAAATATAATAGGAAAAAGGAAAGAATGTTTTTAAAAATAGTATGAAGATGTATTATAAAAAACTATTAGAAAAGAATTAAAAAATAAAAAAATATAAGAATTATAATGTGGGTAAAATAACAAAAAGTGTAATATTATAAACATAGAATAACGAAATGATTTTTATAACATAGGATAATAGTATAATATTGGACAATTTAAAAATATTACAAAAATATAATATGGAAAAAATGTTTGAAAAAATATAAGATGAAAATGTATTGTAAAAATTATTATAAAAGAAGTAAAGGATTGGAGAAAAAATATTGTAAGGATTATAATGTGAGAAAATTGACAAAAAGTATAATATTACAAGAGAAGAATTATTAAGTAATTTGTTTAATAATGGATAAAATTATAATAAAATATTATAATATGGACAAACTATTATAAAAATATAATATGAAAAAATGTTTAAAAAAATATAACATGAAATAATAATATGAAAAAATTATAATAAAAGACTTAAAAGACTGCATATATTGAATCATAGCAGATGGGATATATCACATTATATCAACCAATTTCTCTAATTCAATCTCCCCAAATGAAGATGCAAACGAGGGTGATAATGAAGAAGAAGCCGAGCAGGAGACCGAGGTACAAGAGGCATGAAGAAGAACATCATCCTACTCAATGATGCGGCCAACGATTAAGAACGCAGACTCAATATGACACAAGAAGTCTTTTTTTTTTAATGTTCTATTTTTTTTGTACCCATATTTTTATTTTTTAGATCACTGTAATATAACTATTTCTTTTCACCAAATAGAAAATTTACTTTATTTCAATATCAAGTTTAACAATACTTTACAATTATGATTAATTTCTGATTTAATTTTTTTAGCACTCTTACTTATTTATCTAATTTTAAGAAAATTAAATTAAATAATTAACCTTCATTTTCCTAAATTAATTTTATGGTTTTCATGACAAATAATTTTTTATCTCTTATCAATATTTTCATTACGTAACTTACTGCTTTCAATAATTTTTAATAAAAATTAACTTCACAATTACGTAAAAAATAAAATTTAATTTAGAAGTTACAATTGGCACCAACCTTAACTCAACAATATAAAAAATTCATATTATAACTAGAAAAATAAATTATGACTCAAATAGGACAAATTAAAAATTTTAGTTTATTATAATTTTTTTACATATGTTAGTTATAATTTTTATTACTTTAATATGGAGTTCAATATTACTTATCAAGTATATTTAATTATTCATTAAAATTTTTAAAACTATTATTAATTATCAAGTTTTTTAAAAATTAAAATTTAACTCTTTTATTATAATTTTTTAAATCTATTACTAATTATCAAGTTTTAAAAAAATTAAAAATTAAACTACTTAGTCATTATTTTTTAAAATAAATTTTATTTTTTATTATTTTTAGATCATTATAGTTGATACTTAAATTAATTATTTACTGTTTTGTATTTATTAAATAATTAAATTAATACAACTAGTTTTTTTTAAAATTTTTAAAATTTTAAATCTCTAAATTTACATTTAATATATAAAAAAGGTGAATACTTTAATATTGAATTCAATATTACATAACAAATATATTTAATTACTCATTCAATTTTTTAAAACTATTATTTATTATCAAGTTTTTTAAAAATTAAAATTTATCTCTTTTATTACAATTTTATTCTCCTTCAATCATTTTATTCATTTTAGAGGAATTATCATTTAAATTATTTCAAATTTAATATTTTATCAAGTTTAAATCATTTTAAATTTAATTTTTCTAAACCATTTAGCTATTATTCTTTTAAAATAACTTTCATTTTTTATTATTTGTACATCATTATAGTTGATATTTAAATTAATTATTTTATTAATATATTTATAAAATCATTACATTAATACAACTAAAATTTCTTATAATTATTAAATTTTTAAATCTTTAAATTTATATTTAATACATAAAAATAGAAAAATAATATTTTAAATTCTTTTAAATAACTGAATTACATGATTTAGTATTTTTAAAAATAACTTATAATTTGATCTTTAAGTTGTTAAGTTAATATAACTTCAACTTGTAAAAATTAATAATACATAAAATATTTTTTTAATTTAAAAAATTTATTCCATATTATCACATGTTTATTTTTTAATTAAAATATTAAAAAATTAATATTTTATTATTTTTCATAATTATTTGCATACTTTAGAATTTCTTAAAATTAAATTAAATAAGTTTAACAAACAACTTATTAATCTATTGGCAATCAGACATTATATTGTGAAATTTTTTTATTATATGGATCACAGTTATTGTTCAATCGTGATTTATATAAATTTAAAAAAATTAAATTATTTTAAGATCACAATTGAGCAATAACCATGACCTTTTTGTTTAAAAAAAATATGATGTATCTTAAAAAAAAAAAAAAAAGAACAGCAGTTCAATATATAAAAAGAGAATTTATAATTTCTACCATTGGTTTAAGTTCAAAAAGCCAGCAAAATTTTGTTTTCATCCTCAATTGATTGCAACCCTTGCTTGATACTTAAGTTCACCAACCCATACCAACTCTTTGATATTTCCTTTGTCTTTCCAACCATATTTATCGCCATTGATATGATGTTTGGGACATTTCTTTTAACGTGCATGACATCAAAGTTATATCATAATATCGGAGTTTTTCCTCCATGTTTGCAAATTCAAATGCAACACGCATCATCCTAGTAATGTCATCGTTTTTGACACTATTATCTCCCACGTGATTAGTGCAATCAAAAAGGGGACTTCCAGAGTTTATTAAATTTTCTCTATACAATCCCACACTTCGTAACAATCTCAGAAATCTCTCTTCAATAATTTAATAATATTTTATTATTAAATTTTATTAATTAAAGCATTTGATACATAAATTATATTCGAATCAAGTCATAGAAATAAATAAAGTCCAACCAAGCAAAAAATAAAGACATGGAAGTAAATTCCGACTTGGCATCTTTTATTTCTAACGCCCTTGATCATCAACGATTCATCCTTGAACAGCAAAAGCCCTCTCTCTCTCTCCATTGCCACTATGGCCAGGTCCGTCAAGGTCGCTGTCATCGGAGCCGGGGTTTCCGGCCTCGCAGCCGCCCGGGAACTTCAACGAGAAGGCCACCGAGTCGTCGTCTTCGAGAAAAACCACAGCATCGGAGGCACATGGGTCTACGATCAGAGAACCGAATCCGACCTTCTCGGCGTCGACCCGAACCGTGAAACCGTCCACAGCAGCGTCTACCTCTCCATGCGCACCAATCTGCCGAGACAACTCATGGGATACTTGGACTACCCGTTTGCGAAGCGCGAATCCGGTGACCGGAGAACTTTTCCGGGTCACGAGGAGGTGCTCCGTTTTCTGGAGGGGTTTGCGGAGGAGTTTGGGATCCGTGAGTTCACCCGGCTCGAGTCAGAGGTGGTTCGGGTGGAGCAGGTGGGGGAAAGGAAGGAGGGTTGGGTGGTTGAGTGGAAGAGTCGAGGATCCGAATCGTTGACCCGAGAAGCATTCGAAGCAGTTGTTGTGTGCTCGGGTCACCACACAGCGCCAAAGCTCGCGGAGATTCCGGGTATTGAAAATTGGAGGCGATACCAAATGCATAGCCACAATTATCGGGTACCCGACCCGTTTCAAGGACAGGTAAATGAATTTGGGACTATTTTAAATTTTAAAATAACTAAGGCAATTATTCAATAAAATATCTGCAGTCTACATGATACACACCTTAAATTTTCAAAATTGAAATAATTCATCCCAACTCTTTTTTTTTCGGAATTTTATTTTATTTTTATTTTGAACAAATTAAAGTCTTATTCCTTCGAATATGTGAACATTTTTAACACGGTTTCTTATTTTGAATCATTTTAAATTTAGTGTGGAATATATTCATTTTTCTCCCATTTACTCCTTTTACCTCTTTTACTGACACAGTCTATTTTTCTAACGCGTCATTTAATGAACATACAAATTTTATCTATTTTATCAATTACTGATCTAAGAAAAGTGTAATTCAAGTTAAGGTTAATTAATAAAGAATTAATATTTGAAATACTAAATTAAAAATATTAAATTGAAAAAAGTTGCACCTTTTAAGAATCACAGCATTAATTTACTCTATAATTTTTTTTAAAAAATAACGTTAATATTTTTCTTAAATATAAAAAAAATAACTCGAATTTATCAAATGACATTTTGTACTACTTTTTCAGTTTTTCTTGTGCACTTAAAAAAGAAAAGGAATTTTTAATGCCATATATATTAGTAATTTTGCTTACAGAATTTAATGATAATCACTGCTAAAAATTAAACAGGTGGTAGTTTTAATTGGACTGGGACCTAGTGGCTTTGACATCTCAACAGATATTGCAAAAGTAGCAAAAGAGGTTCATATAGCCGCAAGAATTAATCAAATATTTATGAGAACGAAGTTGGAAGACTTTGATAATATAAGGCACCACTCTACGGTACGCAGCTTCTGCTTTCTTATTTGGGTGTCTTCTGAAAGTACAATCTTAAATGTATTAAGTTTATATATATATATGAAAGTAAAGTCTTAAATGTGTTATGATTATGTAAGAAAAATGTATTTTTAAAATTATCTAAAGAGGAAAAGATAAAAATTCTTCTTAAATTTTGAGTCACTTATAAATAAGCTTTTAAACTTTTAAAACTAAAAAATAGTGCTCCATTTAATGTATAGAATTATTAGGTGTAGAAATAGAAAGGAATAATAATATGAATGTAATAGAATAACATGACAAAGAAATGAATAGAAATGTCATTCTATTTATATGTTAGATAAAAATAATGCAAAATAAAAAAATGACTCTTGGGTTGTTATTTAAAAATAGTGTTAGAATGAAAAGAGTAATGATTATAAGAATATAATGGATTTTGTATAAATTAAATGTAATAATTATCTCTAATTTACATGTTTATAGAATAAAAATTTATTTTTTTTCTAATTTTGCAAAATGTATATCAAATAGGATTATTCAATAATTTTTTTTCTTTTATCTCCTTCTACTAGACTAGACATAAGATTCTCAATTTTCACAATTCAAGAAATGAATCTTCTATTTGTCTCTTAACATATAATGTCATATGCTATTTTAAATTTCTATTTGTCCTCAATATCAAATTGTCCAATTCGAGATACTATGAGAGAATTTGGAGTGACATATAAAATAACATTAAAGGAGATTCACTTGCAAATAGGCTTTTAAACTTTTAAAATTAAAGAATAGGTTCCTTAAGTTTTTATATTATAGAGAAATGAGTTATTTTGTCTATTTCACTCTTATCACCATTATGTCATATGTTACTTTAAACTTTTTTTTTAATAATTGACATCGCAAGTTCTTATTTATTCCTAATGGAAAAAAAGGACATTATAGAAGAGTTTAAAATAACATATAAAAAAAGGATATTAAGTGTGAAATTGACAGAATAACCTATTTTTTAAAATGTCAAAATTAAAACATTTTTTTTTTCATTTTAAAAATTTAAGGACTATCTGTAAATGATGCAAAATTTAAGAGGATTTACACATCTTTTCCTTATCGAAAAATACTACTTAATTTGGAGCAAAACTCAAAAACCTCCCTTTCCATATCCATCTTCCATCATGCTTAGCTTTTGTATTAACTTCACAAGCTAATAAGATATGAAACTCACTGTTATTCTACCTTTATTTGCAGATAAAATGTGTCTATGAAGATGGCTTGGTTGCCTTTGAAGATGGATTCTCTGTTTATGCAGACGCCATAATCCACTGCACTGGGTATGACAATAAAATTATTTTGAGAAAGTTTTATCATTTTTTAAAAATAAATTATATAAACTTTTCTTAAATTTCGTTAAAATTTCACAAACCTCTACTTTATTTTTAAAATATATACAAATTTTCTTGAAACAAAAAGATACTTTACATTTTAGTTTAATTTTAAAATTTTAAAATATATGTAATTTTAACAAAATTTAAGAAAAGCTTATGTAATTTATTTATTTTTTAAGTACGAACTAGATTTGATTGCTAGTCAAGTTTGGAATTTTATTTTAAATAGTAAGTTATCAAGTTCTAGATTTGAACTCCTTGAAAATTTACACAAGTGAGGTCAGCAACCCAACTATTATTAAACTGCATTCATATTGTTGTTGAAATTATAGGCTTCTACAAATTAATTCGAAGGATTGACTTTTCTACAGTGAATGATTAAATTTTTGAATGTAATACAGATACAGATATCATATTCCATTCCTTGAAACCAAAGGAATAGTAAGTGTTGAGGACGATGGAGTTGGACCACTATACAAGCATGTCTTTCCTCCTGCTTTAGCTCCTTGGCTCTCTTTCATTGGTCTAACCAATCATGTTAGTGGTAACAAGCTTCCCTTTCTTTTTTTTTTTTCTTTTTTAAAAAATTTATATATAATTTTTTATATCTTTATTATTAAATTTTTTAATCAAAATATGATAAATATATGATTATCTAATAATAATATAATAATGTATAGTTTTTATAAACAATTATATGACTCCTCAATTAGACTATGCATATGTCATATTATTATTAAATAACCATACATTTATTATATTTTAATTAAAAAAATAATATATATATATATATATATATAAATTACTTGTAAATTTAATCCTTTTTTAAATGGATTTGATTTTGCCTCTAAAGGAAAAATGTGAGAGGAAGATGTCTATAACAACGTCTTTCTCTTATTTTCTAAAATGGAATAAAGTAAAAGTTAATAAAAACGTCTCTTTGATTAAAATAAAATAAAATAAATTAATGTTTGATGCAAAGTTTTATAATTTGAATCCTTGTTTTCTATCATTCTCAATTTAGTATTGTATTTGTTAATCCTTCGACAATGCAATTTCTCAATATTATCTCGAATTATATTTTTTTATTAAATTATTAACATAGAGGAACAAAATGTGCATTTTATGCATTTTTAATAATAATTTCATTGAAAAAAGAGTTATTTGAGTTGACAAAAAGATAAAATCACAGAAAAATAAATAAAATAAAAGAATGATTGAGAATAAGAACCACTTTAAGGACCAAAATATTTTTTTAGGGTGAAAATTTTAAATTGGATTAGTTGGTCTAACTAAAAAATAAGTGAACTATCTATGATTTTAGTCCATTTGATTCTCTAAACAATTTGTGGAAAAAATATCAAAAACTAATTGAATTGGTAAAAAATCCATCTGGTCAATCAGGTTAGATGGTTTTGTAATTTTTTTTTTCATTTTTCGGGGGGTTTTTTTGGTATAAAGCGAGGCCTTTTTTTCTGGATAAAATAGCCATGATTTTGATTCTTGAGTAGGAGGAATAGCTCATTGAGAATTTAAAGAAAAATAAAAATGCATTTGGCATGCTTGAATCCAAAAGAGAGAAGGGAAAGTGCTGACAGAGGAAGAAAATAAAATTTGAAGAGCAAAGAAAGAGAAGGAAAAGGAAGCAGACAAGAGATGTGCGCGTTCAAAATTTGAGAGCACTCTGTTGGGCAAAATGACTAAATTCATCTCATAATAAATGTTAAATATTATAAAGTATGAGGGCATATTAGGAAATAAAATAAAAAATGTAAGAATTAAATTTAAAAAAAAAAGTTGAGCGAAAAACTAGGATGGGTAGAGTAAAATTGCTTAGAGACTTTAAGAAATTATTGATTATTGATAGAATTGATAGATTGATTGATGTTTTTGGATGGTGGGAGGTGTGACACGTGGGATATATCATTAATTATTTTTATTACTTAGAAATGGAAGGGCAACTCAAATTTTCAGGTTTGTTATAAAAATAAAAAAAATTGTTTAAAAAATGTATAATAATAAATAGTATTAAATAAACAGTAATAAACAATAAAATACAATACTGTTCCTGCGATGTATAAATCATTATTGTTGTTGTTGACTCATATTTAGAATACAATTTTTTCTTACAACAACATTTTTTCCATAATAAGATATCAAAAAAATAGAATCATAGATTGCATTTCTTGAACAATAATTTTTATAAATTTTTTTATGGATTGAATTTGAATAGTTTGTTATATATGTTTCCCACTATTGTTATTATAAGTGTAGATATTATAATCGATATTGATTTATTTGAATTTAAATATTATATCATGTTTACTTTTACCTTTATGTGTGATAAGTAATAAAATATTTAAAATTTATTCATATGTGTTTATTATTATATATTATATTCAATTTTTAATATATAAAATTAATATATATATAATTATCATCGATTTAACTAATCAAATTAATGAAACATGAATGATAAGTTTAATTTTTAAAATATTAATTAATACTTTAAAGTGTTTTTTTTTTTCAAAATACAAGTGGTGTATCCTTTCTAAAAGCAAGTACTATAAAATTTTTGATATGAAAGAAACAAATTATAGAACTTTTTTTTTTCTTCTATTGATTGAAAAAGTGATATATAATTAAGAAAGTTGGGATGAGTAGGATCCCATATTTCATGTGGCTCAATTGCAAAGCAAGTGGTTAGCAAGAGTATTATCTGAAAAGGATGAGTTGCCATCGGAAGAGGAGATGATGGATTCTGTTCAAAGTTACTATCAATTCATGCAACAAAATGAATTGCCCAAACGCTTCACTCACGCCCTTCGTCCTTATCAGGTACCTGTTCACTCTTCACATCTATTTCTTCTTTCCACTAGTACACTTACTTTTGGAACGTTGCTTGTACTATGGAATCATTTCTGTTTAATAATTTTCAGGCGTAAATGCATTTTGTTCTCTATGTGCCATAAAATTTTGATTTTTTTTTTTAATTGAGACGATGTTATCATTTAATATTTCATAATAATGCAATTAAATCCTTGAGTTCAAATCCCCTGTTGTGCAAGAAAATAGGAAGAGGGGGAGATCTTTTTTTTTTTTTTATAGACAAAACCTTTAATTTTATCGTTGTTAAACATTTTGAATCCGTTGCACAACCAAAGGATTACATAGTAGGGGATCCAAAGTTTAAGTTCTTTTGTTATTATTCTGTTTTTTTTATATAATTTGAATTAAAAGTATTCATAAATTAAGTCAAGTTGGGTTTTGATCTAATTTAGTGTCTGGCCTAATTTTGCACCTGCGTATTATATTAAGTATGTCCTAGAGTTTGATCCAATTTGGTCTAGTATAGGGTTGGCTCACTTTCTTTTTTAAAATTCTAAATAAAAATTATAAATTTATTATATAAGTTTCTATAAAATCATATTTCTCTTAAAAAATTTTACATATAAATGCCTATAAAATAATTTTTTTAAAAAAAAATTATAAACCCTAAGTCAAGTTAGATTAAACTGGCCAATATATATCTAACCTGATCTATCTTTTTTTTTTTAACCCAACCCAATGTAATTAAACAAGACTAGACTAGTTGGGCTTTCAAACACCATGTGCGGCCTTAATTCAAACCACACAAATTGTTAATATTATAGGCAACTAGGTGAAGTCATTCTAATTTTACTCAAATTTGAAAGAAAGATAAATTAGGGAAGGAAAATCATGAGACTAAAGTATGATCTTATCTTATTACCTATCATCTAATGATCTCACATGGCTCAAATCATGTCCACGTAACTTAGTCAATTGAAACATCGTCACTTATTTTATTATAAGAACAAAACTAATATAAAAGGATGTAAAAACATCTTTAGAATTCAGTTAGGTGCCATCTTCACAATTCATTTGATTTATAAATTAATATTACATTATACTCTTTTTAAAAAAGTTATATTTACAATTTTATTAAAGAAAAAAACTTGATGATAAATATTTAAGAATGATATGCTTAAATTTTTTTATTTTTACTTATTTGTAATTCAATTGGTTTGGCAGGTTGAGTACAAGCATTGGCTAGTTGAGCAAAGTGGGTTGCCTCCTTTGGAGGAGTGGATGGAGATTATGTATACAGAGTGCTATAAAAAGTTCCTGGAAATGCAACACTACTACATAGACCAATGGGAAGATGCTTATTGGGATGCCATCATTCATCCTTCATCTTCTTCCTAAAATACAAAAATATTAGAAAAAATTATAGTTGATCCCAAATTAAAGATATTTGTATTAAAAAATTTTAAATTTTAAAATTATTTTAAAGGAATATAACTGGGTAAAAAAATTATGATTAATGATTCCAAATTAAAATTTTCATTCTTTGGATTATTTAGAATAATTTTAAAATTTAAAGCTTTTTAGTGTAAATATCTTTGGTTTAGAATTCTCAACTATAATTTTTTCAAAATATGATTACATTCTTTTATATATATATATATATATATATATATTTGTATGTGTCTGTATGTGCATAGATTTTTTTCAAAATATATGTATGTTTATAAATATATTCTAATCATTTCAAGAACAGAGATTGTTATAAAAGAATTATCAATATCAAAACTATTCAACTTTAGTTAATTGTAAAATAAAAGCATGTGAAAAGTATAATAATTAAAATCAGATTAGATCAATTAATTCAATTGTTTGGATCGAAAATTATGCCCTAATTTAGTTTTGTTAACTCACAAAACTAGATAAATAAACAATCAATAAAATCGGTTAAGAATAGGTTAAAATTGATAAAATTAATTGGGTCACAATTTGAATGATGTAAATGAAAAAAAGGAAGAAGTACAAAGTAAAAACAGAGAAAGATGAAATTTGAAGAGAAATAAAAAAGATAAGAAAGAAAAAGAGGGAAGAAGGAAAAGAAACCAAATAAGGGATAGAAGCATCCAACATTTAGAACCATTCTAACGCATATGATAATGGCAAAGCCTTTTCTTCTTCTTGTGATACTTCATACTTTCCACAGCAAAGCTTCTGATGCACAATCAAAGATAAGATGAAGATGGAAGAGAATCGAACATACATATCTACCTTGCTGGAATATTGATAACTGGGTTAACTTGTAGACTCAAACGCGGTTAGCTTCAAAAAGCGAAGAGAGACATTGTGATTTACTTCCGGTCGTCCATTGTGTTGTGGACTTGGGTAAACAGCCGTACAACATATTAGAAAATGAGAAGACAACTGAAAAACAAAAATGAAGAAAAAAAAGTTGTCTAATTTATGTAGTACTTTTAGATTTATTGATTTTCAATAACAACACCAATTAACTAATATAATTCGAATTATAAGATAGTCTATTTTATAATAGTAGTTTATTAGATACGAAGATTTAAAGTTTAGGTATTATTTTAAGTCTTATTTGTTGTCTAATTTAAAACATATCAGTACATTTTTACTTATCTAATTCATAGTTTTTGATTGAATATATTTAAACTTTTAGTATTTAAGGAATGAAGAAAAATTCTCACATTTGCATTCCTGACATACAAAGATCTATCTCTTAGTTTCTACTATTAAACTTTATGCTTTTATTATTTATTATTGTATTAAATAAAAATTGTCATCATTATGTCTTTTTTAATTTTTGTTACATGTAAAGATTAAATTAAACTATATTTTTTCTTTCTTTTTTTTAATATTTTGGTTCCCTATTTATTAATTTCTTTGTTAATTTCAATTAAATTCATATTTAAATCACTTTGGCCTTATTTGGTAGATATGAGACAGAAGAAGCAGGAGAGCCAAAATTACACGTCTAGTATGTTAGGCTCTTGCAACCTTGGGTGAGTATATGTTATGAGTCCCATATCGAAAAGGTTTTCTTAAAAGGGAGGCCTTATAAGAATTTGAGTTCTATCATTCTAATAGCTAACTTTTGGGGTGTGTTTCTCCCAAGAACTTATGCACATAATAATTGGTGCTTTCATTAAGAGTTGGCCAATTAGAAAAGGGCTACCTGCAGAGGGTTCTAACCAACGGAGGAGCTAACCGTGATCGAGTGAAATGCCATTGAGTGAAGTGTCGCAAAGTGCAGCTATCGAAACATCGGCTTCCAAAAGCGGTGACAATGTTATGAGTTTCATATTGGGGAGGTTTCCTTAAAAGGGAGACCTTAGAAGGACTTGGGCTCTCCCACTCTAATAGCTAGTTTTTAGGATGTGGTTCTCCCAAGGACTTATACTTATAACAAAGAGTTCTGACCAGCGGAGGGGCTGACCTATCGCAGAGTGAAGCATCGTGAGTGAAGTGTCGTAGAGTGCAGCCGTTGGGACGCCAGCTTCCGAAGGGGGTAGGATTGTTATAAGTCCCACATTGAGAAAGTTTCTTTGAAAGGGAGGCCTTGTAAGAATTTGGACTCTCCCACTTTAATAGCTAACTTTTGGGGTGTGATTCTCCCAAGAACTTATACACATAACAATTAATGCTCTTGTTGAGAGTCGGCTAATCGAAAAGGGCTACCTGCTGAGGGTTCTGACCAGCGGAGGGGCTGACCTATTGCAGAGTGAAGCACTGCCGAATAAAGTGTCGCAGAGTGCAGCCATCAGGACGTCGGCTTCTGAAGGAGGTAGGATTGTTATGAGTCCCACATCAATGAGGTTTCCTTAAAAGGAAAGCTTTATAAGAATTTGGGCTCTCCCACTTTAATAACTAGCTTTTGGGGTGTGGTTTTCCCAAGAACTTATGCACATAACAGAAGAAGTAGATTTAAATCACTTTGGCCTTATTTGGTAGATATGAGACAGAAGAAGTAGGAGAGCCAAAATTACATGTCCAGTATGTTAGGCTCTTGCAACCCTAGGTGAGTATATGTTATGAGTCCTATATCGAAAAGGTTTTTTTGAAAGGGAAGTATTATAAGAATTTGGACTCTCCCATTCTAATAGCTAACTTTTGGAGTGTGTTTCTCTTAAGAACTTATGCATATAACAATTGGTGCTTTCATTGAGAGTCGGCCAAGCAGAAAAGGGCTACCTACGGAGGGTTCTAACTAATGGAGGAGCTAACCGTGATTAAGTGAAATGTCATTGAGTAAAGTGTCGCAAAGTGCAGCTATCGAAACGTCGGCTTCCAAAAGGGGTGGCAATGTTATGAGTTCCACATCGAGAATGTTTCCTTGAAAAAGAGACCTTAGAAGGACTTGGGTTTTCCTACTCTAATAGCTAGCTTTTGTGATGTGGTTCTCCCAAGGACTTATACTCATAACAAAGAGTTCTGACCAACAGAGGGGTTAACCTATCGCAGAGTGAAGCACCACTGAGTGAAATGTCGCAGAGTGCAGCCGTTGGGACACTGGCTTCCGAAGGGGGTGAGATTGTTATAAGTCCCACATCGAAAAAATTTCTTTGAAAGGGAGGCCTTGTAAAAACTTGGACTCTCCCACTTTAATAGCTAGTTTTTAGAGTGTAGTTATCCCAAAAACTTATGCACATAACAATTGATACTTTCGTTGAGAGTTGGCCAACCGAAAAGGTCTACCTGCAGAGAGTTCTGACCAACAGAGGGGCTGACCTATCGTAGAGTGAAGCACCATAGAGTGAAGTGTCACAGAGTGCAGCCATCAGGACGTCGACTTCTGAAGGAGGTGGGATTGTTATGAGTCCTACATCAATGAGGTTTCCTTGAAAGGGAAGCCTTATAAGAACTTGAGCTCTCCCACTCTAATAACTAGCTTTTGGGATGTGGTTCTCCCAAGAACTTATGCACATAACAGTATATTTCATTAAACGTGGGAGAAAGCTATGCTTCAAATTTTCAAGGGAGAGAACTCTGAATCATGGGAGAGCCAAAATTTTATACTATCTTATCCTTAAGATATGCTCGCTTAAGCTCCACTTTAGCCATAGTCATCCATGGAGATTCGTCATTCACCACTTGAGTAGGTTGTCTCAGTCGCTGGCTCTTATTGCATCGTCCTCCTCTAGCCACCATCCTCCTTCAACTTTGTCTCTAGTCTTAAAACAAGCTGTGATTTTACTATTATCATGGTGAAGCACAAATAAAAGCTTTTGTTTTGCTATGGGTTTGTATAAAAACCCAAATTTAAACATCTATTTTTCAAATATCGAGAGTTTGTATAAACACCCAAATATATAAACCATACTTTGATTATACTATTGTCATGGTGTTTTTTGTGCATCGAACAAGAAGTTAGTGAAAATTTTAAGGATGTTGTGGTATTTCCTAAAGCCAGGGGGGCCATGGTGTTTTTTAGGGAGGTAATTTATTTTTTTTAAAGGTATTAAGGTCATTTCTTTCTTTTTATTTTCTACTCTTATGTTATTTCTCTCAAACTAAATATTGGAATGTATATTCATTTCTATTCTTTTTCTTATCATACCAAACATGATATAGATATTAAAATTTCATTTTATCCTTATTCATCTTCTCATTCTTATTCCTATCAAAATACTTTTTTACATATTAAATGAGGCCATAAATAGTCATAATAAGAAGGAATGATATTTCCTTCCTTAACAAGGTTTGGGTAAGCCTGAGGCACAGATAGGAGTAAAATATCATTTTGGTGTCTTATAGATGGATATGATGTTTTTTAAATTTAGTCTTTTATAGAATTGACTTTACAATTTAGTTTTTTATAGATTGGATATTTCTCAATTTGGTCATTTATACAATTATGTTTTCAATTTAATCTCTTAGAAATTGGTATTTTTTTCATTGGTTACTTATAAATAAAATCATTATCAATGATATCATTATATTAATTTATTGTAAATGAAATTAACAAATATAATGTTATGTAATTTATTTTGATGAGTTATTAATAATGTCGTATCAATATACTATTAGTTTTATTTTTAATGGAATGATAGAAAGACATTATTAATAATGACTTTATTTGTAAAAGACTAAATTGATAAGACAATTATATGAGAATTTAAAATAAAAAATACCTTATTTGTGAGAGACCAGATTAATAAGATAATTCTATGAGGGGATAAATTGAAAAATACCCTATTTATAAAGGAATAAAATAAAATCTTACTCATAGATAATGTCAAGAGTTCAAATATTTTAATACATCAAAACATTAGAAAAAGGAATGTTTTGTAACGTGTGTGCACCCACCTGCGTGTATATGGATGTGTTTGGAGGGAAAATGATAGGTAGAGATGCACACAATCATTAAAAAAATATTTTATATAAATATCAAAATACACATAACAATTAACAATTGAATAAATTATATATTTTTTTTAAAATTTGGTTGAAATTATATATATATATATATATATCTCACTTTTATTTTTAAAATATACACAAATTTCTTTTAAGATAAAAAGTTACTCTATACATTAATTTAACTTTAAAATTTTTGAATACATTCTCTCTGGATTTTCTTTAATTTAAAAAAAATATATATTTAGCTTAATTGAAAATATTTTACTTAAAAAATTTAAAATTTAAGTAAAGTTTAGAATAATTTTTTATTTTAAAAAAATATGTGTATATTATGAAAATAAATAAAAAATTTATATAACTTTAACAAGATTTAGAGATAGTCAATATAAATTATTCAAATTTTCTTTCAAGTTCACAAACTTAAATGCACCATAACCAAACTGTATATGCACATGTCAAAATATTAAGAACATGAACCAATTTTGTAAAGTCATTGACGGCTATCATCATATTATCCCTACTCAGTCAATGGTGAAAGCTAATTTGATAACTTTCTTTATTCTGATACTAATCAGACTATCATTAGTGTTCTGTGCTTGTGGGGGAAAAATGGGGTATTTGAAAGAATAAAATTTGGGTTTTGCTTTATACTAATCAAGCTCACACGAGTCTTGTTGGGAAATGGGAACAAGGCTAAGATCCCTTGGAAGAATATTAGTAAAAAAAATAGCAAAGGTCAATCATGGCAGGCGAAATAGTGAGTGCAAATTGTAATGTTGGTTGGTTAAAGTGATTTTTATAATCTGTTGAAAATTTTAATTTAATTTTTGTGCATGTTATTTTGAAAAACTAAAGTTTATAATTATAGATTAAATTTATGTATAATTTTTTATATATTTATCATAATATTTTTTAATTGAAATATAATAAATATATTTTTTATTTATAATATGACAAGTATATAATTTAATTAAAAATTATATATTTGTTATATTTTAATTTAACAACTTGTTAATAAGTATATAAAGAAATATATATAAATTTATTTTATAATTATATTACTTGAAAAAAATTCGACAAAAGTACCTTTTTATCTAAAATATTTTTTTGTCAATCTCCACTTTAATTTTTTTTTTTTAAATTTCATTGTCTTTTTAATTATTAATATCAACTAAATTATTAATAAAAATTAACTGAGCTGTTGAACAATAATGCAAACGCAGAGATGAATTAAACTAAATGGATACTTATTTCAACAAAAATGGTGTACAATTTTACGAGGAAGAGGATCCGTTCCTGTTTTGTACACCACACAGATGTCATTGTTGGTGTGTGTGTGTGTGTGTGTTTTTTGTTTTTTGTTTTAATTTTAAAAGAAGTAAAAAAAATAAAAATAATATTTTAACTTTTATGAAGGTTATATTTTTAATTGTTCTAATTTAAATTTTTTATTTGCCAAATGAAAATCAAAAAATTATTTATATTTTATATTTTATTTTTTTAGAATAAAAAATTAAAGAAATAAACAATTAAAATTAAAAAAATTGACGACTAAAATTTGTGTGCAAACGGCACAGTAGAGCATTCTCATCCTCAGCTTTATCCGTGGTCTCTTTAGAAAAAAGGATAAAGAGATGAAAATAACGTGGTTTTTGAGATTTGAGCCATCAAATTGGGTCAAATATTAGTACTATCTAACCACAAATCAGATTTTTAAAGGAAAGTATTATCAATTAATTTTTTTATAATTATATAAAATAAAATTAATAAAAAAGTATTTGAAATAAAATTAAAATTGACACCAAAAAAATACCTTTACCAAAAGTTTTGAAATAGATATATTTAGTTTATGGCGAACCTTCCGGTGGCTCGGTGACTCAGGGACTCTTTACCAGTCAGCCATGGAGTCCATAGAATCCCAGTTGGTCATTGGTTTCGTCTTCTCTTTTGTACATTTCACCAAACCTAAAACCCCATTCATCCCCTTTAAGAGCAACAACAAAACGCCTCCATGGATGCTCTGCTTCATACTCGTCTCCAAGCTCCACCATAGTAGTAGTACACTCCAACAATGACCCAATCCGTGAACGTAGCAGTAATCGGAGCCGGCGTCGCCGGTCTCTGCGCAGCTCGCGAGCTTCAACGCGAGGGCCACACAGTCGTCGTCTTCGAAAAAAGTGACCAAATTGGAGGTACCTGGAAGTACGACCCGCGAACCGATTCCGACCCACTAAGCGTTGACCCGACCCGAGAAATTGTCCACGGCAGTCTTTACCTCTCTCTGCGCACCAATCTTCCCAGACAATTAATGGGTTTTCTGGACTATCCGTTTCCCAAAAATCGGGAAAATGGGGATCCGAGGACATTCCCGGGTCACGAGGAGGTGCTCTGCTTTCTGAACAAGTTCGCAGACGACTTTGGGATTCGTGAGTTGATTCGCTTCAATAGGGAGGTGCTTCGGATCGAGCGAGTGGAGGGGAGGAATGACAAGTGGGTCGTTGAATCTAAGAGTCGTGGTGGTGGGTGTGATTCTTTATTTCAGGACTTTTTTCAAGCGGTTGTTGTGTGCTCGGGTCACTTCACTGAACCAAGAGTCGCTGAAATTCCAGGTAAAGTTTGAATTGGTCTATTGATTCTAGATTGAATGCTGAATGCGAAATGGTTTCATCAAATGCATGGGTCAAATCAAATTCAAGATCGCATTTCTAAGAAGAAAACTTGAATTGATTAATGGATTTTACATTTCTGTGAACCTCATGTTTCAGGTATTGAGAAGTGGTCCGGTAACCAGATACACAGCCACAACTACAGGGTACCCGAGCCATTTCGCGATCAGGTTCTGTGAATTCTACCGTTAAGCTGAGCTTTTCATCGTCTCAAAGTGTTGTAGCCTACTGATTTTGTTGATGAAAAAAAAAAAAGCTTTACTCAAATCTTATTTGTTTGCAAATGGAAGCCCTATTTTGAAGGAGTTAACAATAAAATGGTGAATTTTAAAAAAAGTCCACATGTAAAATTTTTATTAGAGAAATTAATAACATTTTTAAAAGATAATTTTTTTATCTTTTGCTGTCTGTACCCTTTAAAGTGTTACCCCGACACATCTATTGCTTTTTACGGAAGGTATAAGGTGTCATTTCATTCCTCGGCTCAGAATCTTTATTTATTAAGAAATTCCTTTAGCTTATTTGAGTTCTGATGCTTGAAGAATGTATGTGTCTTTTTTTTAATCAAAATGCTCTCTCTCTCTTCGCCTTATGTTCGCTTTATTTCCTCTCTTAATAGACACTCAAGAACTAGTCGTATATCATGCATGGTATAAAATATTTTTTTTTGGTTGTTTAATTTTATTTTTTAACTTTATTTAGTTCTCCTTTACTTCATTTGATTTCAATTTAATCTTTTAATTTTATTTTAAAATTTATTTTTATTTTTTAATTTTATATAGTTCTAATTGAGTTCCTTGATTTTACTCTAAATTTCACCTCTGTCCTTAAATTTCATTTTTGTTCAATTTGCTCTAATATAATTAATGTTTTCATTTTATTTTACTAGTGAACCACATAGAATTTTTTTGTTAAGCATTTTAATTTAATAGTGTTAAAGGGAAAAAACATTTGAGTAGTTTTTAAAATTTAATAATTAAATTAGAATAAAATAAAATTAAGGGATGAAAGTAAAATTTAAAGTAAAGTTGAGGGACTTAGTTGAAATCAAATGAAATTAAGGGATGAAAGTGAAATATAAGGTAAAATTAAGGAGCCAAAATTAGAATTAATTGAAATTAAATGGCGAAAAAAAAACATCAAATAAAATTAATAGATTAAAAATACATTTTTACCCTCATACTTATCATCTCAAAAGCTTAATTTTTTGTTGATATAAAGAGGTGAACTCTCTTTTTAATAAGAAATGCCGTTGTCTGGTTGTTTGAAATATTGACACTACAACTATCCACTTCTAAGTCAGCTAGGACAATCCAAAAGGAAAGATCAGAATGATATGATCCTATCAGATGGATTTCGTTGTAATATACTTGCCACTTTTCGGTGTGTTTAATTATCTTGGTCATGCACTAATTATTTTGCTATGTAAAATCTGTCATCATATACTATTTTTGAATACTGATTATGAAAATAATATGATAGTACTGAATTTGCCTTCCAAAGTTACTCTTAACATTTCTCAGCATATTACCTTTACTTATTTATCTCAAATATTGTCTAATGATTTCTTATACTCAGTCTGGATTGGTCTTCTGAAACTAAAGGTTGAGAGTTTAGATAACAAACACACCAGGGGGACTAGAGAGCAATTGAATTAGAAACCCAATTAAAATGATGTACCAGCCTTGTTCATTCATTGAGATTTGAGATGTTAACCAAGATCGAATTCAGAATAATCCTTGAAGCAAGAGTCTTGGACCTTGAGTTACCTTAATAACTCTAGAGATGTTAAGTGAAAGTTGGAAGATGATTATTTTGTAATACCCTCAATGTTTTGTTGCCCTACTCCTATAAAAGTTATATTATCTCTGATAAGCTGATTTCATATCTTATTTCATTCTCTGACTTTTAATGTACTGATTTCACTTCATTTTTCATTCTATGCTAAAACAATCTTATCATATATTCCAGAACTTCAGAGTTCCTTTTTTTTTTTTTTCCTTCTTAAAATCCTTTTCATTAATAAATTGGTTGCTTTGTGAAAGCACTCGTTAGTACTATACACATACTTATTTTTTTACAGTATAGTTTAAGTAAATAGTGGATGTATATGTAGTGATAATTCATTGTAAAATAATTCCCTCTTAACAGAGCGTGGTCGTAATTGGATTTGGACCCAGTGCCTTTGATATCTCGAGAGATATTGCAAGAGTAGCTAAGGAGGTTCATATAGCAGCAAGAAGTCCGAATGTAAGGGTTATGAAGTTGGCAAATTATGATAATATATGGCAGCATACCATGGTACGTGGAACAACTCCCCATATAGCTTTTTAATTTACAATTACCTTACATTTAGAAAGCAAAATCTTGTTTAGTAATGCAGATCTGTTCTTGCATTTCTCACTGTTCTTGAAGTTAACTTGTTAGAAGATAGCATATATCTGTGCATCTGAACCCAAAATGGATGGGGAATGTTGCGGGGTTGCTTTTTTTGAAGATATTCTTGATTCTTATTCAAATATACAAAATTTGAAATATTCATGTTAAGGATCAATAACAAGGAAATTTAATTTTCCATATCCAGTGCTTGTATCATCTTCGCATGCTTAATGTGTGTAATATGTAAAGTTCTCTTTTGTATTTTTAAAATTTCTTTTAACAATGTGGACAAGCTAGTGCGAGTTAAGCATGGTTTTTTCCTTCTTTTTATTGGTAACAAAGATATTTTAGGAGATAGATAGATTGTTCTACCTCCAAATCAGGGTACTAAACAATTAGTGGATGCCTACCAACAAGGAATAACGAGCAACAATTAAACCTCAGACCCTTTGTATCAACTTTTTTTTCTTGTTAATCTCTTGCTTATTTTTCCCAATGGCCACTTTTCTTCACAGGTGAAATGCGTATCTGAAGATGGTCTGGTAGCGTTTGAGGATGGATTCTCTGTTTCTGCTGATGTCATATTCTATTGTACTGGGTAAGTATATATGTACAATTTACCATTTTAGAAAGCTATAAAGAGGAATCTCTTTACTTGATGCAAGTTGTTACTTATCTAATGTATCAGTTTCAATTTCTAACTCACTATTGATGGCATTCTTTGACAGATACAAGTACCACTATCCATTCAGTTTCAATTTCTAACTCACTATTTATGGCATTATTTGACAGATACAAGTACCACTATCCATTTCTTGAAACAAATGGAATAGTAACCATTGATGACAATCGTGTTGGGCCGTTATACAAGCATGTCTTTCCTCCTGCATTAGCTCCTTGGCTCTCTTTCATTGGCGTACCTGAAAAGGTCAACTAGTTTCTTTTTTTTTTTTTTCCCTTTTTTTCCTTCCCTTTCCTCCAATGTAAAATTAATTTTTGAATGCCTTTTGGTATTTCATAGAAGTAGAAGATAAAAAAAATTCTCTAACAAGGCAATAGTGTGTCTGACACGAAATGGTTTTTGGTACTTCATCTATGTATAATCTAATGCATATACATTCATGTGAAGAAATAAGTCCAATGAATGTAAAGAGATTCTTCTAGGTGGATCAGTTTATAACAGATGGGTGGATCAAGTCAATTACCAGTAGACATGTGAACTTGTCAAATATAAGGTCCCACTGAAAAGTATGCCAAAAATGTTTACATATTTGTTTATAATTGTTTTGGTCCACCTATAATTTATGAATCTGATCTACTGAAGAATTTTTCATGAATGTGTTTCACTGAGATAAATATGTCACACATTTCATTTTAATTCTGCAAGTGGTAAATTAAGATTGTGTCTGACCAGATAGTCTCTAGAAATATAAAAGTGACCTTTTAAACTTTGCAGTCCACCACCAGGTCCGAATATTATTATTAATCCCTTGACCTATATCCTCCTGTTCTGCCAAAATGAGGGTAGGTGCAATATGTATTATTTATTCCAATGAAAATGTAAATGCTGTTTTCTGAGACTGGCACATATTCTATGGTTTTTAAGAAAAGCACTCAATTATATTGATGGTGTGTTGAAAATGAATGAATTTACTTTGACCAGGATATCATCTTCCAGACATTGGAATTACAATCCAAGTGGGTGGCACGTGTTTTATCTGGTAAAGTCCTTATACCAACGCAAAAAGAGATGATGACTTCTGTTGAAGAATACTATCAACAAATGGAGAAAAATGGGATTCCTAAGTACTTCACTCATTACTTGCATTTTAAGGAGGTATTAATGTCTGTTCACTGACTTTTCTTGGTCTTGCCTGTCATTGGTCTGCACTTTCTCTCAGCTTATGTATACTTGTTTTGGAATTCCAAAAAAATAATGCATATTTATACAATTTTACTTGCTTCTTTTTTTAAAGAAAAATACAACCAACATTATCTTATTATCTTATATTCTAAGTGCCTTACATATAATATTATTTTCTAAAAACAATTTACTATAAAAGGATGTCAGACTATATTATTCATGTGAAAAAAAAATTATTATCTCATCAATATAAATTCATTAGTCTGTGGTTCTATTTTTTTTTTCTTGGTTCAATTTTCCTATTTTTGGGCTTTCTCTGTATTGGAGTCATATATGATGCATGTGATTTTTTTAAGGAAAAATTTTATATACATTTTTTTATACCTTGATTTTTTAAAAAATTTATCTATATTTTTTTTATATTTTTGCTATCAAGTCTCTAATTAAAACATGATATGTATATAATTTTTTAATCATAACATGGCTAGTATATAATTTTTGTAAATAAATATATAGTTTTTACAACTCAGGATCATATAGTTAGATTTTTTTAAAATAATTTTTTACATATGTATAATTTTATTTAAAAATTTGATGACAAAGATATAAAAAATCGCATTTAAGTCTAGTTTTTTTTTAATTATTATCTAATACGTCTCTACGCATGTCAAGCCGTCAACGACACAACACGCCTAAAATATGTTTGTCCAGATTGGATGATTAGTTCTGCAGGCTTGGCTATTGAAACAAAATTATGAGCACCTAGTCTTACGTTTGGAAACTTTGATATCTTTGTTGGAAAAATAGAGTAAAAACTTGTACTAGCTTATTCAGAAAAAAGGTTCTGTGATGGACATAACTTTCTATCCCATTTATTTGACCTAATTGCAAATCCTTCTTTTAGGTGGGGTACAGCAAATGGCTAGCTGAAGAAGCGGGCTTGCCTCCAGTGGAGGAGTGGAGGGAGGAAATGTATGTTGAGAGCATCAGAAAGATAAGCAACATGCAAGACAATTACAAAGACCAATGGGATGATGCTCACTGGGATGCAATCATAAAAGGTGAATGATTTCACTAGATGTGATGCTGCAGTTCCACTAATGAGTTCTATATTCATTCTTTTAGGTTTATTTCCCATATAATTGAGAAAACTGAGAAGTACCGTTCATTATTGTCTCATCTTGATTAATATTAGCTAAGCACATAGTTTAAGGGGGAAAAATGTTAGGTCCTTTCTTCTCAGATGTTTGTAGGATTTCCTCTGGCTCTGGGGACCAAAACTTAAGAAATTGCATTTTCAATTACATTGAGTGTCCATTTGCATTTCCTTCACTATCGAATTGTGTCCTTTCTAATTTTTCAGAATGAATGAACATCAATACTATATAAAGCGTTCACATTAGTTGCACAGAAAATAAAAGATCATGCTGAAGAAACTAACGGCGTGGAGCTAGACTCTGATGACATGAAGTTCACAGGTCGTAAACCTGGTGGACAGTAGGCATTGATAGCATTCTCGCAGTGAACCTCCAAAAGACCACACTTCTCATCAAGTTCATCATTTTCAGCTGCATCCTAATTATAAAAATAAATATAGGTCCATTAAGATAAACCAAATTACAAAGATAATGACAAAAAACATAATTATATTTTGGTGCCTCCATTCTTGCTGTTTTCTAAAATATTACTACATGGGATCACTTTCCTATCTGAATGTTATTATGAGGCGCTGTTTCTGGAATTATTTGAGATACGGATACCAGAGAGGAAAGTGAATCTCATGAGGCATCGTTCTGGAATACTGTGTATCTGGAGACACCTAAATAGAATTAACTCCAAGGAAGACCCAAAAAAGAAAAAAATGAAAATCAATACTAAATGTAAATCTGAGCCTTACTCAGAATCAGCTAATTCTAGCCATCTTCAGTATTTATAAGTTGTCAAGTGTACCTTAAGAGAATAATGGTGAAAGGAAGGAAGAAAACGCATCTTGCAGTACTCATTAAACATCAAAGTGAACAATAGTAGTGGAATAGTTGCTATGGAAGCAGCTGGTTTCAACTTCAATCCAAATAGACCAATCATGGTAATCTGCATGAGAATGATTGCAAGAAGAATGTAGTGATGAATATACGGCCAATACTGTCCACATGTCTCATAAGTGGTTTCATACACGTCTTGGATCTGCAAAATAATGATTTATACCCCTTAAACACAACATTAACTAAAAATAATGAAATGAAGAAATAGAAGGAGATGGAACCTATGGCTGTCAATATAATAAAACATAAGAAGCCTTTGGAATAGAGGTTCCAGCAAAAATGATTACTAATGTTACTGTCGTCTAAATGAAGTTCGAGCCTTTTAACTCTTAAATGTCAGGGGGTGAGTGCTAAAGTTAACTATAAATAGTGGGAATATTTCTCCATAACAAACAATTTCTCTAGATTTGTAGTATCAGCCATTGCTTCTACAGCAATTTTGCCAACTTGCCTTACATCATCTACTTCTCATGATTGTTATCTGACTAGTAAAGAGCAAAAATCTCCAAATGCTGATGAAGGACAAGAAGGGGAAGGCATCTAGGTTGGTGCTGAGGTAGTACCATCATAGGATTTTTTTTTTTATAAAAAATACCAGGGTAGACAAGTTCACTGATAAAATTTAACTTTAATATACATGATAGAAAGAGGACTTTTTTTTTGGGGTCCTTTTGTACCTTTGTATTGTTTTCAACGGTTAGAGATTGTAATAAAACTATGCATGATCATTCACTAAACAGTTTTAAGTTTTTGAATAAAGTAGTCTTTTAAATGGAATCAGAGCATCTATGACTAAGTAGTTAGGAATTAGATTATTGCCACCCCTAGTCTCTTAACCAAAATTAAGTTTCAACATTAGAAATGGTAGGCCTGTGATTGGAAGAGACGTGTTAGACATATTATACTACTATTTATTAATCTTTACTTAACAAAACTTTTGAGGTAAAATGATCTTTAGCAACATAAAAAAAAATTTTCTAGCTTGCTTGGAGTCAAACAATACAGAATCCCAAATATATGTTATTTTGTTTGCATGTGCATAGGTAGTTTTTTGGCAGTAGATAAATGAATGTGTTTGATGCTGAGAAATTTACCTGGTTGATATAGACAACATAGCCTAGACAGAAGTAACCAATAAGAAATGGGAGCAACAATGGTGCTACAACGGCATACACTATGCCAATTAGCACCGAAAGAGAGACCAAAGGGATAATTCTGAAGTAGGGCAAAGAGTATAGATATGGACTTTTCTCTCGTTGAAAGCCGCTAAAACAAGACCTCACAATATCCCAAATTAGTAAGCCAGGCTGGAGAACCTCAAAAGAAAACCCTGAGAGACCATCTGTCAATATGTATGTCACAAAGAAATCTGCCTGCAACAACATAGTGAAATAGTCGTAACTTATCAGCAGATTATGCAAATTACCAAATATAAGCAAAATACGCAACTTTCATATGGTGTTTGGATGAGGTATTTCCATATGAAAAAATCATTTTAGAGAGCATTTAAATTACTATCTCTAACATAAAATACCTTGTTTAAATAATTAATAAAAGAATTTAAAAAATTTCAATTTATTTAATCATGAAATTCATTTGGTCAAAAATAAAAAAATTTCACATACTTTACTTTGTGGAGGAGTGTAAATTCTTCTTGCAATTCCCTTCCATTAGTTAAACCTGAACTAGACTAGTATGGACCTGATCCTGGTGCCGAACGCGGATTAGACCCTGACAGTCTGGCACCAGATACCTATTAAAAAAATATTAAATGAAAAGGTACCAAAACTGCAAATTCTTTTTGATTAATTATCCAAAAAAGAGAATTTTCCCTGAATTTCTGAGGTTCACTATCGAAACACAACCTTCAAGGATAGATAAAGTAACAATTCAAACTGTGCCTCATTATATGCAAACTGTTCAGAGCTTCAAAGCTGTTAAAAAATATATGCAGGACAGAGATAAATATAGGACTCAAGGTAGACAGAATATGCCAAGAACAGCAGAAGCAAAACCAACTTACCTGGGCAGAGACAGCCCTGGCAAGGTGACTAGGAATATTTTTAGGATGACTGATAAATAGTCCAAGTACATCAAGAAGAGATCCTGATAAGACACTCAAGAAGAACACATTTCCAACCAGAAAGTAGAAAACCATATTGCAAGCTTTAATCTCTTCCTTACTTCTCGCAATGCATCCAGCTGCTTTAGCCATTGCAAACATTGCAAAGGGTATGACATAAATAAATCCTTTGAGCACAACACTAGGAAGATACCCTGTCACTACCGAGCTCAATCCTGGTCTAAAGAATAATAAATGTGTTATGTGTCAGAACAGGATAAGGAAACAAATATTTTCTTTCTACTGAAAACACTGATTAATACATAAATGAGAATATAAGAAGTAAGAGGTAAATAGATGCAGTGCTCCCAAGTTACTTAAAAAAAAAAAAAAAATCTTCTGATTTCTTGTTTCATTTTTTGATTTTTTTTTGTATACTAATTTTTTTGACATTTATTAATAAAAGTTATACTAAAAAAATCCTTTTTATAATGAAAACAATCATTATTATAAATTATAGGCTTATGTGGTCTATGGGATAGCTCACATGGCATCCGTTTTAGTATTTAAAATTGAGGTGAGTATAACATATGTAATAAAAAAATATACATAATTAGAAATAACCTTTCAATCTTATATACTCAGAAGTAGGTTAAACCAAATATATCGAATTTTATTAGTACTTTTGTTTATGTGGCTTGACATTAAATATGATAGAGCGTATAGAAGAAGAATAAAACTAAACAAAAATTGGAGGAGAAAAAAATTGATATGAACATTAAGAGATTTGTTTATTGAGAGACTGGATGATAGTAATGGTTTTATAACTTGGAATTATGTTATTCATATGTTGAGTTGATGATTCAAAACTCAAAAGCAACCCAATTGAAGATTCCTAGAACCTGGCAAATAGCATGAGAAATTACATACTGTACATAATCAATCTTCACTCTCTATGTTTTGTTCCAAAAATTTATTGAGCTAGAAGATAATAAAATGGGAGAAAAAATATGACAACATGTTATAGAATGCCAAAAGAGCATACACGAGCAATAATCTCACATTAACTGCACAGCCATGACCGGAGGAAACCATTTCTTGAGTTTCTCATATTTGGCTAATCCTTGCACAGCAGTAACAGGGATGGCAAAGAAAACTGTAAGCAGTGATGCTGCAATAAGAACACCAAGTCTGTAAAGTGGCACCGCTCTATATGATATTTTCAGATTCCTCCATGAAACATCCCTTGGTTCTGGGGCCATTTCTGTAATCCAAAGAAGTGGATGCGAGTGCTGCTGCAACTGAGCAGCTACTGCAGCACCTGAGCGGGTTTTAAATGTGACAAAAGCAACTGGCAACTCCTAACACATGAAACAATTCAAGATACTTTGCTTTCAGTTTCTATAACCAGACTATAACACCAAGTCTATTAACGATTCTCTTTTTTAATCTTTTTCAATCAAAAACTTCTCATATTCAAAGCAAAAGATAATTGGGAGCATAACACGCTAAGCAACTACCTTTTGCTTGAGCGCATCTTCACTCTGTAATTGGTGAATCTTGTGACAAATTGCTTGAAGCTTTTCCTCAAGCAATGCTACTTTAGAAGAATCTTGTTGCAATGCTTCTAAGAGTGAAAACTTGTTCTTACGTTTCTTGCCCATGGAAGTCTCTCTCAAATCCTCTACTCTTCTTGCAAGAGATTTTGCCTGGCTCTACATGTAATAATATCCGTGAGAGGATCCATTACAAACAAGACAAACTCAAACTGAAGGTGCTTTCTATTAATGTTGCTGTGAATACAAAATATCTTTCCTATTCTAAAACGGTTGGATCCATGAAGACTATATATCATGACTGAATTAGAATAGGACCATATCTACTTCAAACGGTTGTATTCTAGAATGGCTGTATCTATAAAGACTATGAATAAACTTCACTTCCAACAAACTATAAATTCAATAGGAAAGCGGCCATTTAAAAAACACGAGGACATAAAATTACGCAGGACATGATCAAAGAATTAGATTCATCACCATTGTTATGTCTATAAGCAGGATGTTCAATATAGAGATTTTGTGGGAAAAAGTTGTTCCACTATTCCAATTTTTAGTTCATGAATAACTCAGAATTTGAGCCGTATAAAATATGAAATCCAAGGAAGATTGACATAGAACCATCTATAATTGTCACAGTCTCTCATCCTTCTTATTTATTTATTTTGGCTGTGAGAGGAAAGAACAGAAAATAAAGGAAAACATTGAAGAATGGTAATATAAAAAATCTCTTTCCCATAGCTTTCCAACTCTGATACAAAACACAAAAATGATCATAGATTTCCAGAACACTAATTAAGTATCATAAACTATAAAAACTAGATTTAGCATATAAGAGGTTGTCAAATCAAATCCTTTGACAAAATCAGTGTCCAAAATCAAAAGTTAGCATGTAGAAAAATAACAACAAATTCTCACCACAGAGCATGGAAAGCTAACACTTAATAGGGCATCTCTTACCACCAATGCTTACCACCAATGCCTGAAGATCTTCTGCAGCATATAGCATTTGATATGAGTGGTACGTATAAGGATGGTGTTTGGAGAAGAAATGATCAACAACACACCCGCAAGCCTTATGTTCAGTGCATAAGGGAATTTCACGAACTACAATGGTAAACTGATCAGGTCTATGCTTTATGTTGTGAACTTGTTGAATCCTTCTGATCAAAATTTCATCATATTCCTGGAGATGAAAGGATGCATGAAGGCACCTGTTATGTTAACTTGTACACATGACATTAACATATATGTCTGTGAGACTATGAGCATTATTACTAGAAAAAAAGTTGATAATGCTTTCAGAAATGGAGGATAGACATGAATTCTGGTAGATATCAAACTTCAAAACTCACCTTATACAGTAGATACATTCCATAGAAAGATATAAAACACAAACATGCAAAATGCACCCAGAGCCTGTAAGGAAAGCATAAGACCAAAACTGTTTGAGCGCATTATATATCAAAATTTGTGCACCAGAATATCATCTGGGAGTATATTGCTATAACAAGATCAGCAGAAGTGCAGCAGAAGATTCATAATAATCACCTGTTATGGTTGCCAAGAACCACTTCAATTTAAAATCTCGAGTTTTAATTTAAAGTTTAAGTTGTTAAGTGAAGGCTTATGAATAATTTTATTATAATCTCCAACACGTCTCCTCACATGGAAACTCTATGAAAATCATATAGACAAAATATGAGAGGGTGTCAAGGATTAAACTCCTAACCACTTAGTCATAAAGGTTCTGATACCATTTCAAGAACTACTTTAACTTAAAAGCCTCAACAATTATAAGACAGCTCATGAATAGCTTTATTATAATCTTTAAGAATGGTGTTACCAAATGTTGGAAATCATATGCATCTGGACATATAGGTATAGTGGTATATCTTATGTGCATGTGCGCGCTATGAGAAATGCAGATATCAACGTGCTTTGGAAATCATTTTATATACGGTTGTCTAGAATTTTAAAGCCATTTGACAATCTATAGAAGGCAACAAGTTTAAGGAGCACCATAACCTCTCACCTTTATGTTAGTATAATTAAGTAAGCCAAACTTCAACCTTTGTGCGCTTCTATTACAGGGTAAGTTATATAACTTCAAACATGGGATTCTGTCAATAGAACATATGAAAATTGAAAATTTGTGGATTTAAAGGTCTTCAACATTTTCAAGCCCTACGATTTTCAAAAGTTGAAGTTGGAGGGAAGAAGGAAAGGAAGACAACAGAGGAAGAGAAGATCAAAAGAGGCAACAAAGTGATATTCAGTAATGATATATTATTTTACTTCATAAGAAAACAAATATACTTCTCTTTCAGTTTGATTTGATTTAAACATATATATATACCAAGTTTGATCTAAAATATTTGAGATTCACAAATATTATAACTATCTCTCAAAAATGACTTCTTAAGGTTTTGGAACCCATAACAATAGAGAGAGAGAAACAAAACTAAGGCAACAAAATACATATAGTTTTTTTGTATTTATTATCAAATTTTCTAATAAAAACATGATAAATGGAGATTTTCTAGCTTAATACTGTACGATTGGGTCCTCTAAAAAAAAATCCCCACATGTAATGATTTCATTGAAAAATCTAATTGTAAAGACATAAGAAACTATATTAAGTTTTGTCCAAAAGCCAGCTACGTATAATAATTATAGTTAATAAACAGCGCAAGATATGATCAGTTACTACAGTTTGATGCCAAGACAATCTCACCTGTCAGATCCTATTCTAACATTGGATATTGTAAAAGAATCCATTGAATAGTAATTCCTTTCCGAAACATCCCGGCCACCATAGTTAATTGGCAGAAGTACCACTAATCCTACAAGAGTACACACCGCAAAAAATTTGATGCTGCAAGGAACATTTAAAAAATATATATTAAGAATAAAGATAAAAAGAAGCAAAATTCAGGAACTTTGGCAAAAATTGCATGCTAGTAGTGCCTAGATCATTGAATGTTTGACCGCAATTTATTAAGTGCTTACTAATACTATCAAAATTTTCAATAAAAATAGACTTTTTTTGGGGGGGGGGGGGGGGGGGAATTTGGTCTCGCGGTCTTATCCCTGCATGATGCAGTTTGAAATTAAGAAACCAAATAGTTCGTAGAACAAAAAGTACATTTCTTCTACTTTCTAACTTGGCTCCGCATTCTCTACTCTTTTTAAAAGATAACTAATTTTACGTGTCATAATTATCATGTTTGATAGCATCTTTTCGGTTTCTAAGAGATATTCAATTTCCTTACCCTACATAAAAAAAGAAAAAGAAAGCAATAATTTACTGTAGGACAACAAGTCCCCAGGGATTTGAATTCCAAGATGACCGCCAGAGAAAGAAAGAAAGAAACACAAACCGCCGACACTTAATTAATAATTAATAAACCGACCCAAACTTGAAGAGTCTGATGACGACAAGAGCATCAAGGCCACTGGTTTGAATGATTTCATCTTCGGAGACACGATAAGCGCGAGGAATCCAAGAGACAGAGGGAAGGAAGCGGCGGAGGGTGGAGGCGGAGTGGACGGGGAGACGGTGGCTGTGGGCGAGGCGGCGGGCGTAGTAGATGGTGGCGTTGGAAGGTTGTTTCTTGAGGATGGAGAAGAGAGAGAGAATTATGAAGGCCAAGCCTATGTTAATGGCGGCTGAAGCCAGAAGGCTGTGAGGGTTCATCTTCAAGTGCACAGAGAGAGAGAGAAGAGAATGAAAGTAGAGAAGAGAAGGAGAAACTGAGGGGTGTGTGTGCCGTGTGACACCTCTGAGAGTACGTGGCAGAGGGTCATGAGAGGAGAGGACGTAACTACCTTGGCTGCATTTGCATGTTGTTTCAGTCCTTACTTCCTTCACTGTTACTCTACAACGGACTCCAAAAACGCAGTTAACAAACTGTTACTTTCACTGTTGGCATTTTATTTTATTTTTATTAGGTGAAATTACAGTTTTCCCTTTTATATTTTGGACTGAAATTGAATAAATTATATAAATTTTCTTTAAATTTTGATAAAATTATATAGACTTTCTTTTTATTTTAAAAATATATATAGACTTTTTTTAAAATAAAAATTTATTTTATATTTTAGTGAAATTATAAATTTTTTGTTAAAAAAATATATTTAGGTTTAATGAAAAGTATTTTGGTAAAAAAATTTTTAAATTAAACTAAAATATAAGTTAATTTTTTATTTAAAAAAGTTCTGTATATATTTTGAAAATAAAAAGTAGATATATATAATTTTAGCAAAGTTTTAAAAAAATTATGTAATTTACTTAAATTAATTTGATTTGATTTAAAGCATTTTATTTAATTCTCTAATAATCAATTTTGTTATAGAAAAAATTTGTATATAATTTTTTATATTCTTATTATTAATTTTTTTATTCAAAACACACCAAATATATAGTTTTTCAATCAAAACATAATATATTTTATAGTTTTTACAAACAAATGCATAGTTTTTCAATTAAATTATATACCTATGATGTTTTGATTAAAAAATTATATATTTGTCATGTTTTAATTAAAAAATTTAATAGTAAATATATAAATAATTACATCTAAATTTAATCTTTTTGTTATCTATCATTTTTGTTTTAAATTTTAAAATAATTTTTTTTAAAAAAAGAATAATTAATTTGATTGCTAAAATAGTTGAATCACAATTTTATAATCTTTTGTGGTTATTATTAACACTATAATACTTTGAAATATCCATGATATAAATGAAACAAAAATTTAACAATGAAACAGTATATTTATTTAATATTTATCTGATATTTCTTCTTTAAATTTAGATATAAAATATCATAGACTAAAATGTTGAATGAAACATCTTAAACTATAAAGATAATTTAATTTTTTATCAAATTAAAAACACTAATCTAAAATTTATCCTCTTAATTTTTTGTTACACAATTAATGAGGGATTTAAATACTTAGTTTCCGTTGACCACCAAAATAACTATTTGATACCATTACTTTTTATCAAGCCACACACAATATAATCGGTTCAACCAACTCAATCTAATCGTATCAAGTCCAGTTAGATGTAATCAGAAAAACTTTGTTTTGACCAAATTAGGTTAGATCTTGAGTTTCATTGATGCTACAAACCAATTGTGGTTTTTTCTCCTACGCTCCAACTTGTACTTACTTCATAAGATCGGTGACCCAAAGGGATGAGGCCCAGGTCTCTAAGTTAAGCCATTGACAAACCTAGGCCTGGCCTGTTGGGTTAGTAATGGTCCGAGAGGGCCTCACCTTTAGGCTCCCTCCCCATAATGGTTCCTTCTATATTTTCTGCGAGGGACTGAAGCCGCACCGCCGCCTCTCCCCGAGAAATCTTCTCCTTTTGCGAGTCGTTTTCTCTTTACTTTTCGATTAAGGTTTCAAATACTCAAGCCCTTGGAGGCATAATAGTTAGTCACCTAGTAGGTATGTTCTTGCTGCTTAACACGCATTGTTTTTGGTTTGCCCTTCTTCCCTTCTGTATGTTAGCTGCTTACTTGTGTTAGTGTATTTCATTATGCTAATTTGTTGCTTGGGTTAAGCCTTTTGAAAATTTTTGAGCATCAAATTCAAAAATTTCATTCATATGGCTTCTGATTACTGTGATTACTGCATTGGTTTACAGCCATTCACGTACCTATGGGCAAAAACAGGTTAATGAAGTGCTTTCCCCAGTAGAAAAGTGCTTTTTTCTTGTTGGGTGAATGTAAAATTAGTGTAGTGGGTTAAGTAAATTGTGTCTGGTGAAAAAAATGATGTTTCTGGAAATTGATTAAATCTTGCGTAGGGTTTTGATGAATAACGTGTTTTCTTTTTCCCCTTCCTTTCAGGTTTGCTTGGGAAGTAATAAAATGCTTGTGTTGTTTGAAACACCGGCAGGCTTTGCCCTTTTCAAGGTGCTTGATGAGGGGAAGCTTTCTAAAGTTGAGGTAATTATCCTAATAATGTTGAGAGAATGAAAACTTGTACTGGAGGTTATTTTTCTTTCAATATGTCACAAGCAAGTCAAGGGCCCGAGTGATTTTGGTCTCATTTTCAGGCTGCGAAGAAATGAAAATGTTTTTTCTTTTCCTTCTGTTTTCTTGGTTTCACCTTTAAAACCCTGTGTGTCTTTCAAAAGAATTTTTAAAGTCAGGTTGTAACCTTCTTTTCAAGTCTTTGATAACGCCTTAGGTTTGAGTTTAGGTTGCAAAAATACTCAAATTGCAAATTGATAACTTGCACTTGATACAAGGATACTTTCTGGTTTATGCATCAATTCTGGCGGCCTTGGAAGTTTATATGTTTCTCTTCTCTCTCATCATCTCCTTTCACTCTTATTTGCCTTTTCAAAGAAGCAGGAGCTACATGTGTGTTTTTGAAGATTTTGGACAATAGAACTTGCTGGTTGCTATATATTTACACTTGAGCTTACCAATACCATATTTTTGTTTGGGTTTCCATTAAATCTGATACGACAGTTTATATATGCATCTGTCCTGTTTACCTTTTCCAATTTTCTTACTGTGGAAGCTTAGTTCTGATTGTTTTTTCGAATAAATTTTTTATCTCAGGACTTATGGAAGGAATTTTCCAGTGCAGAAACAGCTAGACAGGTTCTCTTCTTTGTGCATGCGTGTGTGTGTATACTGACTTTATCATTATTATGCTTGCTTCTAGTTTTAAATGGCCTATGAAGTTTACCATGTTTGGCATCACATTAGGTGGTCAAGTTAAAAGCATTTTCTAAGTTTGAGAACACATCTGAAGCTCTGGAGGCTGCATCTTTGTTAATTGAAGGTAAAGCTAGCAAAGGTCTGCGCAAGTTCTTGCGTGCACATTGTGAGAATGAAACCTTAGCTGTGGCTGACTCAAAACTTGGGAATGTGATTAAGGACAAACTGGTATGACACCTAATGACCATCTGGGAACTTTTGATGACAGTTTTTTTTAACTCTTCTACTTTGATTTAGCAAAAATTGTGATTGCAGAAAATAGAATGTATCCACAACAATGCTGTTATGGAGTTAATGAGAGGTGTAAGGAATCAGTTAACTGAACTCATATCTGGTCTTGCTGTACAAGATATGGCACCCATGAGTTTGGGTTTATCTCATAGCTTATCGAGATACAAGCTGAAGTTTAGTGCAGAGAAGGTATGCTTCATCTTGGTTTTGGACACAGTGAGTTGATATTATTTCACAGGCTTTTTCTTTTTTTTAAAATTGATTTGCTTTGGCTTATGCTGCTGGCATTGGCATATATAGTCATTTGCTTAGTGGCATCATCACCCCAAAATATTAACTACTGATGTAGGATGATTCATTTTAGAAATTCCATTTCACTTTCTGTCACTATGGTTAGTGATTCATAATATTAATCTATGATTATATAATTAAAGATATTAAATTTATTTCAAAATATTATGAAAGAGGTCATGTTTTTCATATTGCTAGAATATTAAAACTGCTTGTTTGAATTAAGATGGCCTGGTCTTGTGGAATCCATATCTCTATCCATTTTTTTTTTAATGTCCAAGTTCAATCCCTCAAGATCACGGTTAAGGAGAGAAGACATTTTTCTATTTTAGAGACTTGTTGGATAATTAAAAAATAGTGTGTGCTTAAACTTTAAATTATGTCTGTAATATCTTAAATATCTGGCTTCAGAATTTCTTTGATGTCTTCCTAAATTTCTGCTGGCTTGAGCTAATTGCATGCTTAGTTCTTCTTCAGTGAAATACCTTAATAGTAAATTGTAGAATTCAATACTCTGTTGTGGTAAGGTGGGGTCATCAGAAACCCTGTGTGCCCATTGATGTCCTTAACTATAAGTTCAATTTAATTTTGAAGTTCTCTTTTGTGTTTTAATTTGTTTCATGCTATCAATTTTGGCCGGTAGGATTTGACATTTATTGATTTTGACTCTCTTAAAAAATAGAATAGTGAAAAGTTATTTCATATAGCTGTTGGCTGAATGTAACCTGCTGTTTTGCAGGTGGATACCATGATTGTTCAAGCCATTGGTCTTCTTGATGATCTTGATAAAGAGCTGAATACATATGCCATGAGGGTTCGAGAATGGTATGGTTGGCATTTCCCTGAGCTTTCTAAAATAGTACAGGACAACATCCAGTATGCAAAAACAGTCAAACTGATGGCTGATCGTACTAATGCTTCAAAGCTTGATTTTTCTGAGGTAGGATTTATCATTTGTTAGGTTGACTGCAATGTTGCAGCCTTCATTCACTGGCATGTCTTTTAGGATTCACTAATGGGTTGAATTTATTTTAATTGTTATCAAGGATAAGTCAAATAGTCCTTAATTTCTTGAAATCCTTTATAATGTCAAGTGGTAGTCTGGTACAAACACCTGAATGACTGTCAATGTTAAGTTGCTTAGAATGAAAATTTCGTAAATGAATTCTTATATATTCTGTTAATGTATATGTCACAGATATTGCCTGAGGAAGTTGAGACTGAACTCAAAGAAGCCTCTTTGATATCCATGGGAACTGAAGTTGGTGAGCTTGACTTGGCAAATATTAGAGAATTATGTGACCAGGTTTTGTCTCTTTCAGAGTACAGAGCACAACTATATGATTATCTTAAAAGCAGAATGAACACTATTGCACCCAATTTGACTGCTCTTGTTGGGGAGCTTGTCGGTGCTCGCCTCATTGCCCATGGAGGTAGCTTAATCAATCTTGCAAAGCAGCCAGGGAGTACTGTACAGATTCTTGGTGCTGAAAAGGCTCTCTTTAGGGCCCTCAAGACTAAGCATGCTACTCCAAAATATGGGCTTATTTACCATGCATCGTTGATTGGTCAAGCAGCTCCAAAGTTCAAGGGGAAAATTTCTCGGTCACTTGCTGCAAAGACAGCATTGGCCATCAGGTATGATGCTCTTGGAGATGGTCAAGATAACTCCATGGGATTGGAAAACAGAGCCAAGGTACTTGTGCTACTTTCTCTAGTTACTTGCTCTCCTTTTGTTGTCTCTTGCTGCCATTTCTTATAAATACTTTCACACAGCTTGAGGCACGCTTAAGGAATCTTGAAGGCAAAGAATTAGGTCGTTTTGCTGGTTCAGCTAAAGGAAAGCCAAAGATAGAAGCTTATGACAAGGATCGGAAGAAAGGAGCTGGAGGTTTAATTACTCCGGCCAAGGTGTGACACTTGCTTCATTTGCTATCTGTAAAAGTATACACCTTATTTTTTTATCTGGGTTGACTCTTATGTTCTATGCAGACATATAATCCTACATCTGATTCTACTCTTGGTCAAACGACTCATGGTGCTTTGGTGGATGAGGAAATGCAAGAGCCTCCTATTGCTGGAGAAAAGAAAGAAAAGAAGAAAAAGAAGAAAGAGAAAAGTGCAGAAGAAGATGCAAGTTTACAAGGTGATGGAGATGCTGGCAAGGAATCAGATCACACGGAGATTGTGAAGAAGGAAAAGAAGAAAAAACGGAAGGATTCTGCTGAAGATGGGCCGGTGCAGAAGGGGGAGGATGATGCTGATGCTGGAGAAAAGAAGAGAAAGAGGAAAAAGCATACTGATCCTGATGATTCTGCTGAAATTCCTAAGAAAAAGAAGAAAGAAAAAAAGAAGAAGAATGAGGATTAGAATGTAACAGATTTGTTGTTACCAAGTACCCATCAGATGGCTTGGCAAAGCTTTGAATCCTGCAGGCATCTCGGTTCTTGAAAATGTAGAATTTTCATTTTTGATCTTGTCACTACTAGTGAGGTGTCTAGCATTATTTCCTTCTTGTCTAGCGCATTGTTTTAAGGTTCGTTTTTTTTTCCCCCAAGACTGCTTAGGAGAAGAAATATTGATGCAACCATATTTTGGTATATAACGTGGTGCTGTATACCATGGCCTTAATCCTTTTGTTTTCCACAAAGTTTTAATTGTCTTCACACAATTTAGCGCTATTTACCTAATATTTCCTTTAGGGGGGGTTCAAAATCCAACTAAACTTATTAAACTGAATAAAACCAAAATAAAAAGTTAAGTATAAAATGATTTTTTATATGTTGAAATTGATTTAATTAGTTCAGTTTTCAGTTTGATTTGGTTAAAATCAAATCAAACTAAATTAATGGAGTAAACATGAAGAAGGGAAATTTTTTGGTTTGATTTTCTCTTCCTGTGCTAAAATCTAAAGCACGCTATTGGAGTGAACGTGAAAAATAAAGATTTGTTTTCCGAAAAGATTTAATTTTTGTAAGAATTCAAATTTGTATATATTTTCTGAAAATAAATATAAAAAATAAAAAATTACCTAAAAGAAATTAAGATAAATTAAATTAAATCGAACCAAAATTGAATTAAATTGATTATAATTTAAAATTGAATAAATCTTTTATTTTACAAAATTGACTTATTTAGTTTAATTTAATTTTAGTTTAAAATTAAACTGAACTTTTAAACACACCAAATTTCTTTGGATAAAGACTTATTTAAAGTTTTATGAACATTTGTTATTAAGTATTTCAATAAAGGTATGTAAAGAACGATATTTTTAAAATCGGATTGGTTATTGAATCGATGAAGGTATTGGTTCACGATTTATTAGTTCGACCGTGGTCGAATCGGTGATAATTAAATATATATTTTTTTATTTTATGTATTAAGATTTAATATAATAAATAATAACAAATAAATATTAATAAATTTTGAAACATATTATAATTAATTATACATAAAAATAAATCAAATATGATATAATATTTAAATTTTAATTTTTTTATATATTAAACTTATTTATATAATTTTAATAAAAATTATATGAATTTTATTTTTAATTTATTATATTAAAAATTTATAATTATAAATAAAGTAATAATAGAGATTAAGTGATATAGATGTAATTTATCAATTTAAAAGTCAGGGATCTGAATCACAAGATTATTTTGATTTGTTTAAATAAAAATATACTAAGTCTTTAACTCTTTATATTAAATATTGCATTTAATATACAAAATTGTTGGTTGCTTCCGTGGTAACGGTGCCCCTAATTTAATTCAAGGGATACATGTTTGCGACCGGTGGAAGCCAGTTTTGGTGATTTGCTTTTAATAAAAATCACTCAGTTTTATATTATATATTATAATTGCATAAACATTCTTGAAGATGCCTGTTGGTTCAGTGGTGTGGACGTGTAGCGTTGGGGGAGTGTGAGGTGTAGGGTTCGAAATGCAAAGGCTGTATTTTGTGAAATTATATATGCAAGAAGTTAGAGACCGGTTCAATCGCGGGTTTGGAGTCGGTTTTCACTTCAAACTGCCCGGTTCAACCCAGTTTTTGACCAAGTTTGACCGGTTCTGAGGCACATCGGTTCTGAGACACGTCTGGATCGGACAGATAGCCGGTTCATCGGTTTTAACCCGCCGGTCCGGTCCGGTCCGGTTCTAATAACCCTGGTAAAGAAGCATTTTTGAAGATCCAATTATGCACTTCTAAATTGTGAAAAATTTCTACTCGTCATCTTTTTTTAAAATTTTGATGATAAATATTTAAAAATTGTGCTCAAGTTTGTTCCTATTTTTTTAAGTCACACTTGGCATTTTTGTCAAGAGTTTAGCTAAAAGAAATCTAACTAAAACCACTTTAAATTTTTTTACAGCTAAGATAACTTGGTCTAGAAAAAAAAAATCAAATTAGTTATTAATAGATATGTAAATAAGTGATATATATATATATATATATATATATAAGTTGAGGGTCATTTAAGACTTTCTCTATACTTGAATGGATTCATTGTGTCACTGGTTGTGGCTGTTGCAATATTGTGGAAGTAGCATTTTTCTAAAGCTTCTTACCTATCATGCTATTTTCATGTGCTTATTAGCATGTTTTGCACTCAGAAGCGGTCATTCAGCTACTTCATTGCTACACCATGAATGAAACACAACAACACAACGCCATCTTCGATAAATGGATTAATTTAATTTACTTTGCCATTTTGATCTTCAATCATTAATACAAGCACAAACATAGAAATAATCATAAAAAAAAGGTAGCCAAAGGAGGGCTTTGAAGATAATATAGGGACGTGACTAGAAGATTCTTACGGAGGGGGAATTGGCTTATGAATTGGCAAAGTTGGTGGAAGGGGTTTCTTAAATTTGGGGATAGGCTTTTTGAATAAAAGCTTCTTCGGCTTTAGTGATTCTGTATCATCAGTAGTAACCAGTGGAGGGAGGAAGGGTTTCTTTGGGATAGGAAATGGTTTAGGTTGTGGCTTCTCAAATTCTGGAATTGGTTTCTTTACAATTGGAATTGATTTTGGAATAGGCTTCTTGAATTCTGGAATTGGTAGAGGTTCTGGCTTCTTCACAATTGGAAATGGTTTCTTAAAGAAAGGAATTAGTAGAAGTTCTGGCTTCTTAACAATTGGAATTGGAATTGATGGCTTTGGTGGAGACTTTTTAATCAGTGGAACTGGTAGATGTTCTTGCTTCTTGAAAAGTGGAATTTTGGGTGGGAATTTGATAAATGGTTTCTTGAATATTATTGGTATTGGGGGAAGAGGTTTCTTGAAAAAGGGCTTCCTAAATAATGCTTCGAACTTTTCTTCTTCAATGTGATCTTCTGAGCCCGTGTTTCCCAAGTCTCCATTTGCTGGCTTTACTTCATTCTCTGCATAAAGAAACTGATCAGAACCATAATATTTGTATGCTTCTTTGATGAATATTGAGCATTTGCTAAGCCAGCTTTCCACCCATTACACAACTATGGGTACATTTCATTCATCTCTTCTAAAATTTTTAAAACCATTGAGTTTCAATCTAATATCTATATCTAAACGGGAATGAACCGTAAGTACCGTTCATATCAGTTTTTTTTTTCTTTTCAAAATTTGATTGATTAGCAAGAATTTCTGAACATCTGCACAGCATTCCACTCTAATATACATATATATATATATATATATATATATGATAAGAAAGTTACACTGTTCATAAGTTATAAATAATGTAGTTCATTTACTAGGTTGTATATCATTTTTATCATTTTTTTCTCTGTCTACTTTTTTAAAAGAAAAAAAAAACTGTTATTACTGTTTCGGGAGACCCACAAATATAAATGCAGAGAGAGCCAGCTAATTAAGCAAAAATTTTCCCTTTATTAACATGTTTATTTTCAACAAAGCTTATATACTCTATGCACTTTTCCTCGTGGAAAACTTCAGTCTAATTCAATGTAACACAAATCACTGAAAGGCTATGCTAATACTTTAAAAACTAATAATTAAGGGGTATTTTTAAAACTAACGAGGGTCAGAAAAAATTATAGTACAAATTAAAACTAGACGGGATGCCGGTGTATGTAACTTGCTCTACAATACACACACACACACACACACAAACGTTTGTATTTTGTTATCTGATATGGATACCAAGTTTACTGATGCTAGAAATGAAGGTTCCAAACCTGAAAATGCTTCAGTTGCTGCAGTAATAGCATAACAGAAGTTTACAGCAAGCAACAAGAACACCCAGAAAAGCATGAGTGCACATGGAAAAGTGGAACGCTTCCCCATGATCTTAACTCTCAAGGGCACACGCTTAAAACCGCAACACTGAAATCTGAGTTGAGTTCCATATGTAAACCTTGTGCTATATATAGTGATTTTTGGCATATAACTACTCTACAACAACTTAAGTGCCCTATCTGCTTCACTTCTAAAGTTTTGATGAACATTCAGGAGTCATGAACAGCTTGAGGTTGGGTTTAGGTACCATTTGTTAGTTGAGATAAACAATGACAATCGTCACCAACGCCAACTTTGTTGCTGAAATGGTGATGAGTTGTTCCTCCATTTATGAGCTTCTCAGTTAGGTAAATCTTTGCATAAGCTACCCTGTTTCTGCAACATCATAATATTACTTGTTTCCTTAAATGCATTCACTAGTGTTTTTGAACTGGAATCTCTCTATAACAGAAAGAACCATGTAGGAGAAAGAAAGAGATAAGGAAGGTGGGACCCAATCCGTTCTCCTTCCAACAAATCTTTATGGGAGAGGATTTGCTGGTGTATTCTTGGGTATATATTTTTTCTTTGTGATTTATTTATATTTATGATGCTATAGTTATACATTATATAATACTTTACTAAGGGCTAGCTAGCTGATTATCCGAAAAAACTAACCACCTAGCATATAGCCCAATAAATTTAAAACCTAAAATATTCAATGTTATTCTCAACTTCAACACCGTCAAAGATAAGTGACGGAAAATGGCTGTGGTCTCTACCGAAAGCAAATTCAGATAGATGACCATCCACCCCCCCCCCCCTCCCAAAAAAGAAAAATCTTATAACAGTCATAAAAAGGTACTGAAGCGCTGGCTTAATATCTAAAAAGAAATAGCAAAATCCAACTTTAATTGTAATATTTCACTCAATCTATAAAAAAATTGCAATTTACTCCTTAAAATATTAGTCTTATTGCAATAATCTTCTACCACCTAGACCAGATGTCAAGTCTAACTTTAGTCATTTTTATTGTTTAACATTTATTGGGAAAATTGCATCTAGTCATTCTGGTGTTTGTCCTCAATTGCAATATCTTTCTAATCTAACAAAAAAAAAATCACAATTGACCTCTGACGTAGTACCCTCAGTTGTAATTTACCCCTAATCTAAGAAGATTGTGCATTGTTTTAAAATCTAATTAAGTTCAGATTTTAGTTCCTGAAACTAGGGGGTGAGCGATCCAAGGTTAAGAATTCGAGCACTACAACATATAAGAGTAAATTAATTTTAGTTCCTGAAAAATTACTCTATTTTTATTTTAGTCTTTTAAAATATAACACTTCTTAATTTAGTCTTTCAAAAAAAAAGTTCCCATCAAAATAATTCATCCATTGGATAAATTTCTCCCAATTAATAAAGTAGAATGTACATAGTCATTAACTCATGACTTGGTTGTGCCTAGATGGCATTTTCTCCTATAACATCATCCTTTAAGCAATTTTCGCCAAAACAACATCACTTGGAAAGTCATTTAGCTTTGTAAAATTTACTTTAATATTGTTTTGGAAGAAAATGTTGAGTTAAATAAGTTCAAGTTATGAGTTAACGCTTATGTGGGCTCTTATTTATTTATTTATTGAGAAAATCTATTTAATGGAAGGATTATTTTGACTAAGAAAAAATTTTTGGAGATTAATTTGGAAGATTTTATCTTTAAAAAATTAAATTAGAAAGAGAGTAATTTTTTAAGGAGTAAATCATTAATTTATATGCTACTAGATGTATCTGAAGGTCATTTCTCTTGCGTGTTGTATTTAGGAATTACATCTTAACATTTAGACGAAATTTTTCTACGAATGTTGTAGGAACTTCTTACATCAAAGATGATATTTATTTTTCTATTTAATTAAGCGTATTTTTGTATAAAACTAATATTAATTTTACAATTTTTTTTACTTTTTACTTTTTTTTGTAGCTATTTAAAAGTGACATTTTTCTGTCTTTTTATTTGAATTAATCACAACAGGAAATTAGAAAGAAAGAGAAATTTATCATAACTTGATAGCAGGCAGTAGCTTTAATCCATAAACTAGCTGGTCCATTATTTATCCCATCAGCCTTCTGTACTTTGTTGTAGTCCAACTTTCAGTTGGTTTACAAGTTGATTCAAGTAGCCTGGCCTAGAAATTAGATCTTTCAAAGTTTCTGGTTATAAATTTTTTTAAAAGTTGGATAAAGATAAATATAAAGCGTATGGTCAACATATTTTCACTCATTTTTTTAAAATATTTTAGTTCTATCCTTTTAATTTATTTCTCTCTAATTTTACAAAAAAAATTATAACAAAAAACTTCAAAGATTCTATACATATTAAATCCTAGTGTCCCCTCTCAAACTAGAGTATAGTACAATCGATTTGATAAACTTGAAAAGGAGCAAAGTCTCTCTTATTTTCTCACCCACCTAAAAAAGCTTGTAAATAAAGCCATCAAGATATTATATATATACACTCACACTATCATTTTCACTAATATTGTAAAAGTTAGGAATCTCTATATTTATCTTGTGGATCAAAAAGTTTTTTACCATTTTTTTATTAAAAGATAAAATAAATATAAAACTATTTAGATCATTTATTCATAATCTTGCATTTATTGTGCATATGAAAATAAACTGAATACGTTTGTATTCATTATGTTTGTACAATAAAATGACTACAATATCTATGCACTTATTTTGTCCTTGAGTGAAAAATGAGTTTTTTTTTTTTTTTGGGTTCAAAATGCAAAATGTAGAGATTGTGAACCTCCACAACACTAGTGAGGAAGTAAACAATCATATATATATATATATATATATATATATATATTATAGCAACACAAGCCTTTTTTTAAAATTGGATATTTAACTTCTAACTTGTAGTAGGACAAGAACCTTGATTCAAGTGGTACTTCTTTGGATATAAGTGCTAAGAGTCTTGATGTACTAAAGTTGATGTACTAAAGGTTGATCCTAACTTGCTCCTTTCCTCACTCTCAAGATCATATACGTTACATCATTTATATCATCATTTTAAATTTTCATATCCTTCTGACCTTGCTAAGGCTGATAATATTATTTGGAGGAATGCAACTGATGGTGTTTTTCTATTAACAGTGCTTACCAGAATCTGACGGATGGTGGTCGAGTCAAAAGATAGTCAAGGAGTTTGGAATAAGATTTGGAGATGGAAGATAGATACCTCAGAAGATTTAGTCTTTTATGTGGCTTTTTCAGCATGAGAGTATCTTAACCAATGAGGTAAGAAGGTGCAAATCATTGGCTGTTTCTAGGCTCGTCTTTGGGGTTGCAACAACGATGAGACTATTCTCCTTTGTATCAGGGATTGTGAGAAAGTCAAAAGAGTTCTGAATGAGACTAGTGAAACCTACGACGTGGCAACAGTTCCCTTCTTCTAATTTTCTAGATTGGTTCAATTCTAATTTCATGGTCAAATTGGATAACACTGAGTTACATGATGTTAACTAAAATTTGGTGTTTGGCTTCGGGTGATGGACGATATGGATTAAGCGCTGCGATCTGGTCTTTAGAAATCTAAATCATGATGTGAGCGATTTGGTGCTTGCTTGCATGTTTTAGATTCGGGATTATTTACGATTTATGATAAGCTCGAAGGTCCTGCATCCTTACATGAAGGTGTAGTCCTTGATTTCGTGGCAGTTTACCCCTTAGGACGTGATGAAGATAAATGTTGACAAGTTAATTTGCTTTAACTTCTACTGGAGTTAGCTGTGGTGGCTTGATTTGTGATGTGTTAGGATCTTGGATTTCTGGTTTTACTTGTAAGCTTGGTTATGATACAAGCACCATGGCTGAGATAAAAAATATTCTAAATGATCTAAAGCTTGATTGGGATATTGGATGCAAAAAGGTGACTCTGGAAGCAGCCTTTTCTGTGGTAGTGAGATTGGTTTGTAATTGCTGTCAAAGATGTAATCCTTGTTATAATGTTGTCCAATGCATTCATTGGATGCTTGCTAAAGATTGCTCAATGTCGATTACGCATGTCTTTCGCAAAGCTAACAAGTGTTATTCCCTTTGGTTGCAAATCTCCTTTGATGGAGGAGTTGCTCTCCCTTGAATAGTTGCTTGTTAAGCGTGTTTTTATTTTCTTTGTTGATAAAAAAAGGAAAAAATTGTATTTTTTTAGCTACATTCTAAACCCAAGTATCTTAGATAAAAAAAAAAAATACAACCAAGTATATAAGCACTTGTTGCACTGATGTCAAATCAGGCCAAATATACAATAGGTTAGAAGCTCCTTTAAAATATGTGTTTTTATTTTCATAAATATGTATTAATGAATTTATATTATGTTTAGCTACTTACTTTCAATTACAATTTTTGCATAATCTGTTGATTTTATTTTTTAAATTTATTTTATAATAATATTATTTATATTAAACTTTTCTTAAAATATTCCATACATAGCACAAATATACAACTTGTGTTTATTAATAATTAATTTCATCTATTTTAAAAAGAAATTTAAAAGGAGCTATTTTGTTAGTTGTATCATTGTGAGATTGTGTCTGTTGCAATATTGTGGAAGTGGCAGTTTGACAAGAAGAATTAGCTATAGTTTATATATTTTTATTATCAGATTTTTTAATAAAATTACAAAAAATATATGATTTTTAAAGATAAATATATAATTTTTATAACTTAATATCATATGATTAAGTTTTTTAACATTTTTCTATGTACATATGTCATATTTTTATTATAGAAACTAATAATAAAAATACAAAAAAGTGTAACTAAGTCTAATTTCTTTTTTTTTTTTACAAAGCTTACTATCCATTTCTCAATTCATGATTTAATTTGTTAATAAAAAATTAACTTATTTATTTTATAAAATAATACTTAAATAATCATTCATTAATATTCAAATATTCACCCACTACATATGACCATCCATTATCTTGAAAAATAAATACATTGCACACTGGTAATTACTAGATCATGTGTTTATATTATCACCATCTCGCTGCATCTTATACTGCATTAACTTCGAAAACAACGGTCACAGAGCCAGCAGCAGCACAAGACATAGAGGCTACAAAATGCACAAGAAAAATAATTACCGAACTCAATTAAATGATAAGTTGATGACATAATCTAAAATGATGAAATTTTCAAAAGAAGGGTTTTGTTTCTTGAATTAAATTTGTATTTCTTTTGTTTCTATCTTATAGAGTGATACATTCAATCTTCACAAAATTTCAAGGCATAGCAAAGATGGCTTAGAAGAAAAAAAAAAAAAGGAAAAAAAATCTATTATGTAACTGTGTAATTGGAAAAAAAAATTCTAAGAAAATATTTCAATTAGGTGCTCAGATATATGGCTATTTTATAATAAATTGTGATTATTAGCCAAACAGAAAATTACATGTTGTGATTTGTACCTAATAAGAATTGTTCCAAAATTTAACCAGTGTAAAATTTTATTTTCATGAAATACAAAAGTTTCATACTCTTAAAAGTTTGCACAATTATCCACTATAGGTTAGTATTAATTAGGTTCTGTTAATTCATGGACAGAGATATACAGGATAGAAGGATAGCATGAAATTATTATAACGATGGTTTTTTTTTTTTTTGGTCATTGAGAGGTATACTGCCTTCTATTTATTTTTTAAAAAATATATATTTTTGAAAATAAAAAATTTATTACATTTATCTCTGTGATAAAAGATAAATTAGAATACAGTTATTTCGATCAAAATTTTATTTCTTTATTATTTATATTATATAATAAGTATTATATATATATATATATTTGAATAATATAAAATATTCAATTTTTTACATTTAGCAAATTGTAAAATTATTTGATTAAAAAATATTAAAACAAATAATATATTCACAAAATTATTTTATAAATGCAAATAATTTATAAATAATATTTTAATTTTAAGAATAATATTTTTATCAAATATATTATAATAAACATAAACATTGTTGTAAATTTAATAAAATTTTAGAATAAATTAAATTAGTAGTTTTTAACACAAAATAAATATATTAAACTAAGATTTAAAAAATTAATAAATCATATTTTTAATAAAAGAAATCAATATTATTCTTAAAATATTTTACTTTTTGAAGGGCAAATGTGTATTTTCAAAATAAAAAGAAAAATCATATAATTTAAACATCTTTAAGACATAAAAAAGAGCAATTTACCTTTTTAATAAATGAGTAATTAATTTAAAACAAAAAAATCTATAAACTAAGTTAAAAAAGAACTTACTTCATCATGCACCAAAAACTAAAATTTTACGCATTTTACTATTATTTTCCACTGAATTATAGAAAATGAATATTAATTTTATTTTTGGCTTGAATAAGCTGAATACTAATGACGATAGCCTTGAAAATTTAAAAGAACGAAGAAAATAAAAGAAAGGCAGAATTAATATCACCATTTTTCAATGAAGCCTCTCTTCCTTTCACCTGCCAGGCAAGTTATTAGCAGCCGATAATTAATGTATTACTTACAAACAACGTTGACAATAATAAGCAAAAAGTAAAGAGCGTGTTTACAAGAATCAAAAGTTGAAAATTCAATTAAATCAAATTTTCGTTTTATTAATTTAATTTAACTTGTTTGATATGTAATTTAAAATGGAATCCAATTTTATATGTTTCTAAAACATTCATGTAGACTTCATTATAATTTTTTATAAGGACTAAAATTAAGTGTAATAGCTTATATTTTTATTATCAGAAACTTTATCAAAATATAATGAATACATTATAAATATATTTTTTAAATAATAATATGATGAATATATAGTCTTTTTAGTACATTTGTCATACTAATATTAAAAAATATATTTTTATAATATTTTGATTAAAAAATTTAAAAATAAACATATAATAAATTACATATAAGTTTTCTACTTTCTTAAATTTCACTAAATTGAATATAGATTTTTGGTGACAAAAAGACTTCTTTGTCTTTCATTAATTATGCCTTTGATGTAAGATATATATATATATATATATATATATATATATAATTGTTTGATACATAAAAAGGTAAAAAAATAAAAAGAAAAAGAAAAAGAAAAAGTGATTTTGTAAATAAAAAAATAACTTTTTATGTTTCTATTTTAAAAAATATATAAAAAAATTAATACTATTAAATAATGATTACAAAGACATAATAGATATTTGTCAAAATTTTCATTTTTGCTTTCCTTTTTACATGAGTTGCCGAACATGAATTGATATCAAATTGGAGAAAAAAAGTAGATGAAAAATTATGAAAATTTCTATTACATTCTTATAATAATTACTTATTAATATCTATCTATTTTTAGAATTTTTTTAAAGTAAAAGTATAAAGGTTATATTTTATTTATAAAATTATCTTTTCCTTATTCATTATTATTATTATTATTAATTTTTTACGTACTAAATAGGTTTATTAAATAAAATTAAAAAAATCCATGTTGTAATTTTGTGTTTGAGAGAGAGAGAGAGAGAGAGAGAGAGAGAGAGAGAGAATACCTGAGTTATGCTGATCCTGTATATGAAATGTTTCTTGGGAGACTTGAACCACTCTGGAGGTAGTACCTTGATGCTTGTCCATTGCGGTTTACTCCAAGATTAAGGTTGTGTTCCTCTTACTTATAGTATGCTTGATGTATTATTGAGGCCTCATTTAGCATTCATGCTTTCAACATTTTCCACAAAAAGCTTCAGAATCAGTTTGTTGATTTTAGCCTCTCCAGTTGTTCAGAATCAGAATAAGATCATGGTTCTTGTTAAGAGAACCATATGCCACTTTTGAATCAAGAGGTAATTGATTAAATTACCATTTTCCTGTATATATTAACATGCTTCTAACGCCTTTTTTTCAATTTTTATAATATATTTTTCTCATTAAAATATTTTTTTGGGGTATAATTTAAACCAAAATAGTATTTATAAGAATTCCAACTTAAATTTTCAGTGTTTTGAGATTTATATATACTTATAAAATATATCTCTTTTTAAAAACAAATTTTGATATGATTAAACAAATCTTAAATCAATGCTGAAGGCTTGATCTTGGGCCCGTTTGATAGCGTGAGAGGAAAATAAAATATTTTATATAATGTCTATTTTATTTTTTATAATTATTATTTAATATTATTTATCAATTATTATTTAATTATTAAAAAATATTAAAATTACTTTTTATCTTTAACATTATTTTTGTAATTTTTATACTTAATTTTTTACCTACTAAATAACAAATTCTCGTAATGCATAAACTATATTGGATGACGATAGGGAAAGGGCCGAAAGCATATTACGTCACATGTAATGATGCCATCCGTAATTAAATTGTCAATAAAAGAATTTATTATTTAACTCTAGGTCTAGGTAACCAGTGTCGTTAGAACATTAGTTAAGAATACATTGAATCTTCTTTAATTGTGTAAATTTTATAATTAATTAAAACAATTGTGGTAATCAATCGGAGATAATAAAATTAGTCGCCTTATAATTTTTTAAAAGTAAAATTATCCTTCAAGTAAAAGCGTTTGATGTTTTAGGATTTATATTTTAGGGTTAAACGAAATTAAGACCTAGATTTTTTTTAATATTATTAATTAATTTATAATATACTTCTCCATATGGAACTTTGGTTGGTTGTTTACTAACTTGCCCGTAATCACGTGATTTTAGCCCTGACTCATAGTGTAAGAGCATTTATTTTCTGATTTTATTCCTTTTTTGAGTACCCTTCTTATCTTGTTTGTGGTAAGTTTACAATTGAATCAAACTTATATCTACGGTGGAGATTTTAACATGTTTTGACAGGATAAAAAAAAAAAACAAATAAGGTTTACACTTTCTGTTATTTATAATAGGAGTAAACATTGTAAAAGTTTTTGGATCAATTTTTTAATATAATTTTCATTTATTATTTCTAAAATGTTGGACCAGCACCCAAAATTTGTAACTTTTTTTTCTTTTTCATAGAAACGAGTCAGATCCGTAACTAGGTTTAGTTGCAAGAGGTTCAAACTAATGCTTAATAGTAGGGAGCAGCGTATACAGGTTAAATGCAATAAATTCTCTAAAACTTGTTTATGCAGTACATTATTTAATATATTTTTAAAATTATTGATAAGCTATTATTAATACATTAATAATATATTAATATGATAAAATTATTTTTAAAATTAAAAAAAAACTTTAAATGTTGAAACCTTAAAAATTCTAAACCCTAAATCTCTATACCCTAAAATCTTAAAATCCATAAACCTTAAAAATTTAGACCACAAAGACTTAAAACACTAGCTCTAAAATATTAAATTCTAAATCCCTAAAACTTAAAATTTTAAACCCTAAATCATCAATCTAAAAAACCTAAAATCCTAAAACACTAAATATTAAAATCCCAAACTATATTGACTGTTAACATCTTAAATCCTAAATAGAAACTCTAAACCTAAAATTCCTAAATCCTAAATTCTTAAACCTTAAAACATTATATTCTTTTTCTTAAAAGATAATTTTGTCTTTAAAAATTATAGATTAATTATGTTTATAATACTATTTTCAATGAATTAATATTTTTAAATTACTAACCTCTCCCCTAAATCTAGGCTAAATTATATTTAATTCCTCTATTATTTTAAAAATTGCGCTTGAGTCCCCTAACATTAGATATTTATCGCAAAAACTTCATTTCTAATTTACAATCTGTTAATAAAGTTAACTTTTTGCATAATATTTTTTAAAAATAAAGCTAATTAATTATTTTTATTATCATATTAATAATGAAATTATAATTTTATATTAGAGTTTAACATCAATTTAATTGTTTATTGTCACATTAAAAGAAAATAATCACAATCTTATGTTATGTAAAAATTTAACTTCATTAACAAAAAGTAGATTAGAGGAAAAGTTTTTGCAATATTTAACAAATGTTAAAGGAGTTGAGTATAATTTTTGAAACAAAAAAAATCAAATATAATTTAGTGAGATTTTAAAGGAAGTTAGTATAATATACTTTAATTTTCTCGCAAAACTAGACTAATTAATATTTAATCAGATCATAACGACACTAGTAAGACCCTTTCTTTATTAAAATGGACCAATAAAATAGGTATAAAAAAATAGAAAAAAGTAGGCCATTCTATTATCTCGAATGAATAATTTTTTAGGGCATATTATAGTTATTTATTCTAATATTTGTCTCTAATTACAATGGTTTTCTAATTTAAAAAAGGATGAGATTTAGGCATAATTTCTTATATATTTTTATTATCATATTCTTTAATAAAATTATGTTATGTGTAAATAAATTATTTAAAAAATCCAATTATGTGCTAAGTTATAAAAATAATTACAATAAGTATGTATCTACCTTCTCCCCCCCCCCCCCCCCCAAAAAAAAAAAAACCCCAATGAAGCCATGATTCGCTAGTTTGGCCTGGAGGAAGGTAGAAGCCACCATCTGCTATGACTGGTTGACCGTTGTTTGGAGCAGCCGCTGGCCATATTGGAAATGGGCATTCATTGTGTATATAGAATATGATTTGACGTGCTCCTGCAAACCCTGTATATATATATATGTGTGTGTGTGTGTATGTATGTATTTTCATTCAGTTAAGAACTAGGCATGTTAATTAGTACACAGCCATAAGCTAGAGGATTCCACACGTGATTATACAGGGAATTGAGTGAGGTGATGCACTACCTGGCTTAAGAAGCTAAAGCCACTGATTGGAGAGATTGTGAAGAAAGTTAGATTTGAAGTGTTGAAGGAAAGGGATAAGGATCTGCCAAAATACCGTGGTTTTAAAAATTGGATTAGATCAGTTGGTCAAACCAGTAAACTAACTAAATTTGGTTCAATAAACTTTCAAAACCGACCTTTCAAGAAAAAAACAATAAAAATTTTGACTAAATTGATTATTAACTAGTAAAACTAACTAAAATTAGACAGGTTAATAAGTTAACAATTTTAAAAGAAAAAAACTTAGACCATAAGCCTTCTCAACCCAATCCTGGCGTGGGCATCAGATTTAGAAGTTTGGCTTGTTATTTATTGAGTTAATTAGACTCTACTCTCTTAAACTTCATCCAACTTCTCTGTTTTCTGTGTATGGCTATGACATGAATATCTACTCTGTTATCTGTGTTTGGCTATGAACTACTGCGAACTACGGTTGAGAAGGACCCGGTGTACGCTGTATGAATGGGCACTCTTTGCTTCTCCTTCTGTCGGCCTTCTCCGGTTCGCTGGCGACTCTGCATCCGGTGCCTTGATGGGCTCTTTCTTTGGCTATGGTTCTCTCTCTCTCTCTCTCTCAGTTTCTCTCTGTGACTAACTCACTCCTACATACATCACTTAAACCAATAATCTTGAAGGTTATAGAAGATGAAGGTGATAGATGACGGTGGTCCAGTTTTGCAGGTTAGGTACCTGCAATTGTGTACAAGTGGCACAGGATTATGGGAATCTGCAAAATCATTGAGTCGAAAAGAAAAGGCAAGAGCATTATTTGCTGAGAAAATCAAACATAAATTATGCTCGTTATTTTGCTTATTGTAAATCCAAACATAAAGTTTCAGTTGCTCCACCTGTTTGGATGCAGAGAAAAATTACTTGCTTTCTCTCACATCAATATTCATATTTCATGACTCATGCAATGGCCGAGAATGGTGAAAGCAAACGCTGCTTGTCGGGTTTAGTTCCGCTGGTCCAAATAACAGGACAAAGGGTCAGGTGTTTTCTTTTTTTTTAATCCTATTTTTTTGTTATTGGTTTTTTCACTTACTTCTTCCTTAACGAAGACAAAGGTAAAGTTTGTACTTAGGAAAGTAATCTTTCACATACACATTATAAAAAAAAAAAAAAATATATATATATATATATATATTTGTTATTTTTTATTATATTATATTTTTAATATATAAAATTAAAAAATATATATAATTATTATTAATTTAATTACAGTTCAATTATAATCAAATCAATAAATTATAAATTATAAATTATAAATTAATTTAATAACTGATTTAGTTTTATAAAAATTATAAAATATCCAAATTTAGATTTGGTGCTGGGGCCTTCAAATTTGAAGGCTATGGGTAAGTTAGTGAAGAGAAAGAGGGGGGAAAAAAACTAATTAAATTGTAAAATGAGTATTTGAATAATTTTGCACAGTTCAAGGGATTCTGTACAGGAGGCTTATTGTAATAATGTTAATAGATTAGGGAAGTAATTACAATCACTACAAATAACATACTTTCAATAGAATTCTGGTGGCAACTATCAAGATTACCATTGAAAGTATGAATTTCAATGGCAATTTTTATAGGTCATCATGGAAAGCCAAACTTTGGTCGGCAACATCTAAAATCACTTTTGAAAATGTAACTTTTATTTTAAAAGTTGTTTCTAAAGGTTATTACTATAATCTTATCACCAAAAAAATTTTGGTAAAAAAATTTTTAGTAATAACTTTTCATAAATCTTTGGTAGTAAGATTGCCATTGAAATAACTTTTAATAGTGACAAAATTTGCCGCTAAAGCTTGGCTTCACTGGTGACTATTGTAATGTTGCCACTGGAACAAATTTGAGGGATAATTATAGTAGTCACTAAAAATGGGCTTTAGTAATTATCCATGGGTCATTGTCATTGAAACTAGACTTCAACGGAGGCTTTTTGTGACAAAGTGAGTTTTAACGGCGACCTATACCCAACCATGTATTGAAGTGACTTTCTATGATTACAAAAAGTACTTTTAGTGGTTTTTTTTTAATTGCCATTGAACATGGACCACAAAAAATTATATATGTTTTCGCAAGTGCACAGATCGGATCAAGTAGTTTAATAATAAGTATGAGTATCGTTCCCACGAGAAATGACTTAAATATAATTAAACAATGCACAACCTACTTTCATCCACGTTAAGCTACCAATTAAACAATTCATTATTTAAAACTAATTTCTAAACAAAACAATTTAAAGAAAACTTGGTTGGCAAAGAAAATTTAGATAAAAATCCAAGACTTTGAAATTACCTAGAGTCACTATTCCCTTGATGCTTACTAGAACTTAATTACTTGTTCAATTGCAATTAATTATCACCTTGTGGGTTAAGAGATTCATAAGCTATAACCCTCCGTCGATGTAATTATAGCTCTACTCTTCCCTAAACTCTAAGTGTCCTTAGAATTAGGTTAGAGTGCATTAAATACCATAACCCTCTACAAATCAATTAAGACAATTAGGTATATTTCTATCCTAATTCCAAATTAGAATAATCTATCTTAATCTATCCAACTCTTAAGTCTAATTAAAATTCCTTTTTCAAGGTAGATTCCAATTACCCAAATCAAAGCTAAGAGGTGGCCAATCCCTAAGTAAGCATTAAGCAAGAGAATGATACACAAGGCTCCAATCATTACAATCCATAAGAAAAATAAAGATTTAGTTCACATCAAGTTCATAGTGCTCTAGGTAAAGAGAAGTTTAACTACACATAGCTAAATCTACAGTGAATCCCAATTAAATACATGGAGAAGATGAAGAGAAGTAGAAAAAGCAAACAAAGGAATGAGAGAAATGCAGAAAGTTGAGCTCTCCCTTGATTCTTCTTCTTCCTTCACCCCTCCAAGCTTAAAGAACCTCCAAAGACCAACCACAAATGCCTCCTAGACGTTTAAAACCCTCCTCTGCCGCAGAATCCCCTAAAACCTAGCTGCAATTCGTGTTTTGTATCCTCATTAATCAAAATGCAGAGTTTTGACACCGAATTTAACGGCCGCATCTTCAGATAAAGCGACCGCTTCTTTGTCTGGATCTTATCATTAAATAAAATTTGAAACAAAAAATATTTTCTATTAAGGCAACATCTACTCAATCATAATTATTCACAATTAACTTCATTTCTCTCTTTCACTTTTGATTTGAAAAATTACTTACAAATAATGAATAAATCCCACTAATACTCTAATGGATAACTCCTAAATTAAATCCAGTTAACTATAAGTAATACAAAATATTGGGAGTCATTAAACATCTTTAGCAATTAGGGTATTAGTTACGACTTAATGGCAACTCAAAAGTTTTTACTTAATATAAATTTTTGCAATGAATTAGAAGTAAAGGTTAGGGTGGCCAAAATTAATTTTCTCTTAATTTTTGAGAAATTATTTGCTAATATATTCTTTTTTAATATTTATTTATTTTATTAAATATTTTAAAATTTGTTAAACTTAAAAAATGATTATTTTATAATTTCCTAACATTAAAACTATGTTTTTCTTAGCCATAAACTTAGAACCATAATTGTTTTAAGTGTGTTTTAATCTGGTTTAGTTGTAACTTAATTTTAATTTTTAAAAGATGTTTGTGTGTTTGTGTATTTATATTTATAATAGAAGAATATTCATGTAATAAAGTGACATTTCAAAAGAGAAAATTTCATTACACTCCCTTAAACATTTTTCTAAATTACACTTTATCATACATATCTTGTTTTAAAAATTATATTCGACTCCCTAATATTTAATACATATTGCAAAAACTTACCATTTGATTTACTTTTTGTCAATGAAACTAACTTTCTATACAACATAAGATTTTGATTTTATTTTTACTATGACAATAAAGGTAGCTAAGTTCATGTTAAACTCTACCAAAATTTTATTTTTAATTAATATGACAGTAAAGACGTTTAAGTAATTTTATTTTTTTAAACAACATATTGTGCAAAAATTAATCTCATTTATAGAAACATAATGAAAAAATTGTGAAATAGCGAGGGAAATTAGCAAAGTACACCTTCCCTTGTTAACTAGTGATGGATTAATGAGGATATGCAAATTCCTTGCTAATTCACTAGAGCGTGAAAAAAAAAATCCGCAAGTACTTGCACCAAATTTTGTGACCACTTCCACAAGGGATTGGTGAAAATAATTTCCCTTGATAATTCAAATACCTCACTAAGCTTTTAGCAAGGGAAATTTTCCTCCCTAATAATAAATGAAATCAACAAGGGACCTTGCTTATCCCTTGTTAAGGAATTTTAATAACCCAACCTTAGATCCCTAAAATCGGAAGTTACTTGCTTTATGGTTCTTCCTCTTCATTTCTCTCGCCATTTCCACCCTTCCATGCTCACCTCTGACCATCATCCATTCGAAGCTCCATTTGTCCATTCATCTCTGTTAACAACACCCTTAGCTCAAAGCTCCATTCATCTGTTCATATGAGAGAAAGAGATTCAAGGGAGATAAATGTTGAGAAGAGAAAGAAATCTAAGGGAAAGAAAGGTTGAGAAGAGAAAGAAATCCATTCATCTTTGTTTGCCTGTTTGACTCTGCTTTGGTTTGAAATCTTAGTTCAATGCTAAAAATAAAAGGCTTTAGCATTGAAAATGTTGAGCAGTGTTTATTTAATACATAACAAACATGAATTCAAGTGAAAAAGTGACTAATCATTCAACATTTGTGAACAATGCCACTTGTGACTTATGTGTCTCCCTTTTTTTTTTTTTTTGATACACATGTGTCTCCCATATTACTTATCTTTGATATGTTTCTTTCTTTGTTCCATGTCAAGTTAGTATGAGTTAACCTTATTTGGACTCAATAATAAATGGAACCAATGCTTCTATAAAGTTTACAACTGTCCCTTCAATTTACTCTTCCTAGGTTTTAATGTAAAATGAGAACAACTGCATCCACAATCTTGAATGAAATTCTCATCCACCGGAATTGTGTTAATGATGCATTCTCTGATGAAATTACAGTGTTTATAAGAGAATGCAATATTAGTGGATGTGTAACCCAAAGAACTCATTCTCATTTTAGTTCAAAAATATGAAAGAATAAATCTTGGGGGATGATAATTTGTATTTTGGGATTTAGGTTTTGTAATTATTAGCTATTCATCTTTCTTGTATTCAAAGCATATTTGTTGTCCATTAATCATTGTCTTATACATTTAGTATTTTGAGGATGTGTTTAAGAAGTAGAATATTTTAGCATCCAAACTTTGATTTGGTAAAATGGTTTTTAGCTTTGAGGATATGCTTTTATGAAGTAGAAATAACATTGCTTTCTTAAAAGCACATCCTCAACATTGAATTTAGAGGTAACTTCAATTCTATTGCCATTTAGGTATATCTTTATTCGACTGTGACTTATTTCACCATCATTTATGCCCAAATCAGCTTAAGGAGAAAATCAAACATCTCTTTTCTACATCGATGCAAAGTGGATTATTAAATGTTCTAAACTTTGATTAATTACTATTTTTAAATTTTGAACTAAAATGAGAGTGAGCTCATTAGGTTGCACATCACAATCTTGAATGGTATGTACACTTATAGTGATGAGAGTGCCGTTCAAGATTGTAGTTTGTAACCCAATGAATTCATTCTCATTTTATTTTAAAACTTAAGAAGAGTAAATTAAAGTTAAAATGATTTAGTAATCCATTTAGTGTTGATGAAGAAAAGGAAGAGATCAATGGTTATTCCCATGCAAATCTTTCACTAAATAGTGAGGGAATTCACCATGCAATTCCCTCACTAAGAATTAATGGCTAATTTGGTGAGGGATTTTCCCTCCAAATTTGGTTAAGGGAATTCAATAAGGGATTATGAAGAAAAATTTTTTCTCACTAATTAGCGACTAATATTTAGTATAGTTATAATAATTTTTGTATTAATTTGTAATATTAATTTGTGATTCAATGGTGAATAGGTACTCTTCTCACCTTTCACCTAAAATGACCTCTTTCACCTTATATGTCTCTTATGTTTACACTAATATAATTTGGTTAAGGGGCCTTTCGATATTTTGTCCCAAAAATCATATACTTGTATAAATAAAGTTATATATATATATATATATATATATTGTTATTGATGTAAGAAGAGTGTGGGAGTTATTTAATTTTTTTACTATTTTTATTTTTTTTACAAAAATTATATAATTATTTATACTAGAAGAGAGCGAAAAGTTATTTAACTTCTCAGTAATATATATATCATTTTTAATTAAAAAATTGACATGCGCTTTTTAGATCATAAATTAATGATTTAAATAAGTGCAAGAATTATTAATACCAAAATCAAATAAGATATTTATTCCAAATTTAATGAATAATTAGGACGCAAAAAATCAACTTAAAAGTGCTGCAAGATATACATTAGTATTATCATAATATAATGTATGGGACAGAGCAAGCTGCTTGCACACTAATTACCAGAGCATGTGGTTATTTCATGGCCACCTCATTGCTTCTTAAACTACGGTAACATCAAAGCAAGCATCACAGAGCCAGCAGCAGCACAAGGCAAACAGGCTGCAAGGGCACAAAAATTATAATCATTCAAGTCAATTAATTAAAAGATCAAATAATCTAATTAAAATGACTCAATTTTACAAAGAAAGGTTATGTTTCTTGGATTAATTTTTATTTCCTTATTTTTCACCTGATAGAGGAGGAAAATCAATCCTCATTTTATTTAAGACAAAGCAAGAAGGTTTAAAAAGAAAAAACCCCACAGTTACTGTGCTGTTAAAAAAAAGGTATAAGAAAAATTTTCAAATAAGTGCGAATTAACAATTTATTTTCTTGTTACATGAGAAGCACATAATATTGGGAGTTGGAAATAGGAAAAGAGACGAGATAAAAATTGAATTCAGGCATACCAAGACATTCCTAGCGTTTATATATAGGGGAAGTCTCATTTGAGTAGCTCTTATGTATGCACATACACACCTTAATTAGTTCCTTCAAAGTGATTTTGACATTTAAAATAGCGAAAAGATTTGTACGTAATTATTTGTATTTTTATTATAGATTTTTTAATTAAACATATTAAATATATGATTTTTACAACTTAACATCACATTAATTGATTTTTAAGAGAATTCTTTTACACATATTATAATATTATTAAAAAATCAAATAAAAAATATATAAAAAATTGTATCTAAATCTATCATTTAAAATGCCGTTACTAAGCAAAATGGTTATTTTATTTTATTTTACTTTTTTAATTGGTAACATTAAAATATTGGTTCCTTCAATTATTTTTTTTCAAAATTTAGTTCTTTAAGTTTTTTTAGTGCTAAATTAATCATTTATCTCTAATTCGTTTTTATACGTATCTTAAATCGTTAACTCTATCAATCTAATTAATAGACATAGACATAGGATGCCGGATCAGCACCATTTAGACGAAATTGATGGTTTAAAATATATAAGATAAGAATTAAAATCAAAAGAGCAATTTGGCATGCATGAAACAAATTTAAGCAGCTAACTTAAAATAAAAATAAATTAAAGAATCAAAATTCTAATTTAACCTTTTTCGTAAATTGTGATTATGAACCAAACAGAATGTCATATGGTGATTTGTATCTAATATGGGTGTTTTCGAAATTTAACTTTTTTTTTTTCACTCAACTAAAGAAAATAATCCATATTAATAATGATAGAAAAAGCATGCACATTATTTTTTTGGTTGAAAATTAAAAAGAATAAAAGAAAGAAAGAAAGAACTAAGATTACCATCCTTCAATGAAGCTCCTTTCCCCTTTCTTTTTCATATAAGGACAGCACTTATTTCTTCTACCTGTCAGGTATATTAGCATGTGATCTTAATAAATAAATTAGTCAAAAAATTCCATTGAAATTGAAAAAACAAAAGAACAAAGTGAATCTCAATACTAGTAAAATTAATGCTATACTGTTTGTCTGTGTGTTTTAGAGAGAAAGAGGCAGAACAGGAGAAGACCTGACTGATGCTTACGTTCTCCATTATCAGTAGCTCTATCCTTCTCCATTTGGGAATTAAATTTGGGATTTCTACCAGATTTATTAAGGTTGTGGTCCTTATTGATAATCTGGCTGGTTTGTTCATGTTCGATGCAACTTAAGGTCTTATTAAAGACACTGGCTTTGAATGTCTGCTCGTTGATTTTGCCCATACAGCTGTCCAGAATCAGAACCAAACAGCTTTATCAATTTTACAGTCAGGCATGGATTCTGAGACCGAAATGCTGATGTGTATTTAGAGAATCATATGCCTCTTTTGACCAAAGTGTCACTAATTTTAATGCAAAGTAAGACTCAGGATAAAGTTTTTTTTAGGTGTCAAGTTGATCCAGTAAAATTATAATACGCATGAACATTGTTTTTTAATAATTCAGCATTACTTCATTAATCTCTAAAAAAAAAAATCTTTCTTATGTTATAATTTTATTGAAAAACTTCATAAGAAATATCTAGAATTTATACTTATCAAATTTTCCATTTTTTTAAGGACTCCGTCAAATATGGGCCGCTCGCAACAAATTTTGTGGCTAAAGTAATGTGAAACTCAATCAGAAACCCAAGAGAGAGTGGAGAATTTGATTCTAAAAGTAAAAATTCTTCAGTTGAAATCTCCAGTCTGTTTTTAGAATTTGTTCTTTCATTCTTTCTCCTTTCTTCTTCTTTTTTTTTTTTCTTTTCCCCCCTTCCATTTCTCTTTATTGCTATATCTTATATTTTTTGCAAGTTAAACTCCACTTTCTAGATAAATTAAGAGTACAAAAAGTCCATAAGCTAATAATTCACACGACATCAGTCTCAGCATTTAAGACACAGGTAAACTTAATTTCTTTATTTGACATCTACCATTTGCCTTTTCACTACTCTTCCTTTTGTAACCAAAAATAAAATAAATAAAGAATAAAAATTTTATGTTAATATAATTAATTATTTAATAATGATAATAATATCTTAAATTTATTTGAAATAAAATGAATCCTACGTGTTAGTATATATCAAACACCAGGTTTATTGAAACGCATTGGTATAAAATTATATGCTAAAGCATATCTGTTTTAATCATACAATTGTTATTGGGCGTTCAGCAGAAAGTTGTTATTACAGCTTGAAAATAAGATGGCCACTTGAATCTTGTATGATGATTCTTCAGAGAAGGAGAAACATTAGTTTTTTACCAGAAAAGAAATACCAAAAATAAAAATTAACTGGTGGAAATTTAACTTTACTCTGTTTTGAGGACGAAATGGAATTTGACAACCAAGAGACTCCCACATGAGCACAGTAAAAAAAAAAAAGTACTGGAAACATTACCTAAATGATCTTTCCGGAGTGTGTTATGCACAAGAGTTATGTAAACATTGCATTCTATCTAAACATTTTATAGATGATCTAAAAATGATCTCATATAATAGGAAGTTTATATTTATATATCAGATATTGCCATCTTTTAAGTCGAAGCCAATCTAAATTATTTTTTTAAGAGAGAGAGAGAGAATATAGAAAATCCCATGCATAGCTAATTATTTTGGTCTTATCACTCTTGTCTTTTCCTGATGTTTAGCACACAGAACGTTAATTATAAAAATTAAAAAAATAGGAATGTAAATAAAAATAAAAATGATCCTCATACACATACTAAAATAATAATAATAATAATAAGAGACATAATAAATATTATATAAATTAAGTAGTCTTACATTTTATACATTCGTTCATCCTTTTTCTCTCCTTCAAAATACGCAGCCTTAGACTCTTTAAACTATTTACAAGATAATTTTATCAACTGACACCTGTATATTTAGTATTTACATACAAGAGAAAAAAGAATCCAGCACCTGTATATGTAGGATGGATGCACTGTACTGCACATCAGAAGAAATGCTTAAATGTCAAGTGGTTTTAAGTCAGCGGTTATTTCCGAAAAGCTGTAATTGGAAAAATTAATTATATTCAATCCTTATGTCAAAGAAAGTCATGCATATAAATGCTATAAAATAACCAAACTCAGATTCATAGAATCGAATATGGTTGTAATTTACCGCGAACTCGCATTCAATGATAGAAAAACAATTTTTTTGGTTAAAAAAATTATAGATAAAAGTGAGAAGTGTTCTTAAATAATAAATTTTTATGCAAATTTTTAATTAAATATAAAATAAAATAAAAACAAGTAAAATGCATGAAATGAAATATTATTAAAAAGACTAAAAAAATATATCATAGTTGATAAAATTACATCAATTTTAAGAATAAAAAATTATTTATAGTCCTAATACCACAACAAGATCTCTTCCTTGTACATTATAGTCGTTGTTGCTCTAATTATTTTTATAGATACTGCTCTTGAAGTAGATTGTTAATGTTGATAACTGGAGGAGAATTTAAATATAAAATCAGCAATTGAACTAGAGAAATCAAGTTATGCAATGTCACAAATCCCTATTGTGAAAATCCTCCAACCTTAAAATACTCATCATTGTATGCTGACACTAAATAATGGATCAAAAAGTAAGTCAGAGAATGACCCAAAATTGCAATACATCTATTATGGGGTGAATGCAAACAATGAGGTATCGAGTGATCTCGACTGTAATATTGATGAATGTGGTGTATAGGAGGAGGACCTAACTCCTCTAAACTCTAAAGTCATCAAATTGGTTAGTTAACATAAAAGAAAATGAATTACTTATGGCAAAATCTCACTGCATTAATGCCGGGAAATAAGAGTAGAAAGTGACATCTACCATAGGTACCGTATATGAAGTTGTTGTACAAGTATCATGATGTTGGTACACATATTCAACGTTGGGTTGTTAGTTTAACATGTAACCTTGGCATCTTTTCCCTAGCCTATCTTTCAAAATTTGGGGTCTTGACAATTTAAGTATCAATTCGGCAAAATAGGGCATCATTGTGAATTGTTGTTCCTCTAAAATAAACAAGATTTTCTTAGAATTTCAACCCACAATTTCTCAAAAATCCATGGATGAGTCTTAGCCCCAGGGCAAGCAATATATGTCTCTCGTATTATTATATATACTTAAATATACGATTAAGAGACTCTATAACATAAGAAGTCTTTGTTATAGCGTCTCGTCACACTTTCCATGTAATAATAAAAGTTGCATGTTCTATTCTCCTATTGTTATAGGTTCTTCTTCAAGTGTTGAATGCCATAGAAAGCCTTCAAATTTACTAGATCTTGAGGGATGGGCTGATACTTTATATTAAATATAAAAACATTAAAATAGTATTTTGTGGTAGTGGTATATACACACACACACACACACACACACACACACACACACACACACACACATATATATATATATATATATATATATATATAACTAGTTGTTGGGCCATGTATAAACGCACAATAAAAGGCTGCACAAAACTTAAGAGAAGCCATTGACTTGTGAACAGTGAGAGAGTGGCTTATGAATGGTACCTGGCGGGAAAGTTCCTTTTAGGTTTTATACATTTACTGATTTTAGATGTGCATGAATTGTTAATGGCCAAACAAGAAAAAGATATGCATGAATTGTTTTCCTCAGCAACTTTTGTTTTCTGATTTCATTTCTAAACACCAGTTTTCCTTGAGGTGAAAATTAGGATTCATAAAGAATGTGATCTAACGAACACACTTTTCTGGTTTCAGTCCTTCCACTTAATTGGAGATTCCACAACGGTCTTAACAGAAACCTAAATGTCAAATAGGGACTGGTGAGCTTAAAGATGCTGTCTGTAAGGCTTAGGACGGTCACAACAGAAGTTGGAAGCTGAATTCAGCAACCACAAGATGAGGAAATTCTTACCTGACATTGTTAATCCATTTAGAGATAAAATTGAATCAACAATCAAATAAGCGCTTGACTACTTATTAAAACTTTACTAGTAAATCTCATAAAATCTGATAATAAGTAATTCTTAAGAATAATTTTAATTTTTAAAATTTTTTATTATAAATTTTTCCAAACTTAAGTACTTAAATATAATTTTTTTAAAATTATAATACTCTACGCTTATTTTATCCATGGTCATCTTTAAATTCGTGTCAATGGTCAAAATAAGGCAAGGCAATGTAATGAATGTATCACTATAAAATGTTAGTAGATAAATAGACAAAAAAATTTGCAGTGAGCTATTCCTACATATGCGTAATAGTTTGGTAATACTGTAATCCTCATCCAATTATCTCACATATCATAATGTCTTGGATGTTAGAATTGGATAACAGTATGTGGAATGTCATTAGTGGCACTTGAGATATCACTTGATACATTTTAAGCAAAAGAGATCTGATGACAGCCAAAAAAATTAAAAAAAATGATGTCATCTCACAACAGGGTTGACTGGGATAAATTTGTGAAAAAAATTATATCTAAACACTCATATCTTGTAAAATTTGTAATAAAAAATTTAAAAAATTAAAATTATCTTTAAGGACTATAATTATTATAAATTTTTAAAGAATTTATTATTAGATTTAGCAAATTTATTATTGGGTGTAGAAAAGTGTTAAACTTTTTTACACCTAATAGAAAATCTCCTAAATCTAATAGTACATTTTTTAAAATTTAGTGATAATTATAGTTTTTAAAAATAATTTTATTTTTTAAAATTCGTTATTATAAATTTTATAAGATTTGGGCCTTTGGATATAATTTTTAAAATTTTTTTTTTCAAGTTACCACTTTTACAGTTATCTTTTCATTGGTAATTAACTCCTTGACAAAATTTATCTATAAAAAAAATATAAGTATGTAAACATATAATACAGACATTAATTTTAAAAATTTACATTATATTTAGGATTTTAAATGAGAAAAAGAAATAAATTACATATAAACTTTCAAATTTTGTAAATTTTTTGAATTATATTTTTATTCCCAAGTAGTAACATTAGTACAATAAGATGTGCAATTTTATTTAATAAACTTAAAAACATATATTTGAAAATTTAAGAAGGAAGGAACATTAATATACATGTGAAATTAAACGTTCGTACATATCTTATATTATTGGAATACAAGATACAACCAGTTCTCATACAAAACATAAATATTATTAAACCTTAATATCTTAGATCATGGTATCTCAAAGTATAATATATGAAATATCATCATATATGAGATAACAATATATCAAACTGACTCAACAATTAAACTCTACATATATGTGAAATGCAATTTAAATTAAGGTAATAACCAATCAACTTCTTTTGTGAAGAGAAATGGTTCTCAATATCATAGTACACATAAGCTCAACTAGTGAAGTTGAAAGAGAAAGAATAACAATTGAGTCAATAGAAAGACAAAGCTAAGGCAAACAATAGGACTACTTAATGTGTGTTTGGAAACACCTTCTATAGGGTCAAAATCACATTTCATACGAAGCGTCAAATTTTGCTTTTGTGTAATTGCGATATTTGAATGTGAATTCAATCAGACACTAAGAAATTTCAAGAAGCTGAGTTTGAGACGAGAAAAATTATTGTCATAATGTTTTCATAAAACTATGTTGAAATATGTTGGACCGCTTATAATAGGCTCACCTATGACCTGATTCCAAAGAAAAAAAAAATTAATTATTAATTATATTTGAATTTTGAAATTCAAATAAATAGATTGGTTTGTTTTTTTTAATGGGGAGTTTTATTCTATGAGAAAAGCTTTTTTATCATGGAAGTACTGCAGAGAAGTGCAGGACAACTTCCCTTTCCTTCCACTCTCTCGGAAAACTGGGAACTCCCTTCACAGGGAACTCCTATAGAACACAGAAACAACTCCATTCTTCCTCCCTGGTATTATGGTGCATTTTGTTGTGGGAAAAAGACTGAAGTTTCATCTCGTTGTTACTTCAATTAGAATCGCGTGGAACAAAGATTCAGTAAGATCTGTTTCCATGGATAAGTATCTGATTACTTCCTTTAGACTAAATATGCATAATTTGTACTGACAGTAAAAAAAGAAAATTCAAGAAGACATATAGAGATGAGGAGGAAGATGTTTATTCATAACTCTCCAATATTGCCAAGCAAATCCCAAGCTAAGAAAAAGAGAGGTACATCAAAACTTCAGTACTTTGGAGCTTGAGACTCCATGAAATGTACAATGTGTGATTGCAAAGTATAAAATGCCTCTAGAAGACTTGAAATTACATAATTTATATTGCGGTCTAATACAACTTAATGAGTAAAATTCTTTTGTGGTTACAAGGTAGTATGAAATTGTCCAAATACAAAGAAATTTTTTTAAGAAAACTTTTTTGTATATATTCATCTGAAATGTAAGAGAGTAGAACAAATAGGAGACTTAAAAAAAAAACAAATAGTAACAAACAAGGAAACAAACCGACCCACAAATGACGGAATTTATTCTCATCTTCGATACTTCCTTTCAACTTGGAGAATGAATATTCATCATTTTCAGCTTGTCCACAAAAATCTCAAAGCTTAGTTTTAGTAGCCCTTTTGTCAAAATTGTCTGCAACTTGCTGTGTGATAGAGATATATGTGATTCAATCACTCTTGAATTTGTTTTCTATTTGATGAAGTATCTATTCACCTCCATATATTTGATTTCGAACATGATAAACAGAATTGTGAGTAACTGCTCCCTCATTAGAGCATAACTACATTTTTTTTTTTATAGATAAAACTTGCCATAACTACATTTTTTTATAGATAAAACTTGCTCATTTCAGTCAATATGTAGCCATATAATATTGACAGAAGCAATTGAGGAATAAGAGTCGAGCTCTGTTAAATCAAAATGGATTTTATTTCTGGCCAATCATAATTTGTACAATGCTCCACATAGGCCAAGACAAACAGTTGATGACAAATATCCATGAAGTGAAATTTCAGTTATGTAGGATTAGTTGCATTTTTTTTTTTGGAGTTTATTATGGTTGCGCCTTTAATAATCTATGCTGAGACTAAGAAAGAACCCGCCACGTTGCTCTTGAACTTACTAATCTTCTCATTGAAAGCAACTATGATCTCTAAAAATTTTGACATCCTCTTTATTTATTTTTTAGTAAATTAGTGAGATAAGATCACTTTTTTCTCCATTTAATACTCATAAAACAAAGTTTTTAAAAGATTACTTGTCTCTCCATCTAATATTTTAAAGTAAGACTTTTTAATTTAATCCTCCAAATATTTTTTTTCCATTCAAAATAGTTTCTTCGTTAAATAAATGAATACCACAAATGCTTTTTAAAAGAATAATTTGAAGAAGAGAGTGATATTTTTGAAACTAAATTGAGATGTTTATTTTTAGAAGACCAAATTCAAAGGAAAATGATTTTTTAGAGACATAATTATTAATTTAGTTTTTTTTAATTTGTGGAATTAACTATTGCTTTTGGAAACTATACAGTATATTAAGGAAAAAAGAAAGAGAAGAAAAAAAAAAAAGAGATCAGTTTCAGTTGCCTAAATTTTATCTTTTCAAAAAGTCAATGCTCGAGTTTTAAAACAGTAAATGTGCCCGTTTGACCTTACATGGTCATGTACATCTCCGGAGAACTATTACAAATTTCCTTCAGAATACTTTTTCCGTTGATTAAAAGAGACCCTTTATACTGCTTTGAATTTCACATAGTATTTCTTAATTTCATGTAGACAACTATACAAATAACAATGAATTGTCAAGACTACACGTCCATCACCTTTGTTCTTCTTCTTTTATTTTTTAATATCAAATAAACTTAATAGGTAAAAAGTTTTCATTGGATTTCCTCTATAGCCAGACCTAAATGAATAGTATCATTCATCCTTAGAGCTAACTAGAGCACAACTTGTGCATCATGCACGAGGTATTCAGAAGTTTAACAAACAAATAGAAAAATAAATCAAAAAGTAAAAAAAAAAAAGTTGATACTATGCGTGAACATGTTAGGAACACTGCAAAAATTTTGAGTTTTGTTATATAAGATAGATTAATCTATTAAGAGACATTTAGTCTGTAGACTGGTTTTTTTTTTTTTTTTTGGGTAATAAGAAGGCCACTAGGCAAAAAGAAAAAGAAAAAAACTATAAAAAGATCAAATGGAAGGAGGAGACTCCCTAAAGTCATCAAGAATAAGAAACCTTAAATTTTGAGGAGGTGATTTCATTTCGTAGACAGCACCTAGAAGGAAAGACATGCCATGAATAAAAATTTGATATGTGCATCGATTTCCTTCCTTAGTGCATGAGTGAACGTGATATCCTGAAGGAGGTTCATTCAATTCTAAATTCTACTAAGCAAATGATAGCTCCTATGGTGGGATAACTTCCTTTTGTAAACAATGTCCAGTGTACTTCTACAATCAATCTCCACAACTAACCTCCAATGACTATCTCTCCAAGCAATTTCTAAGCACAAAAAAATGCCTCATAGATACAGCATTGAAGAAGTTTGAAGTTCCCAGATTGGAAGCATAAGCTTTGATGTATATATCTTTCCAAATGATCCTGAAGAATGCCCCCACATCTAGCTAAGCCATCCAAATCCTTTTGGGATCTATCTGAGATCAACTTAATCCAAAGGAGGCGTCTTCCAACTAATATTTTTTATTGTCGAACCTTGCAACTCTCTTTATCCGCCACGCTTAGACGCTGTTATAATTTCAATGGTGGAATGGTTAATATCCTTAACAAGAAATCTTATAATTGAAAGTGTTCTCATGTGGATCATCTCGTTTCTCCACATCCAAATATGCCAGCAGGTAACTATGAATGATGATATTTTTAGAAATTATACTCTTAAGAATATGACATTTTACTGTTTGGTGCATCATAAATATGCCTAGGAATATTTGGCTACACCTGTTGGAACCGAAGATCTCGTTAAGAATTGTTTACATTACTATTATATTTTCGTTTATTCTAATTTTTATTATTTTATTTATGTTTTATATATTAAATGGTATATTCCATTTATATTTTTTTATTAACTTATATCTTATTTATTATTTTTCAATTTTTTATTTTATTTATTATTATGCTATAATTTTATTTTAATATATGTTTTTTATTTATTTTATTTATTATTATATTTTAATATAGTTTATTTTTATATCAAATTATATTTATTATTCACTATTTTATTATTTAATTTATTTATTATTTCTTGGAGAGCATTAGGATAACAACAAGTAAAATAATCTTTAAAATTTCGAAAACATTTTCACCTCAAAGAAATCTAACATTCCCACCTCACATGGGGATGAAAATAAGTGGCTTTTGTAGGAATGTTAGATTCCTAATGCAACATTTAATAAATTTTTTCTTAAAACTTGAAGTAAATAGGAAAATATATCATTCTCCTGTCATATCTCAAAAATTATCAATAAATTCCCCAGTCCAAACACCCCAGGATAAAAAACGCCAAAACCACTTGTGAGTTGTGATACACATAAATAATAATAAATTAGTTTTGAAATTCTCTTGGCACTGAAATAAATATGGCGCATGAAAATATTATTCCTTTAACTTTTATTTCATATTATATGTATTTTAAATCGCCAATTTCAATTTCGATCTACTAGGTTAATGGACACATAGAATATCATATTAATACTACTTATACAGAGCTTACAGTTTATTTTGTGTGTGTGTGTGTGTGTGTGTGTGTGTGAATGATGGGAATTAGAAATTAAAAGACTAATTTGGCATGAAACAAACTTATAATGAATCAAATTGAAACACAATAAAATTAAAAGATCAAAATACTAATTTAACCTTATCATAAATTGTAATTATAAACCAACGATATTGTGAGTAGCAGACAATTTAGGATATATATGAGATGAATGAAAAGTTAACGAATTAATTTGGTACCAAAATAAACTTAATAAACTAAATTGAAACCAAATAAATTTAAAAGATCAAAATACTAAATTAATATTTATTATAAACTGTGATTATGAACCAAATAAAATATGATATTATAATCTGTATCTAATAAGGATTGCTCCAAATTTTAACTTATTTTTCCCTCAATTAAAGAGAATGAATATTAATCACAGTAGAAAATAAATGAATATCATGATTTTTGCTTGAAAATTTGAAAGAACAAAAGAAACAAAAGAGAAAGAATTTCGATTACCATCCTTCTTTGAAGTTCCTCTCCCCTTTCATTTTCACATAACAACAACACTTATTTCTTCTCTCTGTCAGTATATTAGCAGCTTATCTTAATTAATGAACTAGTCACAAACAATTTCATTGAAAACAAATCAATTATGGCAAAAGAAGAAAGTGAGTCTCGACACAAGGAAAATGCTACATTGTGTGTCTATGTGAGTGTGTTAGAGAGAGAAGAACAGGAAAAGCTTGATTGAAGCTTATGTTGTTCATTATCAGTAGCTTTATGCTTCTCCATTTGGGAACTAAATCTGGGGTTTCTATAAGATTAAGGTTGTTGTCCTCTGGCTGGTTTGTTCATGGTTTGATGTATATAGAGGCCTCCTTATTTAAGGCATATTATTATTTCATTGTCCAGAAACATTGTGAAAACTCTAATATCAGCTTGTTGATTTTAGCCTTTACTGTTGTCCAGAATCAGAACCAAACATGTTGATCGACTTCACAGTCATGCTAGGAATAATGCAGAAAAAGATTATTATGGTATCAGAATGTTGATATGTTTAAAGAATCATATTCCACTCTTGAATGAAGTGTCATTAATTACTCTAAGAATAATTAAGACTTAAATAAAATTTTATTTTTTAGGTGTTTGTTATATTACGTGAACATTTTCTTATAACGAAGCATTAGATTATTAACTCTTTAAAGAAGATTTTTATATGTCATAATTTTACTAGAAAACCTAACAGCGAATGCCTAAAATATCCTTTTCCTAGGAGCTCTGTCGAATGTGAGACTCAATCTGAAACCTAAGTTGAGGAAATGGAGAATTTGATTCTCAAAGTCAAAATTCTTTGGTTGAAATGCATACTTGCTTTTCTCCATTCTGTTTTTAACACTTTTTCTTTCCTTTCTGTTTTCGTCTTTTATTATTATTATTATTATTATTATTATTATTTGTTGCTATATCTTTTGCTACTTAAATTCTGAACTTTCTAGATAAATTAGGGTTACAAAACGTCAACGAGATGATAATTCATATGACACTTGCCTTAGTCTTTAAGGGAAGCTTAATCTCTTTGATATCTAGCACACCACAATTGGCGAATGCCTACCAATAAAAGTCCAGTAGAAGTTGAACTGAAGATTCTTTGATTGACGCAGCTCTGTAAAATACAGCGGCTATTATAAACTTCTCTGTATTAAGTTGAAAATAAATAAGTGCATGAATAGATTTCCTCGGAGCAACTGTTGTTTTCTGATTTCAGTCCTAAATATCAGTTTTCCTTGAAGAGGAGAAAGGTAGGATTCACAAAGAATGTGATCTAACGAACTCACTTTTCTGGTTTCAGTCCTTTTACTTCATTGCAGATTCCACTCGAGTCTAAACAGGAACCCAAATGTGAGGTAGTGGCTTGGTAAGTTTAAAGATGCTGTCTATAAGTTATGGGATTGGATGAGATTGGTACTAAGGCATCAAAACAGAAGCTGGAAGCTGACATTCAAGCAACCACAAGTAAGGTAAGGAACTTCTTAGCTGACTTTGGTAATCCATTTAGAAATAAAATTGAAGGATCAAAGAAGTGTTTGACTTCCTAGAACATCTTGTAGAGAAAAAGTAGGTACTAGGATTGAAGTTGGAGCTTGTACAAGACTAAAATCAAATGAACTTCCGAAAACTTCTTTATATAGTAGATGAATCTATCATGTATGATAGAGATGTTGTTAAGGAGAAATAATCCAGTTTTTACTATCACACAGCCTGATGATGTGTATTTGAGAAGAATTTAATGTTGTTCAAGTTACAAAAGCAATTCTTCTGGCATTTCATTGTTCAAAAGATTCTGATGATCTAAATCTACATTAACTTGAATTAAAGGAGAGATTGATGGGGAAAATTTTTTTCCTTGCTCTTGATGATGTTTGGATTGAGAATCTTACATACTGGGAGATCTTGCAATCTCCCTTCAACTGTGGAGCTTCGGAAAGTAAGATCCTTGTAACAAAAAGAGGTAGCATCAGTTGTGCACTCTACCCATATGCATCATTTAAAGTCACTAGCAGAAGAAGATTGTTGGAAATTATTTGATAAACATGCATTTAGAGGCCAACATGATGTTGCAGATCCATATCTCGTATTGTTCGCAAGAAAAATGGTTCAGAAGGATGGAGGATTGCCTTTAGCCATTTAGACACTGGGAAGTTACACACAAAATTATCTCATCAAGAATGGGATAAAATATTGTAAAGAGATATGTGGCATCTATCAAAGGAAGATATTAATATAATTCCAGCTTTAAAATTGAGCTACCACTATCTATCTTTTAATTTTAATCGTTGTTTTGCTTATTATGTTATCTGTTCTAAAGATTATGAGATAGAGTTGTTACACTTGAATTGTTGTGATGGAGTTGTATCATCCTCCATGGGACACTGATTCTTATGCCTTTGAAAATACTTCCTCTATATCACTGACCCAATTAATAGTTGTTTGATATTTGCCTTCTGTATAACTTTTATGTGACTATATCACTAATTTTCTTCGAAGTTTGATTGTGGTAAAGTGATAATACAAGCAAGTAGTGGTGTCTGTTTTTTTAATGTATATCAATAGGAATTAGAGTAATATAGTTGTAAAATTGAGAAACTGTTTATCTAAGATTGAGATTGATCTTTTAAACCACATCAATATACACCTTTTGCGTCTTTGAAGCCAAGGCTTAAAATCGACAAATTTTCCCCCCATCTGTAATGAGATGAACTTAGAATGCTGCTGCAATTTCAAGTTATGTCTTTGTGAATATGCTCACTCTAATTAAATTTGTTGCCATCATTTTGTTTTTCTGGACATGCTTTCCTATTGCACTTGTAGTACTTAAAAGAATTGGACTCAATTGTCAAACACGAGTTTTATTGTGAGGGAATTTTTGTAATGTTCACAGGAAGGGATGAAAGAATTGATGGTTATTAGAGAATTTCCATTAAGCTCTCAGTCTTCCTATCAACTCTATCTTTTTGCAAATATGGTTTTTTATGTTTCAAAATCTCTCAAACAGAATCTCTGTTGATGGTGGCTTGTAGTGTACCTAAAACAAAATTTCCTTTGTTGCAGTCCATTAACTCCTAAGTTTTTCTTATTGAAATAAGGTACAATTTTTTCTCAAAAGAAATAGATTTTTTTTATAGGTCTAACCCACCATGTCAATTCATAGATAGAAAGATATCATAATATTACAAATGCTTAGCTATCTCACCTAAGCCAAAGAATGACACTAGTATTTATATACTAGACAATTACAAAAATATTGTTTACAATGCAGCAATTGTTATAACAGAAAGAGAAATATAATAACGAATCTGTAAAGCATTAGAAAGAATAACATGTGCTGAAACAAAGTGTGGAATGATCAACTGTGATAATCCTTAGCTTTAGGATGGTGAGCTGTCATCCTTCATAATAGCCCCCCTCAAACAAAAAGGTTTAATACAGACATCAAGTTTGTCTCTAAGCCACTAGAACCTTGAATGAGATGGAGCCTTGCTACAAAAATCAACTAATTGGTCTGAAGATGGAACATAAGACACAACCAGCTCCTTAGCTAAGACTTTATCACAAACGAAATAAATGTCAATTTCTATATGTTTTGTTCTAGCATGATAAATTGGATTCACGACTAGAGCACTAGCACTGAGATTGTCACATTAAATAACAAGTTGCTAAGGAAGCTTAAAGTCAATCCCTTTCAAAAGAGATTTGATCCACACCAATTCAGCAGCCAAATCAACCAAAGCTCAATACTCAGATTCTGTGCTTGATCTTAAAATAACTTTTTGTTTTTAAAGAAGACACAATTTTCCACAACTAACTTCCTATCATCTGAACAAGATGCCTAATCAGCATCAGCAAAACCAAGAAGAGATAAACACCGAGATAGCTTTATATGTATTTCATAGTTAATCGTTCCCTTTAAGTATCTCAAAACTTGCTTGATAGCTTGCTAGTGTGAGATAGAAGATGCATTGAGGAATTGACTACATTTATTAATTAAGAATGAAATTTCAAGCCTTGTGTTTATCAAATATTGAAGGGCACCTACTGCACTTTGATAAACTAAAGGGTCCTTCAAAGGCTTACTATCATGTAAAGACAATGATTTGCCTAACATCATTGGAGTTGGACATAGTGAAGCATTGACAATATCAAATCTTTTTAATAAGTCAAACACATATTTTCCTTGAGTCAAATGCATTCTAGAATTATCTCTTGCTATTTCAAACCCAAGGAAGTAATGAAGCGCCCTAAGATTTTTCAATGAGAAAAGATCATTAAGACTTTGTGTAAAACTCTCCAAATTCTTGGAATCATTTCCAATAACTAAGATATCATCGACATATATTAACAAAATAATGATTTGAGAGTTAGTTTTGTATAAAAACAAAGAAGTATTAGCTTTAGTGTTGTGATGGCCCCAATTGATTAAGATAGTTTTTAATCTATCATAAGAAGCTCGAGGGGCTTGCTTAAGTTCATAGATAACCTTAGAAAGTTTGTAGATATGATAGAGTCTGTCTTTGTCTTCAAGGCCTTCTAGTTGAACCATGTGGATCATTTCTTGCAACATAACATTCGGAAAAGCATTGTTGATGTCAAGTTGCTTCACTGGCCAACCATAAGTTAGTACAATAGTAAGAATTAATCTAATAGTAGACACTTTGATGACAAGGCTTAAAGTATCTCCAAAATCAACTCCTAGATCCTACTAAAATCATTTGGCCGCCAATCTTGCTTTGTGTCTTTGTATGGTACTATCAACATTATACTTTGTTTTGAAGATCCACTTGCTATCTACTATATTTGATTGTCTATCAAAAGGAATCAAAGTCCAAGTGTTGTTTCTAACAAGAGCATTAAATCCAGACTACATAGCTTGTTTCCACTGAGGCATTTTAAATGCTTCTTGAGCCATTTTAGGTTCTAAAGAATAGCTAAGCTCAATTTATGAGAAACCAACAAAGGGATATTTGGGTTTATAGATCCCTCTTTTACTTCTAGTGAACATTGGATGAGACCGAATAGGTGCTGCAACTTAAGGAAAATTGTGTTCTATAACACTATCAACTAAAGGAATAGATAATGTCTCGGATACATCTATTCAAGTTAAGCCATGTGTGCCTGTTTGCGGGGCACCACGTGGAGCTCTTGTGTCATCACTAAAGACTTCGATTACCTCATAAGAAGAAACATTGTCATTGGGTTTTTCTTCAAAAAAAAATCACATTATCTAAAGATTCATCTTTGTCAGAAAAAGAGTTATTTTGTGGCTGTAAAAGCCATAGGCTCAATCTGATCTTCAAGTGGTTGTCGAGTATTCAAGAAACTAGCATTAAAAAGGAAATCTTGTTTATTAAAAGTGACATGCCTTGAAATGAGAATTTTCCTAGAGGAGGTAAGGCACTTATAACCTTTATAAGAGCTACTATAACCTAAAAATACACATTGGTAGTGTGAAGTTATAGCTTATGGTGATTAAAGGGCCTAAAACATGGATAGCAAGAACACCTAAAGATCATTAGAATACTATAATCTAGCTCCTTAGCATACAACTGAGAGTAAGATGATTTTCCATGCAAGACTTAAGTTGGCAGTCAATTGATAAAATGGATCGAAGTTTGAGAGGCTTCCCACTAGTAGAAAAGTGGCATGCTTGCTTGAACCAGCAAAGTAAGACCTAGCTCAATGATATGTCTATGTTTTCTCTCTACCTTTCCATTTGGGACAAAGGTGAAGACATAAGTGTTTGAAAATAATACCAAAAGCTTGAGTTATATGTACAAACCTCTTGAATTCTCCACCCCTAATATGTCTACAGCACTTTAATACTTCTTTTAAATTGTTTTTCTGCCATGGTTTTAAATTGAACAAAAGCATGAAGTGCTTCCCCCTTATTTATAAGTGGATAAATCCAAGTAAACCTACTATAATCACCCAAGAAATGAATGTAATATTTGAAGCCTTCTTTAGATGTTAGTGGAGATTGACCCCACAGATCAAAGTGGATTAAATCAAAAGGAAATTGAGTTTGAGATTCAGACAACTTAAATGGCAGAGAATGAGATTTCCCAAACTTGCATGCTTCACAGAAAAACATACTTTTATTATCTTTAATATTTATATTACATCTCTTTAGAACTCAAGACAAAACAAAATTAGAAAGGTGTCCTAGCTTTTTATGCCAGAGTTTTATGAGGTTCATTAGTCTTCTGTTGTAACATGTGATATTGTGAGTATTTTTCAGGTTTATTGATTTTGTAGAGCCTATCATTAGGCCTCCTTTGTAGCAACACCATCCCTATTCACAAATCCTTCACAAAACAACTAAGAAGGTGAAATTCTATGAGCCTATCATTGTCAGTTATTAATTTAGAGACACTCATTAGTTTTTTTAGCAATTTTAGATGCTTGTAAGACATTTCTTTGAAATAAGAGGTTGTGTTTTGTCACAGGGAAACAAAGAATGACCAATAATTGTAATATCAACTTCTTGACCATTACTAACACTAACTTTTGGCTTACCACTAACATTAGTGACTGGATCAATTTGGCTTGCCTTATTTGCAATATGATAACTAGCGCTATTATCCATGTATCACGCAGCATCATTCACAGAATTCAAAAAAGCCATATAAGCTGAAAAGCCCTACTCATTGCCTTTGTTCTCCTCAGAGGGTGAACCACCCATGTAATTACCATCAAATTTGTAAAAGTAGTTGCCAGCCATATGACCAAGTTTTCCACAAACATGGCATGTAGGCTTACTAACACTTTGATTGCTCCTTCCTCTTCTTCTACTTCCTCAAAAATTCTATTGACCTTTACCTCTCCAATTCCCTCAGTTATGGTCTTGGATAGTTGTAAGATCTATTGTTGTTTCTCTTTAAAGCAATATTAACAAAGGGTTGGGTGATGATACTCTTTGTCAAGCCTAACAAGAACTTGAGTCACAAAATCATTCATGGGAATGGGACTCCTTGCCAATGTATGATTGTCTGCAATAGTCTTCATCTTATAGAGATACTCATCCATCTTTATGTTCCTTTTTAAATTCTTTGCAGTTTCACCTTATACAAAGTAATTCTTGACCTAGTGCGTGCTCCAAACAAATTCTTCAAAATTGTCCACAACTTTTTTGAAGTGTTACAAATTAGCATTTGTGAGGCAACATCAGCTGTCATTTTACTATAAAGCGATCAAAGGAGAAGTTGATCATTGCTAACCCATTCATCAAAAGCAGGATTTGGTTTCTTCTCTACATTATCAAAGAAAAACTCAAGTACACATGGCTTCATGCCAAGAATATGACCATCAAGTTTGTTTCCACGAATGATCGACAATATCATCAACTGCCAAAGTAAGTAATTACTTTTGTTCAACTTAACAAAGCATGCTTGAGGAAGAGATGCAGCCAAAGAGGTTTTCAATGACGGGTGACTAAAAGAGGAGAAGGAGATGGGACATAGCTCTTTGAGTTTCAATATAAGCAACCAAGGAGGATCCATCTTAACCATCCATGGCATTTGCAGTAATGCTCTAATACCAAGATAAAAAGATATCAAAATATTACAAATGCTTAGCTATCTCACTCGAGCCAAAGAATGACACTAGTATTTATATGCTAGACAGTTACAAAAACACCATTTACAATGCAACAACTATCATAACAGAAAGAGAAATATAACAAAGAATCTAGAGAGCATTAGAAAGAATAACACATGCTGAAATAAAGTATGGAATGACTAAGTGTGATAACCTTCAGCACTAGGATGGTAGGCTTTCATCCTTCATAACATTCATGGACTCCACTCACAAATTAGTAAAAGTTAATAATAAAAAATCACAACTTTACTATGATGAAACCCTTAAATTATGTGTACAAAACATGAGCCTATGTAGACTGAGGCTACACAAAAATGTTGTATAAGATATTGGTTGAATATAGTTTTATATATAGTAAAATAAAATTCCAATATTACTATGTACACATAGTATAGATAAAGTAGTAACCCAACAAATAATAGGGAAGCAAATCATTCCAAACTTTTTAATTTGACAGGTTTGAAAATTGGAGCATGGGATGTTGCTTGGATTTTTGCTACTCAAACTGAGCAACATAGCGCCCTTCATAATATTATTAATATTTTTCAATTTCAACCATCCTTTTTGTAAAAACCCGACGTGAAGAATGCATGCAGGAAGTTGACTTTTCAACGCAGGTGTGCAGCTGCCACGTACCAACTCCTTCATTCTGCAACTTTACATATATATCCCTCCTTTTACTTCCTTTCAGCTAGTTTTTTCGGTCATCTCTCATCTAGATTTCTGCAATACATATCCTTCCAACAGAGCAAGCACAGAACTGACAGAAACTCTGCATCTTCATCCCCTGCTTCTTCGAGCTGCTGGACGCTGGTTTTTCTGCTTCTTCACGCTGTGAATTTGCTTCAGTTTTGCTGCTTCATTCAGTCGCATGGAAGCTCCTTACTGGACGAACTGGATTACTGAGTAAACGCTATAATTTTCCTCCTCTGTTCAGCGCCACCTTACTACCCCTGTTCAGCGTTGGTTTGGTTCGAATTTCAGCTGCAAAGTTGCTCCTTGAATTTGTTCCATTTTTACTGCTGGATAATGGTGAAATCACGCCAAAAAGTCACCCTCCCAGGTCTAAAACTCTGCCATATGAACTGCTTTTGCTGGGTTCACCTTCCTCCCCCTTTTCACGCCATATTGTTCTGCTGTTTCAATGTCCAGTGCAGCCCACTTCCTCTTTGCTTGAGCTGAGCTTCATGGCTGTGTGTGTGTGGTAGGGGAGCAACGCTGTATAGTGATTTTGGGCCTAGGAATTTCTGAAGTATGTGTTACTTTTTCTGGTCTCCTCTCCAAGCGTTTCTCTCTTCTGTTTATTAATGCTATGATACGTTTATGTGGTGGCCAGCAAGGGAGGTCCTGCGCAGAAGGAAAGATGATGCAGGAAGATGATTCTGGTTGAAAAATTCTGACTTTATCATACTGAATTGTATGTCCACTCTCCTATACGTTAATTCCTCCCAAAATTCGGCATATATATTCTTAATTAAAGACAAAATCCCCACTGTGCTTTTTCTTACTTGTCAACTTATATTTATGCAGAATAAGCTTCCTTTTTTTCTTGTGGCTGCAGAGTTAAGACGGTATGCGTTTCCTCTAATTCTAAATTTTTGGGTTTAGCTCCTAAGTGAAATTGGGGAAAAGAGAGCACAATATAGGTATATGGTATACATTGTACGAATATGGAAGGCGTAAAATTTAGTAGAAGAATAATTTTAAATTAAGATAAGTCCTGTATAAAATTAATTAGAGCGATTCATCTTCTAAAATCTGGTGAACGGGTCTTGTAGGGTATTCAGGAGATTGAGTTATAGCCGAGGAAAGGGGCAGGGAATTTTTGTAGTATCTCGGAAGGTGAGTAAGTAATGCGGACCGTGAGTAAACAAGAAATTATTGTTTTATTACTAAGTTTTCTTGCAGTGTCCTAAAATTAGGTAATCTATTTATGGAGATACCTATTTAAATGTTTTGTAATATATAAGTTTACTAAAAATCGATTCGAACAGGAAATTTTGCAAATTGACGGATATTTGAGTTAATTGGAAATTTTATTATGAAATTGATCTGGAAAGTATTCTGTCTGAGATGTTAAATGGAAAAAAAAAAATAATACATGGTCTTATGAAGTTATCTGCTCAGAACCCTGTAGCTAACAGCAGTAGATGTTAGCCCTGGTGCACCATGATCTGTACCTCAGCTAGCAGGGGTGGTGCTAGCCCCGTGTGCAGGCCACCACACACGGAGTCATTTTATTTTCGCAAGTTGAAGGCTTTGCGTCTGTAGTGATTTTCCCCGCGAGCTGTGTGCTCTGCGTCTGTTCCAATTGGTTCTGTTTAGATGCTTTAGGGGCATTTTGAGAAAGAATTGATATAAAGCATGTTCTATACGGTATTTATATACATATATATATAAACCTATTTGATCCTATGTTTATTTTAAAGAGGTTGGCATTGCTTATTCATTGAGTATTCAACTCATTGTTTTATATATATTTTTTTTCAGAGAGCAGTAGGGACCCTAATCTACCTCCAGCCGCCTTTTAGTGGTCCATATCTCGATTACTTCTTTTGACGAGCCTGCAGTTGCTCATGTTGGTGTATTTTGTCTGTAGGTGTATTTTGTTTTAAATCTTGTAAAGTTAGCTCCACTGAATCATAGTTAGGGCATCCCCACACCCCAGAAATCTTTTGGTCTGATTGGATATGAGTTCATCCTTTTGGGATGTATTGTATTGTCTGACACTTTGTAGAAATATCGGGAGGCCTACGTTATAGAGGAGACTCTGCCGAAATTTCTACAAATGTCCTTTAAAGAAAAGCTTATGTGTTTTATATGATTCAAATTGATGCCCATAAGTATTTTCTTTATGTTTCCGCTTCTGCGTCAGAGTACTTAAATTGTAGGGTGTGACAGTTTGGTATCAGAGCTTAGGTCTTTCTGTGGTCCTGTGGAGCAAGAGTTTTCGGTGGAATCTCAATTATGGTTATGAACCCGGGCGTAACTATACTTGAGATGTCACTGAAAACCTTATAGGGTGTCCTAAGTTATTCCTTCAAGTATCTTGTCTTGTTAAATGTTACTTCCAATCTGGAGAATGATTTGAATGATGATCATATTTTTTTTTGTAGTGTGTGGAGATGCCTCCTAAAATTCGTTCAGTTAATAGATTAGCAGCTGTAGATGAGACTTCTGCAAGTGCATCAACCCAACAAACTACCTCGCCTATCAGAGGTCGTGGTCGAGGTCGGGGTAGGGGTCGAGGAACTATTCGGCCCCCTAGGCAGGTCTCACCTGCAGACAGGGTAGAGCCTCCACAGCCTGTGGAGGAAATTGTACCGCCAGTTTAGCCAAGACCGATAGGGCCCCAAGCGATGAGGGAGGAAAGGGAGGTCCCAGTAACCCTCTCCCAGTTTTTAAAATTGAAGCCTCCCACTTATTCCGGGACAGAGAGTCAGGAGGATCCCCAGCTATTTATTGATGGTATTGAGAAAATATGCAGAGCTTTGAGTTGCTCAAGTGCAAAATCCGCTGAGTTTGCCGAGTTTCAGTTACAAGATGCGGCTTACATATGGTATCAGACCTTACTGAGGGAAAGGCCGATTGGAGCTCCTCCAATGATATGGGAAGAGTTTAAGGGACTCTTTATGGATCGCTTCTTGCCACAGAGTGTCTGAGATGCTAGGGCCAGAGAATTTGAGGGTCTTAAATTAATTCCAGGCATGAGTGTTTCTGATTATGACATCCGGTTCACACAGTTGTCTCGCTACGCCCCACACCTAGTCCCTACTGAGAGGGATAGGATCAAGCGATTTGTGAATGGGCTACCTCGTATGTTGTATAGGGTGATTGCTCCACAGATGAACCTCTTTCCCTCATATTCAGCTGCAGTGGATTGTGTACGTATGATAGAGATGAGAGATAAGGAGGAGGACATTTCTCAGAGAAAAAGGAAGCGTGACAGTGATGGGAGACAAAGAGGTAGTTCCTTTGTAGCTGGACCTTCTTATGGTCTCAGACCTCAGAGTTATCAAAGATTTACTCAAGCTTTTACGGGGTCTCCGACCTCATTTTCTACCGGTATTGACCGGCACAGAGCATCGTTCTGAGGGGTTAGCACGATGTCTACCCCAGTTACTGCTCCATCTCGTCAATCTAGAGGTCCCTGTTTCATTTGTGGAAAGATACATTCAGGCACTTGCCACAGAGAGACGGGGGCATGTTGTCGTTGCGGGCAGGTGGGACACTTAGTGAGAGACTGTCCTCAGCGATACCCTGATTCTAGTCAGGCATTAGTTCGACCCACTAGGCAATTTTCAACAGGGACTCCATCTACCGGTGCAGTTACAGTTCAGAGTAGCCGAGGTAGTAGCAGTGGGACAGTAGTAGGCAGAGGACAGGCGACTGCAGGACGAGGTCAGGCTCGGGTTTTTGCACTAAATAGACAAGACGCACAAGCATCAAATGCCGTAGTAACAGGTACACTTACGGTTTGTTCACATGCTGCTTACTCCTTATTTGATCCTGGCTCTACACATTCCTATATATCTCCCTACTTTGCAAAGAAGATTGGTAAGGACTCTGAAGAGTTAGAGTGCCCGTTATTTGTGGCTATCCCAGTGGGGGAATCTGTAAAAGTTGAACGGGTATATAAGGCATGTATGATTACACTGGCCGATTGCGAGACGCTAGTTGATTTGATAGTGCTTGCGATAGCAGAGTTTGATGTAATACTCGGAATGGATTGGTTAGCGTCCTGCTATGCAGTGGTGGATTGTCATCTTAAGCAGGTGAAATGTAATTTTCCTGAAAAATCACCCTTTGTCATTCAAGGTGATCGAAGTGAAGCACCAAACAATTTAATATCTATGATAGAAGCTCAGAAGCTCTTAAAAAGGGGGTATCAAGGATATTTAGCAATGGTTTGGGATATAGAACTGCAAGTCCCAGTATTGGAACAGGTTCCTATAGTAAAAGAATTCCCTGATATTTTTCCCGAGGAACTACCAAGATTACCTCCTGAAAGGGAAGTCAAATTTTGTATTGATGTGTTATCAGGCACTCAGCCTATATCTATTCCTCCTTATCGAATGGCACCTCTGGAGCTTTGTGAACTAAAGAATCAATTGCAAGACCTGTTGGACAAGGGTTTTATTCGCCCTAGTACGTCTCCTTGGGGCGCACCTGTTCTTTTTGTTACGAAGAAGGATGGTTCTCTTCGCTTATGTGTAGATTACAGATAACTAAATAAAGTGACAGTGAAGAATAAGTACCCTTTGCCTCGTATAGATGACCTATTTGACCAATTACAGGGAGCTCAATACTTCTCAAAAATTGATTTAAGATCGGATTATCATCAACTACGAATCAGAAGGGAAGATATCTCAAAAACTGCTTTTAGAACCCGATATAGTCATTATGAATTTCTAGTGATGCCATTTGGGTTAACCAATGCCCCAGCTGCCTTTATGGACTTGATGAATCGAGTGTTTAAGCCATTTCTGCATCGATTTGTTATTGTGTTCATTGATGATATTTTGATTTATTCTAAGGGTTATGAAGAGCATGAATAACATCTGAGAATGGCATTACAAGTGTTACGGGAACATCAACTATATGCTAAACTTTCTAAATGCCAGTTTTGGCTGGAAAGAATTGCCTTTTTGGGCCATGTAATCTCCAGAGATGGGGTGCAAGTAGATCCTAGTAAAGTGGAAGCAGTTCAAAAATGGCCGAGGCCTACTACAGTTACAGAGATTTGCAATTTCTTAGGCTTGGCAGGTTATTATCATCGGTTTGTTAAAGACTTTTCTAAGATAGCTACGCCGCTGACAAAACTAACCTAGAAAAATGTGAACTTTCAGTGGTCTGAGCTGTGTGAAGAGGGGTTTCAGAAATTGAAGGATTGTCTGAATTCTGCACCAATTTTGGCATTACCCTCGGGATCGGGAGGTTATGTTGTGTACTGTGATGCTTCTAGGATTGGCCTAGGATGTGTATTGATGCAGCATGGTCATGTGATTTCTTATGCCTCTAGACAACTTAAGAAGCATGAACAGAATTACCCAACCCATGATTTAGAAATGGCGGCAGTGGTTTTCGCTCTCAAAATCTGGAGACATTATTTATATGGGGAGACATGTGAAATTTATACAAATCATAAAAGCCTTAAATACATCTTCCAACAGCAGGATCTGAATCTTAGGCAAAGAAGGTGGATGGAGCTACTCAAAGATTATGATTGTACCATTTTATACCACCCAGGTAAGGCTAATGTAGTAGCAGATGCTCTGAGTAGGAAATCTATGGGGAGCTTGAGCCATATTGCGAAGACACGGAGACCGCTAATTTTAGATCTTCATAAGATTGAGCGTTCAGGGATCCAATTGGAGATTAAAGAGCCAGGAATGTTGTTGGCTCATGTGCAGCTTCATTCATCTTTGTTTGAAAGGTTGAAAGTTGCCCAAGCCAGGGATGCACAAATATGTAAATTGGTGAATGACGTCAAAAGTGGAAGGAAAAATGAATTCATTTTAGATTCAAATGGCGTTTTATGGTTCGGTACTCGATTGTGCGTGCCAAATGTGGATGAGTTGAAGAGAGAACTTATGGAAGAAGCTCATTGTTCTCGGTATACGATCCATCCAGGTTCTACAAAGATGTACCAAGATTTAAAGCAAGTATACTGGTGGGAAGGCATGAAGAGAGATATAGCGAATTTTGCTTCTCATTGTTTGGCATGTCAGCAAGTTAAGGCATAACATCAGAAACCTGCAGGGCTACATCAACGACCGGAAATACCCGAGTAGAAGTGGGAAAGGATCACTATGGACTTTGTAACGGGATTACCTCGAACAATAAGGGGTTATGATTCCATTTGGGTGATTGTGGACAGACTCACTAAAACAGCTCATTTTCTCCCTGTGAAGACAACGTACAATGTGGCAAAATATGCACAGCTTTACATGAACGAGATAGTGAAGCTTCATGGTATACCAATGTCTATAATTTCTGATCGAGGACCCCAACTTACTTCTAAATTTTGGAGAGCTTTTCAAGAGGCTATGGGTACCCGATTAGATCTTAGCACTGCCTTTCATCCTCAGACTGATGGGCAATCTGAGAGGACTGTACAAATAATAGAAGATATGCTAAGGTTGTGTGTTATGGACTTTGGTGGTAGCTGGGATAATTATTTATCATTGGTGAAATTTGCTTATAATAATAGTTATCAAGTTAGCATAAAGATGGCACCCTTCGAGGCATTATATAGGAGACGGTGCAGGTCTCCCATTGGATGGTTTGAAACTGGAAAAGTTAAATCATTAGGACCTGAGTTAGTGCAAGATGCCTTAGAAAAGGTGAAAGTAATCAAGGAAAGGTTGGTAGCAGCTCAGAGCAGGCAGAAAGCGTATGTGGATCGTCGACGCCGTGATTTGGAGTTTATGATCGGGGACTATGTGTTTCTCAGGGTGTCTCCTATGAAAGGTGTGATGAGATTTGGGAAGGAAGGAAAATTGACCCCGAGATATGTGGGACCATTTGAGATCTTAGAGCGAGTTGGAGCTGTAGCTTATCGGTTAGCGTTGCCACCGGAATTATCTAATATCCACCCAGTATTTCATGTTTCAATGTTAAGGAAATATCTACTTGATCCTTCTTACGTGTTGCAGAACCAAGATGTTTCTTTAAGTGAAGGTTTAGCTTATGAAGAAGTTCCTGTTGCAATTTTGGATAGACAAACGAAGAAGCTATGTTCTAAAAAGATTATGTCAGTGAAAGTCCTGTGGCGTCACCATACACCAGAGGAAGCTACATGGGAGATGGAAAGCGAAATGCGTGCAAAATACCCCTATATATTTGAGAACTAAGGTTAGCATGTATATGTATATATGAATTCGGGGACCGAATTTTTTTTTAGGGGGAGAGATTGTAAAAACCCGACGTGAAGAATGCATGCAGGAAGTTGACTTTTCAACGCAGGTGTGCAGCTGCCACGTACCAGCTCCTTCATTCCGCAACTTTACATATATATCCCTCCTTTTACTTCCTTTCAGCTGGTTTTTTCGATCATCTCTCATCTAGATTTCTGCAATACATATCCTTCCAGCAGAGCAAGCACAAAACTGATAGAAACTCTGCATCTTCATCCCCTACTTCTTCGAGCTGTTGGACGCTAGTTTTTCTGCTTCTTCACGCTGTGAATTTGCTTCAGTTTTGCTGCTTCATTCAGTCGCATGGAAGCTCCCTACTGGATGAACTGGAGTACTGAGTAAACGCTGCAAGTTTCCTCCTCTGTTCAGCGCCACCTCACTACCCCTGTTCAGCGTTGGTTTGGTTCGAATTTCAGCTGCAAAGTTGCTCCTTGAATTTGTTCCATTTTTGCTGCTGGATAATGGTGAAATCACGCCAGAAAGTCACCCTCCCAGGTCTGAAACTCTGCCATATGAACTGCTTTTGCTGGGTTCACCTTCCTCCCCCTTTTCACGCCATATTGTTCTGCTGTTTCGATGTCCAGTGCAGCCCACTTCCTCTTTGCTTGAGCTGAGCTTCATGGCTGTGTGTGTGTGGTAGGGGAGCAACGCTGTATAGTGATTTTGGGCCTGGGAATTTCTGAAGTATGTGTTGCTTTTTCTGGTCTCCTCTCCAAGCATTTCTCTCTTCTGTTTATTAATGCTATGATACGTTTATGTGGTGGCCAGCAAGGGAGGTCCTACGCAAAAGGAAAGGTGATGCAGGAAGATGATTCTGGTTGAAAAATTCTGACTTCATTCATACTGAATTGTATGTCCACTCTCCTATACGTTAATTCCTCCCAAAATTCGGCATATATATTCTTAATTAAAGACAAAATCCCCACTGTGCTTTTTCTTACTTGTCAACTTATATTTATGCAGAATAAGCTTCCTTTTTTTTCTTGTGGCTGCAGAGTTAAGACGGTATGCGTTTCCTCTAATTCTAAATTTTTGGGTTTAGCTCCTAAGTGAAATTGGGGAAAAGAGAGCACAATATAGGTATATGGTATACATTGTACGAATATGGAAGGCGTAAAATTTAGTAAAAGAATAATTTTAAATTAAGATAAGTCCTGTATAAAATTAATTGGAGCAATTCATCTTCTAAAATCTGGTGAACGAGTCTTGTAGGGTATTCAGGAGACTGAGTTATAGTCGAGGAAAGGGGCAAGAAATTTTTGTAGTATCTCGGAAGGTGAGTAAGTAATGCGGACCATGAGTAAACAAGAAATTATTGTTTTATTACTAAGTTTTCTTGCAGTGTCCTAAAATTAGGTAATCTATTTATAGAGATACCTATTTAAATGTTTTGTAATATATAAGTTTGCCAAAAATCGATTCGAACAGGAAATTTTGCAAATTGACAGGTATTTGAGTTAATTGAAAATTTTACTATGAAATTGATCTGGAAGGTATTCTGTCTGAGATGTTAAATGGAAAAAAAAAATAATACATGGTCTTATGAAGTTATCTGCTCAGAACCCTGTAGCTAACAGCAGTAGATGTTAGCCCTGGTGCACCATGATCTATACCTCAGCTAGCAGGGGTGGTGCTAGCCTCGTGTGCAGGCCACCACACGCGAAGTCATTTTATTTTCGCAAGCTGAAAGCTTTGCATCTGTAGTGATTTTCCCCGCGAGCTGTGTGCTCTGCGTCTGTTCCAATTGGTTCTGTTTAGATGCTTTTGGGGCATTTTGAGAAAGAATTGGTATAAAGCATGTTCTATACGGTATTTATATATATATATATATATATAAACCTATTTGACCCTATGTTTATTTTAAAGAGGTTGGCATTGCTTATTCATTGAGTATTCAACTCATTGTTTTATATATTTTCTTTTTCAGAGAGTAGTAGGGACCCTAATCTACCTCCAGCCGCCTTCTAGTGGTCCATATCTCGATTACTTCTTTTGACGAGCCTGCAGTTGCTCATGTGGGTGTATTTTGTCTGTAGGTGTATTTTGTTTTAAATCTTGTAAAGTTAGCTCCACTGAATCATAGTTAGGGCATCCCCACACCCCAAATATTTCTTTTGATCTGATTGGATATGAGTTCTCCCTTTTGGGATGTATTATATTGTCTGACACTTTGTAGAAATATCGGGAGGCCTACGTTATAAAGGAGACTCTGTCGAAATTTCTACAAATGTCCTTTAAAGAAAAACTTATATGTTTTATATGATTCAAATTGATGTCCATAAGTATTTTCTTTATGTTTCCACTTCTGCGTCAGAGTACTTAAATTTTGGGGTGTGACACTTTTTTTTGTTTTGATATTTTTTTAATATTTTAAAAGAAGTAAAACACAAGATAAAAATAATCATTTAACTTCTACTAGATAGACAATTTTATCTAATAAAAGTTAAAAAATTGTTTAATACTGCATTTTATTTCTTTCAAAATAATATATATATATATATATATCAAAATAAAAAAATGAATGACTAAAAAAAATGACATGGAGGGTTAAGATTGTTGAGCAGCACAGCTTAGCTTGAGCAAGAGAGAATCCTAGCGTGTGCAAGATGAGAAGGGATAGTTTGGGAACCCATCTCACTCCATTGTTCTTAAAATGTCCGAACAAGGATGCATGATTTTTTTCTTTCCACGCTACTCTGTTCTTGGCACCAATATTACTGTCTCTGAAGTACACATGTCTTAGTATAAGTGACAGAAGATGTTAGAAAATAACAGATTCAAGAGTTTAATTTCTTATAATTGAGTTCAGTTTATATTGCCACAGAAGCAGAACTATATTTATTTTATAGATAAACTTGCTACTCTTATTCAATGAAGCTAATGTTGAATGAACCAATGAAGGAATACGAATTGAATTCTGCTTGATCGAAATATATTCTATCTCTGGCCGCCCACAATTTTTACATTGAGACATAAGCAAAACAAACAGCTCTTTATCATGACAAATATTCTTATAAGGTGAAATTTTAGTTATATAGATTAGTTGTATTTATTTTTTCTTAAAAAACTTGGGTTTTGGTTGAGCCTTTAATCAGAGACTCAGAAAGAACCCATCATCCCCACCATCTGTTGTCACGTCTTTGCTTTCTAGACAGGAGAAAGTTGTAGATGATGGTATCCACTTGGTTGTTCTTAAACTTTAAGCTTAAATATTGTTTTCATCTTTTAATTAATTTATTTATTTCAATTAAATTCCTTAATTTTTAATTTATGTTATATTTATTTTTAACTTTAATTAGTGTTTTAAAATGACTTTTAAACTTTTTTAAAAAATATTACAAAGTGATCTCTCAACTCTTCTTTGTATTCTAAAATGTTACTAGGTAAATGAAATTAAAAAAAGAATATAACACAAATAAAAAATTAAGAGATTAAACTAAAATTACAAATTAAAAAAGAAAATTAAAATGAATAAATTAGTTAATAAACTAAAATGATAATTAAGATTAAACTTTATCTTCTTGTACAAGACAACAAATATGATCGGTTAAGATTATGACAACTTATTATTGTTATTATTTCTGTTTTTGGTGTGTGTGGAAATTAACTATTTCTTTTGAAAACAGGATAAATACCCACCAATGAGAGGCTCAAAATTGGACTCTGTTTAGTATTGGAGTTATAGTCATGTCACTCAAACCTGCTTGTCCCATCACACGGTTCATTAGTTCTACTTGTAATGACTTTGGTCCCTCAATTGTCTTTTCCAAAAGTCAATGATCCAATTGAATTTTAAAACATTAAACACGCGTGATTCAGCTCACATTGATTGTATTATGGTAATTCTTCTAGAATACTTCTTCTGGTTAAAAGAGAAGCTTTATACTGCTTTGAATTTAATATGGTATTTCTTAATTTCAGGAAAATTATCCCATGGTATTATAAATTGTCAAGCTAGGCCACACTTTCATCACTCTTTCTGTTCTTTTATACTAAATCCATATTTCATGGTAAAAAGTATTCAGTGGATCACTTCTGTAGTCAGACTCATGAGAGCTACTAAATAAACATGTACCACTCATCCTTTTATAGTTGCATAATAGGGGATGTTATTAGGATCCAAAGTTCTAAAACCACTTGTGTGATACACATGAGTAAATAAATAATTAGATTTGAAATTCTCTTGGCACTGAAATAAATAATACAGCATACGAATATGTTCTGAAACGTAGTGGAATTTCGTTGAAAATACAATTAGAAGAAGAATAAATGCCTCCCTGCCTATGCTTTTATCTTGGCCTCTCCACTATCATTAACTTTTCGTCATTTTCCAAATTTCTCCTGTCAACTTCTTTAATAATAATGTAATGGGTAAGAGTATTTTTTAAAAAATCCGATTATATAATAAATATTCATGCATTATATTTTTATTAAATATTCTGATAATAAGTCTTTAAAAAAATTAAGGGATTAGCTCATGGAAAAAGTTTATATATTATTTTTACATTTTTACTATCATATTCTCTAATCAAAATATAATAAATACATATATTTTAATAATAATATGATAAGTTTATGATTTTTATAGATATATATATAATTTTTAATTAAATTATATATTTATCATATTTTAATTCAAAAATTATACACATATTATATTTTAATTGGAGAACAGCAAAAATTTAAAAAAACCTATATTTAAATCTAATCCTTAACTTATTGTTTAAAACAATATATTCCTTATCTTAACTACTCAATTTCATACCATAAGTTGACCCAAAAAAATCATACAGTAAATTAAATAGATATTCTTTGAATTTTGTTAAAATTATATAAATATTCTTTTTATTTTAAGAATATATATAAATTTTTTTAAATAAAAAATGACTCACCTTTTAGTCTAATTTTAAATTTTTTTATTAAAATATTTTTAATTAATTTAAATACATATTTTAAAAACAAATATCTTTTTATATATTTTTTTTATAGAAGATATTTTTATTAAAAAAATTATAATTAGACTAAAATATATTTTTTAAAAATAAAAAATATATGTATTATTTTAATAAAATTTAAGAAAAAGATATATATATATATATATAGTTTATTTAAAATTATAACTAAATTTTGTCTTTTTTCATGCCCATAGGCCCTCCCTCTTCGTGCCATATCATTTATGCATTTAAAATGTAGTTTAAATAGATTGCATGTACTGAAAAACAGAGCAGAGCATCATTTTCAGCATTTCCGAAACATTAACTTCCTTAAATGCGAACTTAGAACACCATCATCATCATCACCAACAGTCATCAGAAGGAGAAGAAACACAGAGATGAGAAGAGCCACTCTCTGTTACATCCCATTCTTTGTTTCCTTCATTTGGTACAGTTCAACACTGTCCAGTGCGTTCAGTGACCTCGATGCTCTGCTCATGCTCAAAGCTTCCATGAAGGGACCGAAAGCTTCATCTTCTGCAATGGAGGATTGGACGCCCTCTGCTTCTCCCTCAGCTCACTGCAAGTTCTCTGGAGTCATCTGCGACGAGAATTTCCGAGTAATCTCTTTGAACGTTTCGTCTCTTCCCCTGTTCGGCTCTATTCCGCCGGAGATCGGCCTCTTGGACAAGCTCGTCTATCTCACCGTCGCACAGGACAACCTCACCGGTGAGCTACCTAAAGAGCTCGCCAAGCTCACATCTCTGAAGATCCTCAACATCTCACACAACGTCTTGGCCGGAAACTTCCCCGGCGAAATCACTCTCAACATGACGGAGCTTGAGGTTCTAGATGCTTACGACAACAATTTCACCGGTTTGTTACCGGAGGAGGTTGTGAAATTGAGGAAACTTCGGCAGCTCTGGCTCGCCGGCAACTACTTCTCCGGGGAAATACCAGAGAGTTATTCGAAATTCGAGAGCTTGGAAATTTTGAGGTTGAACGAAAACAGCCTCAGAGGAAAAATTCCGGCCGGTTTAGCGAAATTGAAGAAGCTCAGAGAATTGCATTTGGGGTATAATAATGTTTACCAGGGAGGTATCCCGCCGGAGCTAGGCACGATGAGCACGCTTCAACTTATCGATTTATCTTCCTGTAATTTAACCGGCGAGATTCCGGCGAACTTGAGCAATTTGAAGAACTTGCATACTCTGTTTCTGCAATTGAACAATCTTACCGGAATCATTCCACCTGAATTCTCCGGTCTGATTAGCCTCAAATCACTGGATTTATCCATCAACGAGCTCACCGGAGAGATACCCTCGAGTTTTTCCAATCTCAGGAACCTAACTTTGATCAATTTGTTTCAGAACAATCTTCGTGGGGTTATCCCATCATTCATCGGCGACCTTCCGAATTTGGAAGTTCTTCAGGTTTGGGAGAACAATTTCTCGTTCGTCTTGCCTGAAAATCTCGGGAAGAACGGGAAATTTAAGATGCTTGACGTCGCGAATAATCATTTCACCGGGTTGGTTCCTAAGGATTTGTGCAAAGGAGGAAAGTTGGAGACTTTTATTCTCATGGATAATTTCTTCTACGGTCCGATTCCTGAGCAGTTGGGTGAGTGTAAATCTCTGACGAAGATTCGAATTGCTAATAATTATCTCAATGGGTCGATTCCTTCTGGGATTTTCAAGCTTCCATCTTTGACTATCATCGAGCTTAGTAACAACAAATTCTCCGGGGAGCTACCGTGGGATATGTCAAGTGAACTTCTCGGAATTTTGACACTTTCGAATAATTTATTCACCGGGAAAATCCCTTCGGCGATCGGCAAGCTCCAGAGCTTGCAGACTTTGTCACTGGACATGAACCAATTCGTTGGCGAGATTCCCGGGAAAATGTTCGATTTGCGGATGCTGACTAAGATGAACATGAGCTTCAACAACCTCAGTGGTCCGATTCCAGATTCCATCACTCGCTGTGTTTCCTTAACGGCCGTCGATCTCAGCCGGAACATGCTCGTCGGAGAAATCCCAAAAGGAATCAAAAACCTGATGGACCTAAGCATTCTCAATCTCTCAATGAACCACCTAACAGGCCCAATCCCAGATGAAATCCGATTCATGATGAGCCTCACCACACTGGACCTCTCCTACAACAACCTCGCCGGAAGAATCCCCACTGGCGGCCAATTCAGTGTCTTCTCCGGCGAGTACTTCGCCGGAAACCCCTACCTTTGCTCACCCCAAGATCACTCTTGCAAAACCCACAAGCCCTTCCATTCCAAATGCACCAAAATCATCGTCATAGTAATTTCCCTAGCTACCACCATACTTCTAATCCTCATCACAGTGTACACATTACGAAAGAGGAAGCTCAACAAATCCATGGCCTGGAAGCTCACGGCGTTCCAACGGCTAGATTTCAAAGCAGAGGACGTGCTGGAATGCCTAAAGGAAGAGAACATCCTAGGAAAAGGAGGAGCAGGGATCGTGTACCGCGGGTCCACGAGAGACGGCACTGACGTGGCGATAAAACGGTTAGTGGGTCAGGGTCGAAGCGGGAGGAACGATTACGGGTTCAAAGCGGAGATCCAGACGCTAGGTAGGATCCGACACAGGAACATAGTGAGGCTGTTGGGGTACGTATCGAATAAGGACACCAACTTGCTACTGTACGAGTACATGAGCAACGGGAGCTTAGGAGAGTGGCTCCATGGAGCGAAAGGAGGGCACCTACAGTGGGAGGCGAGGTACAAGATTGCGGTGGAGGCGGCCAAAGGGTTGTGTTATCTGCATCATGATTGCTCGCCGGTGATCATACATAGGGATGTTAAGTCCAATAATATATTGCTTGATGCTGACTTTGAGGCTCATGTTGCTGATTTTGGGTTGGCTAAGTTTCTGCACGACCCTGGTGCTTCTGAGTCCATGTCCTCCATTGCTGGCTCCTATGGCTACATCGCACCAGGTTCTGTTCTCTTCTCTCTACAGTTTTCCTCCAATAATCTCTTCTATAACATGTCAAGAGAAAGACAAATATAAAGTATGAAGCTAACACTAAAAATGAGATAGTAGAAATACATGGGACTTACACCTCTCAATATATCTCTCTGTTATAAGATAATGTCTTGTTCACATGCTAACCAAAAAAATTCAAATTAAAATCTTTTTTTTTTTCTCTAAAAGGTGGCCTATTGTAACGGACATCAAATGTTTTATTTGAGCATTACTTATTATTTTTGAGTTTAATTCACTAAACTTAAATTTAACAAATTATATTTATTATATGAATATATTGAGGAATGTCCTATATTTTTTTCCCTACAAAATATTGTGGATATTTTGAAAGCGAAATAATATACAATACTTATTTTAATGCTTGTAACAATGGCATAAAATCATTTTCTATGTGGTCAAAAACCATTACTCTATTGTTTAAGCTAAAGGTGTAAAAAATGAATTGAGTTTATAAATTACTCAGATTTCACTTGTTGAAATTGGAAAATAACTTAGAATAATTATTAAATGAGCGAACTATTAAATGAATCAAACTTAAAATTTTGATGCTCAATTTAATAAGCTCACAAAAAGTTTAATTATCTTTGAAGTATTATAATTTTTTATATATATTTTCTTAGTATATATAATTTTCTCAAATATTATATATAAGTACACAAATTTATATATTTTATTAATAAATTATAATATATTGTTTAAAAAATTGTAAAATTTTTTATTAATTTACTTTATATGCCTATGGTTGTAATTTACTCAAAAAATTTTATCCAATCAAAACTTGAATTTTATTTATTTTAAATGAACAAAACATACTAAAATTCAATTTTTTTCATTCTAAAGCCACGTATTTGCATCATGCATGTAAAAGGTCGCCATCTTCATGCAAGGCCCTGCTTAAACTGTATATTACATACATAGTTGTTATAATAGAAAAACCGTTGCCTGTTTATATTTTAACTACAACTTATGAACAGTCTGCAAAAAATAATTGTTACTGTAAATATATCTGTATTTAACATCTGTGCATAGTTGTTTCTACAGCTTCTTCTTGTGGCTGTTGAATGGTTTTGCAGAGTATGCATACACACTGAAGGTGGACGAAAAGAGCGACGTGTACAGCTTCGGAGTGGTGTTGCTGGAGCTGATAGTGGGGAGAAAACCGGTGGGTGAGTTCGGCGATGGTGTGGACATCGTGGGTTGGGTGAAGAAGACGACGTCGGAGTTGGCTCAGCCGCCTTCGGAAGCTGCGAAGGTGCTGGCGGTGGTGGACCCGAGGCTGACGGGGTACCCCCTTACAGGTGTCATTCATATGTTCAAGATAGCGATGATGTGCGTGGAAGAGAAAGGCACCGCCAGGCCTACCATGAGGGAAGTCGTTCATATGCTGATCAACAATCTTCCTCAGTCTACTCCCAATCTGATTCACCTGTAGTGAGAGAGAGAGAGAGAGAGAGATGTTGTATAAATAAACCCCGTGCTTTTTTGGGTTCTTGATTTTCCTTTTTGGTGAATAAACACAGAAAAACTGTAATCATTCTGTGGAAAATAGCCTATGCTTCTTTTCTTTTTTCGCTTTTTGGTTATGGTTGACCTTTTAGTGCTAAGTATGTATGTTTGCTCAAGTCAAAATATATATAAAGGTTAAGTGGGTTGATTTTTGCTGTGATTTCTTATTAATTTTTTTTAATTTATGTGCTTGCTGTTTTGCAGAACTAATTTAAGAATTTTGAAAGTTTGAAGGTCAACGAAATTAATATTATGAATATTGTGTATGCAATATATTAATTTTGTGTGGGCTACAAGAATTGTGTACGTGGTTGTACAATCTTTTATTTTAAAAGACTCTTTGCTGAATAAAAAATATTATTAATGTACTTATGAGCCATGATTGAAGCTAAATTCTCTCCACATTGCTATTAGATAAAGTTTCTCTACCATCATTTATATTTTATTTTCTTTTTATAATTTTTTTTATTGAAACTCAAATTATTGCAATATTGTCATAAGTACTAGTGTAAAATATTATCAACGACACAAGTCCCAAATAATATCCCTTCAATTCATGTTATGAAAGTATATTTTTCAAATTTAATTTTTTATTTTAATTTTTAAATTTATATCAAATAATTTTTTAGGATATAAAATCCTAGCTCATTTAATTATTTATTTAATAAATTATTTATAGTATATTTTTATATTTTAAAAATAATAAAATATAGTGACAAGTTCAATGACTTCTTTCTTTTTTTATATTTTAGAGTCTTTTTGATCTCTTTGGTCCCCAAAGCATATATTGATATAGATATCAATAAAATAAAAAGGCAGATAATTTTTTTTATTATTCTCTTAACAATTAAATCATAAAAAAAATTGTTTAAAAAATATGTTTCCAAGTTTCCCCGTATCTCTCCATCATGTCATAATGGAAGAAAGGGTGAATTTTTTTTTTTTCTTTCTTCACTAATGATGCCTTCAAGTCCAACGGGCTCATTAATAAATATATGATATATAATCAGAGAGAAACTAAGAGTATGGGGCCAATATTAGAAGTTGCTTCCAACATTAAAAACACTTCGATCTTTCTTTCTTCAAATACACCTTATACAATATTATAAATGATTCATTTTTCATATGCAACTTAGGTCTCTTCATTCCCGCCTCTTCCTCTTTTCTCATCCTTACTCTCTCTTTCCAGGAGCTTTGCATCTTTCTCTCATATATTCTTCTCTTTTCATGCAATAAGAGTAATGACATTTTTTTTTTTGGGTTAATCTGAATTATTGTAGGAAGAATATCATAAATATATTACATTCAGAGTTAATTTGTTGTAACAGACGTATCAAGCCACTCCTAATTTTAACTTCTCTTATATCATAATTTATATTTATGTTTTGTAAAATAATATATATTTTTTGTCTTAGATTAGTTTGAGATCAAATAAATTAAAGAGTCCAAAGTTATATTAATATAGATAAGTTGTATTATTATCATTTTATATGTATTGAAAATTTTAAAAAATTATTATCAAACACCCGATTAATTAATCATGTTTGTAATTAAAAGCAATTTTTATAATATTTGTACCTAACGATACCCTTACCTCATTTAAATAAACACTAGTTCTTTCACAGCACCTACGAGCAATTTTTAGAAAATCACAATATTCTCAAACCCTAAGTCATTACTTATAATTTAGTGATAAAAATTTTAATCAAATAAATTATAAGAAGTAGTAGCTTTAATTCTTCGTGATGTGAAGTAAAAAAATAGTATTAATGTGAAATGCAATAATGGTGGACAAAGAAACGACAAAAATCATTCTGTGCTAAAATTGGTCATGAACTTATTGGGGAATGCTATTTGGGCAACTTATTACATTTGTTGGAAAATTTATAATATATAAAAAGTTGAGATAACACCCGCAAGGAGACAGGGCATCTATAAAACTGAATTTTGAACGTTGATCCATCTATCATGCACGTTTATGCTGGATTGAACGTGCTTCACATCTTAGAGGTTATTATTATCATTATTCATTATGCAGAAGACGAGTATATAATTAGTAGACAAACATAGTCGGTCTTCTAGTAATTATGGTAATAAATGACTATACAAGTGTGACAAGTTAGGTCCTCAGGCGGCTAGAGAGGGTGCAGTCATTAGTTTAAAGTGTCTTGCTTTTTTAATTTTAAGTTTTAAATTTAAATTTAAAAACAAAAATTACAATTGTGAAAAAAATTATATTTAAAAAATTTTCTGAATTTAAATTAATTGTATTATATAATTAAAATTTTTTAAATATATATTTTTTCTCATAGTTATAGTTTTTAACTTTTTAATTACAATTTTTATATTCGAATTATAATTTGAGAGTTAAAATTAAACCAAAAAAAAGGGCTTTTAGAGGTTCAATTTTAACAAGTGTGAAGATAGTTTTAGAAAGAGGTCAAGGATATCATTCCGATACATGAAGATGTGTATTGGTAAAAATTTTAAGTGGGGGCATAGTAGAGTTGGACTTTGTTTGTTAAAGACCAAATAGATTCTTTGCACTTGTGAAGTTGGAGAAAGAGAAATATGGGAGTTGGATCCCATCTCTTTTTCTTACTAACTCTTTAAGGTGCAGTTATTGTTGAGAATTTATATTGTATTAAAGATAAATATCATGTTAAAAATAAAGAAGACACAAGTATTGGGAGTTAAAAAAAGAAAGAGTCGAGTAAGAATCGAACTCAAATGCATCAAAACTCCTGACACTTGTGTGCAAAGAAAATATCTTTTTGAATCAAGACTCTTATGCCAATCCACTATAATTAAACATGCGTGTAACGAAACACATCAAATACACTTTTAATCATTATTACATGTTTATTTGTAATTTATTTGATTGACCATCGAGTCTATATACAAATCTCTCAATATTGTTTTAATGAAATTTATTATGGTTCTATATACTCATTTTGATTCTAAACATTGAGATCGTACGAACTGTCAAAATACTTGAGTTATCAAGTTCCATAACCTTACCCTAAAGAAGAAATTAGAGGGTACCTCCTTCCAGTAATACATCCATCCTTGTGTGATAATATTTGCTAACTATTGGCATTATTCCTTCAGCAATTACCCTTTTAGGCTTTTAGAAAAAGAGGGATTCAAAGTTGAAGCATCTTCACGATCACAAAAGAAGCCATAATGATTTCGATATGCATTTAAAGGAAACTTTTTTAGAGCTCAGAATGACATACAAACCTCTTGGTTGTTAACTTGTTATTCACCTAAGAAATTAAGAGTAAGTTCAGAGAAAAAATGAGAAGAACAAATTTAATTTATATATTTTTATTTAAATTGTCTTTTAATATTTTTTTTAATTAAAATATGTTTAGATTAAAGGGAAAAAATCCATTTAAATTTAAATTACAAGAATGTCTTTAAGAAAAAGTCTTTTCCCTTTCCATCTCTGTTACTCCCTTCAAAATAAATGGAGATTGAACTCCAGTGCTGTGGTCTAAAATGGATCTTCTATAATATCGTATGAGATGCAGTTGGAAAGAAAAAAATTAAAGAACTCTCACCTTTTAATGTTGGGAGTTATTTGTCCTCATATCCTCAATCTATCTTTCTCAAACTATATGTTATGCATCTACTTACAAAATAATCCAGATTAGACGTAGTCCAATATCCATTCAAAGAGTAATAAAGTTAGTCCTAGAGAACTAAATTTGTCTACCATGTAAAAGAGGAAGAAACAAAAAAAGGGCCACCAATTGAAGGTTTTTTATGAGCTCTTGTAGGACATTAATATAACTTCTTGCCACTATATATTATCAAATATTTTTACGTGAATTTGATTTACAAAGAATAAATAGATAAAAAAAATATGAATAAATTATATAAATATCTTTCAAGTTTTGTTGAAATTGTACAAATCTTTCTTTTATTTTCTAAATATTCATAGCTCTCTTCTAAAATAAAAGTTACTTTATACTTTAGTTTAATTCTAAAATTTTTTTTAATTAAAATATCCTTCATTAATCTGAATACATACTTTTTTGGCTAACTTTAATGAGAATAAAATATATTTAAAATCTATTTTTTTAATTTTTATTTATATATTTGAAAAAAAATCATTTTATTTGTATTTGTGTATATTTATATATAATACATATTTATATATTTAGATTAATAAAATTATCAAAAAATTTAAAATTAAACTAAAATATATTTTTTAAAAAAATTATATAATTGTAATAAAATTTTTAAAAAAATTCGTGTAATATACTTAAAAAATATATTTGATATACTAAATTTCTGAAAACCTCTCATTATTGCTGGGTTGAACATTCGACAAGATACCAATTTTTGAACAGTGTATGCATCACAGATCCATATATGATGATCAGTGCCTTCCACTTCCCAGGACAATGAAAGCATTGTTGAACAAATTGCCTGACTTTATTTCTAGAGATGTTTCTCTCCAGGAATCTTGACTTTATTACACTTTTTTTTTTATAGCCTTAAAATTCATACGGAAGAAGAAGAAAAAGAGAAAATAAAGAAAAAAGTTTTTGTCTCTTTCCAGTGAACAATGAACATATACTGGCGGCTTGCTGCGTGTTTTCATTGACTTCTCGAAACTAGAGTCCTAGGAATTTGTTTGGTTTATATTTTGATTTTAATGTTTTTAAAATAAATATTTTTAAAATAAATTTTAAAATTAAAAATTTTAAAAATCTATTTAAATCATTATTTTAAAAAATCGTAATTTTTTATTTTTCAGAATCAAAGTTAACAAAACATCTAAAATATATTCTAATTTTTTTCTTTTGAAAACACAATTTTATTTTTATATTTTACAAAATATTTTATTAAAAATACATTATTAAATAATTTTTTTATTCTTAAAAATAAAAAATTATTTTAGAAATAGGAAATCAAACAATATGCTTCTTTTATTTTTTTTTCTTTTGATTCACGATTGACCTTTTAGTGCCAATTATGTATGCTTATTCCCTTGCTTAAGTTAAATGAAAAATTGGGTTCATTTTTGCTGTGATTTTTTTTCAGTTATATGTTTGCTATTGTTAACAAAATTTCCCTTTTTAAGTAATTTGAAGGTGAAATCAACTAGGCTATTCATAACTCGAATTTGGTTTGATAAAAATTTAAAATTTAACTTAACTTATTTATTAAATCAACAAATTTAAATAATATATGTTAAATTTGTTTAATTAAACAATTTGAACTTAAAAATTAAATGTTTCACTCATTAAATTTGAGATAACTCACTTATTGATAAAATATTGAAACTAATAAAAATTTTTAATTATATATTCAAAACTATAGATAAATATAACAATTTATGTCATATAATATATATATATTAATTTCATTTAATAAACATGAGCATACTTAGTATAAATCATATTATATAATATTGTGCTAGCTCCATTGGACCAGCGTCTTTCTTAAAATTTTTGAGCTTAAAATTTTTAGTTATAGCACTTATATTGAGTGTAATTCTTCATATTAAATACGGCTTTGAAAAACTATAAAATAAAATAAAGTTACATTTTTGCCAAGAGTTCAAGCTTTTGGTGCAAGTTGGCACTTGATCCTAAGCTTAATGTCTATGCCTTTGGCATTTATAATAAGGACAGTCTCTTATACCAAATGTAGTTTTGAAAGACTATAAAGAAATAAAATTGTAGCTTTACTAACATTTCAAGTTTTTGGTGCAAGTAGACATTTAATTCTATAACATTTTGTTCGTGAATTCTACAAACATGATTTCTATATTGAACGAGATAAGAATGACCATAAAGTAACCTGATTAAAATTTGGCTTAGTTTAACTGAAATTAATTACTCTGGGCATACTAAAAGTAGCTTTTTTTTAAGAACCAGTTAATTACCACTTTTGAAAGTTCGAAGGAAAATCAATATTATGAATTGTGCATATACAATTAAATTTTATGTTGAGTACAAGAACTGTTTGTGGTAGTTCTACCACTTATTACAAATTTTGAGTTAATTTGAGGTGTTTTTTGAACAGTGTCTTATGAAATTCTGTATTCTTCTTTGGCGCCATTTTGATACACTATCTTGGAATTATTTTTGACATAAATAAGAAAAATGAATCTCATGAATCACCTTTTTGAAATACGGTGCTTTCCACTAGAAAATAAAGTAACTCTGAATTTTATTGAACGATCATATATGATGAATGAACAAGTTACTATTAATAATCTGGTGAGGAGAAAAAGTTGAAAATTTTACAAGGCATTAGCTTCATAAATTTGTTGGTGCCACCATAAATTAAAATATATTATTAAGTGAAATAAATACAACTATGGTGTGTATAAAGTTCAAGTTTAATTAAATGTTCCCGAAGGGACTACTATGCTGTATAAGGAAACAACAAAATTAAATTTCCACTATTGAAATTGTTCGTGGTTAAATGCATGGGGATTTAAATAAATTAAGGGGGACAAGTTTAATTCTCTTCTTATATGAAAGAAAGACAGAAAGAAAAGAGAAGAAAAAATAATGTAAGTCTCTGAATTATAGTTTAATTATAATTTTAATTAGTGCTCAAATTTTGAAACCCAATATTTCATTCCCTAATTATTACTAAAAGTAAAAACGTTAACTAAAAATTCAAATTATTGTTTTGTGATTTTAGAAAAAACTCAGGTCGTAGAGATCTTTCAAGAGGAGAAATTGAAAAAATGATGGAAATCAATATAACAATTTACGTGACAAATTATATAATTTTTAAATGTTAATTTTAGTTAATATATAACCTTTTATAGTTTAAAGAGTAAAATATTATTTTTTGAAAAAAATTGTAATTAAGTTATAGATCAGGAATCAGATATAATTTTCTATTATCTCATAAAATCATTGAGGAAAGCTATTTAGGCATCTTACATTTCTAATCCACACAAGTGTATTATATATAAAAAGTTGTGATGGATAACACCCGCAAGGAAACATGGCATATAAAGGAGCAACTTGCAAACGAAATTTGAAATTAGATGCACCAATCATGCACGTTAATGCTGGATTGAGCATGATTCATATCTTAGAGGTTGCTTCTACCATTACCATCATTATGCAGAAGACGATAGAAGTGCGACTATACTGTTGTCCCATGGGACAATATACCGATCATTAACGAAGAGATCTAGGATATCATTCCAATGCATGGGGCTAGGCAAGGTGCAAATCTAAGTGGGGAAGATATTATTGTTGAGAAATTTTAAGGGAGATTTCCGCCTATGTTAACAAAAAAATAGATGGGAAAATTAAATTATTTATTTATTAAAAAAATTTTATTTATGTTAGGAATTATTGGATATATTGTTAATTATGGATTTGGTGCTAAAAAAATTCTTAAAGTATATATATTCTATTTATTAAAAATAAATATATTAAATTATATATATATATATGCGCACTCGCAGAGAGATAATCAATTCATTAGCACAATTGTGTTGTCTCTCTATGTTTGTTTTGGCATTGTTTTTTAGGAAAAATTAGTGGTACTTTGGTTCCCACATTAAGATCGGACACCACACTGTTTTTGATTTGGCTTTCGACATTAAGACCAGCCATTACATGTTGAGATCTTTTGTTTTCAAATCAAGGTCTAACAATGAGTCAGATGGTGTAAATTTGATTGACTATTGGAAGAAAGTAGTATGGAAGCAGTAGGAGATGCAGAACTTTTCTGTTTTGTCTATTTTGAAGCGTAAAAGTCAAACGAGTAACTAATGGCTTTCATCACGTGCATCAAAGTGGCAAGTGGAAGTCCACAACAGCCTTGCCTAGTGGCACGGAGATGGGCTATTAATCAAGTTAATTTTAAAGTTACAGTATCATGAAAAATCTTAGAAATCAAATAAATAATAATAATAGCAAAGTGTAAGGACTAATTTGAAAAAAAAATTATAGAGATGAAATTGAAAATTTTAGCAAACTATATGAGACCCAAATGTATAATTTTTCAAGTTCATAATAGTGTTATTTGGTGGCACGTTGATTATTAACTATAATCAAATCAGCTTCAAAGTCACGATGTCATAATGAATCTCAAAGTCGGAAACCAAACTGAAAATGGTAATAAAATGTAAGGACTAATTTGAAAAAAAAAAATCATAAGAATCAAATTAAAAATTTGAACAAATTATAGGAGCCAAATGTTATAATCTTTTATTATTTTTCATCTTTGAGTTTTGTCTAGACTAAGTTTTTTTTCTTTAATGAATCTTTTAGATATAAATTCCTACATTGATACAGTATATTTAAAATTTTATTTTTCACATATTTTAATTATCATGTAAATAATTATCACCTAATTAAGATTTGTACTTATCATAAGCTCACCCTAGGAAAAGAAGAATATTTCTTCCCAATACATCCATCCTTGTATTGGCTAATTGCTGACATTCCTTCAGCAATTACCCTTTTAGGCTTTTAGAAAAAAAAAAGTTGATTCAAAGTTGAAACAGCTTCATGATCACAAAAGAAACCATATAGATCTTATATATATGGATGGAGAAAAATATAATTAGCCTTTTGAGAGCTCAGAAAATAACACACAAGTGTATTGGTTGTTATTGGCCTGAGAAGTAACTAAAGTACAGTGTAGTCCAATATCCATCAAAAGAATCATAGAAGTTTGGCTTGAGAGGATTAAATCTGTCTGCCATGTAAATGAAAAAGAGGAGCAAACCAAAAAAGGGCCAATCATTGAAGGTTTAAATGAGCACTTGAGCGACAGTATAAGTCGATGCCACTAAATATATTATTGCAGGGTTGAACATTCAACAATATCGTTTTTGAAGAGCTAGCATGCATTATCAATCCATTTTATCATCAAATATATAATGGCTTCCGATTTCCAATACAATACAATGAAAGCATTGTTGAACAAATAGCATAAATTTATTTGTGGAGCTGTCTGTCTTTGGGAATCTTGACTTTATTACACCTTTTTTAGGCATTAGAATTAAAATATATTAAAATAAATCAAAGGTTTTGTCTTTAGTCTCTTTGAGTGAAAGATATTCGTTGCTTGGTGCTTCTTTCTTTTTACAGATGCTTGTATATTTGATTTATAAAAGGTGAATATATCAAATTAATCATAGGATACGTATATATGTGTGTGTGTGTGTGTGTGTATATATATAATCGTGTGTGTGTGTGTGTGTGTGTGTATAAGCTATACCTGGACGGAGGGAGGGAATAATCGGGGGAGATAGCCCTGCCCCTTTCTATTTTGAAAAGTTCTATTTATATATATAGAAACTTTTGTAAAAATTTAAATATGGCCCCCTCAAATTAAAATACACTTTGCATATAACTCCATATTAAATTATTTGTGCCCCTTTAATCATTTTGTTCATTTTTCTTTTTTCTTTCTCTCAATTATTTTATTTCATATGGTACTTGCACTTTCTTTTTGTTAAGGTATTTTTCCTCTTTTATTATTCATTACTTTCAACTTACTTTTTCGTATTGCTTTATAACTTTCTAATTTTTTTGACACATAGGGATGATGAATTGTTTTATTTTATTATTTTTATCAAATTATTAGTAGATTTTATTTTTCATTTAAAATCATTTATACATTTCATTAAAAATTAGCCAATGAGTTGGAACATATGAATTTAAGAAATATGTCTCCTTTCATGTCTTGTGTGGCAGTGTTGTAAATACTGAAAATGGTGTGAGCTGCATACCGTGACGTGTTATTAATAAATAATTTTAATAAAATATATCTTCTTGTTATATTATGTAAGTATTAATTTGATCACTCTGCATATATATATATATATATATTGTAAATAGTTATAATTTTTTTTCTTAAGAATATGATGTATTATAACATACAATATCAGCCCCCAAAAAAAATTGTCCGACTTCACCCCTGATGTCATACATATTTTTTATATATATAAAATTTATCTCAAATGTGTACGTATAAACATATTTTTTATGATTAATTTGATACTGTTTTTACAAAGAAAAGCTATCTAAAGCTTTTAATTAATAACTCATGTGCAAAGAGCTACGTAGGGCAATTTAACAATACTCAATATTGTACTTCTAAGGGGGGAGAAAACGAAAACAATGTTGCTCACTGTATATATATGATGAGTATTGGCTTCTAGATTAATTAATCCATAATCCAATAAAATGATGTTACGTATGTGCATTGAATACATAGTGGGCTTCAACTTTGAATAAATCTTTTACTAAATTAAGAAGATATTTGATATAACCATTATTTTTATTTAGATATGTAAAGCTCGTGTTTTTATACAATTGTCGCCGCTAAAAGCAATTTGGACCAAAATGAACATCTTGTAAAATTTGTTTTGATTCAAAAATTTCCTAATATATATAAGTATTTGTTTGAGTTCTCCTCATACTTTAATCTTTCAAAGATAGAGATTTTTAAGTTAGTTTTCAAATATTTTCTTCCAATCAAAATAATCCTTATGTTAGACAAAAATGAGATCATGTGTGGTAGCCTTGCTGTCTTTAACCCCCAAAATGTTGTTGTTTTGTATCAAAACTAAATGTCCATGCATTATAGAGCTCACAAATACTTCTCAAAGGAACATTTTGATTGAGATAAAATATTTAAAGAACTAAATTAAGAGGCTTTATCTTTTAAAAACCAAATTTGGAAGAAAGTAATCTTTTGAGGACTAAATTTGAGAGTTTTTATCTTTGGATGACCAATGAAAATGAAAAAAAAAAAAAAAAAACCTCTTGGATTAGACAAAAATGGGATCCTATGTGATAGCTCAGGTGTCTTTAACCCCCAAAACAATGTTGTTTTGTATCAAAATTAAATTTCATGGCATTAGAGAGCTCACAAATGCTTCTCAAAGGAACGCTTTGATTGAAATAAAATGTTTGAGGGACTAAATTAAAACATTTTATCTTTAGAGAATCAAATTGAAAAGAAAAAAAAGAATAGTCATTTAAGAACTAAATTGAAAAATTTTATCTTTGAAAAATAAATTGAGAGAAGAGTAATCTTTCAATATCTTAATCATTAATTTATGCTTAATTTATAAGCATCATCATATTGTAATATCTTATACACAAATATTCAAAAGACAAAAATATAAAATATTATGGTCTAACAAACAATGTATAATAATCGGGTTAGGATAATTAGTAGGAAGGGATATCTAGGAATTCTCTTTAATCACTTAATTAGTTAAATTTTTCTACACAGCACTCTTAAATTTAAAATCATAAGAGGCAATTGGTATATTGTGATATTGACCCCGATATAAATCTCACATGTCATGGTATCTTTAGACACCAAAAAATTGGATCGCTTTGGTATGATGTTATGTGATAATAAGATGGCATTAAAAAAAAAACTAATATAAAAAATGGTGTTATCTTATGAGAGCTAAAATATTCTATCATTTCTTACCACAAGGTAAAGTATATGTCAAATTCTTTTATGTTACTAATTTTGTTCTTGTCAAAGTAATTAACTCCAAAATAAATTTCATTTTACAAAAAGTTATAAGAAGTATGTAAAATATAATACATAAATTCAAGAAAGAATTATATTATATATTTTATTTTTTATATAGATAAAGATAGAAAAAATGGCATATAAAATATTTATTTATATTTCCACTCATAAATAGTAAAAATAGCATACATTTGTAAGATGTAATTTATTTAAACTTGAGAGGATATATTTAAAAATTTAAAGAGTGAAATAGCATTGTTTAAAATGTACAACTAAATGTCTTGCATCCTTGAGATATAACCACCAATTGTTATATCAAATATAAGCATAATGAATATCGTATTATCTTATACTATGACAACAAAATATTATTGTTTGAAATAACGATATACATCTCCTTAAATGGGCACTGGTACTCATTTGTGCCAAGGTTATCATAAAGCGTTGCCAAAAGTTAATTAGAATTAACTTTTGCGAATATTTGGGTATGAATCACTTGCAGAAAAAGAAATCATTAACTTCAGAATTTTCTCTCTTCAGAATTCCCTTTATTATTATTTTTAAATGAAAAGAATACCCTTTAATCACATACAGAATGTGAACATGTTCTTAAATTTAGTGGGTGATGATTGAAAATACATAAAAGAATATATGCTTTACCTTTTTTGGGCAACAACTTGGATGGTTCTCAGTTTATCCCAGTAATCTACCAATGCGCATCCACTTAGAACCACTTTTTTGTTCATTCAATGGTGAAACTCTTGGAAAGCCACACGTAATGGTTAATAGTGAAAGTTGACAAATAAAGATATATCCCTATCATTATTATTAATAACATAGACTCTAAGTTATTTGTCTCTTTCTGTGAGTGTATCAGAATGATTAAAAAGAAGAAGATGATGATGATGACAAAATGCCTGTGACTTTCAAAGAAATCATTTGAAAACATGTAATGCATGTTCCTCTTACCTTTACAAATGTTCACCCCCCCCCCCCCCCTCTCCAACTTCATTTACTAATATTTTTCACCTAAATTACATTAAAAAAATAGAATTATATAAATTTTATTCGATTCTCTCCATATAACAGTATTGCATGAGATTTATTCTTCTGTCAAGAATTAGTTTGTTTTCAAGTGTCCCAAATAATTCTAAAAAGACTTTTAGAATAGCGCCCAAAAAAAAATCTAATGTGGTACTGCTCTAAAATATATATAATATCTATGAAAGCATTGAAAATTAGCATATGAAAAAAGGATTAAAAAAAGCTTACTTATATTTAGAAATTAATTTATTGCATAAAGCGTTTTTCTCAAGATATATATATATATATATATATACACACAATTTAAATGTCTACTTATTAAATGATGCATAAAAAGAATTTGCGAGAAAAGCCTATCGTTTGTTTCCATGGAAATTAAATCATGGGAATAGATTTTCCTGACTTTCTAATGTTAGAAAATAAGCAGAATTGTGCAGAGACAACAACATCTGCTTGAAGACCTCAAGTATGCGATCGGTAGGTGAGTTTGCACTTGTGCCTATTTTATATATAAACGAGAAGAAAGTCTGTGAAGTTGGTGGAGAAGCATTGTCCTTTATTTCATGTTTGGCATGGTAAAACTTTGGCATCACCTTATCACAAACTGTTAATTTATCCTAAAAATGCAGCTAATCATGCCCTTGACTATCAAATTTAGGTAGAAACTTTATACAAATATTTTGAAGTATTTTTAAAAGATTGAATTTATAAAGAGGAAAAATTGTACTTTTGATCCTTGTAATTTCACTTAATTTTTAATTCAATTCTTATAATTTAAAATTTTGTAATTAGACTATTATAATTAGAATATTTTTAATTTAGTCCATATTATTATATTCTTTCAATATTTTGTTATATATGTGAGTTAATTATATTTTATTATTTATGTTTAATTTCTTTTATTATCATAAATCAAATATATTCAAAATATTAAGATAACATATAACTAGTTACATCAGTGGAATTTAATACAATATTGATAGAATTTAACAATAAAAACTAAATTAAAAAAATTATAAACTATAAGAATCTTATTACAAAATTTTAAACTATAGAAACCAAAATTATAATTTTTCTTAAAAAAAATAAGTAAATTAAATGAGTCAAAAAGAGCATATGAACCTATCAAAGATGGATTTCTTAAAAAATATACCTAACATGCTTAGACATATCTTCTTCATAAACTGTATCTATCTATCATCTTTATACATAATAAGGTCTATTTGATTTGTTTTTTGGGGGTATTTTTGCTAGATATAGTAACCTATATGGCTAAGAAGAAATTAGTAGAAGACTCGAGGGCTATTGTCGCAGAATTTCCCATAGTGTTCTCAGGCTATCTCCAACATATCTGAGTATTTACAAACAAAAATTCTGAAATTTATATATGATGGTGTTGAACGAAAGAAAATAACATAACTTTGTGAAACTTGATCGCTGCTAAGTGCTGAAGCGGATGAATCTTGAATTCCTGCACCTTCTAGCAAATAAAAGAACATGAATTTGTATCATTTCAATTAAGTAAATGATCAAGTACTTCTCAAATAGAGAAAGAGTGATATAAGAAAGGAAATGTGTAAAGGGTCTACTTTTTTTTTTCACTCTGTCTCTCTTTTTTCTTTATCTTTATTTACTTGAGAAACGCGTTACCATTTATTCACTTAGGAGATAATAGAACACAGGTTTCAGTTGTGGCACCAAATGCAAAGAATTTAAATTTTTCATGTATCATAGATTATGAGTTCTTGATATACTTGTTCTTAATCAGCATGCTACCACTAGCTAGGCTCGGCTGAGTTCGGTTCAGCTTGAGTACTCTATTACAGCCTAATGATGCTAATCAAGTATGCAAATGTTAAAAAAGAAAACCAGAAGATATTTGCCTATATCATCACATGTTGTGTATCTACTTATGCAGAAAATGATTCAAATGCTATAAAAAATTGAAAGTCAGTCACTCCAAAGTAGCATCTAGTTTATGTTAAGATTGAGGAAAACGGAGGAGAATAGAAGAGAAGGAAAAGAAATGTTTGATTTAGATATTTATTTTAATTTAAATTTACGTCCAATTTTTTATTCTCTTTTCTTCTATTTTTCCTCATTCCGAAGTTCCAAACATACCCTCAGTGACTTGATCTACAGTTGCGCATTTTGCTTTCAGGTTGAATTCCCTGTAGACTTGACAGATAATTATACACTTTCCACGCAGCAAAACAAAGCAAAATTAACCTTTCTTCAGTTGTCCTATTGCATCTCCTGGCATATATGCAACTATTAATATTCTGTTTGATTCTAAATTGTGATTGAAATTGAAGCAATCACTCAATAATATGCTAACAACCGTTTCGTTTTTTGTATCGCCTACCCCATAATGTTCATCAATGAAATCAGAGTTATGGTGATTTGCCGATCCTATGTTCCTTATTGGTAACACCTTCATTGTTGTACCGTTTCATATTCCAAGTAGAGTTTTATAGCATATTTGATTGATGCTCCCTAACTCATTCCCCTGTTATTACAGCTTTACTTTCATTTTATTGGGATGTTTTCAAATTACTTTATAGCCCATGGGCAAGGATGGAATTTCCGTACTGATGCGGGATACTTGGTTTGCTTCTAATTTTGAAATGCAGCAAAGCATCTAAACTTGGGCTTCAACTGTCAATTTTTTAGTATCATACTTAGACCTCATGGATTAGAAAGCCCACCGACCCAAAGAAAAAATGAATAAAAACCCGGATAGAAAAGTTCAGCAAAAAGCAAGTCTATTTCTAAAAAACCCAGATATAAAATGAATCAACTTTTTTTCAAACCTATCCTGTATTGTAATGAGAAATATTTTTCTTTTGGTGCAATTATAATGCATATTTTGGAATTATGTGAGATTTTAGAGAGAGAAGGGGGGAAAATAAAAAGTTACATCTAGACCTCTTCTAGGTAAACAGTACCATGTCAAGCCTAGTCTTTGTAACTATTTTTTCACAAATCCGACCCATAATTTGGTCTTCACACTAAGTAAAATTCTTAAATACCCTATCAACTTATTCTCAAATATCGAAAACACCAGGAAATTAAGGAAAAAGAAAATCTATATCACAAACACATTTGCTCAGCGGGGATGAAGATGACTGATAATGATGATGCATTTTAATTTATTTACAGGGCAAATCAAACGTTTTAACTTTCAAGAAGAGTTCAGTCATGTTAATTCAGAGATAATCAATCTCTTGAATTACTTTAGTAAGCCCTACTCAAGCTGTTCCTCCGCAACTATGATGTCTTTGTGCACCACAGTCCTAGTTACCAGATGATGTTTCGAGAAATTCTCGCGTATGTTCATTCCAGCCGCAGAGTTAACAAAATCTCACCAGAATAGATGTCATTGTACACCACCTAAAGCAAACTGATGAGCTTGTATGAACTCCCAGAAGAAATGTACTTAGCAATTAAATTGTTCGCACATTTCGCAGCGTGCATGATGCACTTAGTACATCTAAAACTAGGCAATTTATCCTATAATATTAACAAATCAAGATAACACTTGAAATGAAATCCAATGCAAATGACGATCAGTCCCAACGAGAATGAAACACCTCAAAAAGAATATTGTTCCAATGTCCCTTCTTTTCTCCATTGCTTCTTGAGCCCAAATGATCATTTCCACACTTCTAAAGCTAAGCAAAATTGGCGGCTACGTGAACCCAGAAATTGCAAGTTAATAAGCAAAACTCGTTTCTACCTTCAACGATGAGGCGCATACATATCTCAGGTGCAGCAAGGTATTAGTAACACTTGTTAGAGGGAGGAAAGCAGATTCAAGAGTATTGCAACTATTTAAAGTGACAGGAGCATCGAGCACCTGAAAATACTTGAAATTTGAGAAACACAAAATATCCTTAAGACAAAAGCAAATATTGGCACATATTGGCACAATAAAACTCTAGTCTAGGATGCTTCAGTCTTCTCCTCGGCAGCTGTCTCAAAGGTCTCCCCAGCAACAAGATCTGGGACCTCGTCATCATCCTCCTCTTGTGCTGCGGCTGCACCAGCACCTCCCGCTTCAGGAGCCTGCTTTTGAAATTGCTCTGCTAGCTTCTTCAGATTTTCCAAGTTGTCTGGTCCTGCATTGTTTTGAGGGGAATAATCAAAACTCCTCAGTAAGCAGAAAAAAGAAAAGCTGTATAAAAGACATGACAACATGCGAGGCATGTACCTAATTGGTGGATGATGCTAGGGAGTATATCCTGCAATTCTGCAAGAGGGAAATTATACATCAAAATTGAATGTCACTCTAGCTTGAAATTATTTAAAAACCAGAGGGCACATTAAAGTAGAGTCCAGAGAGTCTTGAAATGGTGTGAAAACATTCCTTGATTATAATCCAAAATATAAATATAGCAAAAGTCCAGATATTCCAATGTCATGTCATAAAAATCAAAGAAAGATGCTCGTGTCCTTTATGGAATTCAAGCCAAGCACATAGAATCTATGACATGTAACAAGTTATACCAAATAGCACAAGTTCAGCGGACAATAGTATATCTTATTATCATATTAATGAAGATGCTTACTCTTTGTTTGAGGAGAACCACTAACAACCCAAGTATTAGCACCAATTGATGCTTGAACTGTAAAAAATAAATTCCCAAGTTGGTTGTTAATATTCAATTACCATAAAAACAAAATACACAGCCCAAATTGATATTACCTTTAGGGTTTAGAAACTGGATAACTACATCATCCTTGAAGATGTTAACTTCTTCAATTGCAGGAATAGCATTCACCCCTATTCTCTTCAGGGTGCTCTGAAGCCTTTTGTCATCTGTAGTAGTTGTCTTGTGGATGGCCTTCTTCTTTCTATAATTGTCAAAATTTTAAGTCATTGCTAAAATTGAACTTACCATATTCATTCAGTGTAATAGCCAGAGATATATTCCGAAATGCCTCATTCACAAACCCGAAAAAGGAGAAAAAAAAAGCTGGGGGGGGGGGGGGGGAAGAAAGGGATAATGTTGATTTGGTTGCAAAGATGCCTTACCCCCATGATATGGGTGCAACATGCAAAAATGACACAGAAGAGCAACATGCAGAAAAATGCTTCTGATTTGCTTCAGGGAAGTACTAGAACTACATTCAATGATAGATGACAAATACCAAAGCATTTTGTAGAACAGAGCATCTGCAATAATCTAATTGGCATCTAACCATGACATTAATTGGAAGAAAATCATCAGTTTGATTACATGCATATACCTTCTCATGGTACCCTTCCCACCAGTTCGAACTGAACCAGCCATCTTCATCAACTTTTCCCTATTCATCTGTGTAAAAGTAAAATACTAAAAAATAAGCTTGCTTCATCCTAGGAAACCAAGCTTTGATGCAGACAGCCAGACATTAATGAAACAAAACAAAAGAAAACAGAATTTTAAGACACAATAATGCCTATCTGAGACGCTCAAAGGAAACAACTAAACCACTTGCATCAAGATCCAAAAAAAGAAGTAAAAATTTTTATTCTTCCCTATTCCATCTTATAACAAATAAATATATTTAAAACAAGTAAAACAATCCATTGAATGGACCATATCAAGGAGCCAAGACCAAGTTATACAAGGCCCATTTTATCTTGTTCTATCATGCATAGGCTATAGATCCAGATTTCAGAAATGAGTAACTGAGTAGGCATGCTCAAGTCTCTCACAGAATACATTAGATGTATAAAAAAGATACTAGATACATTCAGCCTTTAAAAAAAAGATTAGGTATCATTTCAAACTCTCCAGACTACAATAGAATACCTAAAATAAAAGGATCTTTACTAAAGCCTCCTCAGTTCAGGTCTCCAATAACTTTCCGCAAGGGGCAACTCAGAAGAACGAAAGTTATTTTTATTCATCCTAGGAGGCAATGTAGACACCCAAGATTGCGAAATTCTTGATGACAAACATAATAATAATCATCAATGGACTAATTAACTCCAAAACTCATCATGCATAGACCATAAATCCGGATTTCAGACATGAGTATGTCTCTCACAGAATACAAAAAATACTAGATGCCTAAGCCTTTTGAAAAGAAAAAAGTACCCAGTTTGCAGCAAAAGATTAAGTCCCATTTCAAACTCTCCAGACTACAATAGGAATACCAAAATAAAAGGATCTTGAATAAAGCCTCCTCAGTTCAGGTCTCCAATAATTTTCCGCAAAGGGCAACTCAGAAGAACGAAAGTTATTTTTATTCATCCTCGGAGGCAATGTAGACACCCTTGGTTGCAAAATTCTTGATGACAAACATAATAATCATCAATAAAGTAATTAACTCCAAAATTCATAATGCATGAGCCGTAAGAATACATTAGTCTTTAACACCCTAGCTACAAGTGCTTAAATCACACTTAATGAGAACAAGTGATTCTTTCAAAACAACTGTCCTAATTCTATCCCGAAGACTGAAGCTCTAAAAAAATGGCTCCAAAATCCCAGATAATGAAAAATTGACTTCATCAAAGAACAAAGCAAATATAACCCAGGAGGATTTACCTGAGCGCAATCAATCATTTCAAAAATCCCAAAAATCAAAACGAAAATCACATTAACCCATAAGAATAGGATTTACCAATCACTTATACCCCAAATTCGCTCAAGAAACAGGAAAAGACTCACATGCATACTAACGTAATCAGGTAGAGACTAAACAAAGTGAAAACCCGCACCCTACAAAAATGAAATTAGCGATGACCACAAGAAATCACAGAAGATGATTATTATATCAAGAAATCGATGAAAGAAAAGAGATTGCTAGAGTGAAATAGATGAGCAGTAAAGATGTTACCTTCACTGATTCTCTTTCCTTCGCGGTCTCAAGCAAGAGGGAACCTCACTTCGCAGACCGGAAATGGAAGACCTAACAGTACGAGAAGATAAGGACTCCCTTTTATTCCCTTTTATACCAAGACCCCCAAAAACCCTACCTTTTATTGTCCCAGTCAAATTCAGAAAACCCTTCATCGTTGGATCGGGTAGCGTTGAAGTTCGAATCCATTGAGGAAGCCCAGTTTGTAATACAAAAGGGCTTGTATGTGAAACAAGCTTTTTTTTTTTAATTTTCCACACTATTATTGACCAAAAAAAATCATTTAATGTTTTTTTATAAAAAAATAAATGATTTATATGAATTTTGAACAAGGTGGTTCAACTAAGAACACTTTGAAATGCAATTTTTTTTTGGTATTTTGTTAAGATTTGGGAACCAAAGAATTTTTGTATTTTATTGTGTAGAAAAGTAGTTGTATAAATGAATGTCACTATTAGTAAATTAATAGTCTTGCAATGAATTAGTTTTTTCTTAAATAGATTGTAGTTAGACCCTTGGCCCAAAAAATATGATCTAAATAGTAAGAATTTACATAAAAAGGAATAATAGTTAAAATTTCTAGAAACAAAATAATTTATATTTATGACAATTACAATAACCCTTTAGAACATTTACTTCTAAAAATTAGTTTTGTCTTTTAAAAATTATCAAAAGAAACTATTTAAACAAAATGTATCAAGCACAACAATAAGAATCCCTTTGTTAGATAAATAAATTCAAAAGCACATGTAATTTACAAACACCAAGTGTCGGCATCATCTTAATAGAAGAAACAACACAAACAAAAGATATACCAAAAACAATGAAAACAGGAATTGTGGAAGGAAAAAGTGTTTGTTATAATCTTTTTAATGAAAAATATAATAAGTGTTTGCGAAAGTTGCTTTTCTAAATGAAATTTTAGAGAAAGAAATTCATGTGGACTAACCTAACGACTTTTCAATTAAAAGAAAGAAAACACATGGTGTATAAATTTAAAATATTAATATATAAATTTAAATTAGTTTCTCGACAATAATATTTAAATTTAACATTATTATCACTTCATTTGGATTTAAAGAAAACACCTTTGATTGGTATATATATGTGTGTGTATATATATATATATATATGAAAGTTTGTGAGAACAAGTTTATAATTCTAATTCTATATGTAAATAAGATCTTACTTGTTACAAATGATCTTAACTTATTATATAAGACTAGTAATTCTTTAAAAACTTTTAAATGAAATATATGGGTTATGAAATCAGAATTTAAATATTTTGTAATAAATCATAAAGATTGTTAGGCTTATCTTATAAAGTGTATATTAATAAAGCTTTAGAAAGCTAGCCCAAAACAAAAAAGTTTTGAAGATATTCAAGAAGGAAACCTATGAAACAATCTACCATTGTTGCATTCACTATGGAAGCCAAATTTGTGGCATACTTTGAAAATTTATTGTAATAATGCCATATCATTATCCTTTTCTAAAAAATAATAAATATTAAAAAGGTTCTGAACACATAAAATTGAAGTTCTTTACTACTAAAAAAAAAGTTTAGAAACAAAAAGTGTCAATTGAATACATTAATAACACGTTAATTAAATCGTTTGACCATTATGATATTTCTCATTACTAATTATATTAAGTATAGAACTAATAATGTGATACATGGAAGGGATAATGTTGAATTAATGACATACAACTGCCATGATCCTTATAAGTTTGTGCTTAATAATAATTTATGATTTGATGAATTTAAGAAGGATTTGACTTGTATTTTGCACTTTATGTTTTATTATTAAACCATGACGTTGATTCACAAAAAATTGAAAAAAAAAACACATAAAGTTGAATAATGTCACATACACCAAATGGGAGAAATGTAAGTTAAAAAAAAATTGGTGGCCATGTGATTTTATAAATATATATTATTTAAAATATGATTGTGGTTTAATAATATCAAATGCTTATATCCTATTGATCAAACAAGGTCAAGTGGTTACAAAATAAACAACACATTGATGAGTGTTTATATATATATAAACTTATTAAGAAAATAGTCCTCTCTTAATCTATCACTAGAATTTTTTTTTCCATCAAAAAATCATCTGTCAAACCTAAGGGTGATGAGAGAGAAACCAAGTTCTAAGAGATTTCTCATATATAATTAAATTTCTTGTGACACAGCAAAAACATGCAAAGAAAGATTGATCACATTTGCTTATGGCAAAATGCAGACAAAAATAAAAGTTTATTAAATAATTTGTCTATTGATTAAAGTCCTTTGCAAATCAATATATATGATAATTATATAGAAGTTAGAAAACTCTAGTCAATTCTAATAAATAAATAAATAACTCTTAATTATAAAATAAAATAAAATAATGCCATAAAATAAGAAATGCTTTTAAAATAAAAAACACATAATAACTAACAAATCCTTAAAATTAAGAAACCACTTAAAATAAGAATGTTTTAGAACTTTAAAAATTATAAAAGTCAAAGATTTTGGATTTCTGACGGTTCAATTAGCTCAAGTATTTTTTTGTTATGCACTCCACGTCACTTTGAAGCAAATCATTATCGATCAAAGTATGTTTCTCCTAATTTTTAGAATTGTAATAATCATCTTGTTCAAAAATCTTGAGTATTATAATTTATTTTGTGTAACTTTTACTAACTAAAGGAAGATTTTATTAATTAATAAAAAAATACTATGATTGAATCTAAAAAAATAACATACACGTATTTTTCATCATCAAATACTTTTGTAATTATAAATAACAGCAAAATTTGTTAAAAAATCATAAATAATAAAAATATATATCAAATAAATGTTGAATTTTTTTTGTCAAATGTAAAATTCATAATATAAATAGACAATTTTCCAATAGTTTGCGACACAATGTTATTGTGCCCCGTAAAGGATGACTAAATTCTCAAATACGCCTAAACATGTTGAAGTCTTACAGCCCCAAAGGTATAATGGTTGGAGAGGGATTCTTTTTTTTTTAACTTTATAGTGTCGTTTGGCACGATAATGAAAATTGAAAATGAAGGAATCTGTTATTAAAATATATTTGGTATGCATTTATTGTACGAAATGAAATTTGACATGAAAAGTATATATATTGTGTGTGTGTGTGTGTTTTTTTTTTAATTTCGCGCCTTTTTTCTTATGTTATTGATAATGACATTTTTATCCTTTTTTCTCATTCATAATATGTTTTTCAACGTGGTTAACACTATAATGTTATTATCATATAAAATTTATTTTTTATTAAAAAATAATTAATCTTATAAAAAATGAAAGATTTATGATATTAACACACAAAAAAATCAAAGTGAATTTCTTAAAAAATTAGTTAACAAATAAAAATAATAATTTTCTAAAAAGAAGAACAAATTTATAAAAATCATATTTCAATTTTTTTAAAAAATAATTAAGCCAAATAACCAAATAAAAAAGTGGAAACCAATTAAAAAAAAGTTAAAATAATAGAAAAAATTATTCTTGAATAAGGTTAATAAAAAACTTTATATTAAAAAAAGACACACATTTAAAATTAAAACATTAATTCAAATAATTTTAAAAAAAAATTTCAATTGAAATTCAATTAAAAATTTTTGATTGAATTTCAGTTGAAACATCTATTTTGACTATATGATAATCAAAACATGTCTAATTAAACAACAATTGAACAAGTTTTTATTATCATATAGTCAAAATAAAAAGTAGATGTTCCGATTGAAATTCAGTCAAAAACAATTGGACAAGTTTTGACTTTTCAACTGCATCGACTAAAAAGTAGGTAGAACACAATACAATTGGAACTTGTCAAAAAAAAAATTTAATATTTGTTTACCTTTCTCTATTTTTTTTTTGTTTTTCAAATTTTCTCTTGAGTAGAAAACAATTATTTTTAAACTTGATTGTCTTTAATGATAATTCAAAACTTTTACAAAAAAAATAAATAATAAAAAATAAAATAAAAATATGATGAACTAAATCACTTACAAAAATTAATTATAAAAATATAAAACAACTAAATAAGATCAGATTTATCATCTAAATTAAAGGCAATTGTATTTAATTAGAAAAAATAAAACAATGAATGCGGCCATTATATATTAATGCATTTGATTTTTTTTAGGTTGATAATAGTTTTTGCAAAATGATGCTAAAAAATTTAAACTATACTATACTTGATATGACATAAAATCATTTCTTTTTTTTGAACACGGGTATTTTGATCTTTTATCTTCTATTGATTTTCATTTAATTCTTATTTTATCGTATCAAACAAACAAATTTAAATATAATCCCTTTCTTTTTTATTCATACTAAGTATAATTTTTTTTCATTATATTTCATTCATCCTTTCATTTTTATTTCCATCATTGAAGAATTTGCATACTAAACGAGGCCTATATATAATGTTTATTATATTGTATAATTATTATTCAATAATACTTATTTTTATTTTTTAAAATAGAGATGCAAGAATTATTTTTTATTTACAAAATTATCTTTTTTATTTTTATTTTTATTCTAACAATTCTATGTATTAATCAATTATTTAATTTACTTATTAAAAAGTGGGCAAGAAAAACTATGGAAATGGTCATTTCCGAGTGGCATTTAAACGTACATAGCAAGTGACATGCTTTAAAATTAATTTGGATTTCAATATTAAGTTGTGTGATTACTAAAATAAAATCTTCCAGAGCTATATTGCAAAAGTAATAATGGTGCCACAAAGAAAAAGAAGAAGAAGTAGCCAATCTATAGAGTAGATAAAAGTTATTGCATTCATAAGTATTTAATGCATTGAGAATACAGGTGTGCATATATTAAATCTTCATATATGCAGCCCTAGTTACACTTGAAAAGTTTCAACATGTCCAGACCATTATATGCCAAGTGTTTATTTATTATAATATAATTTAGGGAATCAATTGAATTTTTATTAGTCCTTTTAGTGTAACAAAAAAGTTATATGTATTTTATTTATGTCTCAATTTCAAGATTATGAGGCAAAAGTGGATTAAAGATATTTATTTAGTCTTGACAAGGAAGAGAATCTATAAAAAGCACTGTTAATGTTTTGTACAAAGAGGTTTTCAATTTAAAAAAACATGTTTATAATCTATTTTCACGCATGCCGTTTTAATGTTCAATATCATGATATAATGTGGTGGCACTATAGTTCGTGATATATATATATTATGGTGCCATTGCACTTTGTCACGTTTTACAGTATCTCCACACTTTATTACCACTAGGGGCACTTAAAATGTTACTCTCATTAATGGGTATGAGTTCCAACCAAATTCCTATTTATCAATTTTAAATGAAATAAATGAATTATAGATGATAAACTAGAAAATAAGCTATTAAATCAATTATACAAATCAGTTAAAGTAAATGATATAAGGAAATTAAAGTAAAACCAATAAAATGGAATAAATAACAAATAGAATTTAAGAAAACGTTATTGGAAAAGAGAAGTTAGAAGAAATAAATAAAATCTGGAAAATTCACTACCTCTTTCACTTGACAATTTGTCTTGCAATTCTAGTTTATATGCACATGTTTACAGTAATTCATGGAAATTAATTATCACAGCCACCACTTATCCCCTTATAGGAAGATTCAAAAAAACAAGGATTTGTTTCCCTTATATGACATTAGAGTAAGAATCTCTTGAAAGCACGATTAGACAATAGTAGGGAAAATGAATAATATTGTTCATATAAATTTTATTAGAACATAATTGAGACAACTTAGATAAATTAAGCAATCCATGCAAAATAAAGGAAATGGTTGAGTGGAGGGAAGTAGGATGAGTGGAAGGCACCATTTCATTTATTGTGCACTTATCGACACGAAAAGGACCAATGATGGTGGTCCCTTCTTCTATTAGTTTAAAGCAAAACGTTAATTAAAGAGATATCTTTGGAGTTACTAGAATTATATTTAATGTGCAATCAACACATTAGCCATTCAATTGACATTTAATATTCTCAAGGTAGCCATATACACTCTCTAATGCCAAAAGCTACAAATTTAGTTTACGTTTCCTATCCTCACTACTAACTTTGAATCTAGAATTTTCAAATCAAGATTTCATATTTTAAATTGAGCATAAAAATTATCTCAAAAAGCTAAAAAATTAATGGTTGGAGATGTGGATAACTTCCAAAACACTCACCTAAAGCTTCAAATTCCATAATTCCCCCTTCTTTTAGTGTGGCCCATGACCACCCAAAAGGAGGAGAGGTTCAACTGCCCAAAATCCACCATCAGAGGGAGAAGATGGAAGGAAATGGGAGGACAGGAGGAGGAGAAAAACGAAGAAAATAAAAGAGGAGGAAGGAGCTCACCTTCATTGCGTTAATGGCTGAATTTTTGAACCTCCATGATCTTTCAAGTCATGGCTAGCTAGGGGTGGTGGTGTTTGGCAGGTATGGTGTTAGCTGTGGCACACAATGTTGGGCGGTGGAAATAACCAATGTTGCATTGTGAGGGAGAGGAAATGAAAACATAGTTGCAAACCGTGGAGGAAAATGGTGGTTGAAGAGAATGAAAGAAAAGGAAATGGACATTAAATATTTCTCTATCAACCTTAAAATAAGATACATGAATAATTGTTTTGAGCGTGAAAGTGGAGAAAATGCATTGGGATCCCCTATATAGACTTCTGCAAGGGGTGCTGTAATGTTTCACAAGCATGTCTTTTTTAGGGTAAAAGAATGATGTAAGATATGTAAAAATTATAATTGAAAGGATAAGAAATTTAATTGTGAAAAAAAAAATTACATTTCAAAAATTTTAAATATATGTCATTTTGACTCGCAAAAAAAGGTTAAAATTTGTTACAAACACTTTCTGTAATTATCCATACTACTACACAGGATCATAATTTGGAGAAAATTTTCTATGTTAATGAAAAATAAACTATTGGATACAAGGCAGATACTAAAGTGGCTTCTTACAATAATTTTCAAGCTTAATAATTTTTTTAAAAAAATTAATTAGTCAATTTTTTCTACCTGTAATAATTTTTATTGTATTAGTGAGTGCTATTTCTTATTTTAATACCAAGTTTTTAATTATTAGGAACTTATTTGAAGTTAAAATTTTCTTACATATATCATGCCCAAAAAAAAATCTTAAAAACTTACCAAATGTCCAAAACCAATATTCTCCTTTGAAAGTGTAAATGTGAAAGTAGTAAAATATCATAACCAGCATTCTACCATTTTCTTTTTCCTTATATGGAACATATACAGTTCATGTTTTGAATTAGCCTAATTGAATCTCAGAAATGATAAGTAAGCTATTGGACGTCCTTAACAAGTAGCTTCTGACAAAGTTAAACCGCGCGTTAATTGTTACTAAGAAGGATGAACCAAATACATCCAATACACCCATGTGATTCAAGACACATTAGAGCCCACACAAAGTTGCAAATATAATATTAGAAGGATTATTCTCTACTATAACTTCTATCTTTTCAATTTAGAAGTGAGATTATAGTGATACCTTTAAAATAGAAGTTTATAGTGTTAATATAAAGTAAATATAACAAAAATAGCAATGATATTTGCATAACTCTTTTCCTAATAATATTATCAATCACAATCAGAGGCCAATATTCCTACATTTCTTTTGTAAAGAGCAAGAACTCTCATTAATCTCCTATATTTCATTAACCTTTTAGAATCTCTTAAATAAAAATGAGAAATATAAAAATAACAAAGTGATACTTATTCAATAATTAATAATTCCAAGGTATTCAAATTTGTAATGGGCCATTCTGACTAAAATTCAAGTTTGTTTAATAAGCGTGTAAAATCTATACATGAGGCTGAATTAATCTAGGTGCTAAAATATCTATTACATGTGTAAGATTCCACTATGGATTTACTACTGTGCAGTGCTTGTGTTAAAGAAAAAAAGAAAAACATCTCTTATTGCACGTTTTGCCTGCACAACATCCCTTGCATAGTCCTCCTCCTCTACATGATAAGAAATCCGGACTCGTAAGATCTTTTCCGTCAATTGAAATATATATAGGATAAATTATTATCTTCTAAATCTTTTAAATTTTATTTTAGGTTAAATATATTTTTTATCATGTAATTTTATCTTAAATTTTATTTTCATTTCTTGACTTTATTTTATATCAATTTTGTTCCTTTACTTTACTTCAAGTTTTACATTCATTCTTCCATTTTATTTTATTCCATTATAATCCTTTAATTTTATTTTAAGTTTTACTTTTAGTTGTTTAGTTTCATTTTGTTTTAATTTAAACTTTTTAATTTACAAAAATCAGTCAAATTTTTGTTTCTCTCTCATACTATCAAGTTATTTGATAGAAAGGTTGAAGCTGACTTTTCTATTAAGCATTCTAATTTGACGGTGTATGAGGCTAAAAACATTTGAATAGTTTTAAAATTTTAAGAGATTAAATTGAAATAAAAAAAAAAATAAAAGATAAAAACAAAACTCAAGATAAAGTTAAAGTAAGGGATGCATATGGAACCTAATAGCCTAACCAATTCAATTATATTGAGTTAGATTAGATTAGGCCAAAAAATATTATGTTGACTGAATTGGGTAGATTTCACACTAAACACCTTGACTTATTTGGCTTAACTTAACCGTATATTACTTAAAAATAGTATTTTTAATGAATTTATATAAAAAATTATTTTTTAAAGATAATATGTATTTTATAAAGATTTATATAAAAATTTTACTTTCTTTTATAAGAATGATACATAATTTTATAAAAATCTTATTTTTTTAATTTCTATCAAAAGATGGCTGATTAACTAAGCTGGATTATAAATCAAACCTTCCTAACTCATGTCGAGCATTGGATTAAGCAAATATTCTCTCGAGTTCAAAATGTAAGTTATTTAAAAAAAATTTTTGATCCAAAATGTAAGTCACTTGACAATAATAATAATTATTTTTTTTATAATATCCTTCATTTAATGACAATGGTTATATTAAAAATTCCTTATTTAATGGCAACAGTTATATTGACTATAGGGGTAAAATTAAAAAAATATAGTAATATTTAAAAAATTTAAAAATATAATTAATTTTTCTTAAAAAAAATAAATCTGTTAAGAGTGACTTATATTTTGGATAAAAGAGAATACTTTGCTTGACTCGATTTGTGTGTATTTTTAAATTGAATAATTAAATAAAAATTAAATAAAGATAATGGATACAAGTGAAATCTTATATAAAATTAAAAAATCAAACTAAAATTAAAGAATAAAAAATAAAATTTAAAATAAAGTTAAATTACTAAAAATATATTTTTATCTTTTATATTTATTAATCAGAAAATGCATGACTCCACACAAACATAATAACCAAACTGGGAGGAAAGCAGAGAGAACCGAGAGTTTGGATCCCCTCACGTCGGACGCCAACACGAGGGTTGCCACGACAAGGAGGTCTACTTACTCACAAAGTGAAAATTTTATTTATTATTATTTTTTTAAAGGACAAGCACACGAGGGGATTTGAGAACCGTCCGTTATTGCCTCATCTAACCAGAAAGTAGTAAGCAGTTGCCAAAGCCAGACCCTTTCTTCAGCTGTTCCATCTCTGAAATGGCTTCATCCTTTTCTCACCTTCCTAACACCCTCTCAAATCCCTGGTAGTTCTCTCACCAACCTCAATTATGGCTTCTTTACAGCCTTCATGGTTCTCTTCATTGAACATCATCTCCCCCACAAAACCCTCTCTTCTCTCCTCCTCAAACCTACACATGGTGGCTTCCCCCATTAAGCCTATCAAAGTTTTGTGTGCCCTTAACCCTGACAATGCTGAATCTTCAGAAACCACGCCCGAAGCTCAGCCGGGCCCAGTTGATCCCGTGAAGCTCGCATTCAGCAAAGCCAAGGCGTACAGAGAATCGCTAAAATCGAACTCCAATTCGAAACTCGAGCAAAACGCTGCTGCGAATTCCGTTGAAAATGCCAACGGGAATGACGGGCCCGGTTTCGGTCAGAATGTTGTTGATGGTGGACAAAAGGAAGTGCCAATGTCTGTGAAGATTGCAATGGAGAAAGCCAAGAAGTATAAGGACAATAAAGGGTTTGTGGAGAGTATTAGTGAAAATGAAACAATTCAAGGTAATTCTACCGGCATATCTTGTGCGAAGCAGTCGTTTCAATGGAGAGTTCTTGCACTGATGAATTTTAATCAGTACATGGTGAAAACGGCAAAATTATGTGTTTCTTAGTATGCAGTTTGCGCTAAAATGTGTATTTGAATTGATTCTTAGGATTGCAGGGAGGGAGTGAGGGATCTTCACAAAATGATATTGTGGACAGTACTGTTGGTAAGAAGGGACAACTGTCAATTTCGAAAATGGATTTTATGGGACTTGAATTTGCGGATAAGAAGAAGACCAGGGGACTGCCACCTGGATTGGTTCCCATTTCTGACCCCTTCTCAAGCAGTGATTTGCCTGAGGTGGAGCTGCTTGTTGGGGACACGAGCAACTTTGATGCTGCAACAACAGCTCCCAAGCCTGAACAGACTGAGGAAAATGAATCAGAACTTTACAAGCCAAAAGTTTCTACTTGGGGTGTCTTTCGTAGACCCAGCAATATTTCAAAAACAGTATATAATGTTTGATACCGAGCTGTGCAATTTAGCAATTTTTTAATCTGCTCACACGCAGTCCACTTGTTCAGGAGTCAGGACTTATATTTCTCAATTTGCCCTCCTTTTTTTTTTAAATATCTTTATGTGTGTGTGCGTTTTTTTTTTTTTTTTAATTTTTTGGTTGCTTCAGTTTGGTGGCGGAAGAGTGATACGACCTGGAGAGGTTCTAGAGACTGCAGAAGAAAAGGCTGCTAAAGAAGCACGAACAAAACAGTTACTTGCGGCCTACAAGAAGAAAATTGGGTTAAATATTGACCCAAAGCTAAAATCTGAGTGTGAGGAGGTAAGTATATCTAAAATATTTCAACTCTTGTCTCCTTCCATTAAGCATCAGTTTCTTTTTCTAAGGTTAGTTTGCATCTTGTTGAATCTCTTCGATTTCATATTAACTATTAATGGCTGAATGGGTGTAAGTTTCTTGGCTTTTAAAAAAATAAGATGCAGACTTTGTTTGTTAGATAGTTTGACGAAAATTGTGTCAATATGATTTCAAACATTCCTGAAGCTCTGTTCTTATGTATTCTGATTCTGATTCTATATTGAAATCCGGTCACTGGAAGAATGGAATGCATTCCTTGTTAAGAAGTGGAAATATGCAGATTGTATCATAATATAAGTAAGAAGAGGGAGAGCTTATCTTTCTGATTGTGAACACGTGAGTGCCTGAAGAACTATTGAAAAACATTAAGTCTCATATTTAAGCCTGGTTTGATTGCTTGTTTAAAGGGAGGTGCACTGGGAATATACCATAGGTCAATATGAAATTGTTTGCCTTTGGAAAATCATGGTACTTGAAACTGTCAATTCATATTAACAAGATCTGTTTCTTCTGGATTCTAATTTGCTTTATTCAATCTTGATAATAACATTAATAGTTCTTAAACTCTTAATAAAACTGCAAATACTCCTCATGTTTTGTTTAAAAAAATATAAAGAGTGCTAATCATGTGTAATATATTTAATCATGAATGTTCTAATTGCTGGGCAGTAATGTTATTATCATTTTGTTCTTGGGCTAAGATCTGGGTCTCAGATGAATATAAGATGTACTGCCCAAACTTGACAGCACCACTGTTTGATCTCAACTATAGAACTTCTGATTTTGGTTTTAGCTATTGCCAACTACTTTGAGTGGCTATGATGATTTGCATCTACCAGAGAGAGGGAGGAATGCATGATGAGAATCAGAATCAAATAGGATATTCTATCACATCTAAACTTTGCTTTGCAACAAACTATTACTGAGTTTCGTCTTGTTAATCTTTTGATTGGTTATTTATTTACCTCTTCTTAAGTTGCTTATTATATGAGAGAGAGAGAGAGGAATACATTATGAGAATCAGCATCAAATAGGATATTTTATGATGTCCAAATTTTTCTTTGCAACAAACTATTACTAAGTTTCATCTTATTGTTCTTTTGATTGTTTATTTATTTGCCTCTTGTTAAGTTGCTTATTATGACTTACTAGCATAATTATCCCTAGTAACATATAATGTTCATAGGCATTGAAGGATGGTGACTCATTTATGAATGTGGGAAAGCTGCAGGAAGCATTGCCTTACTATGAAAAGGTTATGGAAAAATTAACTTTCCAGGTAATTGCTTTTATGTATACTACTTACCAAAAGTGAAAGAAGTCCAAGTTATCTTTTTGTTAAGTAGTTAACTTAATCCCCCTCTTTGTTCTATAAAAAGGAAAGAAAGAAAGAAAGAAAGAAAAAACTCCCTCTTTGTCTACTAAAGCCCTTGTTGAAGGTGTATACAGGAACCAATGGTATGAAATGACCTTTTCTTATGCATTATTAAGGAAAAAAGGGAAATTTCAACTGCATTTTTATTTCCATTACCACTTGTTGGTTATCTCTGTTGTTCCAAGTCACTCACCTGTTTATGCGTTAGTCATGGTGTTGCATGAGCAAATTGTCCAACGTCTCTCCCAATGTTTCCTTTCCCTTTTTAGGACTCTGTTTTATTTTATCCTATTTGTATTTATTTTCAGTTCGTTGTACCCTTTAATTCCTCTCTTTATTTTGCTGTTTTTTCCTTCCCTGGTCTACTCTGTTTTGCTGTACAAAAACAGAGGCTGGTCTTCTATATATTTTTGTTCATTCTCTTGTACTATTCAGAAGGGAATAAAATTCAGTTTGGTACTTTTACATGGTATCAGAGCAAAATGCCTGATCCTCCCCTCAAATTCGGCAGATACAATGCCTTCAACTCAGAAATTCAAGATGGGTTTGTCTCCTATGATAATGCACATCCCATGCCTACATAGAACTGTGCGACTGGGTCCATTCTCAACCTAGGAACCCAGACCAGTCATGGGTCCATTATCTCGGTCAACCCCCATTCTGTGGAAGCTTCACCTGTTATGAAAATGGGACACAAACTAAATGAGTCCAATTATCTTCATGGTCATCATCAGATATGACGTATGTTAGAGGTAAAAGGAAAGCAGCTTACCTCACAAGTGATGTTACTATACTTGAACCCCCAGTGATCCTAAATGGTTCATATGGGATGGTGAAAATCACATGATAATGTCTTAGCTGATTAACTCAATGACACTTAAAGTAGGTGAAAACTTTATTATATGTAAAACTGCTAGTGAAATGTGGGAGGCAGTAAGGGATACTTGTTCTTCTAGAGAAAACATTAATGTTTTAATTGAAATTAAAATGTTTTTTCATGATTTTAGACCGGGTGATTTGAATGTGACTCAATACTACAATGTTTTACATTGCCATTGGCAACTACTAGAAATGTATGAGACTTTTCCATTGTCTTGTACCTCTGATGCGCTTTTCTTCAAAAGGATCATAGAGGAGGTGCGAGTCTATATAAGTTTTTAATGGGGCTGAATTCTACCTTTGAGGACCTTAGAGGTAGAATAATGAGCACCCGGCCCTTGTCCGGCCTTCGTGATACAGTTTTAGAAATTAGAAGTGAAGAGAGTTGCTAGAAACTCCCTTGAGGGTCACAATCTGTTGCTACCTTTGACATGTCTGCACTTACTGCCTGAAGTAACATCTGGCAACAACTTCCTCACTCAGATGATAGAATTCAGTAAAATCCCGGCCAACAATCTCGTCCAATGTGTGATCATTTTCATAAACTAGGTCAAACAAAGGATCAGTGTTGGAAAATTCATGGGAAATTGACTAATTTAAGTTAAAATCCAAGAACGAGACTGGAGGAAATGTGGTGAGCAGTGAAACATCTTTTGACTCTACTCTTTTTTCATGTGAGCAACTTGAGCTCCTTCAAAAATTGTTTGGCTAACAAAACACAGGGTAATGTGAGGGCTGTTAACATAGCTTAATCAGGTAATTTCTCAATTGCTCTTCATACTAATGTTCTTGAAAATCAGTGGGTTGTGGATTCCGGAGCATCGGATCACATGACTAACAATGTTACACTCTTTGATAATCTTAATTATTGTCCCTCTTCCTTAAATGTAAAAATTGCTGATGAGACTTTAACTGAAGCCATTGGCATGGGAAATATTATCATATCTGAAAGTCTTGTTCTCAAGGATGTGTTACTTGTGCCTAAACTTGCATGCAATCTTCTTTCCATTAGTAAACTTGTAAAAGACAGCAATTGCAAGATTAAGTTCTTTAATGGTGGCTGTGAATTTTAGGATTGGGAATCCAAGAGGAAGATTAGCAATGCTAAAGAGGTGGATGAGTTATACCTCATGAGCACCAAAAGGAAAAATAAGTGGAGCTTGAATACTTATTATGATTCTAATCTTATATTATGGCATAATAGACTAGGACATCCAAATTTTCAATACATGAAGAGAATGTATGCTAGTTTTTTCAATAAAGGTATCAATGCCATTTCATGTGAAACTTGCCAACTTGCTAAATACACAATGAACCTTCACATCTATTCCACCTTATTCACAGTGATGTTTGGAGCCCATCTAAGGTTCAAGGGATATCAGGAAATAAGTGGTTTGTGACTTTCGTAGATGATCATACTAAAATCACTTGGGTGTTTTTGATGAAAGAAAAATCTGAGGTACTCACCATATTTGAAAACTTCCACCAACTTATTAAAACCTAATTTCACGCTGATATAAAAGCCTTAAGAAGTGATAATGGTCGAGAATATGTAAACTCCTCTCTAGGAAATTACCTTACCATTCACCACATTCATCACCAAACATCTTGCATTCACACTCCTCAATAGAATGGGATAGCTGAGTGTAAGAATAGACATTTGCTTGAGATAACTAGAGCCCTTATGTTTACCATGAATGTTCCTCACCAATTTTGGAGAGAAGCTTTTACAACTACAACTTATCTCATTAATAGGATGCCTTCTAAGACCCTTAACTTTCAAATACCTTGTGACATTCTTCTTAAACTTTATCCTTCCACTTATCTCATTTCTTATCTTCTTATGAAAGTTTTTGGGTGCATTGTTTTTGTCCACCTCCATCATGAAAATAAATTGGACTCCAAAGCAACCAAATGCATATTTCTTGGGTATTCCTCATCCAAAAAGAGCTACAAATGCTACTCACCTTCCTTACGAAAACTCTTTGTCTCTATGGATGTCATGTTCTTTGAAAAACAACCTTCCTATGCCAACACCTCCATTTAGGTGGAGACCACTACTAATGAATGGGAGTGTTTGGTCATCTCCACTCTCTATAGTAGTGTCTGAATCGAAGGGCAACAAAATCTTTAACACTGAAGTAGTTTCTGAAATTGAGGACAACAAAGCCATGGACATTGAGCTTGGAAATAACACCAATGAACCTAGTCTTGAAGATGTTCTTTGGGCCAAATGAAAATACCCTAATTCTCAATAATGGCCCACCTTTGCAAAACATCCAACTTTTAGTTATTGATCTTGAAAATTATGCTTACCCTCATGCCTACTCGAGAAGGACAACAACCCATGAGGTAAATAGAAATGTACCATCTCTTGAGCAACACCAAGAAATCTCTCCAAGTCCAAGAAGCACTAAAAATCTAGGCTTAGATTGGCCTATTGCCCTATGGAAAGGTAAGAGATCATGTACTCAACATTCCATTGGAAACTATGTTTCATATGATAAGCTATCTATTGCATACAAAACTTTTGCTACTAACATTTCCAATGAGAAAATTCCTCAGGATATCCATGAAGCTCTTCGCCACAAGGATTGGAAGAAATTTGTTGAAGAGGAAATGAATGCTCTAAAAAAAAAAAAACTTGGGAGCTTGTTGATTTTCCTCATGAAAAACATCTCGTGGGATGCAAATGGATATTCAACATAAAATACAACTCCGATGGGAGCATTAACAAATACAAAGCAAGACTTTTTGCGAGAGGATTTACTCAGACACAAGGGATAGATTATCAAAAAACTTTCGCTCCTATGGCAAAGCCCAACTCCATGGAAGTACTTTTATCCCTTGTTGCCAATCTCGACTGGCTTCTATATCAATTAGACATAACAAGTGCTTTCCTTAACAGAGATTTAGAAGAAGAAGTCTATATCTCAATGCCTCCTGGCTATGAAAGAAAGAGTAATGGGAGAGTCTGCAAATTTTATAAATCACTCTACGGTCTCAAGCAATCTCCTAGAGTTTGGTTTGAGAGATTTACCAAAACAATTAAGAGGCAAGGATACATTCAAGGGCAAGCTGATAACACTATTTTTACAAAAATGTCCCCTAAAGATGAAATTGTTATCCTTATTGTGTATGTGGGTGATATTATCATCGCCGGGAGCTACTTAGAAGAAATTATCAAAAATTTCAAAAGGGCCTTAGCTAGAGAATTTGAAACTAAGGATCTTGGTTTTCTAAGATACTTCTTAGGTATAAAAGTTGCAAGGTCAAACAAGGGCATTCTTATATCTCAACGAAAGTACACTATCGATCTTCTCACTGAAATAGGATGCTGGGATGCAAACCTGCCAACACCTCTATGGAGGCAGATTACAAGCTCAAGTTCATTTAAAAAAGCCCTCCTATTGATATCGAGAGCTTTCAAAGACTAGTAGGCAAACTCATCTACTTATCACATACACGGTCTGACATTTGCTTCCTCGTTAATGTGCTCAGTCAATTCATGAACAAGCCATGTAAAGTCCGTCTGAATGCTGTCTACAGAATTTTAAGGTATCTTAAGTTGGCCCCAGGTAAGGGAACCTTTTTCCACAAAAGTCCTTGCTGGACATTGGAAATATATTTTGTTGGTGACTGGGTTGACTCAATCACTGATTGAAGGTCAACTACCAGTTACTGTACTTATGTTTGGGGAAATCTTTTAACATGGCAAAGCAAAAAGCAATCTGTTGTGACTCGAAGTAGTGTCAAAGCTGAATACTGAATATTAGCTCAAGGTATATGTAAAGAATTATGGCTCAAACACCTACTATGTGAACTAAAAATCAATTGTCAAGGACTGCTGAAAGTCTAAAACAATAACATGGCTGCTATAAGCATTGTAAAAAACCCAGTCCATCATGATCATACAAAACATGTGGAAATTGATCGCCACTTTATTAAAGAAAAGTCAAACTCTGGAGTCAATGAACTTTCCTACACTCCTACCAAAACTCTAAGTCGTAGATGTGCTAACAAAGGCCTTGTCTAGAATCAAATTTGAAGAGTTGGATGCAAGATGGGAATGACTAACATCTATGCTCCAGCTTCTGGAAGTGTTGGTTATCTCTGTTGTTCTAAGTTGCTCCCCTATTTATGGGTCAATCATGGCGTTGCACAAGCACATTGTCCAACGTCTCTCCTAACGTTTCCTTTCCTTTTTTATGGGACTCTATTTTATTTGATCCTATCTGTATTTATTTTCTGTCTGTTGTAGCCTTTAATTCCTCTCTTTATTTTGCCGTTTTTTCTTTTCCTGGTCTACTCTGTTTTGCTGTACAAAAACAGAGGCTGGTCTTCTATATATTTTCATTCATTCTCTTGTACTATTCAGAAGGGAATAAAATTCAATTCAGTACTTTCACACCACTTTACTTAGCATGGCCAAGTAGCTAGTTTTGAACTTTTAAATGTAAATTATTTTATTCTACTAAAGACACTGAAAAAGAAAACTTCTTGTATTGTTTGGAGGAATTTAATGACATTAATTATGTCTCTGCAGAGTGAGCTGCATGGATTAGCTGCTTTGCAGTGGTCAATTTGTCAAGACTCCCTCAGCAGGTATAGCAAAAAACTTGATATATATAAACTTCCCATTGAATTTACTGAATCAGTGTTATTCAAATCTCTGTGTTGTATTTGTGTTTAACCCAATATGCCTTATGTCTTCATTTAAAATTGACAAAAGGTTGAATTATTTCAATAATATGCCATATGGTGTTATCTCCAAAGTTGCTGCCTCAATCAGGCTCTGCTTAGAATTCTTAGGCCCCCATCCAAACAAATATAATTTTATACCCTGGTGGTATCATAACCCAGAATGTCTTCTTGTTTGAAATGCTGGTAATACTTAATGATGGTTTGTTGGTGAACCTGTGTAAATTTTTTTTAAAAAATAAATTTAAAATCCAAATGTTTAAGCATTGGCTAAAAACTTCTAAGGATCTTATTCTCTTTTGTCTTGATACTGATACTCCAAGTTCATGATATTTGAACTAATTTGTATGATTGAATTGTTTGTTCATCTTGTATCAAAGTTTGAAACAAATGGCAGTTTATCACAACCAAGGCTATGTGTAACAATGACACAGAATTTGCAATAAGAATAGCGCAAATTACTCTCTCCTCCTCTGAGAGATCTGATGTTAACAGATTTGCTTTCTGTTTTTTGGTGGTCTCAGACCTAATGCTTCATTTTTATGTCAAAAGTACCCTTCATTAACTAGTACTTATCTTAATATTCCTTGTTAACTACTACATAACTTCTCTCCTTTCTGTTCATGTTTCTTTTTGCATAGAAAGTCATCATGCAATCACCAAATTCTCCTATTTAGCTACAAAATGCTACAATGTGACAAAGGATATATCTCCAAAGCATGCTTATCCACCCAAAGAAAACCTACCTAAACTGATCCATTAGCATCAGATCCAAGATTCGGTTTAGTTGTAACTCATAGGTTTTAAAGGAAGTCCATGTATATTTTCATAATAGAGGGGAGGGGAGCTATCTCTTAGTAGAGGTGAGAGTATTTTAATCAAAAGGAAAATTGTCTCTACCACAGCCCCCAACACCAAAAAGACACAAAAATTGCATCGGGAATACAGAGGTCTGACCCCAGAATTCAATCCCAACCGGCATTGGTAGCTTGGGGTTAAATAAGATTTCTCAAGGCCTTGATGGGGTTCGTTCTAGGAATAAGATCTTTCCCATCAAAGAGGTGTAATTTGAGCCTTGGTTAGGGTGGAAATGCCAATACCCAGGATTTTATGCCTGATGAAGGGGACAAGATGGAGTTGTTAAAACTTGAAAAGTTTAGAATGAAATAGCAGCTTTGGCAATGAGTCAGATGGGCTTCAACTACTTTACACATTCTGTATAGTAGTAAAATTCCAATATATGCCCGCCTCCGCCCCAAAAAAAAGAAAAAGAAAAAAGAGAAATCGCTAGAGATTTTGAATATTAAGAATTTGAGAATCAGTACTTGCTGCTGCTGTATACCAAAAGTCAGCTAGTTTTGATCATAATATCATATTATCTATTGAATATGAGTTGCCTGTTCTATTGCCTTACCCCCTCCCATAATAGTCCTAGTAGATTTGAGCAAGTATGTAGGAATTTATTTTGAGACAACAATAGCCTCCTCATCGGAAAGGCTAGGTTGATGCTCATTATTGTTTGCTCTTGTTTTGTGGTTTAAGATATCTAAACTTAGTTTGATAAATTGACAGGCCTAATGAGGCTCGACTTATGTATGAAAAACTTCAATCTCACCCGAATCCTAAAGTGAGCAAGAAAGCAAGACAGTTTGTGTTCAGCTTTCAGGTAATTATTGGTTGGTGATTTGTTCTATAACCGTCTGCAAAGCCTTTCTAATCAGTGTTATCAGATTAAAATGACCAATGAAACTGACCGATCAGACCAATAAACTGACAAACTGGTCACCAGTCCGGTCCGAAACAATGGCTGGACTGACCTCCCCCTTCTGAAATTTGAAACTTGTTCGTTTCATTGATTTCATGCTGGCCCATTTAAAACCATCACCTACGTCCCGAGTTCTACCCGTTGGCACTCAAGATCCCTGCTTTTGTAGAGACTACAGCGTAGTTCTTTACTTTTCCCAATGATTGTTTTCCTAAAGTAATTAGTTTTATTTATTTTAAATTCAAATTTTATGATGTAAAATTATACTTTTCATATATTGAAAAATAATAATCATATGTTAAGTTAACTTGTTATAATTAATTAAAATTTGAAAATATGCATAATTTTATTATACCTTATTTAGTTAAAATTTTCATTATACTTCTCTAATTTGATTTTTAACATATATATATATATAATTTAATAAAACCTCTTCAAAGGGTTTAATTAGTGATCAAATGGTTGAACTAGTGATTTGTTAACCTAATGCTTTTATTGGTCTAATGATTGATCTAGTTTCAAAAACTATGCTTCTAATAATCAGAGTGTGATGAGATTCATCCAATAACAAGGTCCTGACTTGTCATTATTGCCTGGTATTCATACACCCATGGAGTTTCCCATGTGAGTGGGAGTCTTTGGCAATGTCTTTGAAGTAAACAAGCTTGATCACAATTTTTTATTTGAATCTATTGTGAATAAACGAACTTGCGTATATTAAAACTTGGGTTGACTCGGCTTGATTATATCTCTATTTTCAACCCTCCTTTACAGATTTTAAATAAATAGTTCCCATGTGAGTAGGAGTTTTTGGCCATGTCTTCTAAGTAAACGAGCTTGATCACAATTTTTATTTGAATCGATTGTAGATAAACAAACTTGCTTACACTAAAACTTCAGTGACTCGCCTTGATTATATCCCCATTTTCAACCCTCCTTTACAGTTCAAAATCAGTCTATTTTGAATAAAGAAATTTGTGTATACTAAAGCTTGATCTGACTCAGCTCGATTAGACTTCCTCTGCACCCCCTTTCCGCACCACACACACCTAACTTCTTTGGCTAAGCCCCTCACAAAAACAGGAGTTTATTTGTTTTTATACTTGCTTTCATGCATGATGGGTTAAAACTTTAAACCCTGTCAGGCTATGGAAATGATGAAGGTGACAACAGGATCTCCATCTTTATTCCAGAACACAGGCTACCAGAATTATTTTGACGCATTCATAGAAAACAAATCTAACTACCTTTTAGAAGATGTTAAAGTGCAAGAAAGTGCTATAAATCAAGTTCTGCCCTATATTCTCTTTCTTATTTCTCCTATCTTCGTTGTATTATTTATGGCGTTGCAGAAGAGGATATAAACCCATTCTTTTTGTTTATATACATATATATATACACCTTCTCAATTGTATATATGGTCACACGCACACCATTTATTGTTTCATGGTGTTAGTGCTGTTGTTAAAATGGAGATTTATTATAATTCATATTATAGCATGGAGAAGGAAGGAAACCTGCTACATATTCCAAAGCCTCCCAAAATCTACGAGGCAAAAAGCCCTATTTGGTTCTTGAAAAATGGTGTGGTTATCATTTGTAATATCAAGTCAACAATGGTACTTGGTTGAGGTTTTGGGAGCACCACTGAATTTGGTGATGCTTCTTTTTCTGAACTTTTTCCTTGACTTGATCAGTTATCTGTTATGATTATTACATCGTGCTCCGATTTCAGAGTTTTTAATCTTACAAACTACTAGCTTTTCCTAGAATAATTTACTTCTATAATAATCTTATTGAAGAGCTGTTGATGACTTGCCTAGTAGTCTTTTTTTTTTTTCCAAAAAAAGGGTCCTTTTTGGGTTTTTTCTTTGCTTAATACAAGATTTTCGGGTTTGGATTCTTCGGGATTATATACTTGCCGTTACTTTAAATTTTCTGGTTAATACTTTACATGCACAGAAAGTTTTGAGATAGATCAAGGTTCCTTTTAAGACAAGGATGAAGCTAGGATTAAACTATTGGGATGGGAGAATTAAAAAAGTTATAACAATCATATACATAAATTTTTTCTTTTTTGGTTAAAAAGTATATGTGTGCAACATGCCTTTTTGTAATTTATAAATATTGAGCATAATGTTCTTTCATCTTTTATCTTATTCATAAACTTGTTTTTTATGATATTCATAACTGAAAATGACTATTTATTTTTTTGTTCTTGTAACTTGAAGAATCAATAATATGAGAAGCAAACAATTAATCAGATTATAAGTATTAAATTTTCTTCTTTTCTTCATATTTTGATATAACTGAGAGATTATTGATTTTTTTTAAAATTAAGATGTTATGGAACATCAATATTATAATGTTGTATTTGTATTTTGAGATACATCTTCTCTTATTTAATGAAATTATTAGTCTTAAAATAAAAAAGACCACTTATCTTTAAAATAAAAAATTACAAATAAAAAATTTTAAAAATCTCAGTAAGGAGGGGGAGGAGAGGGTTGGGCGGCCCCGGGGAAGGGGAAAGCGTTTTGTTTAGATTAGAATATTTAAGGGAATTAATACAATGATATACTCTAGTTGTGCAAAATTTTTTTAGAGTCTTTTTATTGTAAATTTTTTATAAATTTTGGAGAGAAAGTAATATAAAAAAATAGAAGTGTATATGAAATTTATTTCTTTTTTTAATATTTTCTATTTTTTTTAATTTACAAAACTTTTATAATAAAAAACTTTATAAGATTCCGACTTTGGATTCTTAGGCCTAATAAAAGCTCCTGCATCCTGAGCCGCTGAGCTCTATTCTATTCTTTTGGCTCTAAAAGATATTGTACTTAAAGGCTAATAAAGGCTCTAAATGAGGCGAACAAACCTGATGTTCATGTAAAATGCCAAAAAGATTTTATTTCAAATTTGTCAAGCCACTTCCCAAAAACAAGAGGGATTGTCTCTTTTTGTAGGTTTCAACCGGACCAATAAATCGAACAATCACCCCAATGTCATTCGATGGATTTGAACCCATGACATCGCGTTGGTATTGGTTTGGCTAAAGTATCTATTATTGTACCAAAAACTCAAGCTAATGATAAGGATATAACTTTATTATCTTATATATTTTTTAGAGTTGGATGGTTGTACCTATTATGACTGTCACGGATAAAAGTATTAAGAATACTAAGGAGGAAGCTGGACCAACAAATCTAACATTTCTTTGTTGATTTACTTAAGGACTAGCAAACTCTTTTGAGTTAAGGATTGTTTTTTATTATTATTCTTTAATCTGACTTGGGAGGATATCTTTTTCACTTTTCTCATTAGTAATTTTTGATTAAAAAAATTGATGCTCTAAATATTTTTTATACTGCTTTAGTACCTGAAAATATGATTTTGATTGATGTTATTCCTTCACAAGTATTGAAATTGTAGTACACAGTCTTTTAAGTATTGGACAATCTGATCCCAAAAAAATCTTGAGTACCATAATAAATTTTTTAGTCATTCCTCAATGGATAAAAGCTTTCTTTCTTTCTTTTGGTTGGATATTCCAATTCTTTGCCGTAGAAGAAAAAGAGGCTATATAGTCATATCTGGCGGCCACTAGCATGTCCAATTCTACGCATAATTTTCCATGTGAAGTCATCAGACGCCAGAGGGCTGACAGCTTTCATTTTTGTAGGGAAGAGTTTTATTTATATTTTTTTCCCTTTCATAAATTAAAATAATTTTGTCAAAGAAAATATAAAAACATACTCTTTTGTCAAAGAAAATATAAAGGCGTACTCTTTTAAGATTTTAATTTTTAAAGAATTCTTCAGAAAAAAATTAGTATAAATTAATAGAGAGATATTCTTTCTTAACTATATAATGATGTCAAATTTAAAATATGTAATTCAAATATTTTTTTTAAAAAAATCAATAGAAAATATGAAATTAAGGAAGGGAATAAGTGCTACATATATATGATATAAATTCACATGCGTTTTCTAGTGGCTTTTGGAATAAAACTACACATATGTGGTCTAGAAACAAAAGAAAAAAAGAGACGAAGATGATAAGATGAATGTAGGCCCAGAAAAGCGACATTTTGAGCTGGTTTGAACACCAACTTTACGAAATTTTGTATAGTTGAGAATGGCTATTTGGTAGATTTGTCAAGGCCATAGCAACCATACATTGAAAAATGAAGGGCCTCTTGAATGGATCACTCAGCATACATGTGTCACCCAATCCACGACTGTCATTGCCTTTATTTATTTATAATTTGGTCTTCTTCACTTATTTCATTTTTGAATTTTTATGAGTAATTTTCTTGTGCTTAAATTTAAGGTAAAATTATAGTTTAAGATCTTAAGTTAAAAACATTTTGGTTGAAGAACTTTAAATTTTAGAATTATTCTACAAGACCTTAGGATTAAAATTTAAACTATGCTAAAAAATTATAATTCAAAATCGTAAGTTAAAATTTTCTCTTAAGTTAAAATTTTTGGTCTTAAATTCTTTTAAAATGATTTTAAAATATAAAATCTTTCAATATAAAACTTATAATCTTGAATGATAACTTTCCCTACATTTTATTGATTAGTTTTGTTATGTGATTCGAACAAGGTTTCATTTTATCTCTATTATTAATTATTAATAAACCAAAAAAAGGTTAATGGAATGCTGTGGCTAAAACTTTAAGTATGTTTCATTTATTTATTTTTTATTTTTAAAAAATATGTGTTTAGGTTAATTAAGAATACTTTAGTTAAAAAAATTTAAAATTAACTTTTGATTTCAAAGAAGATATATATATATATATATGTATTGAAAATAGATAAAAATCTGTATAATTTTTAATATAATTTATTTTTAATTTCATTAAATTTAAATTTAATAGCAATATTGATGTGTCAAATCCTTCCAGCCTAAGAAGACATTGGTAAAGGATGTTTATTGTCAAAACCATCGACTAGCTATGAAAATTTTGATGCAATGTTATTTTTCAATATTTTATTAACAGGTGGACCAAGCAAAATTTAACTAATAAAAATTTATTCTTAATTGCTTAGATTTAGTGATTTTATATTTTTATATAAAAGATACTAACCTTTTTCTTTTACAAAATCTAAACTTAAAATAATTATCACTCACTGTCCTTAGTTGCTGTAATGAATGTGAAGGCTCTGATACTATCGAGGCCTTTGACCTCAAATCGGTCAACATTTGTTTCTAACTCTCATTATTAAGAATCTCCAACCTGTGAATATCTTCTTTAGAGAGATACTATTCAAAAAACATCAAGAGATTTAGATGCTCCTGAACATACTTTAAGGGGAGAGGAAGAGAGATTTAATCCACTTTTTTTCTCTCTTCAGAAGTAATTAGAAAACAACCTAAACAAAAGTAATCAGGGTGGTGCTTGCACTTATCCCTTACCTTCTTAGGATAGGTTCTATGACTGGTCTCTTTAAAACAAAATAATCTATTCTGGTTTCCCAATTAGTTTCAATAGAATCCTTTTCCAGGTATACTTGTACTAATAGCCTCTCTTCCTCAAGGCTTTCTTCTTGTACTGATCTGTTAGGATCAAAGATTCTTTTGATCTTATTGAAAAACTTTTTTACTGAAGAATTCATGGACAAGAAGATTACTTCTATAATACTATCTCCTTTTCAACACTTTCTGATACATAGGATCCTCATGCAAGGCAAGTGTAGAGTATATTTATATTAGACAAGATAATCGTAAGAGATTTACTGATAAATGATTTTAGAAGATAAAGAGAAGACATGAGAATACTTTGAGTGTTTATTCAAATTGGATTATAAGAAGGTTTTTGAAGCTTGTGATCTTCCGGAGAGACTTGCACTACTTATAGCCGAGACTATAAGATACAGACAAATAACTTTTACATTAGTGGGGAATATTAGGACAGACACACATTTAATAATTTTACAATAAAATAAATTTTAATAGGTTGGAAAGCAGTTCACATGCAAAAAGGAAAAAACAATTATACAAGATGATAAAAGACATGCTGGCAAGGATAAGCTCAAAGATAAGCCTTATCCTTTTTTGATTGCCTTATGGGATGGTGATAGGTTCGGATCATCATCAATATCTGTAGCATCAGGGTCATCAGTTGTTGACTTTCCAAAGTAGGTGAAGAACCACTCTTCAAATTTATCAAGATTACTAAGATTATTGGGATCTTGTGAGTCTGGCATATGGATATCTTGAGGTAGATGTGGAGGTGTGCTTGAAGTAGAAGCTTGTGGGTCTTGAGAATTGGTTCCTTTAAGGAAATTGGTCATTTGTGTGGGAGTCCATATCTCAATGTTAGAAAGGTTCACTTCTGGGAGTCTGGGTTCATTAAGGATGAATTCTTTAGGATAAGGGCCTAGTGAAATGTAGAAGATAAACCTGTTGTCCTGATAGTTATTAATTTTACATAAAAATAACTTTAAAGCTTTCAAAGCATCACAGGACTGTTTTGGCTAGTTAAGGAATGTATTCTATTCATTAGCATGATTTCTTGTGAGGAGCATATTTTGCCTGTTCATCTAGTATAGATGGTGGAGGATGAAGATATTGGAGATCTTTTGATTTACTTCAATGTTATGCTAGAGGTTATGTTGTATTATGATTTTATTAAGCTTATTGCACCACCAGAATAATGGCGAGAACCATTCAAGAAGGGTCCAGAGATTTGAGTCTTTGTTTTCAGAGGTGGTAAGGTGTTAAAAAATCAAAAGAGGTGGGAACTTAATGGCGACTGAGTAAAGGGCTGTTAATGCCTAAAAATACCACAGAGCATCATCGATCACATGGGTATTAATCCTTAGCAGGATGAGGAAGGGCATTTGTATCAGATTAAAAGAAGGAGAAATGACATTGGGATGAGCATCTCTGAGATACCTATGAAGATAGTAAAACAGAGATTTTTGGGCAAGTTGTTAAACTTCAGTATGAGTGGTTTTTTTTTCTCCTGGCGAGAAGTCCTTTTTGAGTTGAGGATAGTGATAGTGAACAGTACATCCAGAAATAAGATGAGCTATGTGGATAAAAGGAATAGGTTTGGTTAGGGTAAGCAAGCTCAAAGCTTTTGGTTGAAAAAGGAAATATGTAAGGATGTTATTGTGGCTTTAAATGTGTTCTATTCTAAATTTATAGCAGAAAAATCAGTCTTTCCATCATAACAATTGTTTATCCGATAAAAATTTTTCTTAGATTCTAAAATCTTAGGGAAATAAGAGTTGTTTATTTGCATAGTAAATTTATGTGGACACAAATGAAAGTTGAATTTCTTAATCCTTTTTTTGACTACAAGAATCTCTTTGTAAATTGCATGATAATGCTTTTCAGAGTTTTTGAATTGTCCGCTAGCATAGCCACAGTAAAATTTCTATCCATTAATCTCTTCAAGGAATATTGCATCCCAAAATTGTTCACTGGCATCTATTTGAAGTATCCATTTGCCTTTATCAGGAATCTTTAAAGGCAAAGGCACTTGGGAGACCCCTTTGAGATATCACACTATAGCTATTTGCATTGGTCCCTAAGGAGGGAAGTCCTTTTTAAAGAGTTTGGACAACTAGCTGGTGTGATTAGACACTTTTAGAATAAAGTCTTGGACAAAGTTAATGATGCCAAGGAACTGTTGAATTTCTTTTACAGGAAGATTCTCATCAAGGAAGATGAGCAATTCTTGTGTGATATATGGGCCTGGTTGATAATGTCCATTAGAAACATGTATCTTAAGAAATTTGATTTGGGCTTAATCCAATTGGCTTTTTTGGGCTGAGAGCATTATTCCATATTGTTTTGTAATATCTAGGAATTGTTGAAGGAGCTGTTTGTGGTCTACTTCATTTTTGGAGTAAAACAGGATATTATCAATGTAAATGAGCATACTATGGAGAATGGACTCAAAAATCTTAGTCATGGCCTTTTGAAATAAGAAAGGTGCCACTTTTAAATCAAATGACATAACAGTTTATTGGTATTAAGTATTAGTTATACCAAAGGTAGTCTTGTACCTATCTGCTAGATCAGTTCCTAATTTGTTAGAAGTCTGCTTTAAAATCAAACTTAGAAAATACCTTTGCTTCTTTTAACAGACTAATTTGTGAACTGATCTTTGGTAATGGGGACTTACCATTCTGTAAGAACATGTTGAGAGGCTTGTAATCGGTGACTAGTTTTTTTTCCATGCTTTTGCTCAGAGCATTTTTTCACATAAAAGGCTTGGCAAGCCCAATAAGACTTTGTTGGTTCAATTAAGCCTTGCTTAAGCAGGGTTGCACATTCTTCTTTAGCGAGTTTCATATTATCAGGATTCATGCCAAGATGACTTACCTTTGTTAGATTGATATCTTCATTTCTTTCGAAGGGAAGTTGAATGAAGAATTCTTGATTTTTCTAAAGAGGAGAGGAATGGGAAAATTGATCTTGAGACTTTGGACAATATTGTAGAAATTAATCACAAATATCTTCATAACCAGTAGAAACTTGAAAAAGCTCAAATACCTTTGGAATAATGGTGTATGGGTTGAATTGCTGTTTGAACCGAATTCCTTTAGGGAGGATCTGAAGTTTTCTTGCTTGACAATAGACATCCATTTGCAATAAGAATGTCGTTATATAAGAGATTGCTACCAAGTATTTTGGTCTAAATAATACAATTTGGGAAGATCCTAATATCAATCTTTTTCTTGGTAATAAGGTCAACTTTAAATATCTTGCCATCAGCAGCACTAAAGTATTTATAATAAGTAGTCCACATTTTTGGAGAAAGAACTGCAAGATTCATGAAATTTCTAGAAGTACCAGTATCCATATAGGCAATTACTAACATTAGCTTATGATACTTACTTTGTAGAATTTGCATATAGATGTAAGATATTGGTGGCTCTTTATGTTCTGCTTGATTGTAAGGTTACATAAAATAATTGTGACTGATGTAACAGTTAGAAAGATCTAAATGATCTGAGTAAGAGAATTTTGAATTAGAAAATTGTAGGCCAGGCAAGGTAAAGACGATAGCATCATCAACATCCTCTTGTTCTAAAAAAAGCTCTTCGAGTTCTTAGTGATCAGAAAGAGGAATGCTAGCTTAAAGTTGGTGAAAGAATTTCACTTCTTTCTTTGATCTTTTAGGACACTATTTGATAAAATGGCCTTTCTTGCCACAGATGTAACGGTGATCTCATTTTTTAAATTGAGTTGTTCTCCTTCCAAAAAACTAAATTGGTTTTTTGTGCCTTTTCTTTCTGTAAGACTTGTATGGTTTAGAGTAAGCATGATTGAAATGAGATTTCTTCTTTGTGGGACAAGAACATCTTGATTTGTCCTTGCATTTAATCTGCAAATAGGGTTTCTTGCAGACCTTTTAAAGTGCTAGTTTTCCTTCAATCATAGAATCAAACATTTTGTACTATTCACATAGTTTCTTAAGAGTAGCAATGGCAAGTTGATAAATTTTTCCTAGAGAGATGTCTGTCATATCTCTTCTGAAGGACTGAATAGCTTACAAAAGTTTTAGTTAGAGTTCTTTTGATAAGGAGGCAATGAATGTATGACATAAATTAACATCATTGAAACCATTAAAGTGATAATATCTTTTTGTTATCCTTTAGTAGTGAAGATCAATATATTTTTTTCTTCAAAAAAACAACAACGCATTTGGAAGTATTCTTGTCGCTTTTGTTTATTAGTAAGATGGAAGTCTTTAAGGAATTTTTTATGAAGGAATCCAAGAAGATCATTGGCATTGGCAATGGTAGTATAAAAGCACTATATGTACTCCCCTAGGCTTTGAAACTATTCTTGAAGAGTGCCTGTGAATTTGGTTGTGAACTTTCTTGAAGATTAATAGCTGGTTAAGTCATTTGAAGATCAATCCATGTTAAAAATTCATGCAATTTATCTCTCCATTTGCAATGGGGATATCATCAAATGTGAACCATAGTCCAGTAGATGGACGAGCTTGGGTTTAAGCATGGTCAAGTGAAATTGTATGATAGGGTTGATACTCAACATGATCTTCATGTTCTATATTAGACTCATCATATTTTTCAACAGGAGTGAGATTAACCATATAAGAGGTAGTAATTTTATGATAACCAGTGGGTTCATCATCAGAACTAACTGGTTCTAGTCGAATTAAATTAGACTTATTAGAGTCCAAATTAGAACTGTAAGAAATCAATGATGTCGTTAAAGCTATAATACTAGAAGACTTAGGTTCAAACTGGACTTGTTGATTTTTTTGGGTAAGATCAAGAGGAGGAGATTGAGTTTTCTTAGGTGAAGAAGGTGGAGTTTTAATTTGTAAAGATTTTGATGAAAGAGATTGTTTTGGTGGTTTGGTCCATAAAGGTGAAGTTGTATATTGAGAAGGAAAGTGAGGAGGTCTTTGCAGAGGTCGAGGTTCTCTAGGAGGTAGAGGTTGTCTGGGTTGAAACTATTTGAGTTGAGTTAGACTAAGATAGTCTTTCTTTTTCTTGAAGACCTCATAATTCATTTTGAAACATTTTGAACAATCAATATATCATCCACAAAAGACTCTTATGGACTTGTTTGTTTATCTTCTTCCCTTTTCTTTACCTAGATTTATTCCTTCCTCCTGTATATCTCATGCCTCTAATAAGATAGATAATCTTGTAAAAATTACTCATATCCTAGAAAAATCTCGCCTAGAAGAATCTATTGCTCCTCTTCTTAACCCATTCCAACTCTATCACCAAAATCGTTCCTTCACCAGATCTATTCAAAGGATTCTTTCTCCTAAAACACCCCCATCAAAGATATTGTCCAAGGTACCAAACTTAATCAGTGTGGGTTACAATCTACCTAAGTTGAATAATATGTTACTCTGGAAATCCCAACTAGTTTCATCTCCCACTGGATCTGACAAGGATACACTCATCTCCATCTTAAAGCCTTAAGATTAGTCCATATCCTTTACAAAAGAAGAGGGATTGTGGCTATAACCCGTGTATCCCTCCTTGATACTTCATATACCTCCTTTCAGAATGCTCTTATTGGAACTGATCTTATTACTTTGAATGGTAACAGTGTGTTCTTCACTATTGTTCATAACTTCAACATTAAGTTGACAGATCCCACTCTTCCTACTAGATTAAATGTGCAAGCACAAATCATTGGTGCTGAACAAGTTCAGAATGTTGTTCCAACAACCCTTTGCTATAAGATGATCTATCATCTTCAGAACCATCGATGATGTTCTTTACATAGTTTTTGACAGACCTAATAACACCACTATTATTCAAATTCTAAAGCAGATTCCTAAAAAAAATCTGCTCCAACTTATGCCTCTTGAATGGGTTACCAATTATGAGAAAGAGTTTCATAGTAGATAGAAAGCTTTCCATACCTCTGCTCTTTTGTCTTTAAAAAACTCCTTGATAATACTGTTAAATCTACTTTCAAGAGACCTGGATCTAATAAGGGTACATTCTCTGATTCTTCTCAAAGACTTCTTAATCACTCTATGATAGTTACTCTTGTTGTCTCTCAAAAATAGAAAAAAGGCTTTATTCCCATTTCCTTATTCAACCCAGATGGGTCATATGCCTATGTTGCAAAAATCAATGGTCATTTTTTTTGGGATTGTGATTCGTCTATGTATAACCTTGATTGTGGTTGTTACGACCTTGAAAACTAGGAAGGCCCAAAAGACAATGAACGAAGATCCCGTGACTTTTCTACCACATATTGAAAGAAAAAGCCACCAAAACCATCTTAAAAACTTGGCCATTGCTTTCACCAGAAACATGATTTAAACACTAATGATGATAATGATCAACCACCTAAGCCTAAATGGGTTGACATTAGAGAGCCAAAATCACGGCCCAGAATTATCCATGAGTTACTTAGGGAATTAGGTCATGAAGACCTTCTCCCTTCTGCTCCACCTAAATCTGAACCAGTTATTTAGACACAGCCACTACCTCAGCCTATCCCTTGTATGATGTTTTCATCTGCATCCAAAACTTATGACTCATATTTTCCTCCAATGGAAAGAAAAACTAATCTTAAAACAAATGTTACTTATAAGCTATTTTTTGTTTTTACAGAAGTTGCTCCCAATGGAGCCATGAGGGCAATATCATAAACTGAAGAAGTCCTCAATTGGCATACTCATAATGCAATGGCACAAAATAAAATTTGTCAACGAATTGATTCTCGATTAGAAAACCTTTTTAGTTAGATAGGTCACACTAATTTTTGACTTGACGAACTATCTACACATGTCCAAGAATTGTATGATCGCTTCCAGCAGCAAGTGACCTCTTTGGATGTAGAACTTAAAAACTTTATCACCCATGGTTATATGGGTCCAACCTTTAGTCAAAAGGAATAAGAACTCATAAGAGTGAAATCCCAAATTGACTAAATTGAAAAGGATATAGCTAGAGACTACTTCAGAAGCATTTATGAACCTTTCCTTTCACCCTTCATGCCATCATATAATTCTTATCCTACTCTTCTATATTCACTTTATTCTCAAGAAGCTAATTACTCAAAATATTTCAAAATGAACTATAAGGTCTTCAGGAAAAAGGAAGGTTATCTTAGTCTAATTCAACTTAAATAGTTTCAACCTAGACAACTTCCAACTCTTAGAGAACCTCAACCTCTACAAAGACCCCCTTTGTAACACCATAAATTCAAACTCGTCCCATGCTTTTAATTGGCTTAATATCATGAATCATGTAGGTTTCCCATGAAAAAGCCAAAGAAATAATGATTAATTTTGCGTTGCGTCATATCTAAAAATTTTATTCGATGTCACGTGAAACCATGTGAGCTCATGCTATACATTCTCATATTTAATTACATCAATACAACTCATTTGCATCACAAAATCATGCCCACAACTCATAGAAACCGAAATGGAGCTCAAATAAGCAAGTATATTTTCGGCCAAATTTGCCCCTTTTCCTGACCAAACTTTGAAAAATTATAACTAATTTTAGAAAAATTGAAATCATGCAATCTTAGTCATTGTAGAAAGATATGAATGTTTACTTCACACTAAAAATACGTCCTGACCATAACATTTATCATAGAGGGCGTTTGAGATCAAAAATAGTCTAAAGGCCATATTGCATTCTGGAACTGATATTGAATTCTGCAAAAAACTTTGAAAATGTCCAATTAATTCTACAAAAATCCAATTCATGCAAATGATACCAAACTAGAAATCTGTGGATGTTAACTAGAGAGAAAAAATATATCCAAACTAGTTCATTAAGCCCAAACCTCAAAATTTAATGGAACAGTAACTCAGGTCGGGCAAAATTCCTGATACTGGACAGAATGTTCAAAAATTCATATCTCCCTCTCTAGATCCAAATGAGGTGCTTCTAGTTGGCACGAGTCACTGTGAATATCTAGTTTCTTTGTATAAAATTTCGTAGCAATTGAACATCATTTAAGTCTCATATGACAGAATTCAAATTCGGACCAAATGAATAGTACAACAGACCAAAACTATAAAAATTATCAACTTTAAAAAATCATCAAATATTCTGTAGACCTATAAAAATTATGATCTGTAACTTCTCAAAAAACTCTCAATGAGACCTATTTACTTGCCAAATCTCATATCAAGGCTAACTCATTTGACTAAAAAGTTATATAGGGTTTCATTATGGTCAATTTTGGCTCCATATGGGATATCAAAATTGCCAAATGGCTTTCCTTTGGTTGTGGTACCTTTTGGACAAGTCTAAAAGCATATTTAAGACTTGTGTGAGCTGCCCAAATGGTTCCAAACCTTATGCATCTCATTTGGCCATTCAACCCACACGTATACACATTTCCATCAAACTCTCAAGTTGCATACTTTGGCATTACATATTCAAAATATATGCTAGAGGTCATACATTATATCCATATATTTATACATCACATAATGTCATATTTACACATGTCTCAAGGGTCATAAACCATTTACAATATTATATACATCATGAAACATTATTATGGTTCCAAAAAGAATAAAACAAGGCATATGGTTTTCAATTTTCCTTCTTCATTGTTGTTGGCTCTCATTACCATAGCTGCCTAGTCCACCTAGCATATTAGAGCATTGAAGAGGAGGGAATGAGATTCAAAGTATCCCAATAGCTCATCTCCTATTCAATCATACATAATATGTGCAAAGCAAACTTTACAAATACATGCATGGAGAAAATGGAAGTCATGGGCATTTAAAAAGTAAGCTTGGCATATGAACAAATCATACAAGACATTTAAGAGCTCACCAAGTGTTTGGATTGGCCTCACACTTCTTTTTATGGATTTTTGACTTGCCTCACTCATTCTTTGAGAGCTTTGGATTTAACCATACTCTTGGGAGCTCACTTTGCTTTTGGGAGATTCTTTACTTTGTCTCAATCAAGCTCAAGGATTCTTGGCTCATCCTCATCATAGTGAAGAGTTCTTGGCCTTTCCACACTCAAGCAAACTCAAACAAATATCATGTATTCATTTGGAAGCATAACATGACATCAAAATCATGGCATATAAATGCATGCTAGCATACTTTTCATAGCTTAAAAATACATATACATATATTCTAAAACAAGGTAAATACACATCTATGCATGAGAGAAGGTGGAGAGAGTTACCTTGCACATAATTACACACTTTTTTCTTTGGATTCAAGCCTTCTCTTTTGGCCATACACCCACAAATTGGTGGAGATAGTTTCTCTTGGCCTAGATACAATTTATGGGAACCAATTAGGTTCATGAAACATATTCTAAGGCTACATAACTTGCTTAAACACTAGATTGCTCTATAGGCTCCATTATAGTCCATAAATGTACCTAATCAAGCAACACTTCTAAAATAATTTTTAGGCTTCATTCTTTCCTTTCAAATATGATTCTTGACTCCTTTTAAGCCTCTTGGAGTCATCATAACATTAAAACAAAAGGCTTAACATTATGTTACTTCTTTAGGTCATAATATGGAACCTAAGATACCAAATCACTTTCCACGAGTTCTAAATTTTTTTCAAGGCCTCCCTTCATTTGCATTCACCAAATATGACTAAAAAATGGCCTTAGAAAAATTTAAAACTCTCCCTCATTACAAGAACCCTCCTTGGCCGAGACATAGGCATCATTTGGGCTACATGGAGATTCCTTTGTTTTCTTAAAGGAGGAAGCTTGTGGGGAGCATCTTAGGTGTCTCAAGAACTCATTTAAACTCTTAATTAAATCTAGGAACTATCATACAAATTTAGATTTTGGAAGGTGCACTTGAAACCTTAAGTTTTGCATCTTGATTTCTAATGGCTATTTCATGGTTTTCTTTGCATATTCTTATTCTCCTTCATCAAATATCTAAGATTCATGCTTGGTTGGGCTTGAAAATCAGATCCTCCTAGGGTTCTTGGTGTGTGTCGAAGTGGAGAAGAAAGGGAGATCAATATAGCTACCATAAAATGCAATTTTATCTTGTTTCTTTAGTTAGTTTGGCTTGAATCCTACTTTCTCCAAGTTCCTTTCCTCAAATTCGAAATTTTCCCTTTGTTCTTCCTTCAAAACAGCCCTCAAAACTTCAAAAAAATCATAGAGAAGAAGAGGGAAAGAGAGGATAAGAGATTGGCTAAGAGAAAGCATAAAAAACAAGCAATTTTTCATACCTAAAAGCTTGAATTTTTCCTCCTTCTTCTCTTCCCTTAGTGCGCCACTATCCTAGGGCTTTGCTTCTAATTTGGGGCTGGAAAATCTGATGCTAAATGAGGGAGAGTGTGAGGCGCCACCTATATATAGCTAGGGCAAAAGGACTTTTCAAAAATTTTAATTTTGCCCTTCATACTTTGCATTTTCGTTTTTCCTTTGTTGTATCTCTTTTTTGAGAACTGTCTTTTTCATTATAAAATTTAAGTTCCCAATTAAGAAAAATGCCTTTGGAATTACTCAAATCGGAGTTAAAACATTCTCGAATAGATCCGTCAAAGTTCGGGTACACTGACGTTGAAAAATGTTCACCAGAGGGGATTTAACTGTTCCGGGACTTCTCATGGTTTCCAAAGCCTCTAAGAACCTCAGAGAACTCAAAATTTTCATTTTAAAAGACCTCCTGTGTGAATTCTAAAAATTGCCCAAAATTACGAAAATGTCATTATATTTCGTAAGTTTTTTGTCAAAATTTGTTTTTCCATTCTAGCTTTATTTTTCCTTCCGTCTAAGACTAAAATTCTTATTTTTAGGAAGCTAGAATGTTATTCAAATTCTTTGGGACCTTAACTAATTTATTTCAAGGGACTTGCTTTGAAAATGTGCCTGTTTCCGTCGGTTGACGAAAAGTGGACATTACACCCTCACTTTCCTTTTTAATATATAGCCTTATCTTCATGGACCAAACTGTAACACCATATATTTCTAGCATGCTTTCGATCATTTCTAAGTCTCGCATGATCAATTGAACAAAAAGGAATGGAAAATGACATTAAATAATGCCTTATTTCGCGTTACGTCGCGTATAAAAATTCCATTCGGTGTCACACGGACCATATGAGCTCATACAACACGTTCTCATATTTAATTACATACATACAACTCATTTGCATAACCAAAATTGGCCCACAACTCGTGGAACTCAAAGGGGATCATCAAATTCACACTCTTATTTTCGGCCAGAATTTCAGTTTTTCTGTCACAACTTCGGAAATTCATAACTAAATACACAAAATTCGAAATCCAACAAAATTTACCATTCCAGAAAGCTCTGGATGTCTACCCCATGATAAAAATAGTTTCAGCCCATGAATCATTAAGGGGAAAACATTTGACATCCGAAAAGCCACTGGGGTTGCTGCTGTCTGGGCCACTGGTTCAGTTTACTGATAGGAAGTTTCAAAATTCGTAACTAATTCTAGAAAAATTGAAATCATTAATTCTTGGCCATTCTGGAAAGATACACATGTCTAATTTATTCTAAAAATATGCCCAGGCCATGAAACATAACACAGAAAACGTTTGACACGCGAAAAGGGGTTAAGGTTCGGACAGCTACTGGTGCTGATACAAGTGTCTGCTATGAACTTTGAAAATGTCCAATTAATTCCACAAAAATCCAATCCATGCAAATAATACTAATTTGGAAAGCTATGAACGTTAAATTTATGGTAAAAATAGACTCAGATCAGAGGAATCACGCTTAGCTATCCAAATTCAATGGAACAGTAACTCAGGTCATGTTGAGCTACTGCTGCTGTCCCAGAAATTCAAAAATTCATATCTCTCAGGTCAGACCTCCAAATGAGGTGCTTCCAGTTGCTACAAGTCACTGTGAATGCCTAGTTTCTAGCTATAAAATTTCGTGGCCATTGGACCACGTTTGCCCCTCGGATGACACAATTTCAAAACTGACCAAATGAACAGTACCAGTGCAAATCCGAAATTCTGATACCAACTTTGAAAAATCATAGAAAATTTCACAGACCTCCAAATGACCTGATCTTTGGCTTCCCAAAAATCTCTAGGCAAGATCTACTTGCATGCAAAATTCCAAGTCAAGAAGAGGTCATTTGGTCAGATTTTGCCATAGCTCAAGCTTATGGCAATTTTGGTCCCAACAAGAGGCAACTTTGGTTCAAATGAGCCATTCATGGTTCCACACATATTTGAGCAACTTAGAAAGCATAAATATAGCATAAATAAGTCCCTCATAAGGTCTGAACTCTCATGCAACTCAAATTCACCATGCCACTTCCATAAACATACATACACAAATGGGCTCCCAAGTGGTCAAAATACATAATTCTACTCATTAGACTCTATTCTTGATACATACACTAACTTTACATAGTTTTACACTTGTTCAAAGTGTCATGGCTCAAAAATAACATTTACATATCTACTTTTACATTCTAGTCATCATAGTATATCAAAATATAAAGGTTTGCCAAGAGATGGAGATTTAAGCTCCTTGGCTTCCATCCTTTGGGTCTTGAACTCCACCTAGATCATATGAGATGAGAGAAAGGAGGGGGTGAGATTCATTGAATCTCAATAGCTCATACACCTATTCAATCACATTTTCAAGGCATATAACATGTCAAGGGTACAAGTATGCAACTACTCAATCAATGAAGCATTCAATTTCCACTTTATGTCACAAACACATGTCAAGAATAAGAATGAGCTCTAGGGACTTTTGGGTTGGCCTCACCCCATTTCTAGGACTTTTGGATTGCCTCACTCTTGGTTCTTGGGACTTTTGACTTAGCCTCACCCATCCAAGGGACTTTTGGCCTTGTCTCACCCATGCCATGAGACTTTTGGCATCTCCTCACCCACATTAAGGGACTTTTGGCACTACCTCACCCTTATGAGCCATTTCCATCATTCAAAGACATTCAAGAAAGCATATTGGTACCAACATAGCAACATAGTATCAAGTGGCATGTCTCAAACATATAAACATACACACAAGCACACAATGACACCATATGCAACAAGAAAATGCAATAAGAAAAGGTGGAGAGCTACCTTGATGCAAATTCAAACTTTACTTTGCTTGTTTCTTCTCCTTTTTGGTTCCACAAACACAAGGAGGTGGGTTTGGATTTCTTTGGCCTATTCACAATAAACAAAACTAAATTATACTCTTGGAACAAATTATGACATCCAACTCACTCTTAAGACTACACTGTAGTCTATTTGTCACAATATGGTTTCATTAAGGACCTAATGAAGCAACTACCATAATTAACATTCTTGGTTCCATTCTCTTGCCATATTTAGACCTCTTGACCTCATTTAAGGTCCTTGAAGCCATCACACACTCACTTTCACAAACCTAGGTCCATGTTGCTTCATAAGGTTACATTATGGAAGCCATTGCCTCATCTCCCAACCTAAGGCTTCTAAATTTTTTCCAAGGGTTTCTCCTATCTTCTTCTATCATATAAAGTCCCAAATCAAGCTTGGAACTATTTAAAATACTCCCTAGCTATCTCTAAGGGTCTTGACCTAGTTATGCTTCCATTAAAACCCCATGGAGTTTGGGATTTTTCCTTAATGGATAGGGCACTTGGGAGGCCCCCTAGGAGTCTTAGAAACTCAAACAAACACTCACATATGATTGGGAAGTCTTGAATCAACCCAGATTTTAATTTATGTTCAAGCACTCTACACTTTTCCAATTTGAGTTTTACTAGTTTTTCATGCATTTCTTTGGTATAATCCATCTTCCCATGCCTTAGTTTGATGGATTCTTTTGGATTATAAAACAGAAACTCTTCCCTCTTCATGGTTCTGGTTGAGACATCCTACCATGGAAGAGGAGAAGGAGAAAAAGAAGCAACAAAGGGTGAGAAACTACCTTGCAATCAAGCTCCCTTCAAGAGCCCTTCCTCTTCCCTCTTTCTCCTCCTTGAATTTCGAATTTTCCTCCTTTGATCTGGACCCAAATCAGCACCAAAAAATATATTAAAACCATGGAGAGATGAAGCAAGAAAGGGAGGATGAGGTTTCAAGAGGAAAGAGCATGAAAACCTTACACTTTCTCACTTTTTCTTTGGCTTTTCTTCCTCCAAAATTTCCTCCCTTTGTGTGCCTAAGACAGCAGCTCCATTTCTGAGTTTTGGGCAGAGGAAAGTCGGTTTAGAGAAGGGGGAGCTGAACGTGGCTTAAAAAGGGAGTTTGGAAGCTTCTTTTGTGCACTTTGTTTCCATTTTTGCCCTTCCATAATGGCATTTCCGGTTTGTCTTCGTTTTAGCTCCTTTTTGAGAACCGTCTTTTCCATCATAAAATTAAGATTCCCAATTTAATAAAATTCCTTTGGAATCACTCAAATTGGAGCTAAAACCTTCCAGAACGAACCGGTCAAAGTTTAGGTCAACCGACGTCGAAAAGAGTACACCGGAGGGGCTTTACCAGTCCCGGGGCTTCCCATGGTTTTTGGGGCCTCTGAGAACCCTGGGCAACTCAAAATTTCCATTTAAAAAGCCCTCCTAGGTGTTTTTTCTAAAATTACACTTATTTACGAAAATGCCATTGGCCTTTCGGCAAATTTTTCGAATCACTCCGACCCTAGTTTTTGGGCAACTCAAGGCTCAAATCCTTGTTTTCTATTATTTAAAATTTTATTCAAATTTTATTTGGCCTTGAATCACTCATCTCAAGGGACTTGGTTTTCAAACCGGCCCGTTCCAGCGATTGTACAATTTACCGGGCGTTACACAAACCACCTGAACAACCTCTCCCATCAAAATCTTTACAGATTAAAACCTTACCTTCTTCACCTAAGAAAACCTAATCTCCTCCTTTTAGTCCTACCCAGAAAAACAAATAAGTCCAGTCTAAACTTAAGTTTTCTAGTATAATAGTTTTAATGACATTAGTGATTCCTTACAGTTCTGATTCGAATTCTGATCAGTCTACTCTAATTGGACTAGAACCAATCAGTTTTGATGATGAACCCACTAGTTATCCTAAAATCATTGCCTCTTATATGGTCAATCCCACTCTTGTTGAGGAATATGATAAGTCTAATATAGAACATGAAGATCATATTGAGTATCAACCTTATCATACAACTTCACTTGACCATGCTCAAACCTAAGTTTGTCTATCTACTAGATCATGGTTCACATTTGATGATATCTCCTTAAAAAATGGAGAGATAAATTACATGAGTTTTCAGCATGGATTGATATTCAAATGACTCGATAAGCTGCTAATCTTCAAGAAATACTTACTGAGTTACACAACCATATTTACAAGCACTTTCCGAGAATGGTCTCAAAGCCTAGGGGAATACAGATAGTACTTTTATACTACTACTGCCAGCGCCAATGATCTTCTTGAATTCCTTTATAAAGAATTTCTTGAAGACTTCCATCTCATTGATAAACAAAAGCGACAATAATACTTCCAAATGTGTTGTTGTTATTTAAAGAAAAAAGATCTTAATCTTCACTACCAAAGGACGATAGAAAGATATTTCTCCTTAATGGTTTCAATGATGTTAATTTACATCATACATTCATTGCCTCCTTACCAGAAGAACTCCAACTAGAACTTTTGCGAGCTATTCAGTCCTTTAGAAGAGATATGACAGACATCTCTTTTGGGGAAGTTTATCAAGTTGCTATTGCTACTCTTGAGAAACTATGTGAACAGCATAAGATGTTTGATTCCATGATGGAAGAAAAATTGGCACGTCAAAAGGTCTACAAGAAACCCTATTTATAGATTAAATACAAGGACAAATCAAGATGTTCTTGTCCTATAAAGAAGAAATCTCATTTTAAGCATGCTTATTCTAAACCATACAAGCCTTATAAAAAGAAAAGGCATAAAAAACCAATTCAATTTTTCAAAAGTAGAACCACTCAATTTAGAAAAAGAGATCGCTATTACAATTGTGGCAAGAAAGGTCATTTTGCCAAACAGTGTCGTAAAAGATCAAAGAAAGAAGTGAAATTCCTTTACCAACTTCAAATTAACATTTCTCTTTATGATCACCAAGAATTTGAAGAGCCACGAGGCCTTTATTCATTGTCTTCTGGGCTTTCCCAGTTTTTGAGGTCGTAACAATCACAATCAAGATCACACATGGATGGATCACAATCCTAAAGGAAAGTAACAATTAATTTTTGCAACATAGGCATAACACCCATCTGGGTTGAATAAGGAAATGGGAATAAAGCCTTTCTTCTTTTTTGGGAGACAACAGGAGTAACCATCATAGAGTAATTAAGAAGCCTTTGAGAAGAACCAGAGGATGCACCCTTATTAGATCTAGGTCTTTTGAAGGTAGATTTAATAGTGCCATTGAGGAGTTTTTCAAAAGCAGGAGGGGCAGAGGTATGGAAAGCTTTTTATCCACCATAAAACTCCTTCTCATAATTGATAAACCATTTAAGAGGTATAAGTTAGAGCAGATCTTCTTTAAGAATCTATTTTGGGATTTGAATAATAGTAGTGTTGTCAGGTCTATTAGAAACCATATAAAGAATATCATTAGTGGTATTTTGAAATTGAAGGTCAATAGAATGGTTCTAAAAATGATAAATCATTTGATGGTGAATGGTTGCTAGAACAGCATTCTGAACTTGTTCAATACTAATGATCTGTACTTGCACCTTTAATCTGGTGGGAATAGTGGGATCTGTCAACTTAATGTTGAAGTTACAAGAGCAATTCTAATAAGAGCACTCTAAAGGAGGTGTATGAAGTATTAAAGAGAGAAACACGAACTGTAACCATAATCCCTTTTCTTCCATGAAGGGTGAGGACTAATCTTATGGCTCCAAGATGGAGATGAGTGTATCCTTATCGGATTTAGTGGGAGATGAACCTGTTTGAATTTTTATAGTAACATATTGTTCAGCTTGGGTAGATTGTAACCAGCACTGATCAAGTTTGATATCTTGGACAATCTCTTTGATGGGGGTATTTTAGGAGAAAGAATCCTTCAGATAAATTTGGTGAAAGAATAATTTTGGGGATAAAGTTGGTATGGGTTAAGAAGAGGAGCAATGGATTCTTTTAGGTGAGATTTTTTTGGGATATGAGTAATTTTTACAAGATTATCTATCTTAGTAAAGGCATGGGATATACAGGAAAAAAGAATAAATCTAAGTAAAGAAAGGGAGAAGATAGACGAACAGGTTCATATGAGTCTTCAATGGATGACATATTGATTAAATCTTTTTTACCAACAAATCTAATATGATTATCTTACGAATGTGGAGACTTTAATACCATCGAGTTCCTGTCCAACCTTATCATCAATTGGGTGATAACGCAGGGTACCTCAGATACTATTTTACACGACTGCCTCTTGACAGCGTAACCTACAACTTGGTGGCTAACCAAGCTAGGCCTCTAAGAGCTAAGAGCTAGTACTTCATCATAGGTCATATAGTGAGAACGCTTTCTAGAAGTTTCGATAGTTTATAGCCTTCTTGTCTAATGGCTCTGATACCTTCGAGTTTCTTTTGACTGAAGGCTGGACCTATATAACCATGGGTGATAAAGTTTTCAAGTTCTGCATCTAGGGAGGTCACCTACTACTGGAGGTAATCATACAATTCTTAGACATGTGTAGACAATTTGTTAAATCGAGAATTAGCATGAGCCATCTGACTCGAAAGATTCTTTAATTGAGAATCAATTCATTGAAGAATTTTATTTTGTGCCATTGCATTATGAGTATGCCAATTGAGAACTTCTTCAGCTTGTGATACTGGCCTCATGGCTCCATTAGGAGCAATTTTTATAGGACCAAAAAATGGCTTATAAGTAATGTTTGTTTCAAGATTAATTTTCTTTCCATGGGAGGAAAATTTGAGTCATAGATTTTAGATGTAGATGAAAACATCATACAAAGGACAAGTTGAGGTAGTACCTGTGTCTGAATAACTAATTCACGTTCAGGTGAAGCAGGAGTAAGGAGGTCTTCATGACCTAATTCCCTGAGTAACTTATAGATAGTTTTAAGCCGTGTTTTTAGCTCTCTAATGCCAACCCATTTAAGCTTAGGTGGTTGATAAGCATCATCATCAATGTTTGATTTATGTTTCTTGTGAGAGTAATGGCTAAGATTTTAGGATGGTTTTGGCGCCTTTTTTTTTTCCTAACATGTGGCACAGGGTCTTCATTCATTGTCTTCTGAGCCTTAAAATACATTTATATGAAAAATTGCACTTTATTTCCTTAAGAGTAATTAAGAGACGTATAAATTATATAATCCTCTTCTATATTTTAAAAATTTATACTTTTTTTAAATTAAAAAATACATTATATTAATCTCTCTTATAATAAAAATGAGTTACTATTACACATATTTTGACTATAGTAATCTTATATTTATTATTTATATAATATAATAAATTTTAAATATTATAATATTAAAATAAAATTTTAAAAAAATATTTTTAAAAGGTTATATTTTTAATAAAAAATTAATATGATTTTTAAAATCATTTTAAGTAAATTTTAACTTTAAGAAATTTGTGTACATTTTTATAATAAAAAATATATAATTTGAACATATTTAAGAAAATGTAATTTATTCCAATGTTTTTAAACCAGACTGGTCATTAAACCGGTAGAGGTACTCGTTCACGGTTTATTGGTTAAACCATAATTGAACCATAGTCGAACCGGTTATAATTATATATATATTTAAAAATTTTATATATTAAACTTTTAATATTACAAATTAATATTAGTAAATTTTAAATATTTGATTACTAATTCAATATTTGTTAAGATATTATAAAATTTATTTTTTAATTAAAAACAATAATTATCTATAATTAAAAGTTAAAAGTATTTAATATTAAATTTTTAGAGTTTTTAAATTATATTAAAATTCTACTTATCATTAAAAAAAATAAAAAGTAAATAATAATTTTGGCTAAGTATCTTGATATTTAAGAGAAATATCATTAGAAAATGAAACATAATAGAAACAAAGCATACAAAATAACCAAATATGCACATTTTATTTTTCTTATATTCTCTATTTTTTAAAAAAATTCTATATTTCAATTCATTCATCTTTTTTATTGCTTTTTATTTTTAACTTATCAAATTTATTTGAGATTAATGGCTTTATTATATAAGAAAAAAATTAAAAAAGAAAAAAGAAAATTGGCTCAGACTTATTCAAACTAGTTTTGACTAGTCCGATTTTCATTGGTTCTTTGCTAGTTTTTTAACTGACTAATTTTTTGAACCAATCGAACCAAACCAGGGGCCGATTCCTGGTCGTACCGATCGATTTGGTTTGATTTTTAAAATTATGGTTAAAACTTTAAACCCTGTCAGGCTATGGAAATGATGAAGGTGACAATAGGATCTTCATTTTCATTCAAGAACACAGGCTAATGCATTTATAGAAAACAAAGTCTTACTACGCTTTAGAAGACGTTAAAGAACAAGAAAGTGCAATAAATCAAGTTCTACCCTTTATTCTCTTTCTTATTTCACCTATCTTCGTTGTAGTACTTATTGCCTTGCATAAGAAAATATAAACCAATTCGTATTGTGTGTGTATATATGTGTGTGTATATATATAAACCTCTTTAGCAACTTCACATCCTAGCTTGGCTTCCTCGAGTCCAGCTATTATACATTTTGCAAATTGTCTCTTTTGAAAATTTTACAGCCTTTAATATATTTACATATATATATATATATATACTTTAAATATATATAACTTTAAATATATTTACACAAATGAAATATATGCTTTAAACATATATATATATATATACATTCAGACGCAAACGACTAGAGAAGAAAATGTACAGAGTTAGAGAGTTGCAAGATATAAGAGAAAATGCTTTAAACAAAAGAAAATAATCAAGATTTTTCACAAGAGAAGCAACATTCAGAGCCTTTGGTGTTTTTCAACTTGTTTGGAAGCCTCAAGAGAAAACATTGGAGAAGCAATGCAAGGAAGCCTCCACTAGTCTAGCTTCCCACCTATTTAGAATAGCAGAAAGCACGGAAGAAGGTGATTTCCCATGAGTGTAGCAATGTTCAGAGCCTCTAGTGTTTTTTCAGCCTTGTTCATAATGAATCAACAACCAGGATTGCGCGGGATGGACATCCGAGATCACTCTAAAAGCAACTCCCCAAAAATGGCGCCATTTGGATTAATGAGGTCGCATGTCGCATTTTGGAGCGTCGATGCTACAAACACTCAGGATTGAAGCACTAAACAGCGTCATTTTATGGATAAGCAAGCGCGTAACAAGGAAGCAAAGAGTAAGGGATCCAAACACCATTGGAATTAAAAGACAAGCAATCACTTCTTTTTTTTTTTTTGAAGACCCTTGACAAATTTGAAATAAAATGTTTGGTATTTTATGTGAGCATCAGGTTTGCCTGCCTCATTTAAAGCCTTTATTAGCTATTAAGCACAATGGCTTTTGGAGCAAAAATATAGAATAGAGCTTCTTTGCTCAGGATGCAAGAACTTCATATCAAAGTTCCTTGTGTCACGTCTTTGGAGGGGGTTATTTCATTGGGCTCTTTGTAGGTTTCAACTGGACCAATAAATCCAACAATCTCTCCAACATATCACTCGAGAAATTCAAATTTACGACTTTGTTTTGATATTATTTGTTTGCATTAAATGTTTATTATTACACCAAAAGCTCAAACAATAATAAAGATGTAACTTTATTTTAGTATAGTTGCCTATGGTCACATGTAGAGATGTTGAGTTCAAAAATACTAAGAAAGACTAATAAATCCAACATTTTTTTAGGTTGATTTACTAAAAGAATAGCAAACTCTTTGGAGTTAAGGATTTTTTTTAGTTCTTTTTTATCCCTGATTTGGGAGGATATTTTCTTCCTTTAATGTATTTTTTTATTTTTTATTAATAATTTTTTTATTAAAAAATGGATGCTCTAAATAATTTTTATTCTGCTTTAGTGCCTAAAAATATGATTTTGATTGATGTTATTCTTTTACAAGTATTGAAATTATAGTACACAATCTTTTTTAAGGATTAGATATTATGTGGTTAAACAAATTACATTCACTCATTTTAATGAAAAAATTATATTTTTAGAAAACTGATGCAAAAAAGTCTTGGATACCAAAATAATTTTTTTTGTCATTCTTCAATGAATAGAAGCTTCTTTTGTTGGATATTCCAGTCCTTTGTGGTAGAAAAAAAAAGGTTATATAGTCAAAGCTGCTAGCTACTGGCATATCTAATTCTACGCATAATTTCCCATATGATGTCATCGAATAATAAAATAATTTTGTTGAGAAGAGTAGGCCTGTTTTTTGTTTTCAGAATAGTTTTCTGTTTTTAGGAACAAAAAAATAAAAAAAAACTTGTTTAATAATGTATTTTTAATGAATTATTTTGTAAAACAAAAAACAGAATTTTGTTTTCGGAAACAGAAAAATCAGAACATTTTTTTAGTGTTTTGTAACTTTTGTTTTGTAGAATTAGGAAAAAAAATAACTATTTTTCAAAATAATGATTCAAACAGATTTTTTAATTTTTTTGTTCTCAAAATTTGTTTTAAAAAACATCTATTTTAAAAACATTAAAACAAGATCAGTTTCAAACAGACTCGTATACTCTCTAATAATAAAATAATCTCATCGAAGAAATAAAGAAAATGAAAGCATACCTACTCAGGTGAATTCTACCTAATATCCATATTTCTCTCTCTCTCTCTCTCTCACTCATAAATTAATTATCTCTATTTAAAAACTAAATAGAGACAATTCAAATTTCTTTCGTTGATATTAGGTGTACCTACTCTTCTTTACATATTAATTATAGTTTAGATGTAAAATCAATATTTTAAAAGCTAAATCGGATATTAAATTAAAATAAAAAGTGATTTGTAGATGAGTGATCTAACTATAATTGAACCAAGATTCAACCAATTTTTTAAATGTATATAATAAAGTATAAATATATAATATTTTATAATTAAATTAATACATTTATTATAAAATAATATTTAAAATAGATATAAATATTTAAAAATATAAAAGTTAGTTAAAGTATTTTATATACAACAATAAATCTATATAAAATGAGTTGAATAGAATTCATAAAAATATCATAAATGTCAATCATAGAATGTCACAAATCTCTTTTAAATAATAATAATAATAATAATAATAATTGTTTTTTGATCAGTTTAGTACAGATAATTTGGTTTTTATTAGTCTTTTTATTAATTGGTTGATTCTTAATCAGTTTTTCCTTAAATAGTTTTGAATATCAAATGAATTAGTTGTATAACGAATTCATCAATATTTTTGTTTAATTAGCCAATTTAATCTTATTGTTATAACCTATGTATAAAACAAACTTTCTATGCATGAATTGTCAAATACAAGCACTTAGATATTTTTAAAATAGCAATAAAACAAAACAAAGTTTAGTCGTGACACAAGAAAAGAGAGTAAAAAAGAGTTCAACAGTTTCGGCAACTCGTAAAAAGTTTTTAAACTAGGTGTATTAAGTTTCACTTGGAACGTTGTTAAGATTTAGGAAAAAAATTATAATTAAAGATTTTAAATTAAAAATATTTATATTAACAAATATTAAATTTTAAAATTATTTTAAAAGATTTAAGGACAACAAATTTTTAAAAAATTATAACTAAAGACCTTAAGTTTGCAAAATTTATAAAAAGACTTCATTATAACTATATATTCTCAAAGTTACAATTAAATCATTCTAAAAATATTTTTTGCAAAGTTAAGGTCTGTGAAAAATATAATTTTTTAAAAATTTAACTTAGAATCTTTAACTGTAATTTTTTTACATAATTTAAATTTTTTTTATCTTTGAGTCTTTCACATAATTTTAAATTTTAATGCTCTTCAATATAAATATTTTAACTTGAAGTCTTCAATTATACATTTCTATAAAATTTATCTAACTTTATTGTAATTTATAAAAATTATAAATAAAAAATTGCTACAATTACCTATATTAAATTCAAATTTAACAACAGTACTAATTGTAAAATCCTTCAACCTCATCTTGGTAAAAATCTTTATTGTCAATACTGTTAACGGCAGGCTATGAAGATTTTAATGCGATGTTATACGGTTCATTTGGTACATAAAAAATTAAAAATAAAAAATAAAAATAAAAAAAATAATTTTATAGATAAAAAAATACTTATAATATCTTTATTTTTAATAATTAGATAATGATTAATAGATAATATTAAATAATGATTATAAAAATAAAATTATAATTTTATCAAATTTTCACTTTTCTTTTATATTTTCTCCACCATACTTATTTTTCATCGTTTAATTTAGATTAACAGATGGACCAAGAAAAATTTAGCTAATAAAGATTTATGCATTATTGCTTAGATTTACAAATTTTAGATTTTTATATAAAAGATACTAACCTTTTGCTTTTACAAAGTCTAAAATTAAAAGAATTACTGCTCACTGTCTTCGTTGCTCCAAGGAAAGGAGCTTTTTGAACAATCATGAGTTTGATTAATTGTTCATAAATACATTTTCATGGGTACAAATTCATAAACACATTTATATGAAAAAAAAAAAAACACATTGTATTTCTTTAAAAGTAAGTTACATTCCCTTTTTTCAAGAAATGTTCAAATTATATGATTTTTTCATTTTAACAATTTATATTATTTTTTTTAAATTAAAAATGTGACACACTAATATATATATATATATATATAAAATATATTACATTCATTTTTTTATTAAAAAATATTTTAAAATATTGATCCAAAAAAATCTTGAATACCAAAATAAATTTTTAATTCATTTTTCAATAAATAGAAGCTTCTTTTGTTGGATATTCTAGTTCCCTAGTGTTAAAAAAAATTACAATTAAAAACTTTAAGTTTACAAAATTTACAATAAAAGATCTTATTATAATCATATTTTTACAAAGTTATAACTAAGTCTTCTTAAAATTACAATCAATTTTTTTTTTCAAAAATAATTTTTGTAAACTTAAAGTTTATATATATATATATATATAAAGGGCCATATAGTCAAAGTTGCCAGCCCCCGCCGTGTCCAATTCTACACATAATTTTTTATGTGAAGTCATCATACACCAAAGAGCAGTTAGCTTTCCTTTTCTTTGAGAGGAGTATTCTCTCCAATAATAAAATAATCCCATAAAACAGAGAGGGAAGACGAAAGCATATAGATTAGATTTTACTTATATATATATATACTCTCTTAAATTAACTATCTCTATTTAAAAATTAAATAGAGACAATTCACATCTCTTTCGTTGAGATTAGGTATACCCACTCTTCACTTCACAATAATTATGGTTTAGATATAAAACAAACTTTTTATGCATGAAATGTCTAAAGCAAGCAAAATTTTTATTTATTTAGATTAACAGATAGACCAAGCAAAATTCAACTAATAAAATTTTTATTCTTTATTGCTTAGATTTACAAATTTTATATTTTTATATCAAAGATAATAACCTTTTTCTTTTACAAAATCTAAAATTAAAAGAATTATTACTCACTGTTCTTTGTTGTTGCAAGGAAAGGAGCTTTTTGAGTTGGCATGAGTTTGATTAATTGATCATAAATACATTTTTTGGTAGAAATTCATAAATACGTTTATATGAAAAAAAATACATTTTATTTCTTTAAAGGTAAATTACATTCCTTTTCTTTAAAAGATGTCCAAAATATCTATTTTGAAAATTCATATTCTCTTTCTTTAAAATAAAAGATGCAATACATTGATATCTCTTTACAACAAAAATGAATTATAATTACACTTATTTTTTTTAATTACAATATCTTTATATTTATTATTTATATAATACAACAAGTATTAAATATGTATTTGATTAATATAATATTAATCATTTTTCTAAATTTTTAGAATAAATTAAAATTATAAATTTTTATACAAAATAAATAACATTAAAATAAAAGTAAAAAATATATTTAATAAATGATATTTTTAAAAATAAATTAACATTATTTTTTAGAATATTTTAGTTAAATTTAAACTTAAAAATATAGTAAATTTTTATAATAAAAAAATTAAATAATTCAAGCATATGAGGTGTAATAAATTTCGATTTGCTTGTTAAAAAAAGCACAAAACACAATCTAATAAACTTTACAAAGGCAAAGCAATAAAATTCAGATTTTATTTCATAAATATAATTCTAACAAACGAACTTTTCAGTTTTTGTTTTTATTTTTGTTTTGTGCAATTCCTCCCCTAAATCACCATTGTTATTAATTTTTATCAGAGTCTAAAACCTTCGCAAGCTAAATAATAATCATCACAAAGTTAGCATGCATCAAAAGTTTTTCTATTTTTGTTAATTAAGAACAGCTTGGATCTTGTCTCAGAGTACTTGAGGTCTTTATTTAAGTGGGCTTGCACTAATAATTAAAAATGATCCTTCATATTCAACGATTTCGAACATTTTGTCGTAGTTGTATTATATGGATGGTGGTTGGTTCCTTAGAAATTTTATGATAATAATGTCACATTTAATATGGATATCTTTTCACACATACTCGTATTGTCAAATCATCTTGTTAAGAATTGAAGTGTATGTAGTTAGCAAGAGTAATTTTTATATATACCGAGAGCGTTATATTATTTATATACTTAATTACTTGTGTTATATACGAATTCTATCAATACAAATTAAATTTTAATTATTGATTGCACTTGAACTGTGCACTTGAAGAAAATTCCATCTAACAATTGGTTTATACGGTCCGCTTTAATTAATTAAGCAAAGTTTGTAGCTTACACGTATGCTATTGAAAGAGATTTGATTTGACTTTTTTGAAATTATATCTGCTAATTTATGTATCAATCAAAATTAGGTTTCCCTTCCAGTGAAGTCAAAGGCATATTACTCAATTTGATGTATTTAAAAAAATATATTTTTTAAGTGCTAATCTTAACTTTTTAATTTAAATACTCAAAGTGAAAAAAAAACACCATTTTAATTATTAGACCACATTCTTATAATAATTTACCAGAAACTCAAGAAATGAGGGAAAATTCATATATGAAAATTGGGTTTCAAGTAATGAAGTCAAAAATTAAAACAAAGATTATAAAATTTACGTGAACGCATGAATAAAATTTTCCAACGAACCTACCGAAGCTAACCCTGCTCCTGATACTTTCCCCACTTTGGCATTTCTATCTCTTGTTCGTTTTGCAATCACTTCCTTCGTTTGATTCCATCTTTGCAGAAACACAAAGACTCCATCCATGGCGGAAGCGTTGGTTGGTGGTGCTCTTCTCTCTGCCTTTCTTCAGGTGGCATTTGACAGGCTGGCTTCTCGCGATATTCTGGACTTCTTCAAGAAACGAAAATTGAACGAGACATTGCTAAATAAGTTGAATATCATGCTGTTATCTATCAACGCTGTGGTTGATGATGCAGAGCAAAAGCAGATCACCAATCCAAATGTGAAAGCCTGGCTTGATAGGGTCAAAGATGCTGTGTACGATGCTGAGGATGTCTTAGATGAGATTGATTATGAAGTGTCCAAGCGCAAGGTGGAAGCTGAACTTCACACCAGTGCCACTGGCAAGGTACGACATTTTTTCAATGCTTCTGTTACTTCATTTGAGAAGGAAATTGAATCAAGGATGAGAAAAGTCCTTGAAAATCTAGAAAATCTTGCGGCTCAAAAGGGTATATTAAGATTGAAAGAAGGCGGTTGTGGCGCTGGACTGAGAAGTGTAGTATCAGATAGATTGCCAACAACATCTTTGGTGGATGAAGCTGGAACATATGGTAGAGATGATGACAAAGAAATGATCATTGAATGGTTACTATCAGACAATGATAACAGTCAACTATCTATCATTTCTATAGTGGGTATGGGTGGGTTGGGTAAAAGTACTCTTGCTCAACTGGTTTACAATGATTGGAGGGTGAAGGATAAATTTGACCTTAAAGCTTGGGTGTGTCATGTGTGTTTCTGATGATTTTGATGTCCTGAGGATAACAAAAAAGTTTTTTGAGGAAATATCTGTGTCTAACGATGATACTAATAATCTAAATATGCTTCAAATTAAATTGAAGCAGTTGTTAACTCAGAAGAGATTTCTTCTTGTTTTAGATGACTTGTGGAATGAAAATTACGTGCTATGGGAGGCCTTGCAATCACCATTCAATCATGGGGCTTTGGGAAGCAAAATTCTTTTAACCACCCGTAGTAGAAAAGTTGTTTCAACTGTGCGTTCAACTAAAATACACCTATTGGAGCCCTTATCAGAGGACGGTAGTTGGTCGTTATTTAGGAGATGCGCATTCCGCAATGGAGATGTTCCTCATTCAAACTTTGACCTCGAAGAAATCGGCAGAAAAATCATTACAAAGTGCAAAGGGTTGCCCTTGGCTTTGAAAGCAATTGGAAGTCTCTTGTACACGAAATTATCTAGTGAACAATGGAATGGCATTTTGAAAAGTGAGATATGGGAGGAGAAGAGCGATATTCTCCCTGCCTTAAGATTGAGCTATTATCACCTTCCCTCCCTTCTCAAGAGATGTTTTGCTTATTGTTCGATATTCCCTAAAGATTATGAATTTGACAAGGAGCATCTAATTCAATTGTGGATGGCTGAAAATTTTCTACAATGTGCTCACCAAAACAAAGACGCAAGGGAAGTGGGAGAACAATTCTTCCATGATCTTTTGTCAAGGTCACTTTTTCAACGATCAACTGGAGATAAAACGCATTTTGTTATGCATGATCTTATTAATGATTTGGCAAAAGATGAACATGGTAAATTTTGTCATAGGTTGGAGGTAGACGAAGCAAATAATCTGACAAAAATGACCCGCCACGTTTCATATTTAAGAACTACATATGAAACTTCCAAACGGTTTGAGGTTATATACCAGGCTAATAGATTATGCACGTTCTTGCCTCTATCTATGCAAGGTGATAGAAATACAAGTAATATCCAATATTTTCGCTGGATGTCTAGCAAGATTATACATGATCTGCTGTCTAAGTTTAGTTGCACACGAGTTTTATCTTTGTCTGGTTATTCCGAAATTGCTGAGCTGCCTGATTCAATTGGAAATCTTAAACATCTACGTTATTTGGACCTATCAGGAACTAAAATAAAGAAATTGCCTGATTCTACATGTCAGCTTTATCATTTACAAACATTAAAGTTGTGGCGCTGTAGGTCTTTGGAAAAGTTGCCCATGGATTTGCATAAACTTATGAATCTACGTCATCTTGATTTTCGTGAAACTAAGGTGACAGAGATGCCAAAGCAATTGGGGAAATTGAAAAATCTTCAAGTGCTGTCATCATTTATTGTGGGCAAATGTAGAGAGACTAACATCAAACAGTTGAAAGACCTTAATCTTCAGGGAACGGTTTCCATCTTAGAGTTACAGAATGTAGTTTATCCTATGGATGCTTCAGCAATCAATTTGAAAAGCAAGATATACCTTGAGGACTTGATGTTAGGATGGAGTATGAACAATGATAAATCACAAAATGACAAGGAAGTGCTAGAGAAGCTCCAACCTCATCAGAACTTAAAAAAGCTATCAATTGGCAACTATGGTGGCATAGAGTTTCCAGATTGGTTTGAAAATCTTTCATTGTCCAACATAGTGTCCCTAGAGCTGAAGAATTGCAAATACTGTTTGTCCTTGCCATCTCTAGGCCTCCTTCCATCTCTCAAGTCACTGTCAATTATAGGGTTTGATAGTATAGTAGCTATTGGTCTAGAATTTTATGAAAATAGCTCTAATACTGCATCCTTAGAAATCTTGCGGTTCGAAAATATGAAGGGATGGGAGGAATGGAAATGTGAAACTATGTCCGAGGCTTTCCCACATCTTCAAGAGTTCTATATAGAAAACTGTCCGAAATTGAAAGAGCACCTTCCTCCACAACTTCTTTCTCTAAGGAAGCTAGTTATTGACCATTGCGAGCAGCTTGTGGCTTCAATTCCGTGGGCCCCATCTCTTCATGAATTGGTTCTAAGACATTGTGGAAAGGTGCAGTTGGAATGTCTTCCATCAACCCTAAAAGTTCTCCACATTTCTGGACTCTTCCCAGAAATCTTCTCAGTTGATAAAACTGAGAATACCACTGCCAATTCCTGCCTTGAAGAGTTAGAGTTTTCTGATTGTGCTCTTTTGAAACTACCATTGCACTATTGTCATAACTTCCTTCTTAGAATGAAGATAGAAAGAAGCTGCGACTCTCTTAAGTCTTTTCCACTGGATTTATTCCCCAAGCTTCAGTCATTGTATTTGATTGAATGTAGTAATCTTGAAGTGATATCTGTTTCAGAGGGATACCATCACTCTCTTATGGGATTGCGAATATGGAATTGTCCTAAATTTGCATTATTTCCTAAAGAAGGGTTTTCGGCCCCCAAACTAGAAGATTTTCACATAAGAGGATTGGAGAATTTGTGTCACACCCCAAAATTTGTGTACTCTGACGCGGAAGTAGAAACATAGAGAAAAATACTTATGGCATTAATTTGAATCATTTAAAACATGTAAGCTTTTCTTTAGAGGACATTTGTAGAAATTTCGGCAGAGTCTCCTCTATAACGTAGACCTCCCGAAATTTCTACAAAGTCTCAGACATCCTAGGGGATGAACTCAGCCAGCACAATACAACAAAAGGAATGATCAAAGATAACATCCAGGGTGTGGGGATGCCCTAATTACGATTCAGTGGAGCTAAGTTTACAAGGTTTTACAAAGTTCAAACAAAATACATATACAATCAAAATACACCCACAGAAGCTCCGCAGGCTCGTCAAGGGACGTCTCAAGAAGTCGGCCACTAGAAGGCGGCTGGGGGCATATTAGAGTCCCTACTGCTCTCTGAAAAATATATATATATATATAAAAATGAGTCGAATACTCAGTGAATAAGCACACCGACCCTTTTTAAAATAACCATAGGTCAAATAGGTTTACATATATATATATATATACAGATGTAGACCATATGAAACAGATTTTAAACAAACTCCTCTTTTCAAAATACACCGAACGCATCTAAACAGAACCAATTGGAACACAGACGCAGAGCACATAGCTCGCGGGGAAAATCACTACAGACGCAAAGCTTTCAGCTTGCAAGAATAAAATGACTCCGCGTGTGGTGGCCTGCACACGAGGCTAGCACCACCCCTGCTAGCTGAGGTTCAGATCATGGTGCACCAGAGCTAACATCTACTGCTGTTAGCTACAGGGTTCTGAGCAGATAACTTCCTAAAATCATGCAATTTTTCAAACAGAATACCTTCCAGATCGAGTTCATCGTAAAATTTTCAAATAATTCAAACATCTATCGAGTTTAAAAGTATCCATGTTCGAACCAATTTTGGAGAAATATGCATATGACCAAGCATTGAAATATATATCTCTATAAATAGAGAATCAAAAAATTTAAAACACTGCAAGGAAACTTAGGAACAGAAATAAGAATTTCCTGAGTCTTGGGTTCGCATTACTTACTCACCTTCCAAGAATTTATAGAGATCTCCTGACCCGTTCCTCGGCTACACCTCAACCTTCAGAATCTCCTACAATACCCGTTCACCAGAGTTTAGAAACTGAATCACCCCAATTAATTGTATACAGGACTCGGACTTATCAAAATTTAATATTAAATCCTCTACTAATTTTACGCTTCCCATACGCGTACAGTATGTTTCTTATACATATTTTGTACCTTCACTTCCTTGGTTCCACTTAGGAGTTAAACCAAATTTCAAAAATTAAAAGAAATATATACCATCTTTAATCGGGACATTTATTCTGCATACATATATTTTAACAAGTAAGAAAAGAGCACAGTTGGGTTTGGTCTTTAATTAAAATAGGTATATATATACCTATATGCAGAATTTTGGGGGAATTAATGTATAGGGAAATGGGCGTATAGTTTAGCATAATTGAAATCAGAATTTTATCTAACTAAGAGCATCTTCCTGCCTCTTTTTTTTTTCTCCTGCACAGAACCCCCCTAGCCACTACAGAAACGTTTTACTGCATTAAGATACAGGGGAGAAAAACACTTGGAAAGGCAACCAGAAAAAGCAACATATACCTCCGAATTTTTCAGGCTCCAAATCCACTATGCAGCGTTGCTCTCTCAGCCAAGACACATATCCACGAAGCAGCTCAAGCAAAGAGGAAGTGGGCTGTACTGGAAAGTGAAACACAGACCATTTGGCGTGAAAAATGGCGAAGGAAGTTAGGTCCAACAAAAGCAATCTGTGCAGCAGAATTTTGGACCTAGACCAGCGCTGAAACAAGTGTATATGGGAGACGCTGAACAGAGGAGAAGAATCAGAATTTTCTGGCGTGATCTTCCCAACAAACCAGCACTGAAATCTGACAATCCAGGGAGAGGATTTCTGCAGCAAAAAGTAACAACCAGGTCAGCTAAGAATGGCGCTAACAAAGGAGAAGATGGTGAAAATTTCTGGCGTGCTCTCACCCAAAACAGTAGCAAAACTCAACCAGATTCGAAGAGAAGCTTGCAGTTGGAATTCCACCCGAACCAGCGCTGAAACAGAGCAGCAGAAACGCTGAACAGAGGAGGAAGATTTGCAGCGTTCACTCACAACCAGTTCGTCCAGCAGAGAGCTTTCTATGCGTCTGAGTGAAGCAACAAAGCTGGAACAAATTCTCAGCATAAAGAAGAAGCCAGCCCAACGTTTCAGTAGCTCGAAGGATCTGGGAAAACAGCGTTCAGAAACAGAGGATGAAAAGCACAACTCTGGCGGTTCTGTGATGCTGCGCTGGAGGATATATTCTGGATGGGAGAAGACCGAAAAACCCAGCTGAAGGAAGAAGGAGAGGAGGGGTACTTCGGTAAAATGGCAGAGGAACAGAATTTGTGCGTGGCAGCTGTCCAGTTTTTGCATGGGAAGTCAACTCTGCATGCCTTCTTCACGTCGCTTTTCTTTCTCCTGCATCACGTCGGTTCTTACAATTTGAGATCACTACCTGAGCGTATGCATATCCTCTTTCCCTCCCTCAAATATCTATTAATAGAAAGCTGCCCACAAGTGGAATCATTTCCTGAGGGAGGTTTGCCATCAAATCTTAAGGTTCTTCAAATCTCCGGATGCCCGAAACTCATAGCATCTCGAATGGGATGGGGTTTGAATAGTCATGCTTCTCTACGAAGCTTGTCGATTGCAGATGCAGATGATGAGTCTCTTCCTGATACAGGACTATTACCACCTACTCTCACTTTCCTTTGCTTCGCTCACTGTTCAAATCTTAGAATGCTGGAACACAAAGGCCTTTGCCACTTGTCCACTCTTAAAGAATTGTTTCTTTATGACTGTCCTAAACTCCAATACTTGCCAAAGGAAGGTCTCCCTAGTTCCCTTTCTACTTTACAAATTGTGAGATGTCCCTTACTGAAAAAGCAGTGCAAAAAACAGAAAGGCAAAGATTGGGCAAAGATTTCTCACATCCATTGTGTTCGAATGGACGATGATATAGTAACTTGAAGTGAGCTTCTTAATGACAAGTGCATTAGTTTTCATACAGCCTAGCTACATACCAGGTATCTACACATCTTTGAATTTCAAATTATAAAAATATGTCTTTTTATTCGCATTTATTTATTTATTTATAGATTTACTTGTTTATTTGAAATTTCCATTTTTGTAGATAGCAAGAATAACCAAAGCTGCACATAATAACATGAGCAACTTTTTTTCATATGTCATAAATTTAAAATTCTAATTCAGCATCAGTTGGTCCCATACCATGCATTAAGAAAAGAACTTTGTATTAAAATTTAATGAAAAGAAATAATATCATTTAATTATCATGTATATTATCTTGCAAAGCCATGACAGTTTTTTCATTTTACTAAAAATTAATTAAAAAAATACAATTCTATTTCAAGCTTCAATGTAAGAACAAATTAATATTTTTAAAGACATTTACTCATGACATATCATGAATTTTTGTTAGCCAAAGTCAATTTAAGTCAACTTTTTAATAAAAATAAGTTATTATGATATGGTTAAACATTTATTAGTAATGGATCCAATCATAAGAGTGACAACATTTGACTAATACTAAACTTTAATTATCATTTGCAATAGTAGTTAAATATTTATGACTTTGTGCCTTTTTCAAAAGCCTAGAACTTTGACATTTAATTGTTCAAATATCAAGTAGCACATCAACATTGTTATAAGAAACATAAGGCTCTTGGCCAACATTGAAGTGAACATAGACAGAATTTCACAGGAGATGCTTAATATTCATGAGCTTTGGTTAATGGAATTGGCCCAAAATCACTTGGCTTGCATTGTTATTGAATTTGACAGTCGAGACAGTTTTCATTGCTATTCAAGGCCCAAGCCGCAGTTTTTAAGGAGATAAGCAAGTTTGGTGCTGCAACAACTCCAAACTCCAAAGCCTGAACAACTAAACTCTAGAGTATGTTCTTATTCTGGTTACATTGATCCTTCACTTGTTGACTACCAATCGTACTTTAAACATATTATCATAAAGAAATGTTTAACACCATAAACCTTTTAGATGATAATATGATAAGCAGATCATTGTAGCAAAGTTTTCTTTTAAAAGTGAGCATGTGATGGTTGTATCAACCATAAAATATATAGCTTCACAAAGCTCCATATAACGATAGTTTTTTTTTTTTTTCCTTTTTCCAAATCTTTTAGTCATGTATTTCTTTGTTTTGGATATATTCTTTTGGCAGATTTCATATCAAAGTGATAAGACCAAAGTATATAATATATAATTAGAGTGCTAAACATAAGTGAGATTTTTCTTGCATGTATCTGCATTCATGATCTTCTAACTAATTATATTAATTTCAATTTGCTACTGTAATATTTATGTAACAGCTAAATTTGGCTCATACATTTATCTTTCAGTGCTGTAATACTACATCATTATGATCCAAATAATAGGATTATGGCAACCTTAATTTTGATACAATTTTTCCCTTCAGCAATTTGTATTCACCTTTTGTATTATTTGGAATATAAGTCGATCGTGAGAATCACTATCACATGATTGTCTCTTTTCTTTTTCTTTTTTCCCCCTAAGAGCAACTATATTTAGTACTTTAAAGATTGCCTTTCGCATTATGTTGATGCATTCGATTGCTTGATTGAACTGTTACATATAGTTTTAGAAAGATAAGGAATGGTAATCATTTCCTTTCAAAGACCTTGGATTGGAAGCATTGCAAAATGTGAGAAATTTTGATAACTTAAAGTTCGCACATTAGTTATAAAAACAAAATAATTATAAATCCATGAAATGAAATTACTGCATTTTAATTCCTTGCATTTTGAAATCCCTGTGAAAAAGTTTTAAGGGAATTATGCAAACACAGCCTCATGCACCTTTCTTTCCTTTGATAGGCTCTCATGCTCTTCTGATATAGACCTCACGTTGGAAACATTGAGATGCACTACTATTTCTCTTTCGCCATTTAGATCATAAGACTTCAATGCTTGCTAAGGAAGATCTGTTCTTTTCCCCTTCTACTCTTCACATAAGGGGCAATAGTCTTTTCCTTACATAACAGTACTAAAATTGAAAATGGAAGGGAAGATATCACATCCCCTGCTTAAAGATTTATCATGATATGAGTCACAAATTTTCTTCTCCAGGCAAGTTTGGAGGACGAGGACACGGAAGAGACAGAAAGGGAAGGGATTGTTAGATTATAAGTTCCTTTCCCCTTGTTTGGGAAAAGTTTCTTCCTTAAAATCCCCCAAATTAAAATTTGACATAAAAGTTACTTGAAAATTTTTCATTATCTTCCCTTTCTTATTTATAATTTCCAAACAAGAGAAAGGTTTCAATGAAACCTTCCATTTCCTTCTCTTATCCTCCATTATCCCCCATCCAAACATACTTTTAAAAGAGATATTGACCAAATCTTATTTGTCTAGCACAAATCAAGTACCTACTCTTATTTTTTATCTTATTTTATAATTGAAATATTTCCTTTCTATGTCTAGCAGTGTTGGGAAAAGTATGCTGGTGCCCTACAATATGTTAACACATCTAAGGAATTAAAGGAAATCACTCAACTTAGAGGTGACTTCTATTTTCTTATCTGGACATCCATATTTTCATATATCTTCATACATTAATTCATGACAGTTTTGATCCAAAATACAACAAAGATGAAGCTCATGAAACCCATGATTACATTTTTGTTGAACCAAGCTTGGTAACTAAACCGAACTGCAATCTAGTTCTCCTGTTTCGGTTAAGTTGTTTATTTTATTAGAATGTGTTTTCCAAAGCCTACTTACCCTCTGTTATATTGCATTAAAGTAGAGGCAAAAAGACAATGTCCCCTTTTGGTCGTCTTCTATTCTAACAAGTATTCTTTTTGCATTAGTGAATATGAGTCCGGCCTAATGTGCTCCGAAGGAAACGAAAGTTATGCTTAAAGTGAGAGAGATGAGTAGCCAAACTGTATTTCCTAGTGAAGAAATACCAAGACAGGGTAGCTGCAGCATGGCAAAGGTGCAAATGGTAGAAGCCAATATCAAAAGCCATTAATGCTCTGAAAATATGAACATTGGGAGGTTGCCGAGAAAATTTTAAAGCTTTCTAACGGCTTAAAATTTATTCATAAATACAACTTCCATGAAAGCATTGAATACCAAGAAGATTGTGCTTTCAAAGCTGCTAAAATCTATCTTCTTCTTCTTCACATTCTCTAAGTTTCCGTTAGTCTTGTATTGTCACTGGTTTCATACTCTTTTAAAAGTTGAATTTTTGAGGAGATCTTTTGAGGATTAGGTTCCCTTCTTTATTGAGTAAAAATCTAGTTGTTTGGGTTGCCTTTGGATAAGGTTGTGAAGGCCTTCCTGGGATCGCTGCTGTAGAGAGCTTGCTGGGTTCTTGGTTGAGAAAACATTAGAGTGAAAGGTTCGTAAAAATTTTGAGAAGCTTTCCTTAGGTTGGGGATAGTAAAGACTCAATTGTCTTCTTGATTGTATTGAGATTACTTATTATGAATAAAAATTCTTTTATTTTGTACTTAAGAAGAGAATGTGATTTGAAATCTAAATATCAACTTCTAGACGTCGAGGTGTGATTTCTTACTTCATCTGCTCTTGTTTTATCAAAGAGTTCATTTGTTTAAGTCGTTTGTTAAAAGAACTTTATTTTAAAAATGATATATATTGATTTCAACTTTGCTAAAGGAACTTTATTTCAAATAAGATATTCACATAATTCAATTAAACAAATAGGCTTATGATTTTGACAAATTCTTTTAAGACTACATTATTGATAAATGAACTAATTTTTTCAAGGTAGAGTAGTTAATTGTCTCAAACGATCAAGCAATTCCTCTTCTTTGTTATTTTCCATTTTGCTATAAGAAATTTTATTTATTCAAAATTTGCCTGAAGTTTCATTCACCTAAGTCAACTAATAGATGCATATTCATACTAACAGTCATCAATTCAGGTTTTCGGGCATGACCATGAGAATCTTATTTCCTTTTGGTATGAATTCCACTTCATGTTGATAGCAAGCTGAGGCTTTCCTGGGAGCATGAAAAATTAGAAAAGGCATAACAATAACTTGGCTATTTATGCAGCCATATTTTGGAGAAATCATCTCTTAAGAGAGTTCAGTTTGATGATATAAATGATGGTGGCTTTGGCATTCATTTTAAATATAAAATGCAGTTTGGAGTTCAAATTATTTACCAATTTGTGATATGCTATGCATGCGAAAAGTAATTCATGCACAACTTATATTTAAAAAAATTGATATTGAAATTAATATTGGTACAACTGATGTAGTATGTTATCAAGTTAATTATTTTTTTGTTTTGGGTCTTGGTTAGGGAAGATCAATTATTAGTCAAAATAGTAGTGCTCGCTTAAAATTATAAACATTGTTGATATCATGATATTTTGTGGTTATTGTTAAATTTATTTTGTGGCCATTTCTTGAGATACTTGCTTATAAGAAATCCTCCTCACTGTAGATAGAATTGGTAGCAAACTGAACTACATTTGTTATAATAGAAACACTCAGAATTTTAGTCAACACTGGACAATACAAGCTAGCATGGACACTGTGAAGCAGTCTAAGGCACACCGCATATAGTTGGCACTCTGTTATTTTGAACTACATTTTCTGTTCCAATATGAAAGAGCAGACATGATAGTATGCATAGTTTCCCTTTGTTTGCCGTGGTAATTCAGCTTTGCTTGGAAGTTTCTTATTGTTATACCTATAGGCTATAGCATGCATCGGAAGAATGAGCAGGAACTTACATCTTTGTCATTTTTAAATCCTAATTTTGCAGCAGCCTAAAATTTGGGATTGATCTTTATACATACTACATTTAATGTATTTACTATTGCATCCATTATTATTACATATTGCTTTGACAGTACCATTTGCTGAATTTACAGGGTTCACTCTGATCTACAGTACCAATATTAAATTTGGGAGATCATGGCCCTTTGCTTATTGATGATAATATAGTGACATGATATACAAATTTTAAATTAGATGTTCCCCAATTCCTATCGGTCCAGCACAAGATTAGGTACCTACTGTAGCACGTGAATGTCCCATCCAAAATATTGTGCATGCTGCGATAGAAGACGCTTTATTGTTTCTGGATTGCTCAATTTGTCTACTTATTCGTTATTTGGAAATCTTTCAGCAATAGTGCCAAAACTGTATCGGTGCTTTGCAACTGATTAACATTAGTAGGGGATTGAAGGGAATCGCTCCACTTAAAGGTGAGTTCCATTTAATTCTTTGAATATCCATGTTTTAAGATATTCTGTTTACAGACTCATGGAAGTTTCTAATTTAAATCTCAATATATGTTAGGCTTGTCATACACTATACATTTTAAATCTCTAGTTTTCTACCAGAATATGAGAATCAAATCACTTTGGTGTTAATCTCTCTCTATCTTGGTGCCAGGAGGAAGCTTTCCTGCGAGCATGAAAATGAACTAAAAAAAGAAAAAAAACAATGCAGATGAATGACTTGACTGAACAGCCTGACATTGGTTCTGCAGCTACAGAAATCATCTTTCAAGATTAGCTTAATTACGTAATTGTTGTAATTTTATTTCAAATTTTCAGTGGTGTATTTTTTTCCCCCTATGTTTTTTCAGCCGATTTTAAATCTCTGTAACAGTTCCTGAATATATAAATACACAATCAAAGTCCTAAACCAATGAGCTATACTGCTGTTTGCTTCTGCTTGTTTATGTATTCATGATCTTTCAAATATTCACATTAATGGCATTATTCTAGAACAGCATCTAAATATTACCCTTATAATTTACGTCGAGGACTATATATGTCATCATGGTCCTATTGGAAGGTTCCAGAACCTTAATACAATTTTTCCCTTCTGCTTGTTACATTCTCTTCTTATATTACTTGGGGATATAAGCCATTAGAAGTAATCACTATAACAATGAGTTGTTTTCTTGTTTTATTTTCAATAACCACTATTTTGTATACGTTTAAAGAACATCTTTTGTATTGTTTTGCTGCATTTAATTGCTTGATTGAAAGTGGAAGTTCACTATTTCATACAATTTTAGAAAGATATAGAATCGTAATGAATTCCGTTCAAATACTTCAAATTGGAAACATGGACGGAAAATTGTGGGGCGTTAAACTTTATCACCTTGAAGTGGCAATCTGGCGTAGCATGACATGATGTTAACCAATCCAGGTCCAATATCACATCAAAATCAATTATCTCCAGCACCAACAAGTCAACTAAAGTTTCTTCACCCTTTAGTGAGATTACACACGATCTATACATATACTTTACAATGACTCTCCAACTAGGATCGTCACTGCAAAGGCACGATCTAATTTAGCTAGATCTCTACCAATTCCTCTAGCAAAATATGGGACACATACGAATGGGTTAAACTAGGATCAAACAACACGTACTTCACAAAAGCAAACTAAGGATAACTATTACCACGACATTGGATGCCTGAGTATCTTGCTAAATCAAAGCAAATCCACGAGCTTGGCCTCAGCTTGCTAAAGCCTGTCCTCTACCCTTTGATCCTTTACCCGCACCACCTTTACTTACCTGAGCAGGGATTAGTCTAACAACAAAGCTCTTACGAGTGTAGGATGGATGGATGGCTAAGCTGACCCTTGACTGGACTCGTAATGCTGATGTGGACAATCTTTCTTCATATGCCCAAATTGCCCACACTAAAAGCTAGCACCAATTGCCCTATAACATTGCCCAAAGTGATGTTTCCCACAAGTGGGGCAAGGAGCTCTACCATGACTAGGTTATGCTTAAGCACGTTGAGTCATCTGCCCAAAACCCGTATGATTTGACCTCTAACTAGCGATATTGACATTGGATTGAGTTGATAACCCCGAAATCAACTGCAATGGTTGCAATCAATTTTGAAATCTCAATTTCCCAAAAGAACTAACAGATCCCAAACCACCATGGAATTTCTCACCAGCACTCTGCTTATGCTGCTTTAAAAAGAGATTCTCTTTGATCTCCCTTGCTTATATCATCCTTGCAAAGTCTATTGCATCATCATAGTAAGGGAATTGTTCAATTTGCACCATTACCACCCTAAACAAGGAGTCAAACAAAATTGCCATAAATCTCTTTATCATGTCCCTCTTAGTAGGAAACAAGTTTGGAGCATAATGTGATAACTATACAGAATGAATGTAATACTCAAAGACACTCATGCCAAGTAGCTGCCTCAAACTTTCAATTCTCAAGCCCTAGCATCTTTAACACTCTTCGGCAAGAATCTATTCATAAATGCCTCCTTGAATGCATCCCAATCTATCGAAGGTGACCCAGCTAGTCTTCCCCTTAGTAGTGACTCATACCATGCTTGAGCCACATCCTGCAATTGAAATATAGCCAACCCAACCAATTTCTTGCTCGAACACCCAAAGGCTCTACACATCCTCTCAACACCGTCAATGAATTGTTATGGATCTTCTTGACTAACATACCCAGAAAAGGTAGGCGGCTTCAGCTTCAATAACTGTGGCAGTTCCGTGCTTTAAGTCAGACCTATAGGATTAAAACCTAGTGTTTGTCCTAGCGCCCACAAAGCACTTGGCACCGCTTATCACACGGTGTGACATACGCCACACCTCTCCCTTCACCTTCACACTAGGTGACAAGAAAACTCGCCTAGTCGAACCATCTCATGGTAGTCCAATGGAAGGCACCTTTGGTCTTACAGAAGGTTTCTACATCTGTTCTCTTCAAAACAGGGGTAGAGTGAGGTTTCTAAGTCTATATCATCTACTAATCCCAAGCACTCTCCCCTTTTTCACGGACTAACATTTTTATTATGTTGGTACCAGTCTTATAGACAGATTTAGTTTCGAAACCCATTGAAAGGTTCTCAATCTCTACTCGCATGGCCATTAATTGATCTGAATTTAATGGGAAATTCGCTTTGTTTTCATACAACCCTTTGAATACTCCTCCTTTATATTTTAATACATCAGTACCTCTTCCTTCTTGCAGGGCTTGCTGATCCACTTGTTTCTCTTGAACATGTGGACCAACCATTTCAGTGGGTTGGTTATTTCTTCTCCCATGATCAACCATCAAGCCAACCAAAAACTCCATGGCTCAGTGCATTTCTAGCAAGCCAGCAACTATCTCTGTTAAACCCCGCAATTGAGGTTGAGGAGGGACTGCTTCCTCCTCTAGGACATCTTCTCCAGGGAGTCAGATATTTCTACCACGTCGCTCTACCTTGGCCTCTCCCACAACCTCCAAGTGATGGGACTGTAGGCTAAGCATTAGATGGCTTGCACCCCATAGCTTTTTTGGGTATCTACACGAGTTCTATGTGGCATCTTCACACTCTAGAAAACAAAAGAAAATCACATTCAGAACATTACATACCTATACACATCATAACACTCAACAAAGAGATGGACTCAAGTATGAAGCAATTAGACATCCTATAAGGGAACCACCCAAAAGTATGGATAGCAATGGTAGCAAAAGTAAGTAAGTGCACCGTGTAATAGATTTGTGGAAGATCGTGAAGCATGATCTTTAGGATTAAATCATTATGAGGCATGATTCTTGGGGGTAAGTAAAAGTACTAATTTAGGAAAGTTTTTTCTGAATTAAAGTGTATTATTTTTGTATTAATTACCTTATCTGACTCCCTAATTCTAGGAGGGAGTAGATCATCTTTAATATGCTTGTTTTTAGGCCTCATTTACTCATGTACAGTTGTATAAATAGATCCTAGGCTCTCTTGTGAATGACACACAGAGATTTCAATAATAGTCTTTTTTACATGGTATTAGAGCCTTCTAGCCAATTGTGCTCTTTCTTTTCCTCTATTTTCTTGCTCCAAAACAAAGCTTCATACATCTAGTTTTTGTTCCTCTGTTCTTTAAATGAGAAACAAAGTCTTTTTTTTCTCTCTTGGACATGTTTTTCCCTTTTTTTTCTCTAGTTACTTGTTATGTGTTTCCAGCACCATCATGTCAAAGGTGACTGTTTCGTCCAGACACCCAAGAGGTTGTAGCCATCAACCCTGTTCTAGCAGGTGAATTATAGAATATTTATATGACTTATAAGTTGAATGGAAAAAATTACTTAAAATGGTCTCAAATTGTCCAAACTGGGCTGAGAGGGTCGTATCCTTGGGACTGGACCCAAGAAGGAAGACTCACAGTTTGGAACATGGGATGAGGACTCCATGGTGATGGCATGGTTGTGAAACTCCATGACACTAGAGGTCAATGATACATGTATGTTTCTATCCACAGCGAAGGAGATCTGGGATGCTATGAGACAAACCTACTCAGAGGCCAAAGATGCAGCCTTAGTGTATGAGATAAAGATCAGAGCTGGAGGAGTAAAGCAAAAAACTAAATCTGTTATTGAGTATGCCAATGAGTTGAAAAACCTTCGGCAAGAATTAGATCACTATCTGTGTATTGAAATGAAATGCAATCATGGTGCTGCAATTTTGAAGATATTTTTTGAAAAAGATGGAGTTTATGATTTTCTTGTTGGTCTTAATGCAGAACGTGATCAAGTAAGAATTCAGATATTGGGGAAGAGCAACCTACCATCACTAAATGAGGCCATTTCAATTGCTCAAGCTGAGGAAAGAAGAAGAGGGGTAATGCTGGAACCTCAACTAGTTGAAGGTTCAGCCATGGTGGAAAAAACAGTAGTTTGGAGCAGTGGCAAATGAGTGAAGATAAATGAGGCAGAAATTCAAATTGAGAAAATATTCAGTGTGACTATTGCAAGGAACCAAGACACACCAAAGAACGTTGCTGGAAGCTATATGAGAAGCCTCTCAAAAGTGGACTGAACAGACCTCAAGGACAAGCTCACATGACACAACCAAGCCATGAAAGTATTCAAGAACATGGAGGGATTAACAAGGAGGAGCTTAAGAAGCTTAAGAAATTGTTGGTGACTCTAGAAATGACTTCTGGTAATACTGGCACTTGCTCATTAGCCCACTCAACTAAAACAATGAATTCTTCTGGTCTTAATGTCTCAGACAAGCCTATTCTAAGCTCCTAGGTCATTGACATAGGGACTAATATGACAAATTCATCTCACCAATTTAGTACCTATACCCCTTATCCTAGTAAAAAGGGCAGCCCAGTGCACGAGGTTCCCACTAGGTGGGGTTTGGGGAGGGTTGATGTATGCAACCTTATCCCTATTTTTTTACAGAGAGGTTGTTCCCAATTCGAACTCGTGACCTCCAGGTCACTCAGCAGCAACCTTATCCTAGTAATAGAAAAATTTCTGTTGCTAATGGTTCCTTTGTTACTGTAGCAAGGATAGGAGACATTCCTGTTCATCCATCTTGTATTAAAAGGTGTCCATGTCCCCTAGCTATCTGCCAATTTAATTTCCATACAGAAGCTTACCAAAGACATGAATTGCACAGTAATTTTTTCTCTAACTCATTGTGTTTTTCAGGACCAAGATTCTCAGATGAAGATTGGGCTTGTTAAAGAAAGAGATGGGCTATACTACCTTGAGACACCAAGAATTTCTAACAATAAAATGTCCTTAGCATATGTTTCTGAAAATTGGAATAAAGTTTGGCTTTATTATTGTCGTTTTGGGAATACTTCCTTTGATAACTTGAAGTCTATGTTTCCATCCTTTTTTAAAGGGTTAAACCCTAATGACTTTCATTGTGACATTTGTGAATTAGCCAAACACAAATGAACGCATTTTCCTATTAGCAATAAAAGAAGTACTACTCCATTTTATCTTATTTATAGGGACATATGGGGTCCTTATGCCTTTCCAAATATTGGGACCAAATGGCTTGTTACTTTCATTGATGATTACACTAGAGTCTCTTGGATCTTTCTTCAGAAAAACAAATCTGATGTGAGTAGTGTGCTCCCAACCTTTCACAACATGATCCAGAATTAGTTTGGAGTGAAAAAGGTTTCAATCAGACAGTGCAAAATATTACTTTAACCAAACCCTCTTAACCTACTTTCAAAAGGAAAGAATTATCCATGAGTCTCCATGTGTTAATACCCCACAACAAAATAGGATAGCTGAAAGGAAAAATGGCCACCTGCTTAATATCACTAGAGCATACCTTTTCCAAACAAATGTTCCAAAAACCTATTGGGAGGAATCTATCCTTGTAGCTACATACACTGTTAACAGACCCTAGAATATTTGTTTTTATAGCCTTTGTTCACGTTCACAACCAGTATAGAGGGAAGTTGGATCCAAGAGCCATCAGGTGCATCTTCTTTGGGTATTCTACAACCCAAAAAGGTTATAGGTGTTACCATCCCCCAACTCGAAAATTTTTAGTTCTATTGATGTCACTTTCCATGAAAACAACCCCTATTTCTCTCAACCTTATCTTCAAGGAGAGACTTCAACGATGGAAGATAAGTGGGGAAAAAAAACTATTTTCTGGCTCATTTCTTGCTTGACTCACTCTCTATTGAACAACCCAACTCTTTCCCATTATATGTTTCCACACCAAACAATGAGCAACCTAGCCCAGAAAAATGCCCAAAAAATGCAGTCCAAGCCTTCCAAACACAGAACCTGTAACCAGGGCAAGCTCAAAATTTTGCACTGGTGGAAAGCTACAAGTGTACTCAAGGTGGAAAGCTCAAAGTATTAAACCAGGGCAAGCCCAAAATTCAAGTCCTGAACCTAGAACTAAGTTGATTCCTAATACTCCTATTGAACTTGAAATTAATGTCTTAATATTCCTATTGCTGTTAGGAAAGGAACTAGGGAGTGTACCAAACATTCTCTATATCCTCTTCCTCATTTTGTATCATTTGAAAATTTCTTCTATCTCACAAAAATTTTCTTGTTAGCTTAAACACTATTTCCATTCCCACTAATGTGTCTAAGGCATTGACTAGAAAGGAATGGAGGCAAGCCATGGTTGTGGAGATGGAAGCCTTGGAAAAGAACAAAACTTGGGAATTAGTGGAGCTACCTAGAGGGAAAAAACCAGTTGGATGCAAATGGGTTTTTTCAATGAAATACAAGGTTGATGGCTCACTAGAAAGATACAAGACTAGGGTGGTTGCCAAAAAATGTACATAAACCTATGGACTGGATTATCAAGAAATCCTTGCTTCAGTGGCAAAAATAAACACTCTTAGAATACATCTCTCACTGGCAACAAACTATGACTAGCCATTTCAACAAGTTGATGTAAAAGATGCTTTTCTCCATGGAGATTTAGAAGAAGAAATATATATGCACATTTTTCTGAAGTTTGAGCAAATATAGAAGCCACTAAAGTGTGTAAATTGAAAAAAGCATTATATAGCCTCAAGCAATCTCCAACGGTTTGGTTTGGAAGGTTCACAAGGGTAATGATAGCCACAGGGTGCAAACAAAGTCAAGGAGATCACACCTTATTTGTCAAGCACACAAATTCAAGGGGAGTTATAGCTCTACTTGTGTATGTACACGACATCATTATAACAAGAAATGATGAGAAAGAACGAGAAACTCTGAACAGATGTCTGGCCAAGGAATTCAAAATAAAGGAGTTAGGAAAGTTGAAATACTTCCTAGGAATTTAAGTGCTTATTCACATCAGGATATTTTTATATCACAGCAAAAATGTAACAGATTTGTTGAAAAAAGGTGGGAGACTTGCCGACAAACCAACAAACACTCCAATAGACCCAAATCATAAACTTGGAGAAGCTAACGAGGAAGCCAGTGTTGATCAAGAGATGTTCCAGAGATTGGTTGGAAAATTAATCTACCTATGACATACGAGACCTGACACAGCATACTTTGTAAGTGTGATAAGCCAATTTATGCATAAATCTAAGGAGGTGGAGCTACAAGTTGCATATTGTATCCTAAGCTACTTAAAAGCTAACCCTGGATGAGGCATTCTGTTCACAAAGAACCAAGGATTAACACTAAAAGCATACATGGATCATGACTGTGTAGGATCGCTAGTGGATAGAAGATTGAACTCAAGTTACTGCACTTTTTCTTGGAGGAAACTTAGGTACTTGAAGGAGCAAAAAATAGAATGTGGTAGCAAGATCAAGTGCTGAAACTGAATTTAAAGCAATGGCGCTAGGAATTTGTGAATTGTTGTGGCTGAAAATTATCCTAGAAGATTTGAAGATCAAATGGGATGGTCCAATGAAACTCAATTGTGATAACAAAATCAGCAATCAGTATTGCCCACAACCCAGTGCAACATAATAGAACAAAGCACATTAAAGTTGACAGACACTTCATTAAGGAGAAATTGGATAATAGCCTAATTTGTACTCCTTATATCTCATCCAAGGGTAACTAGCTGACATTCTCACTAAAGGGCTTAATAGTATAGCTTTTGAAGGAATCATTTCCAAGCTAGGAATGCAAAACATTTATTCATTAGCTTTAGGGGGAGTGTGGAAGATTATGAAGCATGATCTTTGGGATTAAGTTATTATGAGGCACAATCCCTGGGGTTGAGTCAAAGTACTTATTTAGGAAAGTTTTTTCTGTGTTAAAGTGTATTATTTTTATATTAATTACCTTGTCTAGCTCCCTAATTCTAGGAGGGAGCAGATCATCTTTAATATGCTTGTTTTTAGGCCTAACTTATTCATGTATAGTTGTACAAATAGATCCTAAGCTCCCCTGTAAATGACACACTGAGATTTCAATAATAATCTCTTTTTTTTCACAAGATTAACACTTGAATTAAAGGGAATCACCCAAATTAAAAGGTAACTTATATTCTACCAACATCCATTGTTATATATGTCTTCATAACTTCATGACTTTGTTATCCAAATCTCAACAGTCAACAATGAGGCTAGTGACAAACATATTACATAAAATATAAAAATATATATACACAGTACACACACACTTTTTATGTCAATTTATGTCCATGTTGGTACAGGAGGAGGATTTCCTAAGAGCACGAAAGTTAGAAAGGGCAGAAGAATGACTTCATAGAGTGACCTGACACTGATTCTTCAGCCATATTTCGCAAAAATTATCTCTTAGTATCATGTTGATGATATACATGACGGTCGTGACATTCCTTTTAAATAACAAATGCAGTGTGAAGCACTACATGAGATATTCTCAGTCCTTAGGCAGCACTGGAAATTGATAAGTAGGATGGATACTTTTAACTACCTTACTCCATTGTCAGAGTTTGAACTTGTGTTACATATAAAATTTGAATCCTAATTCCTCAAGTTATGTGAGACTTGCTTTTGCTTGTAAGTTGCATCTGCATCCACTACCTTTTGGTTTCAAATATTTGAATTTCTTGCTTGGCTTTATATTTGTAGCATAAGATTGCATTTCTAGTCAGATTCACAGAATCACGAAGAGAAGTATTTTTTCATTTTTGTTAATATTAATTTTGTTTAAGTTTTCATCATATATTAGTACGATCAGGGAGTCACTCATTCAAACCTTTTCAGATAATGCAGCTTTTATTGTACTGCTATCTAAATCAATATATGTAACATTGTATGAAGTACTCCTCTACTCTTTACTCTTAAGAAAAATTTTTGTGTTCCTAGTTAGTTAAAAGATAAACTTTTTTAAGTTACATGGTGTTTCCATGAAAAATAATTCTTAAAGAATACTTTTTTTTAACTTTTCATCATTTTTTATTTTAGAAATTATCGTTTAAAGTTTAAGGTTTAGAAGTTACAATATTATTTAGATTTTACAATATAAGAGTTTAATCATTTAAGCTTTAGGATTTAGGGAATTAGAGTTTTTTGTTAGGACTTTTAGGAATTTACGGTTTGATGGTTTAGTAGTTTAGACTTAAGTTTAGTGGTTTATTAGTTTAAGATTTAAGGGATTTTTATTCTTTTCTTTTTTTTACTATTTTATTTTATTTTTAATTTAATGAAATAAAAAAGTACATGATTTCTAAATTAAAAATTAAGATATCACATAGTGAAAAATAATATCCGTCCTATAGATAAGTAAATCGCTCTAATAATGATAAAGTGACACAAAATGAAAAAACAAAATTGATGGAAATGAAAGCTTATTAACTGATATTGCAAATCCACGATTTTCAAAAACATTTATGTAAATTTCGTTATTAAATTACATATTTTGATCACTCATACTGTGTTTGCCACAGCTATACGTTTCAACATATAAGGGCCATAATGACAATGGACCCAAAATGAAAGTACTGCTGAAGATATTACTAAAACTAAAACTCCATTTTAGTTGCTCCCGTGCAGGAATTTTCTTAGTTAGGTCCTATCTGTTCTCAAATTATCCCTCACAGAAAGTGACAGCAAGAAGGAAATGTGAGGGACACAGCCAAAACTGAAAGGGGAAAAGATTTGATTCTCTGAGTAATCACTCTCATCTATTTTTCAAGACAGCAGAGGGATTATGAGGGGTTTTTCTTCTACCTCAAACATCCTCAAAGTTCATTATAAGTGAGTCAAGCTATTTTACCCCAAACAACAACTGAGATGAAACTCAAATGAAATAAATGAGTCAAGCTATTTTACCCCAAATATATATATATATATATATATATATGGTACCAACAAACCTACAAACAACAACTGAGATGAAACTCAAATGAAATAAATGGCAACAACATCAACCATGATCCTCAATTCCTCATGACGTTGTTTCAAAACCAAAGTATTCGGTTTACCTTAATGGGACTCGTCGGACTCGCTACTCTCACCGTCGCAAGCTGGCGGTGACTCACGGTGGCGCCGTCCCGGTTGCGGTCGCTGCTTGGTGATGGTGCTCACCGTAGTTCGAAGTTGGGGAGCTCTTCTGTTCTGTCTTCTCGTACAAGAACGGGGAAGAGAGAAATGCCAAAGGTAATTTTGGGATCAATCAATTTGGGGATTTTTGGGGAAAAAAGAAATTAGAGGAACTTTTCTTGGTTCGGCTTTTAGACCGTGGAGAGAGCCTGCAGACCTTCTAGATTTGCCCAGGATGGCTTCTTGGGAGCAGAAGTGTTTGAAGATTTGATTTAGTTTGATTTTATACTAAAATTAAATTAAATTGAATAAGTTAATTTTACAAAATAAAAAAATTATTTTGTTTTAGATTATAGAATTTGATTTCAGTTCAATTTAATTTAGTTTAATTTAATATAAATCATGTTAATTTTTTTTTAAATAATTTATTTTTTTATTTTCTATATATTTATCTTGCAAATATATAAATTCTTACAATGTCAACTAAATATGAAATTATTTAGTAATATATATCTAGAATTTAAAACTAATTCTTTAATATCTAATTTATATGAACTCTGAATTCTAATAAGTAAGTTTATCATAAATTAATTAGTTTGGTTTTAATCCAACCAAACCAGTCAATTGAATTGATTACATTGGTTTTGATAGGTAAAAAAACTAACTTTGACCTATCTTTTTTTTTTTCAGTTTTGTTTTATTTTGGTTGATTTGATTTAGTTCAATCCATTTGATTTGGCTTTTAATACTTTTATTTGGTAATGGGTTAAATTTTTTAAGAAAAATTATAGTTTGGGACTCTAAATTTAAAATATTTATATTAAAAAATTTTAAATTTTAAAATTATTTTAAAGTACTCTGAGACTAAACATTCAAATTGCATAGAAAAATTTTAATTTAGGATTTTAAGTTAAAATGTTTTATCCTAAACTCCTTTAAAATAATTTCAAGATTTAAAATCTTTATAATAACTCTCTTCTATTTTGGATTTTGAATTGTAATTTTTCCAACTTTTTATTATTTGGGGTTTTAGTTCTCTCTTAAAAACAACAAGACCCATAAATGGATTATACAGGGTTAACTGTTAAGTTAATCGAATCAACCTAATTTCAGGGATATATGGTTTGATAAAATCCAAACACAATTTACTATTTTGGTGGAATAAAAGAGCCAACTTTATAAATTCAATCTATTTTAACGCTTCACATAAAAAGGGAGAGAAAGAAATCCCAAAAAAAAAAAAAGAAAAAACAGAAGCAGGAAGATCAAAACTCCCTTCTTAACCCTTTCTTGCCGTTTCTTTTGGTCTCTAACAAATTTGGCAATAACAAAAATCCTAATTGAAAAACCTCACATATTTTCCTCCCTAGAAATCCAAGAGCTCCTCCTTCTTACTAAAAATTCTCACGCCATTTCTCTTCTAGATTCACGTGGTACTACGTGAAGAAATGCCCTTTTTGGCATTTTAAAGAGCCCAAGCCTTCGTTCTCACTGGGTCATTCAGCTATCCTCATAATAAAAATCAGTGTGCTTGTGTGTGTGTGCATGTATGAATGAAAGAGCCTCCAAAATGTACATTTTTTATTAATATAGAAAGGAAAAGGGAAATTCTAAGCTAATATGGCAAGTAATAGCTCCACATCAATATTTATTAGTCCATGTTAAACTTTCTATTAAGTTTTCAAGTAGTGGGCATACAAAGGGATCAGCTTGATAACGATTTTATATATGAAGTATCATTTTGAGAACAAACGAGTGACTAAACTGAGGAAACCCCTATCAATGAGAGACCAAAATGAGGTTTTAGGTAAGTTGACATGGCATTTAATGTTATCATGTCAACATTTCATCGTCCATATCACATTTATTGTTAAGTTTTGTTAGTAAATTAATAATTTACTTTTTTCTTAATTTGATCTTTTAAAGATAAAAGTAATTTAATTTAATTTTTAAAAAACCTTCAACCAATCAAAATGCTCTTTCATTTCACAAATTTTTCTTAATCAACAAATGGAAGCCAACATGACTATTAACTCATGCCTTAAACTTTATTAGGTGACATTATTTTTTTCCCCTCCAAAACGACATCATTTGGGGAATTTTCATAAAACCATTTTAGGAAAATTTTGCATACAAGACAACGTTTTAGGGATAGATGTTACTTGGGCAAGCCAGCTTAATTAATCATCACTCATATGGACTCCAGTTTATTAATTGGAGAAAATTTGTTTAACAAAAAGATCATTTTGTTCGCCCTAATAATAAAGCTTTGCTTTTTAAGTTTCTTATTGTATACCTATCGTCTGTAGCATTCAACAGAAGAATAAGCAAGAATTTACAGCGTTGTCTATTTTGAATGTTATTTTTTCGCCAGCCTAAAATCTTGGATTGATTTTCATCTATATTACATTTTATTACTTTTCCAGGATCTCATTGTTTGCTGCTAAGACTTACAAGACTGTCATTCGTCATACGTGTTTTAATTCATATAAATACTTACATATTTCTGTTTTACTTCTGCATCTACGTACATCCATTATCCTTAAATATTTACATTAAGTTTCTTTGATTCATAAGACATTTATTTAAGGAAAAAAAAAATTAACTTCATTTCATAATAGGAAATCTTCCTGTATGTAGCTAGCAGTGGTGGCAAAAATATGTTGGTGCACTCAAACCGACTAACATGTAAAAGGAACTAAAGGGAATCACTCAACTTGAAGGTGACTTATATTCATGTTTTAACATATCTCTATAGCCTACAGATTTATATCAGTTTCTTATCCAAATCTTTTTTTTTTTTTGGGCCAGCATTTCTTATCCAAATCTTAAAGCATACATAACAAGCTTGTCATACACATTTTTCATCTCTAGTTTTCCACCAGAATATGAGAGAATCAAACCAGTGTATAAGTTATCCTAAGCGTTGCCCATGGATTCCCATATCACATTTTGCATTCTACACAAACCAGAGCTCATTTTATAAGGCAGATATTTTGTCAATTTTTGTTTATTCCAACTTGAAATAAAATAAAATTTGAAACTCGATCCAGATTAAGTAGAATGTAAACATACACATTTCTCTTTCACTAAGCATAATAAATAAATAATAATACATATCTCTCTAGCAAAATTACAACATAATTACTGTTTTCACTATCATGTATCTTTCTTCACTTGAAGTCTCTTGTAATATGTCATATATACGAGGTGGTGACATTCCTTTAAATCAGATATTGAAGCTTCAAAGAGAGCATTCATTGATAAGGAAAAAGTAGTATCGTCAGAAGGCATCTCAGAAGGCCTTGTGGTTCTGCAATTTATGAAGTCCTTCCCTTCTGAGGGTTAATTCATTGAACTAACCTAGCTACTAACTTCCATCTACTATTCTCCAAAATAAAAGACAAACAACCCTAACTACTACATGGCAAAATATCCTTTAGACCTATCCATTGTCCTTATTTGATCATTCAGCTACTATTTCCACGCAGGATTAGTTATCCTTTCATCTATTGAACACCGCTACTGAGGAATTATGGGAAAGAAAAAACAGTTGAGGGTGTTCTCTTGAATCAAATGGATTGCCTTAATAGAACCTAATTGCCAATAAATCAAATCCATACCAGAGCATGTGTCATCTGCGTAATGCCACAGCGTGTTCTTTTTCCAATCCAAATCAAGTGGAGGCTGATACTATCATTTGATAAGCGATGAGTTGGGGAATCAAATCAGCACCAATTTAATGCTTTTAAATAGAAGTAAGTCTATGGAGGACATATTACAAAAACTAAAGCATCTATGAAAAAAATACAAGAATGGCCCAAACGCCGACATCACAGTTAGTTTGGTAGACTCAGTTAGCCAAAGATTGGTATATCAAACTAACATACTTTTCAATGGAACCTGCATTTAATATACGTTCTCTCGTCTGTTTATGATTAGTATATTTATTTTTTATAAACCAAGCCTATCTCAGAATATTCCTTGTTAATATCAAGAATCAGCATCAAACACTTCGCTCAGCCTTATTTAAATTTCATCATCTGCAGAGCAAACAGAGAAATAAAATGAGAACCCACTGCAAACCAACAAATCATACAAACCAAGAGGGGAGAATCCTTCTGGTTTTTGGTTTCAAGCTTTCCTCCTCATCTTTCCAATATAATCTTCCATACGAGACAAAGTGAACCGCAAGAAATTTTCAATTCTTCTTGAGCTTGAAATCCACAGTAAAGAAAAAAAAAACATAAATTTTGATTCCAACTCTTCACTTATTCATCTTGCGGGCTTCTTTTGAATATGGTTCAAAGAAAGGTGCCCAGCAAGGTTTTTATCAAAGCTGATAGTGTTAAATTTGATAAGCGCTTGGCAAACTCGAAACTGTCTTCTCAGCACCAAGATGGCAAAGGCAGTGGAGCTGATATGAATAAGTCAACAAGATCAATTCAGCTTTCTGATTTGGAGACTTTCCAATCATCACCTTCAAAACGAAGCTTTTGCCAACCAAAAAAGCCACCACCTTTTTGTGTTCCCGCCACTGTCACAACCCCACAAAAGCAGCAGCCATTGATGAAAACAGGTAGGTTACCCCATTACATGAAGCCCACCAGCAGTTCAGGTGCAAAGGAGTTTTTCCCAGCGAGTCTTTGGAATACTCAATCTGATTCTGGTTATAAGAATCAACCGCTAAAAATTTCCAGTAATTGGAAAGCTAGCCTTGTTCCTGGTAAGCAACATGCAAAAACTTTAACAAGATCATCGAGTTTGAAGTTGGCGAGCACTTTAACAAAGAAACCAAGTTTTAAGCCCTCAAGAGCTTGTCCAAGAAAATCCTCCAAAATAGCTCAGTGTGCAGATATGAATGCACAGAGAGCTACCTCTTCTTCAACTTTGAAGAACTTAACGTTTCCTGCATGCCTCATGCTTAATCCTGGGGTGACTGAGACAGAGGGAACTTCAGTTATTAAGGTTTGCCCATATACATTTTGCTCTCTTAATGGTCATCATCATGCTCCTTTGCCTCCACCAAAAAGCTTCTTGTCAGAAAGGAGATGTATTTTGAAGACCCAAAAGACTATGAAGCAGGAAGCACTAAGCCTTCAAAGACTGAAGGTACCGTTTGAAACAAAGGATTCTGATATTGACCAAATTGTTATTGATGGCAAGCCTGCATGTGATAATGCAGAAATAGGTTTCTTTATTGAAATCTATGCCAAGGTAAAGGAAGATGAAGCAAAACCAACAGCAGCAGGTCATGGAGATGAAATGAGAAAACTAGAATCTTCTGAAGAGCTTCAGGATCAAGAAGTTATCAAGTTTACAATTGAGGACTATAGGTTGGCTGCAGGAGAGGATAATATTAAGCTGGTTACCACAAGTATGTCTGATGAGTCCCCTAAGTTTGAGTCTAATTTCGAGGAAGATTTCAAAAAATACTGTGATGATATTGTAACTGAGGCAGATACCATGCAGAGCTTTCCTCAAGAACAAAATGCAGACTCTGCACATGAAAACCACCCACATAGCTGTTCTCATGAAGATACAAGTATGGAAAGCTGCTGCAGTGAGATTAGCAGTGATCGGGAACAACTGGACAGCAGTCAAATAGATGGTTCTGATTTTGAGGCTACTGATACAGAGTGGAAGGAGAAACAATTTTGCACCGTGAAGCATGAAGAGGAAGTTGTCTCAGCTGTCTTGACAGAGGAGGAAACTGAGTTAAAAGTTGAGTCTTTATCAAAGAGTTCATTTGATGTATCCACAGAGTTAGATAACATCCTTAGCGGCTGTTACAAGGACATTCTAGTTGAAGAAGCACTCCAAGAAGCCAATGTACAAGGATGTGCCTGTTTTGAAGCACAACCTCATGGCACTGTTTTAGACCTGGAAGACACATCTGAAAGCATACAGACTCAAGAAACTGGTTACATATCCAGTGGCATCAGTCGTGACCAATGTTCTTCAATAGAGGAAGTATTCCAGGATTTGACAAATGCAGAAGAGAATGGTGGAGAAAATGAAACATCTATGGATAATGATGTCAATTGTGCCACAAAGGTACTTAATGATGGGCAGGAGCATATATCTCTTAAAGATGTTACAACTATATCACTGGGTGACCGAATCTATGATGCTTCTGAAAAAGGATGTGACCTAAATCAGGTTGAAAGTGCAACAGATAAAGGTAGCAGGAACCAGGAGATGAAAAATACAGAAATATATCAAGATTTTGCCAAACAACTAGTTGAAAGTAATGGTTATGGAAGTCAAGGTCATGAGATGAGTCAGCCACACAAGATTGATGACACCAATGAAAGCAGAAACTCAAGTCCAGAGACTGATGATAGAAGCATTAGCCAAGTGACACAAATTCAATGGAAAGATGTGCACAATGAAAATATCAGTGCTGCTCAAGACAAGGATTTGTTGGAAGGAATTGAAGATGAAGCTAATAAGTTCCAGGGCACAAGCTGCACAGGTGGTGATGAGCAGAAAACAAGCAAGAATTGGAGAGGACAACTGAAGCACAAGATACCTGTCAAGGATGATGAGCAACTGAGGAAATTCAACTCACGAGAGCCAAACTTTCTGCCTTTGATTGCTGATCCAGAACAAGAAAAAGTTATTCTCAAACATCAGATGATGGATGAAAGAAAAAGTGCAGAGACATGGATGCTTGATTATGCACTTAGACAAGCTGTCACCAAACTTGCTCCAGTGAGGAAAAGTAAGGTGGCACTGCTGGTTGAAGCTTTTGAAACAGTAATGCCAATACCCAAATGGCAAACCCATAGGAGAAATGGTTCAGCCTTTCCTCATGCAAGAAAGATCCAAGCTTGAAACCGATGGATGTTTTTGAGGTGAAAAACAGACACTTTTCCTCATTCCGCATTCTTCTCCAGCATTTCCTTTATCACTATTAATTGTTTCACCATCATCAAATCTGTTAACCAAAATAAAGATAATAGATTTTTTTTTTTTCCTTTTCCAATTGGCATGCAAGCAAAGACAAAGGTAAGCAACTTCAAGTGCCACCTTTATGATCAGCAAAGGGCAGAGTATCAAGACAACCACAAGAAAGCCAATTTCTGAGAGTAACCTGCAATCCCATAGCAACAACCAAAAACTTCATGCAACTCCTTTCAAAAACAAGGAGAAAAAGCAGCTTCAAGCAATAACAGACTGGTGACTGTTTAAGTGAAAAATGAAACTCATTGTAAATATTTCATGTCATTTGCATCATACAAACCAAGTTTAAACAAGCATCACTGATAAGAAGCAGTACTTAAAGTATTCTCTCTCAAAGCGTTGTCCTCTGTTTCTGCCTTTAATTGAAAGTATTCTCTCTTGAAACGTTTTGGTCTATTTCTAGTCTAGACTGGACTGCTCATTCAGAGAGGTAGACAACCATCTATTTGGGTTGAGATAAATGCATGTCAATAGCTGGAGATTCACGAGTCACAGATTTAAGTTGTCCAAGGTAACTTCCCAGATGAGAGCAATCTGGCATTTTGACCTGCAGATCCGCTTTTTTATGGATGAACTCTACATGCTCACTTGGATCTGAAGCTTGTTTAACTTTGATATCATCATTAAACATTTTAAGAGCATCAGTTGTTGACAATGAATGCACAGATTCAAACAACCTCCGGAATTCATTTCTCTTTTCTGATGTTTCAACCAATTTCTCTTTCAATTCATCTCAAAGGTAAGTAAATGCACTTCACAAGATGCAAATAGCAAGCAGAACAAAGAAGGAAATGTTAGTGAGCAAGAAAGACTGTTAAAATATTAAAAATATTGCATAATTCCTTAAAAGTATTTCCTCTCAGAATACCTCATAACACCTCTCACAAGATCTCACCCATAACCAGCAAGGACTGATTGTTTAAAACCAATATTAAACCCCTCCTGTGCAGAAGCTTCCTTCCCAGCTATGAGACCATCACAATACAATCTAAAATACAACCGAGAACGAAAAAAAATAGTGAGTTATTTTATAGAGGGAAAATTTATAAAATAAATACTCTAAATTATTAACTTACTGTATGGAATTGGTCATGCTGCTTCTCCCATACCCTGTCCAAATCTGATGATGCATCCCACACAGACCCATCTTCATGGCTCAAATTGTCGCCATCACAATCTGAAAGCATAATATGCAATTAGATGCCTCAAAATACAAGCCTGAAAATAATAAAGGCATTTATAAAGCACAGCTCAACTATAAAGTTGTACAGAACAGAATAACTATAACATCACAGAAGATAGAAACATATTTCAATAATAGTTGATAAAATAGTGGCAGAGGTTGATCCTAAAATTGAAAGCCAGAGGTTTATTTAGAATGTTTCATAGCTTCCACTTATTATTATCAGTTAGTTCAATGCTAGATATAACTCAAAATGGGGGCTTTCAGTGGCTACATACATCCAGTTAATAGTGTTATGCGTCAACTCTGCTATCGGTTATGAAATAATTTGGAAACATTTGTTCTCTATGTGCATGTACAAAGAAAGAGATTGGTGTCCTTTACAATTAGGAAACATGAAGCAGTCATGGTGGAAATTAAGGTAATAAGGGGTGCCAAAATCCTGCATCAAATAGTATGGACTACTCAATAGAATACTCCAGTAGAGTAGTTTTTTCACCTCAATAGTTAGCCTTTGGAGAAAGATTTCCCACCTTGCTTAGGTGCCTATCAATAATGGGGTACTTAGGTTAGGTGGGTCTCCTATGTCAATAATTAGCTTTTGGGAGAGGATACCCCACCATGCTTAAATGTCCATTAATTGGTATTAGAATTGGTGGTTGACGACTCTAAAAAAAGCTACTTGCAGAAGGTTCTAACTAGCGAAAGGTTGAATGAAGTGTCTTAAAGTGTAGCCACTGAAACGCTGGTATTTCAAGGGCAGCCAATTGATAGAGATTAAAGTAGTATAGGATGCTAAAGTCTCACATCAAGTAATATGAACTGCTTAATAGGGTACTTAAGTAGAATGATTCTCCTACCTCAACAACTAGTTTTTGGAGAAAGGTTCCTTAGTTTGCTTAAATGCTTATCAATTGGTCTCAAAGTTAATGGTTAGCAGCTCTGGAAAGGGCCACCTGCAAAAGGTTCTAACCAATAGAAAGCCGAGTGAAGTACTACAAAGTGTAGCTGCCAAGATATCAATTTTTCAAGGGTTACTCAATGGGGTATTTAAGTAAAGTGATTCTCCCACTTTAACAGTTAACTTTTAAGGGTGGGTTCTCACCATGCTTGGATGTCCATCAAGTTACTAATCATACTTGGTATTTCTATTTTTCTAGAAATTTGAATGATGGAAAAAGTCGTGAGCTTCAATATCTCGTCTTTAATTGATTCTATTATTTTCTTCTCTAGTCATGATATGAGAGTTTGGGACTTCACTCTTCTGGTGCTTTCTCTTGTAAAACTTATTTTTAGTTCCTTACTCATTCTCCAAGAGAAAGGTTTGTTCTTGATGAGCCAATTTTGAAATTCAAAGCTCCTTCAAAGGTTAAATCCTTTGTTTGGACAGCAATACACAATAGGATAAACACAAATGACATGTTGCAAGTTCGATGGCCCCATATAGCTCTTTTTCCCCTAAGATGTGTGTAATGTGCAAATCTGAGTCAGAAACTTTTCCCCATTTATTACTTCACTATCCAACATTGAGTTACCTCTGGAATAAGCTGGTTGGTATTCTTGGAGAAAATTGGGTGTGTCCTAGTACTTTGGATCAGTTTTCACAAACTCACTTTAAAAGGTAACAAAACTTTGTGGCAGAGCGCAATTCATGGGACTCTATGGTTTGTCTAGTTAGAGAGGAATGCCCAATTTTGAAGGGCATATCTTCTCCTTTAAATACATTATGGGATAGAATTATCTACATGGCTACACCTTGGTGCTCAGCTCATGGTTTTTTCAAGGGAATCTCCATTTCTGATATGGAAAGAGATCGGGGAGCTCTTCTACACTAATTAGCTTCTTAGGCCTTTCATTTCATAGTTCTGTTTTTGTGTTTTTTAGTTTCTAACATGAAGATTTCTTATCCTCAACACTTTGTACTTTCTTCTCTTTCTAATACAATTTCTTTCTCAATTAGCTTCTTAGGCGTTGCACTGCCATACATCATGTGTTGACAAGTAATTCCACCACAATATATTATTAACGACAGTGGAAAATTTATTTAATGTGTGTCTATTAATTTACAAGATACAATATGAAAAAAGGGGTCATTAAAAGTTCACCTCCATATCAAATATTCTGACCCAAAGTCAAAGAGATTAAGATCTAGCTAAGAGGGGAAAAAATGTTGAATCCCTGACTTAAGTGCAGCGAGAGTTCAACTATGTAATAAGAATGAAAACAACGTTTGCACAATGCTTTCTTCACTAAGTGACAATATCTTTCAGATATATATTAATTTATATTGTACCCATTGCATAGAATAAAAAATACTATTTAATGCATTTAGTAACAGAGACTCCATATAAACTCAACATGACAAATTCTTACCATTTAAATCATTTTGTTGATCATTGTTAGTTCCAATTTTGAAAGGTGCAAGCTTTCTGAGTAAAGTTCTTCAGCAAAACTATTTTCCATTGCTATATAGTTAACCATAAAAAAATAAGCAAGCTCCAGAATTTTAGTTAGCCTCACCTTAGCCCAGACTAGTGAACGGATGTTTCATAATCAAGTTGCAATAAATTTTTTCTTGAAGTAATAACAAAAGCGACTTATCTTCAAAGTTCAACCTCAAACTACTCACAGATCACACACCAATTGAAAAATCCACCATCAATTACGCTCCTTACAACAATAGAGTCACAAGCAAACAAGAATTCATTGTTATGTAATTGCTCAATCCATGCATTAATAGTAAAACAAATCAAGATAAGGAAAGTACTATAATATAAAGCAAAATTTAACCTAAATCAACAAAAGTTCAGGAATTGGATGCACACACAAATTGAGGGTAAACTTAAAATATGTATAGGATTAGGCTACAATAAATTAGGATCAAGGCATAGTAAACACACGCAATTTTCCCATGAATATTCAACTTGTAGCTCTTCTGCCAAGCACAAAATTAAATCTATATTTAGCACTAGATTCTCATGTAAATGAAAATTTTCTATTTCAGTTTTCAGGATACAAAAAAATTGATTTAATTGTTTGTAAGTTGTTACCATATGAAGGAAAAGCTGTAATCCAAGATTTATGAATCACATGTTTTTAAGAGTATGATCCAATTACTCTTTCAAGGACATCTAGAAAGTAGAGGGAAGCTTAAGCTAATTAATACCCCTCAGAATTCATCCAAGATTTTCCATTTACTATGCTTAATCATACATGCATAACAACCAATAACTTTATTGGCTGGTCCGCTACAATTAAGTGAAGTTCAAAATACTATAGAAAGGGCCAATCATTACATAATTTTGACATTAATATAAAAGTTAATATAAACCACTCCCCTTTAGTCATCAAAACACCAGATCTTATAAATTTTTAATTCATTATCTATACTCATTTGCAAAAGTAGAAAGAGTATTTTTTTATCTAAAGAAAAGAAGAAAGGAAATTAAATGCCAATTAGCAGCTATACATTCAAACACACCACTACTTATGAATAAAGCATCGCATAAATACATAATAAATAGCTGCTTCCAGAGCAACCAATCACTGCCATAGCACGCATAAACAAAGCAATCAATATCCTTTTTAATTCCTTTCCCCATCCCATTTGGAAATCAAAAGCGATAATACATCCATAAACACGAAGAGCATACAGTTATTGGTGGGGGACTACAAAAAAATAAATTACAATCTATGAGAGCAAGTCAGCATTGGAGTTGACTGCAAACCTCCATATATAGTGAAAAATACAGATCAAATATAAGAATAGAATAATGGTATAAACCATAGAAAGTTGACAAATGCACAGCTGGGAAAGCCATGGAAGGCATAAAAACACAGGTCAATAAAGGGGAGAGGGTGAGCGCACAAGAAAGAGAGATGAATAAGGTAATCAGAAAAAGGGATGAGAACCATAGTGCCAGCAAGTATAGGTGTCTAATTCGCCAAAAATATCAACAAAGAGTGCAAGCTACAACTGACTCATCACTAGTAAAGGAAAACAAAATTGTTATCTGTCAGACACAAAATGCGACATAAATGGCGCAAAAAAGAAAACATTGATTTTCAAAATGAAAAAATTTAATGAAGTTGCCACCAAAATTTTAATTGTTTTAAAAGGCAAAATTTTGGGAAAAAGCCTTTTTCAAAATGGAAAGGTGGTCTATGAATTGAAGATAGATTCGAAAGTCAATTGTATGTGAGAAAAGTATTAAGCACCCCACAACATCCCACAACATCTATTTCTAAAAATCATTACCCTAAACTAACTATACAAAAATGATATAACCTTAATTTTATTTTGATTACCCTTATCAATCAAATGCAAAGAGAAAGCAGAAAAAGAAACTAAAAAAAGAAAATAAAAGGAAAAATAAAATGGTTACAAGGATGAACTTGACCTATGATAAAAATTCAAGCCCCATATACCCTATTAGGGGATAAAAATTTCACGTAATTTGAATAGGTAGAAAAATGTGTCACTTGGTTGCTAACTTTTATTTACTTTTGTAAAACAATGAGAAAATAGAAATTAACCTAATTTCATAAACAAATCAATTTTGAAGGTTGGTTGATGTATTTTGATTATGGAAACCCAATTAATCTCTCTTTCCTGCTGCCTTCATTTTTTCTCTTCTCTATTTTTTTTTAATTTTTTCCTGAAAATAAGATTTTTGGTCATTTTTATTAAAAAGAGGATTGAACTAATTTTCCTTTAAAAAAAAAGACAAAACATATACAAGACAATACATGTATAATAGTGAGTGTGTTCCTGTATGCAGTCTAGTATCATATTATTCAAACACATTCATCTTCAACCAGAGGGAACAAGATGGAAGAAACTAAACCGGGTGAGCTCCCGTTATTCTATATCTGCTCCTCTATGATCTCCTCCAAGGTGTGGCGGGATGCATGGAATTGAGAATAATTTTGGGCAAAAACACAAGAGCCATATTTCAAATCATTCAATTGGGAGAGAGGACCCAAGTTAGGATTGCAACTTAACTAAAATTCTAACCATGTATCCTTTCAGATCACAAAACATACTATACCCAAAATTAATCCAAATCAAAATTTGCGAAACAGCCAAAATCATAATACCATTGAGATAGAGGAGATCAAACAGAGTTAAACCAACCAATATTATAGACCCAAGACAGATCATTACCTATCAGAATCACATGGCCGAGACCCCAAAGATACAGAGAGTTAGCTTCACATATTCATTGCACACTTTAGTAATCAATTTCAGGATTATCAAGCCACATATATGTTCACAACAGCCTAAACGGGGTTAAGAAACTCACTGCAGATATTATCCAAGGACTTCCACAAAGGCCAAAACGAAGAATTTTATAACGAAGATAAGTCCCAATTTTTAACCAGAATAAAAAATTCAAGCAGAATAAATCATACTCAAAGCCAGATTTTCACATACACCGATCACTCATGAAACATTGTGCAACAAGAAAATTTATGAAGTCAACAGCATTAAAGTGATGAATGCGAAGTTTATTCAATTCATTCAGAACCAATGACAATCGGATGAGCAAAAACTTCACAGCAGACAAAAAACCACATTCAATAAGCAATGGCAGAGAGGATCAAGTCTCCACAGAATTAAACCATTGAACAGGGTACCTAAACTGGAAGTTAGAAGTCAGTACCCGTTCAGCTATGCACCTGTGATGTGGGATGTTTGGCCTCTTTTACCTCCTTCGTCACTCTCACCCTCCCAATTTTCTTTGCTTCGCTCTGTTCGCATCTTCACTCTCTTCTCAATCTCTCAAATTCGTTGTCTCTCTGTATTTGCAGCTCACTCGCTGTCGTTAACCCCTGTTTTCTCTGCTCTGTTCGTGTCTTGAATTATAGCCCAAACTGGAGTACGAATCTCCCCAAAATAACTGCAGGTCTCCTCTTCCTCGACTTTCCTCTTCCTCGACTTTCCTTTGCTGTGAATTCGTTGCACGCAAGCAACGCCCTGCCTCAATCTGTCGAGCGCCAATGGAACTGGTGAACGGTGGGGTGATTGGCTAAACGCAGAGTCAGTCTGCGTTTTGTGTTATACGTTTTTTTTTTCTAAAAAGGCTAAAATCGCGTTATGGGTTCTCTAGGCTTTGGACCAACTTTGATTTAATTAAGGGTGAACCACAAACACGGTGTTATTTGATTTAAGGATGGTGCAAAAAAAACATGGTGGAATTGGGCTAGTTGCACTGAATCCATCTAACGTAATCAAAATTTTTAAATATATTTTATAAATTATAATAATTAGAGAGTTAGAACTCTTGTTAAGCTTTTCTTAAATATAATTATTATATTTAAATAAAAAGATGAAATTAAAAATATATATATTTTTGGAGTAAAAAAAAACTCAAAATTAAAATAACAAATGTGTATCTTTGAGAAAAGAAAAGTAGGTCAAATCATTTTTGGTAATTTGTATTATGTCTATATCAAAAAATTACTTAAGATAAAAAAAATTGCTCCAACTAGACCACTAGGCTCTAAATTATAATTTTTTTAAATTGTATTTTCTGTGCTTGCATTTTTTTTTCTTATTTTTTCTTTTGGAGTCACATTTTTTCATTTCCATTTCATACATCTTATAAAACATATCAAAACAAATGATTATATGTATGAAATAATCTAATAATTACAAAGATATGAATACTTAAAGTTTTAAAATTTTTTAAAATAATAATAAGAAGAAGAAGAAAGCCTGATCAACCCTAGCTATCACCCTAATTTGAGACAAAGCTTAACTTGGGGCAAGTTGGGTTACAAGCTTAAATTTTGAAAACCAATTTATACCAAACTAAGCATAAATTAAGCCTAACCCATATGCAGCTCTAGATTTAATAATAAATTCTTTTTTTTTTTTACATTTTTTTAACTTGATTGAGCTTTGGGAGGTAGGTCAAACCTTAAATCATTTTAAACTAAACTTCTTTTGCTTAGGCTTTTTATCATTTATCCATTTTTATCATTGTTATCATTTTTTATTTTTAAATTTTTATTGACCTAAAATTTAAACTAAAATTGACCAAAAGTCAAAAGAAAAACTTGAAACAAAAATTTTGTTCTTAGAATATGTCTGGAAGATTTATAGTGGTTACATCATCAAAAACCTACCAAAAGATAATCTTAAACATAGAAGGGATTTCAAGCAAAAGAGCTCGTTTGGTGGTATTACTAGCCATGTATGAAGGCAAATCCCTCTCCTTTAGTGTTAGGGAATGGAAAGTAAAAGATTAGATTATTAGGACATGTTTGGTATGCAAGTGTGACCGAAAGAAAGGGAAAACCAGAGGGAAGGAGGCTTTTTGGCGTTTGGTACAAGGTAGATCCTTTCCGATGGCACCAGCAATTCTTGCAAATGGAGGAAATAGCTTTCCTTAAAGTGAGGGAAATAGGCTAGCTTCGAGGGAGAGACACACAAGATTATTATCAGGCCCCTGCATAATCCTCAAATCGTCCTGTCAAATCATCACCTATGGATAAGTTACAAAAACACTCCATTCTCTTGCACACCCATCCTCCAACTTTTCTTGTGAAATCGTCATCTTCGTCAACCCACTGTCGCTAGTGTTCTTCTATCGACGACAACAAATTGCTATGATTACTCCCTTGTAGCTCTCTTCTCGATGTTGAACAAGGTTTAATGTAAAGACTATTTAGTTTTCTAGGTTAGCCTTTATCTTTGGCTTGTTTTCATTTTTTAAGGTTTTCCTTTCCTTGATTTGTTGTCTTCTTCCATATCTGATATGTGTAATGGATGTATACCATGTGCTTCACTGTTAACTTAAACTAAATTAAGATTGATTCTTATGGGAATTTTTTTTTAATCATTGATGTGGGTTTTGATTTTTTAGGTTTAGGATGTTGAAGTGCATTTCATACCCTTGCATCAGTAGATTGACCTGATAATTTTGCTCTTCCCATATTGATTCTAAAACATAGTTGTTGAAAAAGAATAGCCAGTATCGGGGGAAAGAGACCACGTAGCCTTACATGAGTGATTTCTTGATGAAATTGTCATTTAAGTATATTACAATTTCATGTTAATATTAGCTTCCGGAATTGATTCGAAACAGGGGATAAGAGAGCAAAGGGCCTTTTGGATTGTTGGTGTCAAATTTTATTATATTTTATTATTAATTAAAAATAATTGTATTGTTACTATTTTTATATTAAGGGTATTATAGTCATTTGATTAGTTTTCTTTTCCATTCTTGTATTGTTTTTATTTGACCAAACGCAGGAAAAAAATGAACATTCCATTCTTTTTTATATCATACCAAACATGAATTAGATAACAAAATTTCATTCTATTCCTATTCTTTTTCCTATTCTTATTCCCATCAAAATACTTTCTATTCCAAACGTACCCTTAATACTTGGGAATAAGCCATGCCGAGATTCTCTGCATCTTGGGTTTAGTGTTGTTTGAGTAGTATGTGATTTGGATCGTTTAAATCAGGCATAGATGATCTAAGTTTTTTTGTTTTTTTTATTTTTTTAATCTCAATCATCATTTTTTATAAGTTTATAGTTAAAAATTTATTTTTATTCTATTTTTTACTTTCTTTAAAACCAAAAAAATTTAAAAAAAAAATTAAAATCTAAAAAATATAAAATTTAGACTATCTAAATGTAATATGGACAACTCAAATCATTTTGTTACTTTTACCAACCAATAGAAAAACCGTTCTTAAACAAATCACAATTAAAGGAAATTTTATTTTGTTCTCAACCTATTGGTCCTTTTTATTTTTTTATTGTATTATTTGTGAAAGATTATATTTTTATAATAATATATTAGGCAAAATGCAGAAAGCTTTCCTTGATTGATGAGTGGTACACTTTATCTCTTCAATTATTTTGACAAAAAATTTCACTTTTAGGTTTATGCAACATATTACTTTCTTAGTTTTTTTTTTTCCAAAACCTTAATACGACTTGTTAATATAGGCCAAGTTAGGAAAATATATTTATCTTGTCATTTCAATTGATAAATAAAAGCTTTTTTTATTTTTACATTTTCTCTTACATGGAATGTCAAAAAAAGTACTTATTTTGTCTTTTACAATAATAATTTAAACATATATTTTTTGCTAACTTCACTTATTAAAATAAATAACATTAAATTTTTGGATAAAAAATTTAACAAAGGAATTTTATTAAACAAAACTAAAAATTTTGGGGGATATTTAATTGACTTTTAAAGTTAAAAAAGTATATTGCATAACTTCCTGAATTATTATTATTATTATTATTATTATTATTATTATTATTGCATTTCAGCCCGAAAAAACTATGAATTAAATGAATGAATTTGAAATACAAATTATTTAAATATACGATTCAGAAAAATTGAAGAAATTATTTGTATTTTTCCTGACTTTTCCTTTTTTAAAAAAATTATACATTTGAAAAATGTTTGCCAATCCATACCAAGGTCAAGAGATATTAGACTCGAAATTATTGTTTAGCAAATACAAGGGAATTTAATTTTCTTTTCCTTTTTTTTATGTTAATTGTTTGTCCTAGATTTTAAACAAATGCCGAATCATGCTCCAAAGTTGTTCTATGAATTAAAAATCCTATTGTATTTCTAATGTTATAAATCTGCAAACACAACAGTGAAGATAATGGGCGCATTCTTATGTAGTACAATCAACAGTGTCTTTTTCTCCCACTATTTGAAGCATCCTTGAAAAAAAAAAAGAAGTGAAAGAAATTTAGTGATCATGTATCCAACCATATAAAAAAAATTACACAGAAATAAATAAAATTAAAAAAAATTAATTTTTAATTAAATGAATAAAAAATAAATATAATTAAAATAACATGTAAAAATAATTTTAAAAAATTCACAAAAAACAGATAATTAAAACATAGTTAATTACAAACAAAAAGACACATAATTACTTTTCGGATTTCTTCCCATACCTCTTCTTATCTCTTTTTTTTTTTATTCTTTTGTCGCTCTTTTTCAATTTTACTTTTATAATTTCTTTTTGGTACAACTATAAAAGAATATTATTAAACCAATTAACATAAATAAATTGAAATTAGAATTAAAATGTTAACAATAAATAATCAATAATAGGAGAAGAAACAAAACATGTATATTATTAAAATTAAAGTCTTCGGTATATGAAATATCTACATTCACCAATTAACATTAAAATAGATAGAATTGTCTTTTCTATTTATCTCTTTATTAAAATTTTTTTAAAAAAGATAATTTTTTAATTTTTTAATTTATCCTTTTTATATAACACAATATTGAACAAATTTATGTGGACGTTCACCTAATTTTATGTACAAATAAGTTAAAATGAAAAGTTCTAAAACTATCCCCTTGTGGCAATTTTTTGCACGTATAAGCTTTTATTATATATAACATAATTTCCTAGATTAAAAACCAAAATTGATAACTGCTAAAATATAAACTCATAATTATCTTAAATTATTTATCTTTTACATGATATTATTTTTAAGGGGCACATAGAATATTTCTTTATTCTCAGAAAAGTAGAGTCTCAAATATTATATTCCTATGTTTGATAGGTGAATAAAAAGAATAGTTTTCATCCCTCACCGCCGTTGCTCTCACACCCTCCATCTCCATTGTTGATGCCACCATTACGTCATGGTACTGCAGTCACGTGGATTACTATTGTTATTATTATTGTCATTGCTATTATTATTAGTATTAATAATTAATTTTTTTTATAAAAAATAATGAATTATAAGCAAGTATTATTTTAATAAAAATTGATTAAGGGGCAATTTTGAAAATATTTCCACAATTCCTTAAAAATTATGAATGAACAACACATGAATGTAATATTCCTATTAACATCTTGAAATATTCCCCACAATATTTTGAGTGAAACAGACAAATTTAAATAGTATTCATGGTAATGAGATTTCTAGAAATAAAAAATATATCCCGTACAAAGTGCACCTTAGGTTTATAATGATTTTATTAGTTTCTCAACAAAAATTCTGATACGTACCCAAAATTTGAGAAAGATGAAGATAATAGTAATAATATACTCTTGGAAGAATCATTCCTACATCATACAACCATGAGTCCACGAGTCAAAGAACAAAATGAAATCTGTTCATAATTCTGTAGTTGCTAGTTTATGAATCCTTTAACTTTCATCTCAGTATTATTTCAATTCAACCTTCAACATTTATGTTCTTTTCATAACTTGATAGTTATTTGTGCTTTTGGTATTACCAAAAAAAAAAAAAAGCATATACTCATTATTGTCATTCTACATATTCATAACCTTTAAAAATTATTACCCCATTGTACCAATTAATTATACTTCTAACAGCATCATTTTTTTTAAAGATTTTTACCTAAACATTATTTTCACCCCTTCCAAATAAAAGTTCATATCAGCTTTTGAAACACTATAGCAATCCCAACCAAACTGTAACATGGCTCATGACATAATTTTAGAACCTTCTAGCATATCAAAATCATAACCTTTTAGAATAAACTAGAATTTTCTCCCCGTGCTTGCGAAGACATGTAATGAAGAATATAAATAGTAAATGACAAGTAATGAAGCAAAGAAAATGATAACAACATAATACATACCTGTTAAAAATAAGACTTTGTCAATGATTCATTAACCCACAAAGTTATAAACGGCTATATTAATATGCACCTAAGGATTGAAGATGATAAGGCATGTAATGGATTGAAGGAGAAAGTATGAGGAAAAAAGTAATGCACAAGAGTTAATGGATTAATATTAAGAATCTCAAATGAAAAAGACTCATTCGATGTTTTGGAATATCTCCTTGTATACAACATTTGTGGTTGTTGTTTTTGGTTTCTTATTTGCATCATGAACCATAATCTTCAACCCATAAATATTTTTGACTTTTGATAAAGCCACATAAAGCTGTTCATGTGTGAAAACTGATTGATATAATCCAATATTATGTAATGACTGTCCTTGGCTTTTGTTAATAGTGATTGCAAAAGATGGAATGATTGGAAATTGTCTTCTTTGCATCACAAATGACAACTTTGATTCTGATGGATTCATATCCATACGATGTATGAGTACTTCATTCCCAGGGTTGGATCGATTAAGAGTGATTGCCTTGATGAAGTGTTTTTCCAACAATAATACACGTAATCGAGTTCCATTACAAGACTGGATGCTTGGTCAATATTTCGCACAAGTATTATAAGGACTCCAATCTTTAGAGTAAGTTTGTGAGGAGGTAACCCTGAAGCAGAAATAGTGTTAAGAAACTCAGTTGTATAAAATTCTTGGAATGAACTACTGTCTTGATTTGCTATGGAGACAGAGTCAAAGCTAAAGTAGTTAACTTCGTCAACAGGCAATAATGAGCACATATAATCATTGATCTGATCGACAACATCAATAGTTGGACTAAAATAGCACAGTTCTTAAAATATGATAGATCTGTCAAGTGTTCCAAGAGATTTGGAAAAGTTAAGTTTACTATTGCTTGCACAGGATCATTGTATTTAGTAATAAGTAATTCAGGAAGGATATCTATCTCTGCAATTCCATCATGTGGCAGACCCAAGTTGCCATCCCCAACCTTAAGCAACCATTCGAAGAAGAATTTGACATTGTCTGTGTCTGCAACGCTCGAAGATGAAATGAGACACATGATTTTTGTCAACTTAAATAGCTTGCAATGATGCCACAAATAAGAGGAATTAATAGATGCATTAACAACATCTGCACATCCACCACCTAGAATAACATGTAATATTTGTCGAAAGTCACCTCCCATAAAAACACATTTACCACAAAATGGAGTAGGATTGTGCATAATATCTTTCAAAGAATGTTCAAAAGCTTCAACGATCAAAAACTATGTTTTACAATTACCACTTGATCAAACTCATGTTTAAATGTATCAATCAACACTTTGTGTTTTTTCAGTAGTCACTTAGTTACCCTATAGTATTTTACATCTAAACTTTAACCAATATAATAACATAAATATTTAAACAATGAATAATTTTATTATTAAATATATGTTTCACTTATTCCAAGCTGAAGATTAAATAGATAATTTTAATTCTGAAATATCAACTTAATCCCAATAATTATGAAATTGAAAAAGATGTAAGTACAACATCCTTTCAACAATTAAAGTATTTATCATTCTAATAATTACATGGTTATTTTTGTCAAAATTAAAACAATATTGCAGGATAATTAAATAATAATAGAATAATTACATAAGTTAAATGACATGCTTTCAAAACACATAGGAATAAGTATATTTCAAGCTAAATTACGACGAGATCAACTGTAATTTATCCAAATTTTTATTATTAACTATTACTATTTTGCAATGTTTTTAAATTTATATAAGTTATTAAATCGATAGAGATACTAATTCATAATTTACGAATTTGATCATTGTTAGATTTCAGTCATACTAATGATATTTATTAATTATATATATTTAAAAATTTAATATAATAAATAAAATGCATGGTTTAAGTAATTTTTATATTGATAAAAAAATCTAATCAATATTATGATTCAGATATAGATTTCTTATTAAAGTAATAAAAAAATTGAATAAAATTTGAATATACTTGTCAAAGTTTTACTTATCTTTATAGTCAAAAGTAAATATAGAAAAGTTCTTGGGTTAGACATTTTTATCTCTTTTATATATATTTTATGTATTCATGTAGTTAGTTATAATCAAGATTTATTTATATCCTCTTAATATGTGTGTATATATATATCCTCTTTATTTTAAAAAATTAAACATATTTCTTATTCTAAATAAATCCAAAAGCCCTTTTATTTTCTTTATGTTCCGACTGTATTATCTTCTTCCTGTCTTTCGCTCCTTCTGCGTGTTGGTTTTCACCATCGAACAAGAAGATGCTGCCATCTCCATTAATGCCAAAGCTTGAATTGGGAGCCCAAGGGTGAAGACCTAGTAATGAGGGTAACAGCATTCACAGCTTCTCTTCAATTGAAAATAACAGACCCTGAATTCGATGAAGTTCTTTGGTTGCTATATCTGCTGGCTTTTCTTCGATTCCACACCTGCAATACTGACGACAGGGATGACGAGGAACCTTTGAATGGGAGTAAAGAACTCCCCAGTAAAGGTCTGGGGTTAAGCCACCCTTAACAGTGCGTGTTGGATGAAGCTACTGGAATGACGTTGAGAAAGCCATTGATAACTTTCACACCACACCCCCCCCCCCCACCCCGGAAAAAAAAAAAAATCAAACCAAGGAGGTTCGGAGGGAAGGGGGGATGAAGCTGCCAAAAGGAAGGGGGATGGAGAGAATGGAGCAAGAGACACAAAAGCAGGAGACGCTTGATGATCAGATGGTCAGCTTGAGGGAGCATGATTGCTTTAGCTTTGCTGCAGTTGGAAAAGGTTAAGTCCCACGTCAAACAAAGATCAGAGAGGAGCAAAAGCTTCTCCCTATAAATAATGAGAAAAGACACATTATGGCAATCAATCTTGAACTGGCAAACCCATTAGTTTGACCAGTTTATACCACTTTCATTGGTTGTTGATCAGTTTTACCAGTTTCTTTTTTTTTCTGATTTTTTATTTGGGCAATTTTTAGATTCAATCAAACTAACTATGACTAATTTATCGGTTTTTCAATTTAACTGTCTAATCCGATCCAATTAAGTTCATAAATAACTCAAGAAACTCAGCCTACCCAAGAAATATCCAAGGTTGTGACAAATAATTAACAATATTCCCTTTTTAGAACCACTGCAAAATTGTGGTATTTTAGAAAATGGAGATGCGAAACAATTTTGACTTTTTTGCTTGTGGGAATGTGTTTTCCATTCTAGTCATTTGATACACAGAATAGAAAGAAATGGAATGAAAAATAGAATTAAAAAAGTGATTTTGAAGTTGAAAAATATCTCCATGCCCTTACTTTAAAAATAATAATAATAATGAATAAAAAGCTATAAAGTAATGACAATAAAGGCATCATACACATTGCACAAAATAAATCCCTTTCCAACCCAATACCAAACGGTTAGAAGTTCAAGCCATTGCAATATATTCCGCAGGAAATGGGCTTTTCATCATCAATGGATAACAAGTAATGTGATTTATGAGCATTATCCGTTGCAGATGGAATTACATGCAAATAGGCAAAAGATACCTTTCTTTTTTGGGTCTTGGGTATTACAATCAGGCAGACAAGGCCACAAAAACACCAGAGCTTCTTCATCAGTTTAAAGAAACTCTAAATCACAACAATATAATTCCAAGGCAAGAAAGTTATATGGTTTCAGAGCATGGAAGTAAACAATGTAATGAATAGTAACAGATACAGACATATTTATAAGTTATGGTTTTGTAAATCATCAATGAAAATACAACATAACTTTCCACCATCACCCTTCTCTGAACAAATAAGAAAACGACAGAAAAATTATTCTTTAACATGGATCATATACCGTATAAAGATATTCCAAGAATGAATTTATTCCTTTTTAACTGTAGAGAACAATATAGCTTTAGAAGAAAATAACCTACCAATAAAGAAGAGCTACTTATGAATATTTTTAGTCCAAATAAAGCCTTCAATCATCGGTAACACGCAAATTATAATGACGTGCTAAACGATGGGCAGTTCCATCTGTCATAATGTTCTCTATCATCTTGAACTTCTTATAATGCCCTTTAAGTGTGTCTGCCTGGTGCATTGCAAGCTTCTCTTCTTCTTGTAGTTGTAACTACAAAAAGAAACATGCTTTAGAATAAACTAACACCTCAGAGTAGATCAAACGTATTGAAAATTTTAAAAACTATAATCCAATGTCATGTAATTATAGAAGGGAAATTAGTTAGTTAGTTAGTTATTACCTGGCTAACTGACTCTATAAATAGGCCTTCTGAATACTATTGTAATGCTTTTTATCGTTAATGATATCACTGTATTCTCGCCTCGTCTCTCTCTGTTCTTTGCTCTCTCCCTCTATCTCCCCCTCTCTTCTCTCTCTTCTATCTACCACTATCTAACAATGGTATTAGAGCGAACCTTCCTTGGCTTGATTTTCTTATGCCTAAAACTCAATTTCAAGCAAACCAACAAGTCATGATTGAGCAGACAGGCAAGCACCTCCGATTGTTGGAAAAGAATGTTTAGAACGTTCAACAATTAACAACACTACCTGATATGGTCCAAGGGCTGTCGGTGTAGGTGGCAAGGCTCGTGCGAGACTGTGAGGAATCTGCGCATAGGGAAGCCTTGGCAAATTCGATCGTCGCTCAAGGGTGCATCCAAGAACAGAGCCTCGTGAGCCCCGAGAATATCATATGCCCATAAGATTTATTAAGATGGAGTTTCCAAGGTTCCAAAGAACCGACATCTTGGGATGGCTTCTAAAGTGCGAAAGGTATTTCCTCCTTGATGAAACGCTAACAAATTTGAAGGTGACCATGGCCAGCTTCTATCTCAATGAAAATGCCTTTCAATGGCATCAAGCTTTTGAGCGAACCTAAGAGGGAGAAATGCCAAGTTGGGACAAGTCTGCAAAGGCTGTGAAATCTCAGTTTGGTCCGTCTTATGAAGCCCCAGTGGAAGACCTTATGCGTCTGCGACAAAATGGATTCCTCTCTAAATATAACGACCACTTCGATAGTATAGATTGCAAACTGCAACTCCCTGAGGAATATTTAGTTCATGCATATATTGCTGGCTTGAAAAAGTACTTTGTTGGGCCTGTTCGCTTGTTTAAACCCATGTCCCTCCAAGAAGCCCGAAGCTTGGCTCGCTTACAGGAGATCCACATGGAAAGAGATGCAAATGCCAGACTCGCGGGCATGGGAACATGTGGTAATTTTCTTGGGGGCACTAACTTGTCGTTGGGTGGTCGTGATAGGTGAAATACCATAAAAACAACAACAATGGCTAGTGGGTCCCTAAATTAGAAGGAAAAGAATGGGTCTTGATCAAGGAATGTCCCTGTCTCGTTGTCTGGGTCAAGGAACGCCCCTGTTTCATCTAGGTCAGCGAGTTTTGTCTCATTTCCTCCAAAATCAACAACAAAGCTCAATAAATTAATGAGCCCAAAGGAAGTTGAGGATTGTCACGCCTAAAACTTATGCTTTTACTACCATGAGAAGTTTTCGAAGGGCTATAATTGTCCTCATAGGCATAAAATGTAGCTCCAACTCATTGAGTTAGACTCTGGGTCAAATGAAGGTAACGAGGAAGAGGGTGCAAAGTGTGATAAAGATGGAGAGACTATTGAATGCTTTCAAATTTTCTAGCACGCCGTCGAAGGGGGAGTGGGGCATCTTCCATGAGAGTCCAAGGCCATGTAGGCCGAAGCACAATGAAATTCTAATAGATAATGGGAGCAGTCATGATTTTTTGAATTATGATTTAGCAAAGAAATTGGGATGGAAAGGAGAAGAGGACACCTCTGTTAGTGTTGAAGTTGCGGGAGCCAAGAGGCTGAAGGTTTATGGATCTTGGAGAGGATTTAAATGGAAATTGAAAGGGGAAGAATTTGTCTGTGAACTAAGGGTGATGAGCATCAGAGCATATGATGTAGTGTTGGGATTGAGCTGGCTTAAAAGTCTCCAATGTGCATTATGGGATTACACTTCTCTCTCCATGTATTTTTGGTACAATGGAAAATTGATAAAGCTGCAAGCTATGTCTCCAAGTGCATGGCATTTGGTGGACCTCAAAAGGGTTGAAGTGGGAGAGAAGACAGGGGGGCAATTATTTCTGCTCCAACTTGTGAAGAGAAACGAAGAGCAGTTGCAATGTTTTGCTATAAAGGGTTTTGAGGGCATTCCTTTTGAAATTAATGGCCTTCTATCAAAATTTGAAGATGTGTTCCCTGAGCCAAACAGTCTCCCTCCTCTAAGAAAGGGGCACAATCACCCCATTGTGCTGTAAGAAGGGACTGATCCAGTTAATCTCAAGCCTTAAAGATACCCATCAACCTACAAAGATATAATAAAAAAGACGATAGGCGAGTTGCTTCAATCAAAGGTCATCCAAGAAAGCCCCTCACCTTTCTCTGCTCCAATAGTCTTGGTCAAGAAAAAGAATAGATTGTGGAAAATGTGTATTGACTATAGAGAGCTCAATAAAAAAAACAGTGAAGAATAAGTATCCTATTCCTCTCGTTGAAGAATTATTGGATGAGCTAAAGGAAGCAAGGTGGTTTACTAAGTTGGATCTAAGAGCGGGTTATCATTAGATTAGAATGGAACCCAAAGATACTTATAAAACAGCATTTAGAACACATTTGGGTCACCATGAATGATTAGTGATGCCATTTGAGCTAATTAACGGCCCTGCCACTTTTCAGAGTTCTATGAATAGCATTTTCAGGCCGCATTTAAGGAAGTTCATACTTGTTTTCTTCAATGATATTTTGGTTTACAGTTCGTCTATGGATATGCATGTATAACACTTGAGAATAGTGTTGAGAATTTTGAGACAATTGTTATTTTGTGAAGAGAAGTAAGTGGACGTTTGCTGCAATACAAGTAGAATATCTTGGGCATATAATTAGTAATGGGACGGTAGCCACTGATCCCTAGAAAATTTTCTTCAATGATATTTTGGTTTACAGTTTGCCAATGGATATGCATGTACAACACTTAAGAATAGTGTTGAGAATTTTAAGAGACAATTGTTATTTTGTGAAGAGAAGTAAGTGTATGTTTGATGCAACACAAGTAGAATATCTCGGGCATATAATTAGTAATGGGACAGTAGCCACTGATCCCTAGAAAATTAAGGCTGTATTGGATTGGCTAGAGCCATCAACATTCAAACAACTAAGATATTTTTTGGGGTTAGTAGGATGTTATAAATGCTTCATCAGAGGATATGGAGAGTTAACGAGACCCTTGACTGATTTGTTAAAGAAAAATGGGTTTACTTGGTTAATCAAAGCTGCTGCAATGTTCAGGAAGTTAAAAGAAACAATAGTTTCTGTATGGGTTTTGGCGCATCCAGACTTCAACAAAGTATTTGTAATTGAAAAAGATGTGTGTGGGTCTGGAATTGGGGCAGTTCTAATGCAAGAAGGTCAGCCTTTAGCCTTCTTTAGTAAGGCTTTAGCGCCAAGACACCTGAGTTTATCAGTATATGAGAAAGAACTCTTAGTGGTGGTGTAAGCAGTTGAACATTGGCATCAACATTTAGAGGGAAGGAAGTTTGTTATTAGAATAGATCAGCAAAGTCTCAAATATTTGCTTGATCAGTAATTAAAAACTTTTTTTCAAATGTATTGGGTAGCTAAGCTTTTAGGATATGAATATGAGATTCATTATAAGAAGGGAAATGATAGCAGTTGATGCCTTGTCTCAAATGCAGGGGTCCAGCTTCTGCAAATAACACTTTCAACAACCTCACCTGAACTTTTCAAGAAGATTAAGCAAAGCTGGGAAGAGGATGTAGATTTGAGGGCCTTGATGCAGCAATTGCAGCAGCAGAATGGTGCAACAGGGAACTTCACTTGGGATGGACAATATTTAAGAAGGAATGGACAGCTGGTTATCAGTAATGTTCCTTCCCTACGGTAGGAACTGTTAAAATGGATGCATGCCAGCCCAGAAAGGGGCCATTCAAGGGTTCAAGCAACTTACCAAATGCTGAGAGGGTTGTTTTGGTGGAAGAAGATGTTCAATGAGGTGAGGGACTTCGTCCAATAGTGTGATACGTGTGCTTGGTGTAAATATGAAACAATTGCATCTCTAGGATTATTACAGCCACTTCCAATTCCAAGTAGGATTTGGGAAAGTATTATTATGAATTTTATTGAGGGCTTACCGAAATCCAATGAGAAGGGCACAATTTGGGTAGTTATTGATCGAATGAGTAAATATGCCCATTTCATAGCTCTTTCCCACCCGTATATAGCTGCAATGCTTGCACAATAGTTTTTAGATCATGTGTATAAGCTTCATGGAGTGCCAATGGAGATTATAAGTGATAGAGATCCTATGTTTGTCAATAATTTTTGGAAGGAATTCCTTAAGGCCTTAAGAATGGATCAAAAACCAGTTTTTGCTTACCATCCTCAAACGGTTGGTTAGTCTGAAGTTTTGAATAGGGGATTAGAAACTTACTTGAGGTGCATATGTTAGGAAATCCCAAGGAATGGAGCAGATGGCTTTCGCTAGCAGAATGGTGGTATAATACCACATTTTATATAGCAACAAAGGCTACCCCATATGAACTTTTTTATGAGCAAAAGGCACCTCTACATGTTTCTTACCTTCCTAGAGATTCAATGGTGGATGTGCTGGATAGGAGTTTTGCAGCTCGGGAGGCAATGATTGCCATTCTTAAGCATCACTTGCAGCAAGCAGCAAACAGGATGAAGCAAAGGGTGGATCTAAAGAGAATTGAAAAGGAGTTTGAAATGGGTATTTTTGAAGCTTCAACCCTATAGACAAATCTCAGCGGCAACTAGGAGTTCTCAAAAGCTTACTCCTAGGTATTATGGACCCTATAGGATTCTGCAGAGGATTGGATCAGTCGCCTATAAGCTGAAACTTCCACAAGAATCCAGAATTCATCCAACATTTCATGTATCTCTTCTCAAGTTGTGTCCAGACCCTTCAATTAAGCAGCGTCACCCACCTATTGATTGGTCAGCACCGCCTACAACTACCTTCCCAGAAAAGATATTGAACAAGCGGGTTGGAAGGAAGAAGGGAAGAATAATTACAGAAATTTTGGTGCAGTGGAGAGGATTACCAGATGAAAAAGCCACTTGGGTTCCATTGTTCCAGTTTCAGCAGCAATTTCCTACTTTTGCTATACCTGACCCTCAAGGACAAGGGTCTTTTTGGAGGGGGGGGGGGCATTGTTATGTAATTATAGAAGTACGGGGAATTTGTTAGTTAGTTAGTTATTACCTGGTTAACTGACTCCATAAATAGGCCTTTTGAATACTATTGTGATGGTTTTTACCGTTAATGATATCACCGCATTCTTGCCTCGTCTCTCTCTGTTCTTTCCTCTCTCCCTCTATCTCCCCCTCTCTTCTCTCTCTTCTACCTACCACTATCTAGCATCCAGCCAAACGCTAGGCCATCCTTTTGACTCCGCAAAAAAAGGAGAGTAGGGATTCAATGAGCAAGATGGGCTTCCAAATGAATGAATGAATTTTCATTTCAGGCAGATAACCAATGTAATATGTTTCTTTATTTTAGGACAACTTCCCTATTTCTTATACTCTACAAACAAATTTTTCTAAACATGCATGCTTTTCTCAGTCATATTTCCTCATTGAAGGGAAGAAAGAACATATTGGCATTATATGATTTAGAAGAATTCTATCTTTCCTTGAACATGAATGTGACAAGTCTCCCAATAACTAACTCAAAAGAACAAAGAAGCTAAAGTAAATAGCAGACAAAATAAAATGATAGGGAAGCAGCAAGCAATTTTCTGTCTTCTTGTTTTGCTCAGTGGTGATATAATTCTACAAGTTTAATACTGTACGCCAGGTAATCAAACTAACTTTGAAACAGTTATCCCTTCTTCCGACTCCTCAAAGAACAAGAAGTCCAAATAGTTTCCTGCCAACTCTTTGCGGCTTAGATATTCTCTCCATCCCTGAATTTTCACTGTTTTTTATTTTGAAACTTAAACTTTCAATTGCATCAATTTCACCCTATACGGCCCTTAAAACCATCAGTATGCTTGAGAAAAAGTCTATGCTAGCTGCAGATAAGAATTACATCTTATTTTACACCATCACCACTGGCAGCTCTCACCAGCAATTGTCACACTCCTTTAAATAATCCCTAAATCTGCTGTATTGAAAGAAAATTGTTGAAAGAAATTCAACAATTTGAGGATAATAATGACAAAAGGAAGAGTTTAGAGATAAAAACAAAAAACTACGTGAAAGTCAAGGGTAAAATGTGCAATAAGTATTAACTTAGTTAAAAAATTGCCCTTATCCCACCAATTTCAGCAGCTGGCAGGATTGTAATAGTAATAAGAGTCACCTAGAGTCAATTGATTACTAAGATAGATACTTAGCAGGTACTACAGGGAAAACTTACTTTGTGCAAGTATTCAGCTTCAGCAGCATGTTTGCGTGTAAGCTGCTTCAGTTCCTGTGCTACCTCAAAGTCAGGGTCACCTGGCTCCAACCAATGACAGATTAATTTTCTACTAGGCTTTCTAGGGCGATCGTCAAACATTTCCACTTTAGCAGGACGTGCCCTTACAGGCCTCGGCATCCCAGATATCATGAAAGGATATTGCACAATCATTGCTATAACTTCCTTGGCCTTTTTAACAGAATCGATTTCTACTAATGCACACTGTGGCACATTCCTTGGCTCAATGTAGTTGGGAATAAACTTGACACTTTTAACTGTTGCAAACTGATCAAGAGCAGTTCTCAACACAGATTCAGAGACCTGAGGTGACAGGTTGTCAAGGTACACTGTCCGTTTGACCTTCTCTTCAAATGCAGCATAGTCTTCTTCTGCTGAAGATCCCATGTATTACTGTGACCAATCCTGACAAATAGCCAAGTTAGGGTCACGGTAAATACTGCCTATACAATTTTGATCAATAAGGATAAGTTCTGGACCACAACAGAATGATTTCCCCCTTACACCTAAACAAGCCATTAGGAATGCAAGTCACATACCAGATATAGGACAACCTAAAGGTCTTTACAAGCAAATTTAGTTGAGACATGATAAACTGAAATTTTAATCAACATGATGTAACACTATAGAACTTCTCTAAGACAGAAAAAGTGAAACACAATCATTTATTATTATAGCACAACTAAGCAAAGGATGAAAAGATGAAACACCAATGGTCCAAAAATAGTTCTTCCACACAACCCAAGTTAGCCAAAGATTCCAATGTAGAAAAATCACATTTATTTACTGTGCTCCTACAATAACAAAATAATAATAATAATAATAAGTATCTACAACAACAACAACAAGTCTTTTTCCACTAGATTGGGTCAGCTACATAGATCAAACGACGCCATAAAGTTCTAGCATGAATCATATTTTTAAACAAATCATTTAAGTCCAAATTCTTCTTAATGATTTTGCATATCGTTTTTCTTGGTCTCCCTCTATTTCTAACTATTGAATTACTCTTCTTCTGATCTACTCTCCATATTGAAACTTTTATAGACTTTCTCTATCCAAACCATCTAAGGCACGATTCTACGATCTTTTTCTACAATAGATGTGATTTCAATTTTTTTTTTTAATGTATTCATTTCTAATTCTATCTTATCTGGTGTGTCCACTCATCCAACGCAACATTCTCATTCTATAACATTGAACTTATTCTTTTGTTGACTTTTTACTGTCAAACATTCAATCTCATATAATATTATAGGTCTTATACCTGTACAGTAAAATTTATTCTTAACCTTGGATGATACTTTTCAATCACAAATAACATGCGAAACCCTCCTCCATTTCATTCACCCTCCTTGAATCCTATGATTTACATCTTTCTCTATTTCCCCATTATATTATATGATAAATTCAAAATACTTAAACTATGTGACTTATGATATGGTATATTCTTTGATTTTCACTTCTATGCTGGAATTAATATGCCTTCTTATTAAACTTACATTCCATATATTCCATTTTACTTCTACTCCAAATAAGTTCTCCAATAATAATAAGTGTCTAAAATAAAATAATTAAATGACTGTTGTATGTGTCTTATTTGTATCATTTGTTCAATTAGTAGGGTTACAAGTTATATTTTAATGGTACACTAAATGGGGATAGTCATAGGAACATGGTCCTTCCTAGTAAATGTTGGCTTTCCCATGACAAGAAAATGAGAACATTATAAACACAGAATAGCTGAAGAAGAAAAAGGAAGATAGAGAGGAGCTCCAGAACAGATGAGACATGACTATCGGCAGCCTCAAGTCTGAAATCTATTAAGGTACCACTCGCTTATTGAAATCTCAATAACTAGATAAAATTGGTGGTATACCCAGTCACTATCAACATAAAAAATGGCCTTTACCCAGTTGGACCTACTTCTCACTTCTAGGTAGGTCCAAATTAAGAACCACGGCTTACTTGCTCGTACATTTCTACACTCTATTTTTCAGACATGAGAATGCACCAGGTAATACATTGCTAACTGCTTAAATATTTTCCTTTCTAAGCATTTATCTATACCCATTTACAAACAAGGCAACCACCTTCTACCAAAGCGTGCAATTTTATAGGGAGGAATAATGGAGTTAAAGGGAAGGGAATGGAAAAATTTATTAAAACATTTTCTTTGTTTGGGAGTTATCAATAAGAAGGAAAAGACAATGAAAAATTTTCAACTAACCTTCCAAAATCCTCTGAAGTCCTTGTTATTCTATATTTTTAAACTCTTCCAATTCGGGAGATTCTGAAAGAATTTTTTTTTTTTCCAAATAAGAAAAAGGAATTATCATGTACCATCACCCCCCCTTCCTTCTCTCCCTTTCCATTTTCTTTTCTTTGAATTCATTCCCCTCCCTCCTCCTCTCAACATCCAAGCATACCCTTAAGCAATTACGAAAAATTAAAAAAAAAATTTAAAAATGAAATCGATTAAGATTTAAGAGAATATGTTTATGATAAATTGCTAAGCTCCATATAAAATCGGAAGATAGAAAACAAAGAACAGCAAAGGGGAAGCGTAAAATTCCGTTGTGGAACCTTTAGTAGATTAAATCATACAAACATGACAAATGCACAAGAAACCCACCCCTGGAAAGAGAATAAACGCGATCAAGCAAGAAAAGGCCGAAGATAAAGGAAAGGACCATGCGAGTGCAGAAAATGCCACCGAAAACTCACCTGAAGTAGATTAAGGGTGGAGGACACTGAGGAAATTTGGGTTCAATCACCAATTTCTGCGTAGTTGCCTTGGGGACATCCGACTTCGGATATTGGAAGCTCAACCACCTGGTTCCTGGTCGGCCATAAATTTGGGAAATATGATTTACCCTTAAATGATTAAAATTTGGATAAAATATAGATCTCTCGAAAATCAAAATATGTGTGATAATAAAATTAATTTAATTAAAATATTTTTAGAATTAAAAAAATAATATTAAATTTTTATTAAAAATTTATTAAAATTCTAACTTAATATTATTTATTTTTTAATAGAGATTATAAACTTAAATTTATTCTAATTTTTTTCAATATGACAATATTTATGTTTTTATATATATATATATATATTTTATTGTTGAAATTCAATATTATCAAGTATTATCTTTTAATTATTCAAATTTCTTGAAAAAAAAATTTTATGAATATGTTTTATTTTTAATTAAATAATTTTAAAATTTGGTAAATTAAAAAAAATTATTTTATATTAATCAAATACATTTTCATACTTGTTTTTCATATAATTAACAAATATACAGAAATTTTGATCAATCATAATATAATTATAACTTAGCTTTTAATTTTAAGTGAAATGTATATATATTTTTATAATAGATGAAAGGTCATGTTATTAAGTCCTCTCCTAAAAAGTAAGAGAGTATTATTCTCCTAAAATCTACAATAATAATTATGACTAAAGATATTATTAGTATTTTATAGAGAATAGATATTTTATCATAAAATTAGTGTTAATTAAAAATTATAAGTATCGGTGTAGTTATTTTTTTGAAAAAATTAGTTTTTTTGTTTGAATTTTTTATTTTTCATGCAAAATTGATGATACCCAAAAATATATATATATATATATATCATTCTAGAATAGAATGCTTATATAACAAACATTTTCTCAGTAATCTTTTAAACTTTTAAATCCTAAATAAGATTATAATGTCACAAATTGCATTACCAACACTCATAATAGACTTAATCATGAACTATAATCTTTAAAAAAAATGGGTTGAACTTGTAAAAGAGCTAGCATCAAAATTGAGGCTTAACTCAAAAACATTTAAGCGGACTTAATCTGCTTCCCTTTTAATACTTTTTTTTATAACCTAAACCCTTTGATAATTATTCGCCTTTTTTTTCAAACTTAAAATTGAAGAAAAAGGCATCTTTTAAAAATTCAAAAACAAAGAGATTAAATTAGCTTGCAAAGCAACATTTGACATTAATTCTCACTTTCACATTTACAAAACCTATTTATTAATAAATAGTACAGTATATACTAGTTATATCATTCAATAACTTGATTTTTTTAGCTGAAAAAAATATAATAATTATCCATGATCTATAGATGCAGTTTATCTTTATTTGATTTTTCTTACTTCAATTATTTTTTATATTTGATATGTATAACTTAATATTTAAATTTTAATTATTAATGATACCAACATTGAAAATTGTCTGCTTCTTTCAAATTGTTTTAATAATTAATTCCCAAATTTCATTGGTAAAAATAAAGTAAAGTGGAACTAAGGAAAATTAGGAAGGATCAAACTAAAATTTAAAAATATTGCAAAAATATATTGGAAAAAAAAAAAGTTACTCGGCTCAAACTTAGGAAGGATCTAGTTTGGCCTGTTTTATATTTGAATTTTTTTAAAATGCACCTGTTTTTTAAACTCTTTTTTTTTTTTACTCATTTGTTTTTTTCAAATCCAACTTCTCAGTCACGACAAACTTTTTGGCCAATATTTAAGTTTAATTCTAATTCAAAAACACTTGAATCATTTTCCAAACTCAACCATTCAAATTTGAATTATACATAATCAGAATAACTAAAAAAAATCACAAATTGCCAAACAAAGAATTAGTCTGAATCAAAATAAAGACTTTGTATTGCAACTGCATGATTTTAATTTCTTATTTTTGTCACATACAAATTACTCTTTTAGTTATTTATAAATTAATTAAAATATTAAAATTTGAGAATTGCAATTCTTTTTTATTTATATTTCGTACAACACCAATCTGAATACTACATCATTTAAAAAATAGTAGACCTATAAATTTAATGAGTAAATGAATTTTAGCAACTTAACAAAATCACTTATAGTTGATTCTAGCGTTGTAAAATTGTCAAAAAATTATTTACTTAAAATATTTATATTTATTAGTGTTTAAGTAATTTGAGTATTTTAAAACATATTTGAAGTTATTATTTTAACAAAAAATTATAATTTATTATTCTTTATATGTATTGAAGTAGGTATGGTTATTTGCATAGAACTACGATGGCTTGATGGCACCAGTCACGTGCTTGCCTTCCAGTTCCAACACGAGCTACTTTCCCGCGGTTCCACCAAATCACATGCAAAAGACGGTTTTTCTTTTTTTAAATAAAGATCAAAGCAAACAACACCGTTTTTGAACGGTGAAAATGCACGCGATTTTTTGTTGGTTTCAATTTTAAATTAAGTGTATATAATTTTTTTTTATTTTCAAGTTTTAAAATTAAACTTCAAAATTTCAGATTGTATATAAGTAATTCCTAATTGTTAATGAATTTATTATTTTACTGACAAAAGTATAACACATTAAAATATTATTTGTACAAAAAATGAATTTAAAAGATTTATTTAATTTAACATGTTATTTTTTATTAATAAATTAACATATTTATTAACAAAAAAAAATTATTTATATTTGAGAGTTAGATTTTAAGTTTTAAAAATATACAAAATAATCTACACAGAACCCAAAATTTAAACAAGTTATGTGTATTTTGGCACTGGTGAATTAAGTAGACTCTTCTCTTCCACTCTGCTAATTCATGAACATGAATCTCCTGAGAGCTTAAAGGTTTTCCTATTTACGTTTTACTTCCAATGCAGAAACAGAAAAATGTCCAAAAGTCTAATCCTTCGATTGGAATTTATATGAATTTTATTATTGGTATTTTTTAACAATAAAAATTATAAATTTATGTTTAATTAATTGCTTTTATTAAGATGCTTTTAGCAATATTCGTGGTTATTGTAAATCTAAAATCTTTTTCTTTTTTGTTTTAATTAAATTACAGATAGATTCATATTATAAGACCATCACTGTTAGGTACATATGTTTATTTATTCATCTTTCTTATCCTTTCACTAACTTTTCACCAAAATATAAATTATCATCATTTTTTCATCACTAATTTATATTAGATACACAAATTTTATATATTTCTTCAATTCTTTTCAGAAAAAATATTTTTTTAATCTAATTATTTTGTAATTTTGTTGTTACACTATCCAAAAAATTTTGTGTTAGTCACAATTTCTAAGAAAAACTGTAATTAGGACTTTTTACCCTAATTACAATTTTATAAAATCACAGTTCGACCATGTTTTAATTACAATTTTTTAAAAAAAATTATGATTAAGACATATGTCCTAACATCCAGACTTTACGGTAATCGCAAGTAGGATATAATTTTATTGCAATTCTGTTAACCACAATAAAAGAACCACGACAAAATATTTAATTTTTAAGAGTGTTACTTGATAAGTTCTTAACTTTCATTTAATAATCATTTATTTTAAGTTAACTTTCAACTAGTTTATGGGATTTTAATAACTTGATATAAAGTTCTATTGATTTCTAGTATTGAAAAAAAAAAGAAAAAAATTCTAATATATATTCATTATTGTCATTCTATACATCCAAAGCAATTTCTGGAAATTATTACCAAATACTTTATTGATCAATTATACTTTAAAAGCATTTTTTAAGAGGCACTTTAACAAGCGTATTGACTTTACGTTTATCAGAACACCATATTTTTTAATTATGATACAAATAATTATTAAATATAGAATAATATTTTATTAAATAATTACTTAAAATATTAACTTATTTAATAGTTAATAGTTCTTAAAAAATAATTTGATTTTTGTGTAATTAATAAATATGATGATAGTAATAAATTTATTAAAATAAAAAAATATTATTTTATATTTAGTATTATTTAATAATAAATTGTGTCATAACTAAAAAATATGGTGTTCTAAAAAACATAAGATTATTACTCACAAACACTATTTTTACTCTAAAACAATTAGTTTTTTCAAACTACATGTTCACTTAGAAAATGTTGGGATTTTTTAAAAAATTGTTATGCTATAACTGCTAGAAAAAAATTGCTAGATAAAAATAATGTTTGGTAAACATTTTATAAAGGTCATTTTTAAAAGAAAAATTGTATTGTAATGTCTGGCAATAATTTTGAACATATGAATGTATAAAATGACAATAATGTACATATGCTAGAACTTTTATTCATTTATTTATTTTTTGCAATACTAAAAATTCGAAGGACTTTATATCAAGTAACCGAAACAACATAAACTAATATAAGAGTATTTAAAATCGATTTAAATCAATTGAATTGAACTGAACCAAACTATTTAAAATTGAACTAAATCAATTAAAAAAAATTAAAATCGATTTTTGACATTATAAAATTAATCGGTTTGGTTCAATTTTCGATTCTATCAAATTTGACTTGGTTATATATATATATATATATATATATTGCTTATATTAACTAAGTCTAAATAATGCATAAACCTTTTATTAATAAAAAATAGTGATATTTTTTTTTTACTTTACTTACATTTAAATGAACTTAGCAAAGAACCTATATTGAAAATGTTATTATTTTATTATATTTATATATGATATTTAATTACAATTATAGAATAATTAAACATAATTATGAGAAATTTTTTTAGCAAAAAAAGACATATAATAATTAATTATTTTAATATTATTAGTAGTTAGAATGTTAAAACGTGCATTATATTAAAAGTTAAATTTTACATATTACAATAAGCAAAATTAAAAAAAGATCAAATTACTTTTACAAAAAAAAAACATGAACGAAACTAAATAAAAATCAAACTAAATTAATTAAAAATTAAAACCAATAAAGTCTAAGAAAAATGTTAAATCGACAACCTTGGTTTAGTTTAATTTTGGTCTAAAATCGAACTAAATCAAATATATGAATACTCCTAAATTAATTGAAAGTAAAATTGAATAAACAATATGGAAATTAAAGTAAATGATTCATAAAGCTTACATCTATATAATTGCAAACTAAACATAGATTGGAAGAATATATATTTTTTTTAAAAAAAATGTGAGATTTTTGTATTTGATATTTATGAAAAAATAGATACATTTTGTGTTTGGAAAAAATTATATGCAATTCTTTATATAATTACTATCAAATTCTTTAATTAAAAGATAATAGATTCATGGTGTTCTAATAACACCATAACAAGTGTGTGGCTATCTAATTAAATCATACACTTGTCATATTATTATTGAAAAATTATACATTTGTTGTATTTTAATTAGAGAATTTGAGAGAAAAAATATAAAGAATTGAATTTAAGATTAATCCTTTGTGTTTTGGCAAAAAAACGTTAACAAAACATAAAATGATATATATATATATATATATATAAACCTAATAATAATAGGTTTATAATGAGGATATATCTAAAATTTAGATAAAATAAGAAGATTAAAGTCAAAGGATGATTAAAATAATATTGAGGATAATATTGATTTCTTTTATGAAAAATATAACTTATTAAGAATGTATTTTTTAAACTTTTATTTTAATGTTATTTATTTTGTGTTGAAAATTATAAATCTAATTAATTCTAAATTTAATAAAATGACTATTTTCTATTATTCAAATTTATCTTAATCACTTGTTATATTATATAAATAATAAATATAAAGATATTTCGGTTAAATAGATATAATTGTAGCTTAATCCTTTTAGCCAATAATTGTAGCTAATTTATTATTGTAGACAATGTTAATATAAAGCATCTTTTAAAATTAAGAGAAGGAAAAAAATTATTTTTTTTTCAAAATTAAAAGAAGTCATGTAATTTGGATATCTCTAAAAAAATTTATTCTAAAATAAATTTAACTAAACATAAATTTATAATTTTTGATGTAAAAAACACTAAAAATAAAACCTATAACAATTCCAAACAAAGCCTTATAGCACAAACATCCATTTAATTATTAGAATTATTTTCATCAGAATGAAAATAGAAATAAGAGTGAGAATGAGTTTTGGTGGAATGAAATCTTATAGTCAAGAATCATGTTTGGTATACCATAGAAAAAAATAAGAATGACATTCTATTTTTGTATTTAGTTAGATGAAAATAATGTAAGAATAAAAAAGAATACTTAATAAATTACTATAGTACCCCTACTTAAAAAATAAATAAAATAATATATTTTTTCTTTTCTGATATGGAAGAAACATTTATAAATCTTGTTAATAAAAATGTTGATTTGTAGACCTAAAAAAATGTGTAGTGTCAATGTCCCCTATTGCAAATATCTTCATGTTCCATCATCTAGAATCCCAACTCAAACGTTACATCCTCCATTGTCATGGGCTTCATTGTCAACATGTGTAACACCTAGCCTTAATTGACGTCTAAATTACTATTTAAGTAAAGAGATTAAGCTAATTTAATTATAACAATAATCTTAATTATTCCAAAAATGCAAACTAATAAAAATTTTTATTATAGCAAACCATTAAACTTAATGTTTAACACAAGATAATGACTAAATACTTAAACTATTTACAAGTGTAATCAACTCCCAAAACATTCCATTGAGATCTTAAGACACTTGCCTAAAATCCTAGATTAAGAACCTAACCAAAATCTCACTTAAAACCCTCCAAATAACTCACACGCCATTAACTCTTGCACGACACTGTAGCCTCGCAAGGCCACACCATGAAATGCCTATTATGGAGCTTGCAGAATACAAAAATAACGAACAACGCCGTGGCATCGAATGACTGCAACACAGCACATTTGTCTTTGTTTAAGCGACACCGTGATATCATGTCCTAAACTTCAACTCCCTAGATGAGAATACCGTGTGGCACTGCGGTGCTAAAGAGTTGTCTTACAGTGTCCTCGAAACAGAAAGCATCAAATAGCCAAAAATCAATATTGAAGTAAAAGCACTCCAACCATGAGCTCCCAACCCAATCACATGGACAAGGATACTTCTAATGACTCCAAATATACTTCCTAATTAGACCTAATCATAAGTTGGGCTCGTTTAAAAACGGGTTGGACTTATAAAAAAATTTATAAATTTTTAGGCTTGATCTTGGGCCTGCCCTGGTACTATTTGAATAGTATCGGCCAACTCAATCCCGATTAAAATGGGCCCAACCCGACCCGCCTGTTTTAAAAAAATATTTTTTTAATTTTAAATATTATATATTTATTTTATTACTTATTATGCTTACTTTTTTATTTTAAATATTAAATAGCTCAAAAAAAATATTGCAATAAATTTAAATAATTTAAAAAATATATATATAAGATAGTAAAACCTCTCAAAATAATAATTTTGTTAATAATATTACTGATTAATAATTTATTTTATTTGAATTATAATTTATTTCTAATAATATATTATGCAATAAGTAAAAGTAAAAAAAACATAATAATTATATATATTATATAATTCCTTTTTACTTATATCTATAATTATAAATAAATTTTATATTCGGGCTTTTTTTAAAACAAGTCCATTTTTTATCGGGCTTTTTTTTAAGCTTATATCCATTTTTTTTTCGGGTTGAGCCACTTTTTCGACCCATAATCAGGTCTATTCCTAATGATATGAAAACTTAAAGATAAATGATTGAACACATATACACCATTCCAAGTGAAAATTTTTTAAGGTAGACCAACACTAGTTTCATGACAGCAAAAGCATTATTAAATTCAATAACTTACATACCTAAATCATTAACCACAACCATTTTGCCTCAAACCACTTCCACCAAGTTTCTTTCATCCATTACATTGTCATAACCCCAAAGAACCCAACTTAAGCAAGGATTTATAAAAGTGGGGAGGCCAAACCTCTAAATACATTCCTAAACACTACTTTAAAATTTATGATAGCAAAAGAATTCTTGGAAACTACCATAGACATATCCAAAATTTCTATCACTTAAAATTATGCTTCCCAAACTTTCCAACCATTTGCTAGACCTAAAATTACGCTTATCCAAGCACTGATGACACAAAAATAAATCATACGATAGCAAAACATCGTAACAAGGAAATCTATATATTTAGTTTCATATAATAATTAACCATGTACATAAAAGATGCATAAAGTTAAAGATAGTCTAAAGATTATCCTAAGAGGGAGTTTTACCCCTAATTAGACACACTAAAAAAAGCCTATACTTAGCATATCATGATGCAACAAGCTGTTATACTAAAGTTACTTTTGCTTGCAAAATCTTCATCATTTACATTTAACACAAAAAAAAGCCAAGTGTTAAGCCTACACAAGACTGTATACTAGGGACGAATATCCAATAGCTTCTCCTTTCCACTACAAAGGATCATTCACTTGAAAAGTTAGCCCACTACCAGAATGAGATAAAAAATCTCAATACTCAAGAGGGAAATTCCAAGCATATGCATAGATTAACCCAACATAATGCTTTACATGAAGAGAGAACAAATGAGCATGACATGCATAACTCTAATGAGAAATTTTAACTACAAATGGTTACTATCTCTTACTAACAATCATATGAACATGCAAGTTATTGGTCAACAACATAAGAAGGGGCACAATCATGACAACTACTCTCTTATGAGCATGGTCACAACACATAAGCATGGTCATAACTCCAAACACAAGTACAGAGTTATAGTCCAAGGTAATATACAATTATCAACAATTAAACCCATCATTAGCATAAAAATCACATGTATAAGCAATCATATGGTCATAACTACATATATACATGGAACTAAAACCCCCAATTATTTCACACGAAGTTCAATTACCTTTTCATTAGCTACCAAGACATCCTAAGAGGCAATATAAGCCTAAGACAACCATAAACAATAAACATATAATCATGAATACAGAGGGAATCTTAATCCCATTAACCAAACATGACATAAGCTATAAAGTCTCAATTCACCCAAGCTCTCAAGAATTTAAAAACACTTATTTAAGCTCATTTGACCAAGTCAATACAATGGATCACCACTTTCACTTGAATTTTCGCACATACACATGGCCATACACAAAAATCAACCTTCAAGATGGAATTTGAGCAAAACAACATCACAAATAAAGGGAAAAACTTATCCATTGTATGCACTAGCCTTTATCTTCTATTTTCTACCAAAAATCCACCAAAATTCCAAATTTCAACACTTAGGATTTTCATGAATTTTTAAGAAATCAAGAAATATTCAATTCCATTGAAAAAGGAGGAGGAGAGAAATGCTTTTCTTTTCACTCACTTGAGCCAAAAGTTGCGTTTGCCTAGTGGATTAGAGCTTTAAAGTTGAAGAAGCACCACTTTCTCCCTTTGCTGCATTTTTGCTCCTCTTGTTGCATTTTCCCAAGGGTAGGTCGAAAATAGGAAGAGAGTGCGTGTTAGGGGGCTTGTGTATTAGTGAGTTGGATCATTGGTTGTCGATCTGAGTCATGGGTCTAGGCTATCTAACTTTATTTTAGTTAGGTCTTTGCTTATTATCCAACTTTAGGTTCCTCTAATCATATTTTAATTGGGTTTTAGAAATTAATAGGCTTTTAATTAATTTTCTTAGTTTCATTAATTAATTTTTACCTAATTGATTAAAAATCTATAATCAAATTTATTTTCTTTATAAATTCCTAAATTAATTATTTTTTTTAAAAAAATTATTTTTCATATTATTGCAAAATAAATCCTTATTTTAAGTAATCTCAATTAGATAAATTTTTAGAATGTTACAATAGGTTTTTTTTCTCATCTGGCTGAAGGTTTGTCAGCGAGAGACAGTGATGTTACGAACAAGACCCTGGACGAAAGAAGAAGCTTGATATAGTGGTCGTGTAATGAAGAGGAGTTTGGTCATTAAGCTCACCATTCTTGGAACCTGAGCCCATTCCATAGTTTTGGGGGGGGGGGAATAGAATTCACATTCATTAAAATGGCATCATGGTAACTCCGACTTGAAAGGAATGGAGGGCCATTTCCAACAACCAAACACACCATTATGAAAATCTTGTTTGCATTTCTTTCTTTATGGTGATATTTGCAGCTAACCAAATAAGAGGTAAGTCTAATTAATCCAAAGAGAATGCAGTATATTTTAAGTCTATATATTTATATATGGAATTGATGAAGTGAATGTCACTTCTTTTTGGATGACCACTCTCATAATTTGTTTTAATTTTCTAATTCCTTCAATTTTTTATATAGCATAAAATATTATTTATATTATTGATTATAACATATTAATTAAATTTATAATATATGAAATTAAAATATTTAATTAATAATGTATTTTTGTTTAAAATAAATCAAAAATTACATATTCAAAAAAGAAAGTTGCCATCATAGTACAGAATAGGACACAACCCCGAGGCTGCATCTTTTGCATTAGCCAACTTTATTGAATCATATGCAAAACCAAATTTTAAGTGTTTTTTTTAGGGATTTAAATATAATATAGTATTTAACAAAATTACACAATTAAAAATTTTAAAATATAATTTTTTTAGTTAACATTTTTGTTCCTTTTATTATAATTTTTAAATATTTAATATTATTATTTTTAATTAAAAAAGCCTAAAAGAGTACAATAAAATTACCACAAAAGACTCGTTTGCATAACCCCATAGTACTTGTTGAATAAATGAGAGTGTTGCCAATGCCTTGGGAGAATCATTTTTTGTGGGACTGTTTCTCTAATCTTTTCCTTTCTTGTAGGTTCTGGTTGAATTCCTCTCAAGAAAGATCCATGAAGACAAGATTTCCATCCCCCCCCCCCCCAAAACATTTCTCACCTTGATTTCCCTTGGAAAAAGCTGGACGAAAGATTCACAGCCATAGACTAATTTCATTTTTAAAAAAATTATATTTAAGGACTCAAATTGTAAAAAGTTTACTATAAAAAATTTTAAAAATTTAAATTATTTAAAAGGACTAAAAGACTTTAATTTTGGCACAAGGGGATAAAAATGTCATGTTGTTATCTGAGTCTTTTTTTTTTTTGGAATAGATTGGGGGACTAAGCCCACAAGAGCCAAAAAAATATAAACTACATAGTAATAGATCGCTAGAAGAAAACACCTTGTATATCTTCAAGGAGTAACTACCCCAAACCTGGGGGAGGTTTCGCCAATTTTTAAATACCAAGCGAAATATTATGACTATGTCTTGCCAACCAATCAACACATCTATTTGCCTTGCGATAGGTGTGATCAATGTGAAGCAACCACTCATTGCGATAGAGAAGACTTTGAATTTCCATTACCAAGTTATGATAGGGATGAGTAACATCACAACCATTACGAATCAATAACAGTGCAGTCTTAAAGTTAATGTGGAGTATTACTTTTTTCAGATTATACTTCCATGCAAGTGATAGTCCCCACCGAATTCCCCAAAGTTTTGCACATGTGATGATACTTGTTCGTAGATTGCATCCGAACCTCACATGCTAGCCACCTAGGTCATTACGTATAATTTTGCCACAGGAAGTAGATCCATCCTTCTCCATCGAACCATTGGTGTTTATCTTGAACCACCACTTATTTTGTTTCTCCCACCCAACAAGGCGGGTCACACATAACTTTTTGAAATGTTTTTGTTTATCTTCAAAGCTTAAGTCTACAGTCACTTGATATAAACTCTTAAAACAAATGGTGTCAATGGGATAAGCCCTTCCCTTAAATAGGAGGTCACAACGAGATTTCCAAATGAACCAAGTCAAATACCTGAAAACTTTTTGCCAAGGAAGGTGTCTAACTCTCGCATTGCCCAAGTTTTTCTGAAGGTTCCATTTTAACCACGTCTGCAGGGGGAGATTCAAGAAAAGGCTCCACCACTTTTTGCCAACCACTTTCTTCCATAGATTGGTAGCCCTAACACAATCTCTTATGCAATGGATTGTAGATTTTGGTGCCCCATCTTCAAATAGGCAATTAGTAGAGTTCAATATTCCTTAGTTCACTTAAAGGAGCTTTGCATATATGCGACCATGTGCCATTAGGCACAAAAAGGTCCGAATCTTTTCAAGGCTTGGCCATCTCCAAATATTTTTTCATAAAGCATAATTTATCTGAGCCTTTGGATTTATGTTATTGCCCTCAAATCTCTTCTCCTCTTCAGTCCTGTGATTGTTTATCCACTAGCTCAAGCTCTGCATCATCCACCACACTCGAGCTTTGTATCATTTGCCAACTCCAGTGGTAACCACATTGGACTCTAGTGATTATGAAGTCCTATATCTTTTCCACCTTCATTGTTGGCTATCATTTCACATCATTGTCCTAAGAAAGCTGAATAAAATGGTTAGCTTTCTATTCTCTTTAGTCACTTGATTTCACTTTCACTTATATTATTCCCTGTTTGGTTATCATAGAATTTTAAGAAAGTTAAAGCATTTAATTTTAACTAAGATTAGAAGATTTCTAGAAAATGCACGTTAATTGTCAGTTTGAGTTGTTATCTATTTCTTCCTTTCTACTCATTATTGATAATTTTTTTGCTATTAATTGTAATTGATATGAGGAACATATACTTCATTGAAATGGGTAAACATGTTCTTGTGTTATGAGATCTAATTTTTACAAAGTCTTTTCACATAAGCCACTTTGTGTTTGTGTGACCTTAGTGTGGTGGTCCTGTCCAAATATATATACTCTATAATATAGCTTTTGTTGCATGGTTCTTTGTTACAATCATTAGAGAGTGCTTCTTCCTATACACATACAAATTAGTACCTTGTTATTATAAGAGGCCACAATATAAACCATAGCTCTTGCAACTCCATAAGACACTGATCATGTTTACAATTTGTTGTACAATCTTCTTACTTAAATGATGTCTTTCTTGTTTATTATAGGTTCTTTTGAATCCATATTAGGTAGTTCACCCAAGTCTAGTGGAAAAGCTGCTAGTACACTGCTTAAAGTTATTATTGTCTTGACTTTTTTTAATGAATATCCTTTTTACAATCTTTAAATATGTTGCTCATTTTTTATGTTACCGAATATTTTATATCTATATTTTGCACTATTTTTCATTTTCATGGTGATTAGGGTAAAGGAGGAAAGGGAGAAAAAGTTGCAAATGGTGGAAAGAGTCCTTTGTCTAAAGGCTCAAAACCTTTAAATTTTGGAATTGATAAGGGTTGTAATTGCTTGCATCATTTCTTCTGTGATTGTTGCCTTAAAGATGTATATAAAATTATTCACTTTTAACATATAGGACATTATTGTGACTTGTTCAAAGAATGACATTTGATGTATATTTTCTTCTCTTTATCAATTTGTTTCTAGGTTCAAGTTGATAATAATAATCTGATTAATGTCAATAATTCTAAATCCCTTTGATAATATATGTAGAACTTCTAAACAATGTCAAATGCCTAATGAATTTTGAGGCTTTACAAGGAATTCAAGATCAAATAATGATTGCATTCAAGTCCAAATGATTTTTTTTGCTTGGTTATGTTATTGTGATGCAGAATGCAAAATTTTGCATCAAGTTGCATTGTTGGAAGTGGAAGGCTGAAGAATGATTCTTTAAAATTAACTCACTTTGCTTTAGATTACTCTAAATATGAGACATCTTTTATTATGGATAGATAAATTTGACTTTTGCATATGTAATAGTTATAGATGAAGAAATTTACTAATGATGATTTTTTATGTTACATGTTATTATTTCTCACATTATCCCATACTTTTTTGTTTGCTCAGGTTTTAGTTACTACCAAAGCATTGTAAAGTTACTAGTGACTTTTAATATAGTTACCTCTTAGTTTTATGGAAATTACAACCTTTCTACCCTACTTATGTGAATGATGAATTGCTATTTTCAACCCTTTGGTAGAGGCATTAGTGTCACAATTGAGTTCATGGTTGCGGCACCCATAAACATTGGAATGTAACAAACATGGGTGGCCAAAGTTACTATAGCATTTTAAGAAAGTTACTATCATGTTTTATTCAAATTACTACTAGAGTTTATGAATGTTACTACCATGTTGTAGGAATATTTATTATCTCCATGTTTTAGGTATTATAGAAGTTATCATCCAGTTTAAGGAAGTTGCAATTAGATTTTAAGGAGGTTATTATGAGAGATCAGGAATATTATTACAATGTTTTAGACATTATGAAAGTTACCATTAGATTTATGGAAGTTGTTACTAGATTTTAGGGAAATTACTATTAAGGTTTAGGAATGTTACTACCACGTTTTAGGCATTGTGAAAATTATCCCTAAATTTAGGGAAGTTATTACTATGTTTTATGCATGTTATTATCAGGATTTAGGATTGTTATTACCATGTTTTAGGCATTATGAAAGTTACCATTAGGTTTAGAAAAATCACTACCATGTTTTACGCATGTTATTAACAGGGTTTAGGAATGTTACTACCATGTTTTAAGCATTATGAAAGTTATCATAAAGTTTAGGGAAGTTACTAATATGTTTTATAATTCCTATTACCATGTGACTATCAGTGTTAAGCTTAATGAAACTTACCATTAAGTTTTAGTAATGTTACTATCATGTTTTACAAATGTTACCATGTTCACAGGATAGTAAATCTAGAACATTTGGTTGTTATAATTTTTGTGCAATCAATTAGTCACATAACATTATACCACGATGGATAGCTTTAATTATTTTTCTGAGCAAGTTCCTCTGAGAGTTACTCAAAACAAGAATACAGGAACCAGCTAACACAGATGGATAGCTTTAATTCTCAACACAACAAAAATTCTCAACACAACCAATATATTTTATTTTTGAAATGATAGCTTTAATTGACATGTGTTGTGTACAAACAAAAGCAACTAACATAAATGAACATCAACTATGTCAAGCAAAAAGCTTATAGATTAATATCTCAGTACAAAACACTAACTAAGCTTATGTAAATTCTTCTTATAGTAATAGCCTTTCTATATCCATTCAAGAGCTTTCCCTTCTCCTTTATGATCCTTACCTGTTCCTCAAGGAAAGAAATACACTCCATTTTGTAGGCAATAATTCATCTTTTTTTATTTGCAACAAAATGAATATATGCTTACATGCTTCAGGTCAATCACAATCACTATATATTCATTCTATAATAATTCTAAAGTAATAATTAGAAAACATGAATGAAATCTCAAGATGACTTAGTTTATCATTTTAAACACAAAAGTTGCAAGTTGCAAATAGTCTTCCTTAATCAGATGCAAGTTGCAATAACTTTTGTTAACAAGAACAACTTGGCACCCCACTTTCTCAAGAAAAGAAAAATCACTCTTTGACATTAACACCAAATATATAGATAGATTCACAATCTCAAATATGATCAAGTTTATGTGCAAGTCTGTCAAGCAATGTCCCATAAACTGAAACTGTCATAATCTTAAATAATAACATAGGGAATGAGAGTAATAGCAAATAAAGTTATATTGATAGTATTATTATATTTCAGAAGACAAAAGAAAATGTTTTGAGCTAGGAAGTTAGCCAAGTTAATGCTTGTGAACTGGAATACAAGTTATAAGATGGCTTAGTTGAATTTAGATTCTATAATTATGCTTTTCAGGAAGCATTATAGCAAATTAAAATTAAATATAAGGTCAATGACATTAAACTTTGGAAGAATCTCTCATCTTCTTTGTTTCCTTAGTAGCTATAATATCTGACTGTACAAGTTATCTTCACAAACCATGATGAAGAAAAGGAGATGAAAATCTTAAGGAAACCCATAAGTTGGATGAACAATAGGAACAAAATCTCATTGAAATATAAAAGGAATGTTTAATTCGATATTTAGAATAGATGATAGTTTCTTTTCTCCAAGGAAAGAATGGCTATTTACAAAATTGATCCATAAAACTGAATTGGAGGACCAAGTATCATAATCCCTAAAAAATGAAAAGACAAGTAAGCAAGTTCTTTATTACAAAGAAAGAAACCCAAAAGAAATCAAGCCATAAGCTAATGAAGAACACGTCAAGATTCCAAGTAATATCTAATTTTATACCCTAGGCTCCAGATTGTAAACTAAGGAACAGAAATCAAATGTTAACAATGGGCTTGGCTACGTCATCAACGAGATCTACCACAAACCAAACATTTATAGAGCACAACAAAGATGATAAATTTAATCATTAATTGTATTAAATCTAGAACATAATCCTACTTCGACACCAGAGGTCTAATAAGAGATCTAGCATTTTTTGTTGATGGAAACACAAATTTCTCAAACATTAACCAAGAAAAAGAATACATTATGAGACTTACACAACGTAGAATTAGCATATTACAATTCTGGGTGAGCAATAAGAGAGGCTTGGGAATAGGGTTCTTCAATTATGTATCATATTGGGGTTTATAGTCGATAGATTCTTGGGAGTAATCGCTGACTACTCATGTCAAAGAGTAGGAGAGAAAAGAAAGAGAGATTAGGGCATGGCATTTTGTTTGGTTTCAAAGAGACTTTTGAAAGGTAGATCAAAGCGTATTTTTGTCTCTTCAGTAGCATAGTGAGATTCTTTGATCTTTAAAAATAATTTTGATTTTTAAGCTCTTATATTATAATTTTTAAAAAGTTTGGTCTTATATTACACGTAATTTTTCTTTCATTTTTTAAAGATGATTCTTAGAAAATGTGGAATTAAGGAGCAATTCCAGGCACAAGTTAGATCCATTTTAAAGTGCCATTACTTTAAAAGCGGAGCCATATCAACGGCGAACTTAGAATTATGCTTAGACAATCGATCAGAATCCCCTCAGTTCTTGTACAGTGCATAAATTGCATTGCTAGCCATCAATATTTGATCTAGCTAAGATCTTATATATATGTTTTTTAATTTTTGAATACCAATCATCATTTTTTTAAAATTTATAATTAAAAGGTTATTTTATTTTATTTTATATTTTGTATTCTTCTGGTTTAAATTTTTTTAGGAAATAAAAAAAGACACGATCAATGTCGTGATCTGGAGGGCCAAAAATGCGTTGTACCCGCAATGCAAAGATCCCTCAATGGAGAGTATCTGTGTAAAACCCGACGTGAATATGCATGCAAGGAAGCTGACTTTTCAACGCATGTGTGCAGCTGCCACGTACCAGCTCCCTCATTCTGCAACTTTACATATATATCCCTCCTTTTACTTCCTTTCAGCTGGGTTTTTTGGTCATTCCTCATCCAGAATTCTGCAACACATATCCCTCTAGCAAAGCAATCACAGAACTGACAGAAATTTGCTTCTTCATCCCCTGTTCTGCTGGACGCTGGGTTGTTCTGCTTCTTCGAGCTGCTGGACGTTGGTTTTGCTGCTTCTTCACACTGTGAATTTGCTTCAGTTTTGTTGCTTCATTCAGTCGCATGGAAAGCTCCCTACTGGACGAACCATAGTGCTGAATAAACGCTGCAATTTTCCTCCTCTGTTTAGCGCTGTTTGCTGTCCCTGTGCGAGCTCTTGCTGCTGATGTTTGCTCCTTGAAGTTTGTTAAGCTTTTGCTGCTGGTTGCTAGTGAAACCAAGCCAGAAAAAATTAATTTCTCAGGTCTGACATTCTGCCATATGGATTGCTTTTGCTGGGTTCATCTTCCTCCCCTTTTCACGCCATATTGTTCTGCTGTTTCGATGGCCAGTACAGCCCATTTCCTCTTTGCTTGAGTTGACCTTCATGGTGGTGTGTGTGTCGTAGGGGAGCAACGCTGTATGGTGAGTTAGGGCCTGGAAATTTCTGATGTATGTGTTGATTTTCTGGTCAATTTTTCATGCGTCCCTCCTCTGTTTCTTAACTGGGTGATGCATTTCTGTAGTGGCCAGCTTGGAGAGGTTCTGCGCAGGAGAAGATGTGGTGCAGGAAGTGATCTTAGTTGGATAAAATTCTGACTTCATTCATGCTTAACTGTATGTCTATTCTCCTATACGTTAATTCCTCCCAAAATTCTGCATATGTATATATACCTATTTTAATTAAAGACCAAACCCCACTGTACTCTTTTCTTACTTGTTAAATTATATTTATGCAGAATAAACTTCCTTTTAAAGTGTGGCTGCAGATTAAAGATGGTATGCAGTTCCTTTAGTTTTTGAATTTGGGTTTAGCTCCTAAGTGGAACCAAGGAAAAGAAAGCACAATATAGGTATATGGTATATATTGTATGAGTTTGGAAGGCGAAAAAAAAAATTAGTGGCGGAATAATTATTTTTTTTTTAAAAATCAGATAAGTTCTGTATGTGATCATTGGAATGATGCCGTCTCTAAAAATCTAATGAACGGGTATTGTAGGACATTCTGAAGGTTGAGGCATAGCTGAGAAAGGGTCAAGAAATCTCTATAAAAATCTTGGAAGGTGAGTAAGTAATGCGGACCGTGAGTAAACAAGAAATTATTATTTTATTACTAAGTTTTCTTGCAATGTCCTAAAATTAAGTAATCTACTTAGGGGGATACCTATTTAAATGTTTTGTAATATATATATGTTTACCCAAAAAAAAAAATGATTCGAACAGGAAATTTTGCAAATTGACGGATCTTTGAGTTAATTGGAAATTTTACTATGAAATTACTCGGGAAGGTATTCTATCTGAAAGGTTAAATGGAAAAACAAAAATAATACATGGTCTTATGAAGTTATCTGCTCAGAACCCTGTAGCTAACAGCAGTAGATGTTAGCCCTGGTGCACCATGATCTGTACCTCAGCTAGCAGGGGTGGTGCTAGCCCCGTGTGCAGGCCACCACACGCGGAGTCATTTTATTTTCGCAAGTTGAAAGCTTTGCGTCTGTAGTGATTTTTCCCGCGAGCTGTGTGCTCTGCGTCTGTTCCAATTGGTTCTGTTTAGATGTTTTCGGTGCATTTTGAGAAAGAATTTGTATAAAGCATGTTGCATATGGTCTTTATATATATATATATATATATATATGTAAACCTATTTGACCATATGTTTATTTTAAATAAGTTGGCATTGCTTATTCATTGAGTATCAAACTCATTGTTTTATAAATTATTTTTTTTCAGAGAGCAATACGGACCCTACTCTACCCCCAGCAGCTTTCTAGTGTCGATCTTTTGATTACTTCTTTTGACGAGCCGGCCGTTGTTCATGTGGGTGTATTTTGTCTGTAGGTGTATTTTGTTTTAAATCTTGTAAAGTTAGCTCCACTGAATCATAGTTAGGGCATCCCCACACCCCAAATATTTCTTTTGGTTTGATTGGATATTAGTTTGCCCTTTTGGGATGTATTGTCTGACACTTTATAGAAATTTTGAGAGGTCTACGTTATAAAGGAGACTCTGCCGAAATTTCTACAAATGTCCTTTAAAGAGAAGTTTATATGTTTTTTTTTATTCAAATTGATGCCCATACGTATTTTTCTTTATGTTTTCGCTTCTGCGTCAGAGTACTTAAATAGTGGGGTGTAACAATCTGCGCGCTTAGACAACACATATTTTGTAGTGTAGCGGTGAGTGTATCTCGTCTGCTTCCTAGCTCATATCTCTAGACTCTTGTTTTTCTTTCTCAAATTGTGGGAAACTAGGAGGTAATTTCTTTTTAGTTACATTTAATCACAAAAATGCCCAAATCAGCATGGTATTGCTCTCTCTGCCAGTAAAATGTAAACGAAGCCAAAGGATAAAACAACAGCCCTATCAATCGATGTGCTTGAGGCCATTTTGTCAAATTATAGCACCTAAGCTAATCGTTTACCTACTTCTTTTAAGAGTACCAGCTGTGCGCGTCTGCGACGTTTTGTTTGACTTCAATAGTTGAGGACTTGTGGTGCAGCATGGAGAAGGTTTACGTAAAACAATAGGCAATTGCTTTCTGCTTTATTAAATTTGATAGTAGTCTGGCCGGCATGAAAATGACCACATAATATTCAACGTCAACTCATGCGATTTCTAAGTTTAATAATTTATTGGCTGAAAGCTGTGAACCCCGCTATTCTCTTGGTGCTTTCTTTACTGTTTGCAAAATTCCCGTTGAGTTTTCTTCCACTTCCTGCATTTGCAAAGGAAAAAGCATAAGATCATGGCAGCTGAAATGGTGGGTGGGGCTTTTCTCACTGCTTTTGTGCAGACCTTGTTTGACAGGATGGCCTCTCGTGAGATGGTAGACTTCATTAAGGGAGTGAAACAGAGCAATGGTCCTAATCTACTGCTGGATAAGTTGAAGATAACATTGCGAACTGTTGATGCTCTGGTCAACCATGCAGAAGAGAAGCAGGCTGCAGATTTGCACGTCCGGGAGTGGCTGAATGATCTTAAAGATGTCATGTTTGAAGCCGAGGACATTTTGGATGAGATCACTGCGACTACAGCAGCTTCAAGTCAGAAAATGGAAGCTGAATTAGGGAGTGGAACCACAAACAGGGTAAGTTGCTTTTCACCTGCTTCCCTTGGGCAGTTTAGTGATGGGATAAAGATCATCATTGAAAAGTTAGAAAATTTAGTGAAACAAAAGGATTTGCTGGATTTGAGGGAAGGTTTCAGTGGTATTCCATCAAATAAATTTCAAACAACTTCTTTAGCAGGACAGTCTGCTATTTATGGTAGAGATTCTGATAAAGAATCTATTATCAAACTGTTGCTATCGGATTCTGGTGCTGATAAGATATGTGTCCTCCCCATAGTGGGGATGGGTGGGGTTGGGAAGACCACCCTTGCTCAAGTTGTGTACAATGATGACATAGTAAAGGAGTATTTTGACATGAAAGTATGGGTTTGTGTTACCCAAGAATTTGATGTCTCTAAATTGACAAGGACTATTCTAGAGGCAATCCCTTTAACATGTGATACAATGGATCTTAACCAACAACAAATTAAACTGAAGGAGTTCCTGGGTAATAAGAGATTTCTCGTTGTTTTAGATGACGTCTGGAATGAGAACTATATTGTCTGGGAAATCTTACGGCGTCCTTTTGAATATGGGGCTCGAGGAAGTAAGATCATAGTCACAACGCGGAGTGAAATTGTTGCATCAACTATGCTCACAGTTCCGATTTACCATTTAAAACCACTATCAGATGATGATTGTTGGTTGTTGTTTGCACAACATGCATTTGAAGGGAGAGAATTTGATGCACATGCTAAGTTGAGAGATATAGGGAGGAATATAGTGAAAAAATGTAGTGGACTGCCATTGGCAGTTAAAGCTCTTGGGGGTCTCTTGCGCTGTAAAAAAGATGAAAGTGAATGGGAGAAGGTATTGAGAAGTGATATTTGGGGTTTTCCAAATGGTAGGAGCAATATTCTTCCTGCTCTTATGCTGAGCTATTACTATCTTCCCTCACCTCTTAAGCGATGTTTTGCTTATTGTTCCATCTTTCCAAAGAATTATCAATTTAAACGGAAAGAACTAGTGCGGCTGTGGATGGCAGAAGATCTTCTGCTTCTGCAACATTCCAATAAAAATGTAAGGATGGAAGAAGTAGGTAAAGAATATTTCAATGACTTAACATCCAGATCATTCTTTCAGCAATCAAGTAAAAAGTGCTTCATTATCCATGATCTTATGAGTGAGTTAGCTGAATTTGTCTCTGGAGAATTCTCCTTCAGATTAGAGGGTGAAAAAACACGTGTCATGTCAAAAAGAACTCGTCATTTGTCATATTCCAAGGTGAAATTTGATGATTTAGAGAATATTACGGCCGTATGTAAAAATCTGCGTACCTTTCTTCCATCACAGGTGTTGCCATGGTCTAGATGCTTAAATAATGAGGCTGTAAGTGGCTTACTTTCAAAACTAACAAGTTTGAGGGCACTTTCCCTCTCTCACTGCCGCAACTTGACAGTTATGCCTGATTCACTTGGCAATTTAATACATTTAAGATATTTAGACCTCTCTTCTACTCCAATCTCCAAGATGCCGGACTCTACAGGTTCTTTGTACAATTTGCAGACTTTGTTGTTGACAAATTGTCCATATCTTACTGAATTGCCGCTCAACACGGGAAGGCTAACTAATCTGAGATGTTTGGATATAAGGGGAACAAAATTAAGTCAGATGCCGCCGCACATGGGTAGATTGAGAAATCTTCAGATATTAACAGCATTTGTTCAAGGTAATAGATGTGGATCGAGCATCATAGAGTTGAAGGAACTTCCATTTCTTCGGAAAAAGCTTTCTATTTCAAATCTGCAATATGTTGCTAGTCCTCAAGATGCTATGAAGGCTAATTTGATGGGTAAAGAGCAGCTTAATGAATTAGAGTTAAAATGGAGTGGAACTGTGAACGACTCAGAAGAAGTTAGAAGTGTACTTAATCAGTTGCAACCTCCTAAAGCCTTGACAAAGCTTACCATCAAAGGTTATGGGAGCACATCATTCCCAGACTGGTTAGGGGGATGTCAGTTTTCGAATTTAGTATCTTTATGTCTTTCTGATTGTAAAAATTGTGTTCTCTTACCACCACTTGGGCAATTGCCTTCCCTCAAAGCTCTCTCATTGATGGAGCTTTCACATGTAGTTTCTATTGGTGATTCCTTTTATTATAGTCCTTCTGAGCAAGTGGAGCAATCTCACAGAAATGGGGCTAGACCATTTAGTTCCCTTCAAATTTTGCGCTTTGAGAACATGCCCCAGTGGCAAGAATGGCTTCCTTTCACCGTCACGGATGAAGATACAGATGCAGCATTTCCTTGTCTTAGACAGCTTTATATAAAAAATTGCCCAAAACTGATGAAGGGCTTGCCCAAAAAGCTACCTTTTCTCGCAAAACTGGTGATTACAAAGTGTGAGCAACTTGTGGCTACAGTTCCACCAACAATATGTAAATTGCAATTAGAAGATTGTAAAAAGGTATCAATGAAGGAACTGCTACCCCATTTGTTGGACCTGTCAATTAGTGGATATGATGCATTTGAGTTGCCGTTAAAGGGTGTTGACAACAGGAATTCTTCTATTGAAAAGTTGAGCATCACAAACTGCCATCTCATTTGTCATCTTCCTGGAATTGGCATTGCAAACACATTGAAGTCACTTAATGTAACATACTGTGGGATAATTGAGCTTCCCATGAACCAATGCTTCGCAATTCTTGAGAGTTTACGCATAAAATTTAGCTGTGATTCTCTGAAGTCCTTCGTTCTAAGTTTCTTTCCAAAGCTGAGTCATCTTGACATTGAAGGATGTCCCAATCTGGAGTCTCTTTCTGCTTCAGGGGATCAATTGCAGCATTTTCGGTCTCTCAACTCCTTAAGGATCGGTAATTGTCCTAATTTTGTGTCTTTTCCAGAAGGTGGACTCTCAGCTCCAAACCTGACTTATCTCCTTGTTGATAATTGTAAGAATATAAAGTCACTACCCCATCAGATGAATAACCTGCTTCCTTCCCTAGTGACTTTGAACATATGGCTGTGTCCAGAACTTGAGTCATTTTCAGAAGGAGGACTTCCAAAAAGTTTAAATTTACTAGAGATCAATCACTGTGACAAACTCTTTGCTGATAGAAAGAACTGGGATTTGCAAAGACTCCCCTCTCTTCGAAGCTTCGGTATCAAAGGTACGGGTAAAGATGGGGAATCCTTTCCAGAAGAATGGCTGCTGCCATCTTCTCTTACTTCCCTTTATATACGTAAACTTCAGAATTTTAAGTGTCTGAATGAACATGGCATTCAGAAATTGACCTCTCTTGAGAATTTGGGGATAGGAGACTGTTCAGAACTTCAGTACATGCCAGAAAAACTACCTGCCTCACTTTCTGCCCTGCATATCTGGAATTGTCCATTGCTTGAACAAAGATGCAAAGGGGAAAAATCGGAAGATTGGCCCAAAATTACTCATATTCCCCTCATACGGATTAACAGAAGATTAATCAGATATGGCTAAACTTCATACTCTGGAATTTTTTCTATCCCTGTTCAGACACTTGCAAGATTTGCTACTTGCTGAGCCATCAAGTGTGAGTGAATTGTAAGTTTTGAAAATGAAAGATTAAAAAACTGCTAGTTGCCATTCATTTAGTTTGAAATTGAAATCCATATTTATGCCCCTTAAATCTGTTCCTTTAATCTTTTCAGTGGTACGTTTGCTTTGATAACAGGTGGCAATGATGGACCGTTGTCAAATTTTAATTTACTGATATCGGTTTCAGCTATGAGGTTTTGTTCTGATGGCCATGAATTCTGTGTTATATATATATATATATATATGGAAAAACATTTATTTCTTTTTGAATGTTCATTTTCCTTACATGATTTTGATACTTAAAGTTTGCATGTAATATTCAGATCTGGAAAGCTATACGGCTGAGGCGGAGTCTGGCACTTGCCTTGCAGAAGTTTGTTCTAAGCAATTTTAGAGGCAAGATTTTATTGCTAGTGTTTCAAGAGATATGATAGCATCAAAACTACTATGTTTGTTAATAACTCATATTTATAAAGTTTTATTGTATTTGATCTATTGATGATTCAGTATCAGCACTATACTTCATAAGAAAGCAGTTTTGTGTAGACTTGCTCTACTAAAAATTGGTAGATTAAGCTAATAATAAATAACTATGTACATATATTGGAAGTGAAATCCACCAGAAAAGTTAATTTAACATGTGCATATAAGTGCTCATTACTAGCGTAATCTACCAGAATTTTACAGACTAAAAGCCTATGCGATATATTTCTTGCTATATTTTTTAGTTTGATTTTAACATAAAAGAATGGGTATGTAGATTTGAATATGTTATGAATTTACTATTAGGAATTTTGTTTATAAATATAACTACCACACGTGTATTTCTTTTTGGCCTTCTAATGCTCTATGTATTCAGATAAAATCTTTACACTGTTCTATGCATTGCAGCTAGGCTGCCACACTCAGTTAGGATGCTCCTGGAATCTGCAATACGTAACTGTGATGATTTAGAAATTACCAAGGATGATGTTGAAAAGATTGTTGATTGGGAAAATACATCACTCAAGCAACTTGAAATCCCTTTCAAGTTTGTCCCCGTCTTATTGCAGGTTCGGAATGTTAAGGAATTTATTGAAGACAATTGACCAAACAGGAAGAAAATAAATGGTCACTGCGTTTATTAGTATCTAGGAAGTGGATATACTAATAGGATGAATCTGAAGATTGCCAACATCACGGAATGAGATCACTGCTTCATTTTGAGGTGTTCATGTTCGTCCCACTTGGTAACGGCCAAGACTATTAAGCGAATAAACATGAAGAGAAATGCCAAAAAGAGAAAACAGCTTATTATCTTTCACTTGCAATTTCCACCAATTCATATCTCATATATGGTTGAAATCTGATTCCCTTTGCATTCTTTCTTCTTGCCAATGATTCTGGATTCCACCTCCATGACATATTACAACTTCCAGAAGAATTAGCCAACAAACAGACAAACATACAGAGTCTGAGGTCACTATGATGATGGGGATTTTTATTATAAAAGAAGCCTATAAATCCACAAGTTCACAAACGGACATAACTTATTTTATTTTTAATGTTACTTATCAGATTATTTTACAAAAAATATGATACTTGAATTTATTTTTAGGAAAAATTATTCTTTTCCAATTTCAATATCCTTCTATTTAATGAAAGATTAAAATTCACTTTCCGATCTATTAGTATCAGTGCGATTACTTTTCAACTTTTATATGTAAATTTGTTAAATGTAACTGAATTGGATACATTTGCATTGCACATATCTCTCGCTTTATCGGATCGTGCAAGAGCTCTCTTCTCCTCCGGTTCAACAGATTAGGTTCCAATCATGCTGGCAATGCACTTGTGTTCAGCTCCGTTATATTTAACTTTGATTTAGACGGTAAGAGTTATTGCAATGATATTAATAAATTAGGAAGCCAATTGCGGCTTTTTATAGACGGAGGATATTAACAAAGGAGGGTAAAAATCAGGGTAGATTATTACAATTTTTTCAATTTCTATTGTAAAACCCGACGTGCTAACGTGCATGAAAATATATATGGAAGGGAGGGAGGTTTGACTTTTCCATGCAAATGTGGTGCAGCTGCCACGTACTGCTCTTTGCTCTCCTAAAAAACCTTACTGATATATCCTTGCTTTAATCACTTTTAGCTTGGTTTTTTGGTCATTGAGCACTCCAAATTCTGCAACATATATCCTTTCAGCAAAGCAATCACAGAACCGACAGAACTCTGCATCTTCCTCCCCTGTTTTGCTGGACGCTGGTTTTCCTGCTTCTTCGAGCTGCTGGATGCTGGTTTTTTCTGCTTCTTCGAGTTGTGAGTTACTTGTTACTGCATCTCCAGTAAGTGGCTGCATCTAAGTCGCATAACTCCTTCTGCTGGATGAAGACTGGTGCTGACCAAAAATTCCATTTCTTCTCCCCTGTTCAGCACTGGTTTGGTTCGAACTGCAGCTGCAGATTTGCTCCTTGAATTTTGTTAAACTTTTGCTGCTGGTTGCTGGTGAAACCAAGCAAGAAAAATTAAATTCCTAGGTCTGAAATTCTGCCATATGAATTGCTTTTGTTGGGTTCATCTTCTCCCCTCTGTTTACGCTACTTTGTTCTGCTGGTTCGCTTTTCAGTGCAGCCTTCCTCCTCTTTGTTTAAGCTGAGCTCATGGCTGTGGATGTGTGGCAGGAGAGCAACGCTGTATAGTGATTTTGGGCCTAGAAATTTCTGATGTATGTGTTGCTTTTCTAGTTAACTTTTCATGCGTTCCTCCTCTGTTTCTTAACTTGGTGATGCATTTCTGTAGTGGCCAACTTAGAGAAGTCCTGTGCAGGAGAAAAGGTGGTGCAGGAAGTGATTTTAGTTGGATTAAATTCTGACTTCATTCATGATTAATTGTATGTCCATTCTCCTATACGTTAATTCCTCCCAAAATTCTGCACATATATATTCTTAATTAAAGACAAAATCCCCACTGTGCTTTTTCTTACTTGTCAACTTATATTTATGCAGAATAAGCTTCTCTTTTACTTGTGGCTGCAGAGTTAAGACGGTATGCGTTTCCTCTAATTCTGAATTTTTGGGTTTAGCTCCTAAGTGGAATTAGAAAAAAAAAAGAGCACAATATATGTATATGGTATATACTGTACGAGTATAGAAGGCGTAAAATTAGTAGAGGAATAATTTTTTTAACAAGATAAGTTCTGTATGGGATCATTGGAGTGATTCATCTTCTAAAATCTGGTGAATGGGTCTTGTAGGGTATTCAGGAGACTGAGTTTATAGTCGAGGAAAGGGGCAGGGAATTTCTGTAGTATCTCGGAAGGTGAGTAAGTAATGCGGACCGTAAGACATGGGAAATTCTTATTTTGTTACTAAGTTTCCTTGGAGTGTTTTAAAAATTTGATTATCTATTTATAGAGATACACATTTCAATATTCTGTCATATGCATGGTTACCAAAAATCAGTTCGAACATGAATTTTTCAAATTGATAGATGTTTGAATTATTTGGAAATTTTACGATGAACTCGATCTGGAAGGTATTCTATCTGAGAGGTTAAAAAGGAAAAAAATTACATTGTTTTATGAAGTCATCTGTTCAGAACCCTGTAGCTAACAGCAGCGGATGTTAGCCCTGGTGCACCATGATCTATACCTTAGCTAGCAGGGGCAGTGCTAGCCCCGTGTGTAGGCCACCACACGCGGACTTATGTTATCTTCGCAAGCTAAATGCTTTGCGTCTGTAGTTATTTTCCTTGCGAACTGTGTGTTCTGCGTCTGTTTCCAATTGGTTCTGCTTAGGTGCTTTCAGTGCATCTTAATAAAACTTTTGTATAAAGCATGTTTCATTGCAATAAATATATATATTCTTGGCTTTATCTCTATTTTAAAAAGGTTAGCATTACTTATTCATTGAGTATCAAATTCATTTTTTTAAATTAATTTTTTTTCAGAGAGCAGTACGGACCCTATCTACCCCCAGCAGCTTTTTAGTGTCGTTCTCTTGAGTATTTCTTTTGACGAGCCTGCAGTTGCTCATGTGGGTGTATTTTGGTTGTATGTGTACTTTGTTTGAAACTTTGTAAAACTTTATAAAGTTAGCTCCACTGACTCATGGATGGGGCATCCCCACTCTTCGAAAATTTCTTTTGATTTGATTAAATATGGGTCATCCCTTTTGTTGTATTGTGCTGTCTGACAATTTGTAGAAATATCGGGAGGTCTAATTTATAGAGGAGACTCTGCTAAAATTTCTACAAATGTCCTTTGAAGAGAAGCTTATATGCTTTATATGATTCAAATTGATGCCCATAAGTATTTTCTTTATGTTTCCGCTTCTGCATCAGAGTACTTGAATTGTGGGGTGTGACATCTATGTCATGTTTCTCTTATAAAATCTAATAACAACTACCTAAGAAATTTTGCTGAAATTTTATCTTTTATAAATCTACTAATAGCCGTAAATGGTGGACAGGCTTTACTTGGGGGAGAGTGGTATCGTTTAAACAAATCCGTAAGGGGCCGTGTACGCTCTGAGGCGTGCATGTACTTCTGAGATTCAATTGATTTGAATAGATCATTTCAATTGTACTGGTTACTTTTATTGTTTCATTCAATTAGCAAAAGGCCAGCATTTTACTTGTAAACAAAGTGAAAAAAGTAGAGGAAGTTTTTTCGATCACCATCGAGGCTTGTGTTTGTGGGAAGCAACTAGCAAGCATGCTTCTGAATGCACTGAAAGGCTTTTTGAGCGTGCTAGCTTCTTCTATCATTTCAAATCTGTGATCAACGATACCATTTTGAAATTTCGGACAATTTTCTGTTCATAATGTGATGGATTTTGCTTGGGGTCCTCAATCCAAACGGAAAATGTGCCAAATTTGATGTGCTACAAATCATGGCACTATTCAAGATTCGAATTGTGGGGCAGTTAAATGACAAGCAACCAAAATTGACAAGAAGTAATTACTTGAGAACATGATATATTATTAATTTGTTGCGAGTTTTACCATAACCTAGGGTTACCGTAGAACTTGGTGCATTACCATATTTTATATATAGTTTATCAATTATTTTCGTTAGTAATGAATAAAATTGCTAATAAGTAGAGTATCAGTGCTCCTTTTTTCAGTTGTTATACATGAGAGATTCATTAGTTATGCCTAGAAAAAGAACAAGCCAAAAGGATTGAACACGTACACGTTAAAATCACCACAATTTTAAAGATTGAACTGATTTCATATCAGCTATCAAATAAAATTTATTTACAAGTATCATGTGCTCCTTATAATAGTGTCAAATTTACCAATATTAAGCACGTGAGAAGGAAATATAAAAAACGAATGATTTTTGTTTTTGTTTTGGCCATGTAAAGAATCTATGTTGGTAGAGTTATATATCCACCCTTAGTTTAACAGAGTTAGTAACTTTAAGTTCAGTAAAATTTAGAATAGTTTCCGTAATGAACCTCAAATATGACTGCCGTTGTCATGGATATGTGTCTTTTTCTTCGGCTCCTTTCTTATTGCAAGTGTAGTAATAAATTTAATTTTTTGATGAAATTATAGTACTTAAATATTTAAATAAACTCAATTTATTTAAAATAGATACACCAAATTATTCATAATTAAACATGAACGCATGTTAGGTGCAGATTTCATTGAAATTGCATTGACACGTTCCGTATGCCTATTTATAATAAACTTAGTTTATTTATCTTTAGTAATTTAGGTGTAGATTTCATTGAAATTGCATTGATGCATTCTGTATTTATTTATGATTAAGTTATTTTATTTATCTTTAGTAACTTGTTTGATAATTTCTCAAAACTTGAAGTCTTTAGAAAGGCCTAGTATAAATTAACTCGGTAGATGGTTTATATATATATATATATATATATATCATTTTATCAACATGGTTTTTATTTTTTTTTTAAGAGTAGAATTTTAAAATACATGCATTACACTGATATAGGAAAGTGCATCCTTAGAAGGAATTTAATTTTAGACAAAGTCAGGAAATACCTTAATCATAATATAGAAAAATGAGTAAGCATTAGTTAAATGAATAAAAGCTTATAAAATATGCAAAAGCTAGTCTTTTACCATTCTATAAATAACATGTTCCCAACTTGGGCCTCCTCACCAAAAAATCTCTACCCATAGATAATGGCTTCATTTCCCACTTCCATCCTTGCCTTCCATCTCACCATCCTAATTCTCTCGTCAAGTCACCTCACCATCACCAATGGATCATTCTCACACCAATCCCCTTTGCTTTCATCCACAAAACCCACTGATCCCAAAACCACCCACCTTCACTTCTACTTCCATGACATCATAACTGGGAAAAACCCTACGGCAATGCAAATTGTAGGACCCCCCAACGGATCAACCCGAGGGTTTGGGACCACTTTCATGATGGATGACCCTCTAACTGAAGGGCCAGACCCTAGCTCCAAGCTCATAGGAAGGTCTCAGGGAATCTATGCTCTGGCCTCTCAGCACGAGTTTGGGTTGCTCATGGTCTTGAACTTTGTCTTTTTAGAGGGCATGTATAATGGCAGTACCCTAAGCATTCTAGGACGCAACCCTGTTATGGAGAAGGTTAGAGAAATGCCTGTGGTTGGAGGAAGTGGAGTGTTTCGTTATGGGAGGGGATTTGCTTTGGCTAAGACGTACATGTTTGATCCTAAATCTGGAGTCGCAATTGTTGAGTACAATGTGTCTGTTCTGCATGTTTAGTTATTGGCTACGACGTACATGTGTGATCCTAAATCTGAAGTCGCAATTGTTGAGTGCAATGTGTCTGTTCTGCATGTTTAGTTATTGGACAAAATTTAGGTGTTTGTTTGTTATGTTCTTTTAATTAAAATATAATAAGTAGATTTTTTTATAGCAAAACACCACATAATAGGTGTTTGCAAAATTTTTATTTACATATCATATTTTTATTAAAGAATTATCTCATAGCAAACACTTTTTACCTAAGTTTGGTTCTTAGTTATGTTGGCTAGGTCCATGGGCCTAGTTTAAATAATTTGAGTGTGTGTTGGTTTTCTGTTTAAGTACTATTATTAGTTTTTAACCATGCATTGCTGATCTTTTGTTTTGTGGATGGATAGTATGATGGCCTCAGCTGGAGATATGTACTTAAGCGTGAAGAAAAATTGATGGGCGTTTTGATTTACTACTTTGTGTTCCATGTATTTTTTAATGATTAATTTGAGTGGAACTACAATATATAATAAAGGTATAATCCAAATTAGTAATGGAATGGGGAGGCCTTCCTTACTTCTCCCTGCTACTCCTCGTCTCTCCCAATTTCTTTCGTAGAGAAGTTTGTTGCAATTTGAATGTTGAAATTCAAATAATCAAGACAAATAATCAAACCAAACACACACACACACAAACCAATTGAATAATAAGAAAAGAAAGTAGAGAAAGACATCAAAATTATCAATTGCGCTAATTTTGCCTACAATGACACTAATAAGGATTTACTACTATAAACTTTTGGAAAAATATAAGAGATTTTCTTATTCTCCCTAATAAGATATGAAAATTCCTCTCTTCTATGTGCACTAACCTTTGGGTTTCTTTATATGGAGGATTTCTTAGTTTTACACAAATATCTAAATTCTTACAAAATAGGGAAACCCTTAAAAAATTTCATAATCGTAAAAAACAACCAATCTCAAAATTTCTTAAAATTTGCAGCAATTGGTTGCTATTAGAATGCTTCTCACTATGACCAAAATAGTTTTCACCACAGTTGGCTCAAAACTCGCCATGACCAGAATGCTCTAGCCTACACCTGTTTTTCGGCATCTTTCTTAATCAAACCTCTTCTCACTACAATGGTACTGTTGTTGGAGTCTTTTTTTAGCTTTAAGTGATACTTCCAAGATTTTGAGTCACTTTTTCAATAAAGTTGACTCATCCTCATTTTTTACAGAGGTATACAAACCCATTGAATTGTAATACCTTAATAACAATAAAAATCATAAAAATAATAAAATAAAATAAATTATCTTAGGCTATTAAAATAAAGGCTAAATATTTTTAAATTAATTTTGGAGTTTACACATTTTCTTAAGGACTTTTTAAAGTATCTGAAGGATTTAATTGAACTGCATAAAAACCTACTAAGGCAAAAGAGCAATTTTAATTTTGGGTAATAGTGCAATTTGAGTGCAACAACAAAATAATCCTCCACTAACTCCCTCTCTTTAATTCCTTCATTTTTTTTAATGACACGTCCTATTTTGTTGCATCTTTGAAGTTTCATTCTTTCCTTATTCCCACAAAGCTTTACACTATCTTTCAAACATTCTACTGCATCAATTGCTTAGCTATGATTTCACTATCTTCTTCTTCCAATTGACTTTGGCTTCCTTTTCTTTTTTCGGTAGGATTTTATGCCTGAAGGTTAGTGTGCCTTTTTTATTTATATGCCTTCATCTTATCTATTCCTTTCTCTATTTGGTGGTGATTCTTGGAGGTTTTGTAAAAGTGACTTCTCACCTTGCTTCTCTACTTTCTCCTTTTCACTTTCCCCTCTTCTTCCATTATTATTGAAGCATGATTTCTTGTATAGCTCTCTCCTTCTTCGTAGTGCCATGGGTGAGCTCAAAATTGGGGGTTTCTTGAATTGCAACATTAAGCTCCAAGAAGTAAGTTTTAAGTTTAATTTAATATGGAAGCTTAGATTGAAAAACCTAGATCTTAGGGTTTGTATTTAGGATAATAAAGTATGCAACAATTTAAGGGTTTATATTTTAGAGAGCATATTGGATTATATAAATAATTGTGGATGTTAGTTGTGTAATCAAATTATTTAATTTATACCTGAGAGACTTTTTCAATTGTGATTTAGTATTAGAAAATAAGAACTAGGGCCTCTACTATTGGTCCTAACCAGTGAGTCTATAAATAATGGAGTGGTAACTTTATTTTATTCCGTGTTATATTTCTATAGCCAAAATTTCTTTTTATAATTTATACACTTTACTCTTTAGGGAAACAAATCGATGCTTTTAAAACTTCAAGATAGGTGTTATGATGCATGTAACACTATATAATTCTAGCCTTTCCTATTTGTCTACAGAATTATGCTTGCTTGACTTCATTCAAGTTCAAGAAAATCTAATAAAATAATGTATTATTTTTATGTTGTGTAGGGTTTAAAATTTTCATTTTGCGTCTTATGGATAATATGAACTCACTAATATCATTCTTTGCTCCAAATACACACATATAAGTCAGAACCATCACAAAATATTCTATTCTTCCTGAGTTTAGAACTATCATACACAAAATAAATGCTTTGGCCTCGGATCTACTTCAACAACTTTCTGTCATCAACTTTGAAAAATTATAATTAATTCTAAAAAAAATCAAAATCAAGTAAATGATAGCTTTCTAGAAAGCCCTGAATGCTAACTACAGGTCTAGGCCATGAAAATATCAACTGGACCACGAATGATAATAAAATAGTAGATTTATTGTTACAAATTACTTATATAAATTTTAAAAATTCATAACTAATTCTAAGAAATTAAAAACCCATCAAACCATACCATTCTAAAAAGTTGTGGATGTCAAATAGGGGTAAAAATATTTCTAGACCAAAACAGACTCGTTTAACTCATAAAAATTTATGGAATAATACTAAAGGTCCTGCTATGTCTTTGCTACTATCGTGGAACTTCAAAAATTTGGTTCTCTCTCTACAAAGCTCCAAATGGGGTGCTCTCAAGTGCTATAGGAAGCTCAATATGTCTACTTTAAGCTTGTAAAATTTTATAGCCATTGTACACCATTTGACCCATGGATGATATAGGGAGAAGAACTGACCAAATAAATAGTGTGCCCAGCCATTATGTATTTTTTCCCAACTTTAAAAAATCATAATGAATTTTTTAGAGTTCCAAATTGAGTGTTTTTTTAGCTTTGTGGAAAGCTCTAGAGGACACCTACTTGGTGGCTTAATTTTGTGGGAAGACTCACTCATTTGATCAGATTTTGGTTCAGCACACAAAATGGTCAACTTTCGTGTCTCAATTGGTTCAAGATGGTGCCAAATTGCTTTCTTTATTATTCAAGCCCATTTAGGCACATCCACAACCACATACATAGCCTAGGGAGACATGCTATTTGGTTCAAAACATCATGGAGCTCATTTCCACTGTGTTACTTATTCATATACACAAATTTTCATAACCCATACTAAGCCTATGGATGGCAAGAATGCACATACTAAATCATATGGTGCCAAAATCAATACGTACATCATATATTCATACATTTAAGTGTGCTCAAGTGTCTATATATCATTTACAACATATGATTACATCCTTTAACATCAATAGGTCTACAAAATGACTATTTGACATATCCCTTAGCAAACCTTTTGTTTTCAAAAGTGGTGGTTTTCATTTCTTAGCTCACTTGGCCTACTTAGACATAGTTAGACAATGGAGAAGGAAGAGTGAGATTTCAAGAATCTCAATAACTCTTAACCCTTTCAATCATACATAATAGCCATATTTTCAATTCAAAGCATGCATGTATGAAACTTAAGTTACTTGTAATCATACATAAAATCATTTTCATGTTTAAGAAGCTCATACATATTATATATTGGCTTTTAAGAGCATTGGTTTAACTTCACCCCCTTTCCTTAAGACTTTTAGACTCATCTAATCTATTTTCAAAGGACTTTTGACTAAGTCTCACTTTTTTTAAGGATTTTGATTTTGTCTCATCCAATCCTTTGGACTTTTAGCTCATCCTCAATTTTGTTAAGAGACTTTTGGTTTCACCAAGCTCATTCAATCCATAACACATTCATAAAACATGTTTTATGCACACAATGATACCATAACATGTAGAAAATAGTAATACACATTTCTCATGGCATAAACATGTATACACACATCGAAAGACAAAAAAACAACTAAGAATACATGAGAGAAAGGTTAGAAAGTTATCTTTGGAACAAAAACACAAGTCTTTCCCTTGATTCTTCTTCCCTTTTCAAGGCCACACACTTGCAATGAGGTGGGACTTGGTTCTTTTAGCCTAAACACATCAAATGGGATCTTATTATATTCTTGAAATAAGCTCTAACACCACACACATTTTAAGGAAGCCTACCTTGTCCTATGGTTCACCTATGGCTCCATTCAAGACCTAAAGAAGCAACTATAATAATTCTTGATTTTGGCCTAATTTTCTCTCTCAATATATGACTCTTGACTTCATTTAGACTCCTTGGAGCCATCACACAATCATTTTGGAAAGCCTAACTATATGTTACTTCTTTATATCATATTATGGAACCTATACCTCCAACTCTCAATTTATAACTTCTAAATTTTTTTCAAGGCTTCCTTTGAAATTTTTCCATCATATTTAGTCCTAATCTAAGCTTAGAAAAATTTAAAACACTTCCTAGGTCCTTGGAGGAGGCTTGGTTGAGACATGAGCATTGTTTTAGACCCATGGAATTTTCTTTGTTTTCTTAAAGGAAGAGACACTTAGGAGGCTTCCTAGAAGTCTTAGGGACTCAATTGAACTCTTACATAAGTTAGAATATCCTTGGAGAAAATAAGCTTTTATTATACATCTTTGTATCCCTAGCTTTGCTACTCTCACACCCCACAGTTTACGTATGTTTACGCAGAAGCAGAAAATAAAGAGAATGATTATGGGTATCATTTTGATTCATATAAAACAATAAGCTTTTCTTTAAAGGACATTTGTAGAAATTTTGGCAGAGTCTCCTTTATAACGTAGACCTCCCGAAATTTTTTACAAAGTGTCAGGCAATACAATACATCCAAAAGGGATAACTCATATCCGTTCAGACCAAAAGAAACATCCGGGGAGTGGGGATACCCTAACTATGATTCAGTGGAGCCAACTTTACAAGATTCAAAACAAAATACACATACAGAAAAAATACACCCACATGAGCAACTGCAGGCTCGTCAAAAGAAGTAATCGAAATATCGACCACTAAAAGGCGGCTGGAGGTAGATTAGGGTCCCTACTGCTCTCTGAAAAAAATATAAAAAAAATGAGTTGAATACTCAATGAATAAGCAATGCCGACTCTTTTTTTTTTTAAAATAAAGGTAGGGTCACAAATATATAGGTACATATTTATAGATATACCGCGTAAAACATATTTTATGCAAATTCTTTCGTAAAAATGCACTGAAAGTATCTAAGTAGAACCAATTTAAACAGACGCAGAGCACACAGCTCGCGGGAAAAAATTACTACGAACGCAAAGCATTCAGCTTGCGGAAATAATATAACTCCACGTGTGGTGGCCTACACACGGGGTTAGCACCACCCCTGCTAGCTGAGGTACAGATCATGGTGCACCAGGGCTAACATCCACTGCTGTTAGCTACAGGGTTCTGAACAGATGACTTCATAAAACAATGCATTTTTTTTCCTTTTAACCTCTCAGATAGAATACCTTCCAGATCGATTTCATAGCAAAATTTCCAAATAATTCAAACATCTATCAATTTGAAAAATTCACGTCCGAACCAATTTTTTTTTTAGTAAACATACATATGACAACATATTGAAATGTGTATCTTTATAAATAGATAATCAAATTTTTAAAACACTGCAAGGAAACTTAGTAACAAAATAAGAATTTCCCATGTCTCACGGTCCGCATTACTTACTCACCTTCCAAGATTTTTATAGAAATTCCCTGACCCTTTCTCAGCTATGTCTCAATCTCCTGAATTCCCTACAATACCTGTTCATCAGATTTTTGAGGGTGAATCATTCCAATGATCCCATACAGAACTTATCTGGTTTTAAAAATTATTCCTCTACTAATTTTACGCCTTCCATACCCGTACAATATATACCATATACATATATTGTGCTCTCTTTTCCCTAGTTTCACTTAGGAGCTAAACCTAAATTCCAGAAATAAATGAAATGCATACCATTTTTAATCTGCAGCCACACGTTAAAGGGAAGCTTATTCTGCATAAATATAATTTGACAAGTAAGAAAAAGCACAGTGTGGTTTGGTCTTTAATTAAGAATATATATATGCAGAATTTTGGGAGGAATTAGCATGTAGAAGAGTGGACATACAATTCAGCATGAATGAAGTCAGAATTATTACAACCAAAATCATCTTTCTGCACCACCTTTTCTTCTGCGTAGGACCTCCCTTAGCTGGCCACCACATAAAACGTATCACAGCATCAATAAACAGAGGAGGGAAACGCCTATAATTGGGATTAAAGAAGTAGCACATACAATAGAAATTTCAAGTCTAAATAAACCTATATAGCGCTGCTCTCCTGCCACACACACAGCCACGAAGGTCAGCTTAAACGAAGAGGAAAAGGGCTGCACTGGAAAGCGAACCAGCAAAACAAAATGGCATAAGCAGAGGGGAGAAGATAAACCCAGCAAAAGCAATTCATATGGCAGAAATTTCAGACCTGGGAAATTAATTTTCTAGCTTGGTTTCACCAGCAACCAGCAGCAAAAGCATAACAAAATTCAAGGAGCAAATACCAACTGTAGCAACTCGAACAGGGACAACAAGTAGCGCTGAACAGGGGAGAAATAAATTGCAGTTTTTGATCAACCCAGCCTTTGTCCAGCAGAAGGAGTTATGCGACTTGAATGAAGTAACTTACTGGAGATGGAGTAGAGAGTAATTCACAGCTCGAAGAAGCAGAAGAGGCAGCGTCCAGCAAAACAGGGATGAAGATGCAGAGTTTTTGTTGGTTCTGTGATTGCTCAGCTGGAAGGGATATGTGCTGCAGAAGTCTGAATGATAATGATTGAAAAACCAGGCTGAAAGTGATTAAAAGAAAGGATATATCAGTAATTTCTAGAAGAGTAAAGATCAGTACGTGGCAGCTGCACAACATGCATTGAAAAGTCAACTTCCCTCCATTTCCCCTATGCATTATTCACGTCGGGTTTTATAGCTATCTTGTATTTCAATGGTTTTCCTTTAGGTTTCTTGGCATTTCCTAACTTCTTATAGTCTAAAATCTAAGTTTCATGCTTGCTCTTAGTCAGAATTCACTCCCTTTTACAAGCTCTCAAGGTGGCCAAACCAGGCATAAAAGAAGCAATGAGGAGAAAACAACAAAAGCAAAGGTATTTACCTTGGTTCATTGGCTTCTTCAAAGGCTCTTTCACTTGGTATAGGCTTCTCTTTCAAAGTCTAACTTCTCTCTCTGAATCACACTCAAAATAGACCCATATCAATAGCCAAAATCATGGAAAGAAAGGTGGGAAGGAGAAGAATAACATTAAAGAAGAAAAAAACTTGAAATTTTCATAATTTTCATACCTTTCTTCCTTATTTTTCTTCCTCTTCTCCTCCTCCTTTGGTGTGTCTCTCTCTCCCCAGTCTCTTCCTCTATTTTGGGTAGAAAAATAGGTTAGTTAAATGAATGAGAAGTGAGACGCCCTTTAAGAAGCAATACGGAAAGGAATTTCTTTAAAAATGTCATTTATGTTCCTTTTCTTGGCTAGTTCATTTTAGGCTCATTTTACTTCTTTTTTTAGAACCATCTTTTCTATCATAAGATCTAGTCCCCTAATTTATAAAATGACTTTGAAATCACTCAAATTGGATTAAAAACCTTTCTGAATGAAAAGGTCAAAATTCAGGTCAACTGATATTCAAAAACGTATATCAGAGGGGTTTTAACTACCTTAGGGATTTTCATGGTATACGGGGCCTCTGAGAACCCTATAAAGCTTAAATTTTTTGTTTAAAATACCCTCCTGTGAGTTTTCCAAAAATTGCTCATATTTATGAAAATGCCATTATACTTTTGATGATTTTATTAAACTACTCTGGCTTTATTTTTTTGGGTATCTTAGATCTTGGATCCTTATTTTTTATTATTTAAAATTTTATTCTAATTTTATTTGGCCTCGACTCATTCATTTCAAGGGAGTTGCTTTTTAAACTGATTCATTTCAGTATTTTTACAAAAAATCGGATGTTACAATGCAAGTATAGGTAATGAATGAATAAATAAATTAATAAGCAAATGAATGATTGAAATATGGCAAAGATACATACTTGTGGAATGCAAAAGAAGAAATTAAAGAAAAGAAAGTAGTGATGTGTGTGTATATATATTTGTGAGAAGTGTTTTATGTGGTTTTGTTAGTCCATGTTTTTATGGTAGCTCTATTAAAGGGTAACTCATTTTATTATTAACTACTTATTTTCTTGATTCCTTGATTATTTTTAGTTACTTAAATGCTATTTTAGTAGATTTATTTTTCACTTTCTTTTTTTATAATGGATGGGAAATTACTTAGGACCCCATAGTAGTTAATGGAAGTGATGGCCTAGGTGCACCTAGCATAAGTTGTAAGTTGTGATAGCACTGTAATGTGATATATCCAGTGCCACGACCAGAGCTGCTAGATGTGTATTGTGAAAGTGATGAGATGGAACATATATGAAGCAATGAAAATAGATATGATGTGGTTTAATTGTTAAGACACTTAGTGTTTTGGTTCCTTTTTATAATACCCATTTCCATAATATTTTCTTAATATTTAGAAAATATGATTTTTATCTAAAAGTTCTTATTTATTAAATAATTATTTTTTATTTTAACTATAAATTATTATTGCTTAAATTATTCAATAACTATTTGATTTTTAAAAACTCATATGTGCACTTATTTTTCCTCCATGCACTTTATTATTTATACACTCACTAAGCTAGTGGTAGGCTTATCTATTTTTTTTCATTATTTATAGACCAACAGGTAAAGAAGTGAAGTGATCTAAGAGCTCATATGCTATCAGACCTATAAAGTATGTGCTCAATTTTGTGAAATTGGTATCAGACTTCATGATGTGATGGCATATAGGTGTGGGAAAAGTATTTTGAGATTAATATGTGTTAGGTCTCTTGTGGGCTTGATATGGCCACTTAGAACATGTATAGATATTGTTCATAGTTCCTTAATGAAGTATTTTGTTGCATTTAACTTGTTATTACTGGTACTAATGTTGGTTTGATTTGTTGTATAAGTTAAGATGTCTAATTTTTAGGGAAAATACTGCTGGATTTGAAAGAATTTGTATTTTCAAAACTTGAGACTTGTATGGGCTAGCTTTTAAATGTGGTATCAAAGTTAAATTTGAATATTTGAGGCTTACTAGGCTAACCTAGTTGTCAGATTGGTTTTACCTATATGCCAATCATAGCTTAGAAATTAGGTCCTCACAAAAATATTTTTATTTATAAAATTTTATAAGAAAACAAGTAAAATTTTTAAGAAAATAAATAATTATAATTTGAATTTAAATGTTTAGAAACTAACATGTAAAAATTTATTAATATAAATTATAATTGCACAACTACTACAAACATATCTATACGTCAATAAAATTAAAGGAAATGTCCATGAAAATTCTCCCAAGATGTTGTCATGTTGAGTATAGTTTCTATCCTCATCCCATATTCCAAGTGGTAGATAACCTACCTTGATCATCTTGTCTTTTTGTCCAACAACCCCCTTTAGAAGGAAAAATCTCCAAATCTTTATCCTACTTAGTTATTAATGTCTAAAATTTTTTAATGGCAAGGGAAAAATGTTTAGAAGTTTATGGAAATAATACTAGCCCAAAAAATGAACATGTTATAACACAGTAAAGTAATAACAAATATACCAGTAGATAAAATCATCTTTGACCTTCTCACTATAAAAAAAAAAAGTGATTTAACTACATTTTTAAAGTGGTTTATACAGCAGCTAAGTGCATGTTTGGAATTGCGGTAGGAAAACGCATTAGTATAGAAGCATCAAATTGAAGCTTCCCATGAAACGTGGTTTTAAGGAGAATTACTGCATTTCCAAACGCACCTTAAATTGCCTACCCAATACCTATAATTTTCAAAACTACAATAAAATAGTTTGCAAGGAGAGGTTTACTATAGCTAGGCCATGGTTTCTTGAACCATGGCTAAGCCATGATTTCTGGTTTAAACATGGTTCAATAAATTGTGGCAAAATATGGGTACCAAAGGTAACAGTTTAAAACATTGCTAAATTCATTTTTTTTTTAAATTTCTTGATGGCAACTTTTTTTCCAAAAATGGCCCATTATCTATAACATAGCCCTACCACTTGATGGTTTTTTATTTTTTTTAAATAAATATAACAATCATCCATCCAAACTTTATAACATTTAGGATATATAGGATTTTGCGCTAATAAACATATCAAATTTAACATATTAATTTTTAAAAGAAACAACTATTATTAGAATTATCTAAAACCTTTAGTTTTGTACATCTAGATATCAACCATAGGCAAATGGAAAGATACAAACTAACATACATTAAAACAAAATAACTTCACATGGACAATTAGCAAGTGTCCATAATTCTAGAAGCTGTTAGAGTCTCCTACAATTTACATTCAGCATCTACATTCTTAGGCAAGCCTTCGAGTAATGAAGATTCAACTATATCTAGAATAACTTTGCAAGATTGGGCAGCTTCTGCAAGAATGATTAGAAATATACATTAGATTACATATTGGCTTCTTATATAGCTTGGAACTTTCCTTGATTTTAATTTTCAAAAGATTAATTGGCTGCTAGGTCTAGGAAGTGAAGTTCAAGTAAAGAATTCAAATCATTTAACATTCAACACCATTATCAATTCAGATGATCTAATCTAGGAAGCTAATATATCTTCCATAGTTATGGGGACAAGTTCCAAAACATCACTTTGTAAAGTAGATAAGTGAAATTAACACAATAATATGGAAGAAAGATAAATAAGAATAACTAAATTACAAAATTACAAACTATTTATATATAATGTCATAGTTATTTCTATAAAAACCTTAAAATAGTATTGATAAGGAGTAAATGGTCTTCATCTACATCTTAAGTGATCAAAAATCAATCTAAACAAGAGTAAACTAAGATGAAAAATGTTTGTTGCTAGTAGCACCAAAATATATCTATCTACAAATTAGAGTGAGAACATTAGACATCTTCGTATAAATATCATTACAACAAGGTTATGAAATTTCAACAAAAGAGCTTGATAGATCTCAATTGAAATTAGTTGTATCTTTTAATTTTTTTAATTTGAATTTTTACTAAATGTCAATAAAAAAATTGTTAGCTGAAAATAGAAAAAATAATAAACAATTAAAAAAAGGCAAATTTTAGTGTTTGCAATTAGCCAAACCCAAAAAAAAAAAGACATTGACAAATAGTTAAAAAAGGGGTAAATTTTAGTGTGTGTAGTCAACCAAGTGGTTAATTAAACATTAGTTGGCCAAGCTGATTAAATGACAATTTAACTTTTTACATAAAATTTCATGCATAACGTTTTTTTTAAGTTTTTAACCATTTTTTCCTCATGCATAACTTTTTCTCTTTTTTTTTTTAAACTTTTAGACTTTTTTGTTTTAATTTTTTTACTTATTTTATTTATTTACTAATATAATTTTTTAAAACATTTTATACATAAAAAAATGTAGTTGTTTAAAGAGCTATTGAATGAATGGATAGATCATGCGTATTTAAATAAATTACATTGTTTGATTTTTTATTTCTTTTGTTCTCTTCTTTCTATTTTCTTTCTCTCTTCGTTTCCTCTCTTTAGTTGCTCTTTTTCTTTTCTTTGTTCCCTTCCTCTTTCTTTTTTTTCATTCACATGTTTTTTTTTCTTTTTAATTTTTTACTTCAATGGTTGATATTGAGTTATTAAGTTGCATTCTACATCTAAACAATTTGTTTGATTAGAGATTGGATATCTAAAAATATATTTAATTGAAGATTTTAATTTTGTTTCTTTAAGAGGTATGTATAAATATTTCTTGATAATACTTTTATGAAATATTATTTAGTATTAAGCATTGTTATCTATTGACTATTTAGTAATTATAAATGATTTATTGATAGTATTAATTATTTATTAATTTGTGATAATATAGTATAGAGAAATATTTATTACTATAGTATTAATTATTTATTAATCTATGATAATATTATGGAGAAATATTTATTATTGGATAATATTTATAAAATAATATTAAAAAAATTTGTGATAACTTTTCATCATTTAATAGAGTGAAAAAAAAACTTTGTTCATAATAGTTATAAGATAATTTATGTTTATCAGAATTTGTAAGAGAATATTTAAATTTGTTATTATAATAAAAGATGAAAATTCTTAACAATCAAAGCTGAATGTATAATAGATTACATCTTTAAAAAAATGATATATTGATAAATTTTTACATAGGGTAAAAGAGTTTATTATTGTTGCTTGTGAAAATAGATCCAGTTTAGGAAATGAAAAAAATTAGATATTTATGTTCTAAATATAAAAATAAAGCACATCTTATTATTAATTATGTTAAAAATTGATCTTTACAAAAGAAGGTTTCAACTTTCATATTGGTATTGGACATATGGTTAGATTAAACCAATGCCAATTAACATATATGTTGGAACAACATCTAGCTTAGGATTAGTAAATGATGACCATAATAATAGCTATGCAAACTAATCTTTAATGTAATTGGTTTTCATTTTAATGTTGATAGTTATGATGAAGTATATTATGATGATAATATTAATTAGGTTGAGGAACTTCCAAAATTAGAAGCCTAGAAATTTTTTGATTTATTAAATATGTATTAGCAACCACTATAGCTAAGATGTACTAATTAGTTTAAGCTGTCTCTTGTTGTACAAATGTTAAATATTAAATCTGATAGTAATATATCATAGTATAAGTATTATGTGACGACCCTAACTTCCAATTATAGTAATTAAGGTTAAGTACATGATTAATAATCATATACCAAGGCTTGAAGTCATTAAAATTAATTACATCGGGACATCGGGAACAAGTGAGGAAATTTGAAACCTTAATGTTGCTAGGGTCATTAGCTAGACAACCACAATTATTCGAACGCGTGAGTAAATTTGATTATTAATGAGGAGCCTTTGATACTCTCATCCATCATTTCCAACTCATAAAATTCTCCTACAAGTGTTTCTAAATCATTCCTTAGCATTACCTTAAGAGAAACTAAGTTTTCTAGGTGAATATGAGAAATAGAGCACTTTCGCCGCGGCTAAATTCACTCGCGCCGCGGCCAATTACCCTCGGTTCAACTCCTGACGCTTTCACAATTTTTTTTTCACATTTCGCCGCGGCCAAATACCCCTTTCGCCGCGGCCAAATGCCCTCTGGAACACCCCCAAATTTGCCTCTCAGGCTTAGCCGCGGCTAACGTCACCATTCGCCGCGGCCAATTGCTCTCTGTTTTCTTTCCTGGCAGGTTCGCCACATTTGGCCGAGGCCAATTAAATGTTGGCCGTGGCCAATTCTTCTCTGTTATGAATTGGCCTAGGCCAATTAAATATTGGCCGCGGCCAATTCCCTTCTGTTCCTACAACTCCCAAGATTTCATCTTTTACTCTCCAATTTCCCTCCAATATCACTCTAGGGCCATTCTACCTTAATTTATGCAACTTTGTGGTAATTATGTACCTTAATTACCCAACTAATCTATCATTACCATCGTGAAACTCAAATGTCACTTCCTACTTGTTCCACTAACTCATACCAACAAATTCATAAATAAATGGCAGCAAGAACACATGCATTAGCAACAATTTGCATCCCATGCACATTCCATAGATATTCCATTCAACAATAGCTTACCTCTAAGACATCATATGTCTACAATTCCCATAAGGTGATCCATATCACAATTTCAGCAGAACTACATACATATATATAATGCTATAAGTTCATACATTGATATTCCACTATGATGTGCTCTAAATCCTTAACGGTTACATTTCAATCAAGCAAAATATAAACGCCTACACTTGGCAATATGATTACATGATGATGCTAGGTAAACTAATAACAAAAATTGCATCTATCCTATTGTACCCAGACCAAGTGTAGCTCCCCACACCCAGCCTCAGCTCATGGATGTTCATCCACTTGCTTACCCTTATCCTTACCCGAAGAACTTTCACCTGAAATATTAATCCCATAAAACGGGGTGAGATATGAATCTCAGTAACCAAGGCAATTCCATTACATATTCAGTTTAATTACCATATATGCATAAATCAAAATCAACGTCCGAATCGCCTCCATTATAACAGCAAATGAAACAATTAGGCTATCATGATTACTATCCCATACTAGCAATCATATTATCACATGTTAAAGGCCATTAACATCGGGAGAGGTCCGTCCACGGCACCTACTCCCTATTGAGCACAACCGGGGCTCAGTGCATCTGGGTTTGATCATAACCCGGTGCTTGATCATAGCACATGCACGGGTGGCAGCCGCACCACAGCTCCACCATGGACTCACAAGGTCCAATACAATATAACAGATAGCCAATCAATTCATTCAACATTTTCAATCAATCATATACATCATCATATGAAACTAAATCAAATATATACATGGAATTGATATAAACCCGGTTACCTCACTTGTAGACACTTGTACAATCACCAATGATGCAGAATTCCTCCTATAACCACAACATCACATAATTACTACTCTAATTCATCATTAATAATTCATAATCAGTACCCAAGGAATTTAAAATGCTAATGACTACCCAAGAATCATTTACCCAGCCACAACAAGTCCCAATTTCGGATTTAAGTTTCCTCCACCAGAAAATTCAATGTTCCACCCAAAATCCTAAGCAAATTCGTACATAATTAATACCAATTTTATAAATTAGCTATAGGGGTCTCAAATTAACCATTAAAGCATCAAAATGGAGGGTCTAAACTCACCCAAAGTCAGCCTTAATCCCAACCTACGAATTTCATCAAGAAAATCCCCAAACACTCACATTTCAGATTTTGGGTAGGATGAAAATGCTCCAAATGAAAAACTAATCGGACCAAATTAAGGAGAAAGATGGGGGGATTAAGTTGTATAACTATTACCTTGGCTGAATCTTGCTCTAAGTATGAGAAAATGCAGAATTTTGGTCCCAAACCCTAGCCTCCTTCTCCACCTCCGATTTTGCCTCTTGAATCTTATGTTTCAGCAAGTGAGTAAGTGGGGGGGGTATTAGGGTTTAAGTTGGGTCAAGTATGGGTCATGGGCTGCTCCAAGATCCACTTTCATTTGGGCTTCAGATTTTTTAAGTTTGTTGGGCCAGTTTAGAGGTGTTGGGCTGCAGAATTTACTGGGCCAGTTTTTTACACTTGAGTTGCTGAAATTTAACTAGGTTTGGGCCAAGTTTGAAGAGCTCAAGAGTTTTAGGTCTGCACAAGGATTATTGGGCCACTTAGAAGAGTCTAAACAAGGTAAATCTTGGGCTTCCATCACACTAAATTATGTTAGGTTTGCACATAATCCATTGGGCCTTCATTAGCCTCTTCTCATGATCTATTAATTTAGGCCTAGATAGAATTTCTATCCCAATTAAATCTCAAACCCATATTAATAATTTATCTCTCTAAAGTCTCTATTCACTTAACTTGCCCAATGAGCCCATATTAATTACTCTTAATTAATTCTAATCCATGATTAATACCTTAATTAATTATGGGGTGTTACATTCTCCCCTCCTTTTAGAAATTTTGTCCTCAAAATTAAACATACCTTACTCAAATAATGCAGGATAATCCTTCCTCATTGCTTCCTCAGTTTCCCAAGTTGCTTCATCCAGAGTAAGTCCTCTCCATACTACCTTTACCAGAAGGATGTCCTTATTACGCAGCTGTTTGACCTTTGAGTCCACAATCCTTTCCGGCTCAACCACATATGACAAATCATCTCGTAGATGCACATTCTCATGCTCAATGACATGCAAAGGGTCCGGGTGGTACTTTTTCAGTTGGGACACATGGAACACATCATGCAATCTGGCCAGGTTTGGAGGTAATGCAACTCTATAGGCCACGGGTCCTATCCTTTCAAGGATTTGGAAAGGACCAAGATAACGAGGACTGAGCTTTCTTGTCCTAATAGATCGTCCTACACCCGTCACTGGAGTAGCTTTAAGGAACACATGGTCTCCCATCTCAAATTCTAAGGGTCTCCTTCTCTTATCCGCATAACTCTTTTGCCTACTCTGGGCAGCCAACAATTTCTTTCTAATGAGTTCTATCTGATGGGTGGTTTGGTCCACTATGTCTGGACCTAAGAGACTTCTTTCACCAAGTTCTACTTAACACAAGGGTGACCGACACTTCCTCCCATAAAGTGCCTCAAATGGTGCCATCTGGATACTGGAATGGTAACTATTATTATAAGCAAACTCAGCTAAAGGCAAGTACACATCCCAACTCCCTTTTAACTCTAGTACACTCGCTCTAAGCATGTCCTCAAGGGTCTGAATGGTCCTCTCAGTCTGTCCGTCAGATTGAGGGTGGTAAGCAGTGCTAAAGTTAAGACTAGTACCCAAAGCTTCCTGTAGAGATTGCCAAAATTTTGATGTGAATCTTGGGTCTCTATCTGACACAATGCTATTAGGAACACCATGCAATCTCACAATTTCACAAACATACAGTTGAGCTAGTCTATCTAGGGAATAAGTAGCTCTAATAGGTAGAAAGTGGGCAGATTTCGTCAATCTATCCACAATCACCCAAATAGCATCATAACCCGAGGATGTTCTAGGCAAACCCATCACAAAATCCATAGATATACTATCCCATTTCCATTCAGGAATTTTTAAAGGGTGTAACAAACCTGCGGGTCTTTGGTGCTCAATTTTGACCCTTTGACAAATTAGACACCTAGCAACAAACTCTGCTATGTCTGACTTTATTCCAGGCCACCAAAAGCTCTTCTTTAAATCCCTATACATCTTAGTAGTGCCCGGATGGATGGTGTACCTACTCTTATGAGCTTCTGACAACACTATGTTCCTCAACTCTTCGTCCTTTGGTATACACACTCTTCCCTGGTACCTCACCAAACCATCTTCTGATAGGTCAAAGTCCTTGACCTCACCGCTCCCCAGTTGCTCTCTAATCCCTCCCCAGTAGGCATCTAGCTCTTGGGCCTCTTTAATTCTCTTCCTAAGGTCATTTTCTATCCTTAATTCTCCCAAAAGAATGCTACTAGGGTTCATTGAAATTGATAAATTCAAATCCCTCATCTCTTCAATCAACTTTTGCTCTCTAAGCATCATCATTGCCATGTGAATAGATTTCCTACTCAAGGCATCGGCGACCACGTTTGCCTTCCCTGGATGATACTTTAAGGAGAAGTCATAATCCTTAAGGAATTCCATCCACCTCCTTTGTCTCATGTTTAACTCTTTTTGGTCAAATAAGTACTTCAAACTCTTGTGATCACTATACACCTCAAATTGGGCACCATAGAGATAGTGCCTCCAAATCTTAAGGGCAAAAACTACAGCCGCTAGCTCTAGGTCATGGGTAGGATAATTCTCTTCATGGGGTCTAAGCTGCCTAGAAGTCTAGGCTATCACCCTACCTTGTTGCATTAAGACACACCCTAATCCCTTTTTAGAAGCGTCACTATAGACTGTGAATGTCTCTTTAGGGTCAGGTATCACTAACACAGGTGCGGTGGTAAGCCTATCCTTAAGCTCTTGAAAGGCATTCTCACACTTAGCATCCCACACAAATGGTTGGTCTTTCCTAGTCAACTTAGTCAAAGGCATGGCTAACTGAGAAAACCCCTTAATGAATCTTCTATAATAGCCAGCTAGACCTAAGAAGCTACGGATTTCAGTCACCGTTTTGGGTCTCTCCCAATTCAGTACTGCTTCTACCTTGCTAGGATCTACCGCTACCCCTTGTTCCGATATCACATGACCTAGAAATTTGACCTCCCGCAACCAAAACTCACATTTGCTCAACTTAGCATACAACTGATGCTCTCTCAAGGTTTGAAGAACTATCCTAAGATGCTCTTCATGCTCCTCACCACTTTTAGAGTAGATCAGAATGTCATCAATGAAGACTACCATAAACCGGTCAAGATAAGGCCTAAAAATCCTATTCATGTAATCCATGAAAATGGCAGGGGCATTGGTTAACCCAAAAGGCATAACTAGGAATTCATAATGGCCGTATCGAGTCCTAAAGGCGGTTTTAGGTACATCCTCAGCCTTGACTCTAAGTTGGTGATACCCTGATCTAAGGTCAATCTTTGAAAAGACAGACGCTCCCGCTAATTGGTCAAGCAAGTCATCAATTCTAGGCAAAGGGTACTTATTCTTGACAGTCGCTTGGTTCAATTGCCTATAGTCAATGCAAAGCCTAAGACTACCATCTTTCTTTTTGACAAACAACACTGGTGCTCCCCATGGAGACACACTTGGCCTAATAAACCCTTTCTCAAGTAATTCTTCTAGTTGACTCTTCAACTCAACCAACTCAGCAGGCGCCATTCTATACGGAGCCTTAGAGATCGGACCTGTACCGGGTACCAAATCAACAGAAAATTCTAACTCTCTCTCTGGAGGTAGTCCACAAAACTCCTTAGGAAAAACCTCAAGGAACTCCCTAATCACAGGTATATCCTCCAACCCATCATCTACCTCAGCATGCAATGAAAAGAATACTAGGAACCCTTGGCAACCATGCCTAAGGCACCTCTCAGCTTGGGCGGCAGACACACAAGTAAGCTCAGTCATAGGACAAGTCTCAGGTATATTTACAGGTAAGGAAACAGTTTTACGGTTACAGTCAAGTATCACATTATTAGCAGACAGCCAATCCATGCCAATGATTACATCAAAGTCACACAAAGGGATACAAACCAAATCAAGGGTAGTACAACGGCTATCCAATTGTACAGTACAGTTTAAACATACATCAGATGTAATCATAGAATATCCAGTAGGGGTGGACACAGATAATTCAAATGGCAACAGGCTAATTTTTAGACCCAGACGCTTAACACAGTCATATGAGATGAATGAGTGGGTCGCACCCGAGTCAAACAATGCATCTACGACATGATTATGGACAAGTAAAGTACCTCGGATCAGACTAGGGGATCTACTAGCCTCTTGCTGCGTAAGTGCGAACACCCTTCCTTGTATAGGTGGCTTAATGGATGTGGCCGACTCCCGTGACACCGTGCAAGTCCGTGCATAGTGTCCAGGCTTCCCACAATTGTAGCACACTGGGCATGGCCCATTCCCATGGTTCTTGCCACACTTGGCACAAGTAGGTGGGGCACTAATTGCATTTCTTGGTGGTCCCATACTTCTCCTTTGAGGGACATTCCTTGGGGGTTGTCTCCTTCCCCAAGAGCCGCTTCCACTATGGGCTCCTTTCTTGCTTCCGCCCCTAAAGGGCTCCATACCCCGGTCACGTTTTCCTTCCAGGGTCTTTTTCCTCTTGGCCTCACTTTCCATCATGGCCCTCTCTGTCACTCTACATTTCTCCACCAATTCGTCAAAATTACGAATTTGTAGAGATACAAGCTTATCTTTGATTTCCGGTCTCAAACCCCTTTCGAATTTTTCAGCCTTCCATGGCTCATCGTCAAATCTCTTCAAGTAGGAGGAGAAGCGAGACAATTGGATAAATTTGGCTGCGTATTGGTCCACATTCATGTCCCCTTGCTCAAGGAAGTTAAACTCCGCTTCCTTGTCAGCCCTCACGGATGGTGGGAAATATTTGCTCTCAAAAGCAGTTTGGAAACTTTCCCACGTCAAGGGTATCTCCCTTGCAGTCAACAATCTGGAGGCATTCCTCCACCAATGTTCAGCCTCACCCTCCAACTTGTAAATGGCCAACCTTGCCTTTTGTTCGGTGGTGCAAGTCATAACCGCAAAGATTTTCTCTAGTTGCATCAACCATCTCTCGGCTTTCTCAGTATCTAACTCCCCCAAGAACGATGGAGGATCAGCTTTTCTGAATTTGGCTAATACAATAGAGAGGTCATTGTCCTCCCCTTGGTGTCCCACACCGGGGTTATGACCAGCCCCCACACGATTCTCTAATGGCACCTCCTCATTCTGCTTATTCATATTTTCATGTAGCTGTTGCAGCACTTGCACAGTCGCTGCATGAGCCTCGGCTTGCTCTCGAAGCCGGTCAGTCATTGCCCTAACCGTAGTCTCATGGGCCTCAGCTTGTTCTCTCATTCGGTCGGCCATTGCAGCCATGGCCTCTTGCATCCCCCTTAACATCTCAGTTGTTTCTCTACGAGTGGCCATCTAGTTCTGCAATGCCATAAGCACAACCACAAGCATCTCCCATTAACCACAATCCAAGGCAACAAAACGCAATTCCACCCATGGCAAGTATATATACAAGTATGAGGGTTCTTATCAAGTCATAATGTTCCTATTCCTATCATGCATGCATCATGATTGCCAAGTTTCCTAACCACAAAGCAGTAAATCAAACACATTTGCCTGAACCAGGCTCTGATACCAACTGTGACGACCCTAACTTCCAATTATAGTAATTAAGGTTAAGTACATGATTAATAATCATATACCAAGGCTTGAAGTCATTAAAATTAATTACATCGGGACATCGGGAACAAGTGAGGAAATTTGAAACCTTAATGTTGCTAGGGTCATTAGCTAGACAACCACAATTATTCGAACGCGTGAGTAAATTTGATTATTAATGAGGAGCCTTTGATACTCTCATCCATCATTTCCAACTCATAAAATTCTCCTACAAGTGTTTCTAAATCATTCCTTAGCATTACCTTAAGAGAAACTAAGTTTTCTAGGTGAATATGAGAAATAGAGCACTTTCGCCGCGGCTAAATTCACTCGCGCCGCGGCCAATTACCCTCGGTTCAACTCCTGACGCTTTCACAATTTTTTTTTCACATTTCGCCGCGGCCAAATACCCCTTTCGCCGCGGCCAAATGCCCTCTGGAACACCCCCAAATTTGCCTCTCAGGCTTAGCCGCGGCTAACGTCACCATTCGCCGCGGCCAATTGCTCTCTGTTTTCTTTCCTGGCAGGTTCGCCACATTTGGCCGAGGCCAATTAAATGTTGGCCGTGGCCAATTCTTCTCTGTTATGAATTGGCCTAGGCCAATTAAATATTGGCCGCGGCCAATTCCCTTCTGTTCCTACAACTCCCAAGATTTCATCTTTTACTCTCCAATTTCCCTCCAATATCACTCTAGGGCCATTCTACCTTAATTTATGCAACTTTGTGGTAATTATGTACCTTAATTACCCAACTAATCTATCATTACCATCGTGAAACTCAAATGTCACTTCCTACTTGTTCCACTAACTCATACCAACAAATTCATAAATAAATGGCAGCAAGAACACATGCATTAGCAACAATTTGCATCCCATGCACATTCCATAGATATTCCATTCAACAATAGCTTACCTCTAAGACATCATATGTCTACAATTCCCATAAGGTGATCCATATCACAATTTCAGCAGAACTACATACATATATATAATGCTATAAGTTCATACATTGATATTCCACTATGATGTGCTCTAAATCCTTAACGGTTACATTTCAATCAAGCAAAATATAAACGCCTACACTTGGCAATATGATTACATGATGATGCTAGGTAAACTAATAACAAAAATTGCATCTATCCTATTGTACCCAGACCAAGTGTAGCTCCCCACACCCAGCCTCAGCTCATGGATGTTCATCCACTTGCTTACCCTTATCCTTACCCGAAGAACTTTCACCTGAAATATTAATCCCATAAAACGGGGTGAGATATGAATCTCAGTAACCAAGGCAATTCCATTACATATTCAGTTTAATTACCATATATGCATAAATCAAAATCAACGTCCGAATCGCCTCCATTATAACAGCAAATGAAACAATTAGGCTATCATGATTACTATCCCATACTAGCAATCATATTATCACATGTTAAAGGCCATTAACATCGGGAGAGGTCCGTCCACGGCACCTACTCCCTATTGAGCACAACCGGGGCTCAGTGCATCTGGGTTTGATCATAACCCGGTGCTTGATCATAGCACATGCACGGGTGGCAGCCGCACCACAGCTCCACCATGGACTCACAAGGTCCAATACAATATAACAGATAGCCAATCAATTCATTCAACATTTTCAATCAATCATATACATCATCATATGAAACTAAATCAAATATATACATGGAATTGATATAAACCCGGTTACCTCACTTGTAGACACTTGTACAATCACCAATGATGCAGAATTCCTCCTATAACCACAACATCACATAATTACTACTCTAATTCATCATTAATAATTCATAATCAGTACCCAAGGAATTTAAAATGCTAATGACTACCCAAGAATCATTTACCCAGCCACAACAAGTCCCAATTTCGGATTTAAGTTTCCTCCACCAGAAAATTCAATGTTCCACCCAAAATCCTAAGCAAATTCGTACATAATTAATACCAATTTTATAAATTAGCTATAGGGGTCTCAAATTAACCATTAAAGCATCAAAATGGAGGGTCTAAACTCACCCAAAGTCAGCCTTAATCCCAACCTACGAATTTCATCAAGAAAATCCCCAAACACTCACATTTCAGATTTTGGGTAGGATGAAAATGCTCCAAATGAAAAACTAATCGGACCAAATTAAGGAGAAAGATGGGGGGATTAAGTTGTATAACTATTACCTTGGCTGAATCTTGCTCTAAGTATGAGAAAATGCAGAATTTTGGTCCCAAACCCTAGCCTCCTTCTCCACCTCCGATTTTGCCTCTTGAATCTTATGTTTCAGCAAGTGAGTAAGTGGGGGGGGTATTAGGGTTTAAGTTGGGTCAAGTATGGGTCATGGGCTGCTCCAAGATCCACTTTCATTTGGGCTTCAGATTTTTTAAGTTTGTTGGGCCAGTTTAGAGGTGTTGGGCTGCAGAATTTACTGGGCCAGTTTTTTACACTTGAGTTGCTGAAATTTAACTAGGTTTGGGCCAAGTTTGAAGAGCTCAAGAGTTTTAGGTCTGCACAAGGATTATTGGGCCACTTAGAAGAGTCTAAACAAGGTAAATCTTGGGCTTCCATCACACTAAATTATGTTAGGTTTGCACATAATCCATTGGGCCTTCATTAGCCTCTTCTCATGATCTATTAATTTAGGCCTAGATAGAATTTCTATCCCAATTAAATCTCAAACCCATATTAATAATTTATCTCTCTAAAGTCTCTATTCACTTAACTTGCCCAATGAGCCCATATTAATTACTCTTAATTAATTCTAATCCATGATTAATACCTTAATTAATTATGGGGTGTTACATATTAAATCTAATAGTAATATATCATAGTATAGTTTCAATTGATTTGTAAGTCTTATGAAAATTAATTGCCTTTATGGTAATGTCATACCCAATAATTTGTACAAAGTAAAGAAGCTAATATCAAAACTTGATCTATTTGCTCAAAAAATTAATGTTTGCTTTAATGGGTGAATGTTGTATTACAAATATGATATAAACAAAACAATGTGTAAATTTTGTGGAGCATCTCAATATAAAACTAGTCAATGTCATAGAAGGCAAAATTTTAAGGAAATTCCAATAAAAAGAATGTATTATTTATCAATTATTCATAAATTACAAAAGTTTTATGCCTTAATAAGTTTTGTTGAGCAAATGTGATGACATTGAAATAATAAAGGATGAGAATGTGTACTTTGTCATCCATTAGATGGAAAAGCATGAAAATATTTTGATAGTGTATATTCAAAATTTGCTATGGAAGCATGAAATGTTAGACTGGGTTTATATGCAGATGGGTTCACTCTTTATAATCAATTAGCCTCACCATATTCATGATAGCATGTGATAATAACTCCTTATAATCTCCTTCTTGAACTATGCATGACTGCTTATTACTTATTTTTTATTGCAATCATTCCTAAACTATAAAATCCAAAGACCAAGATTGATGTATTTTTGTCGCCATTGATTGATGAGTTAAAAATATTATAAGAAGAAGGAGTACTAACATATTATGTCTCAAGAAAATAGAATTTCTAGATGAGAGTAGCATTAATGTGGATGATAAATAACTTTTCATCATATAGAATGATGTCAAGGCAGAGTATTGTTGAAAAATTAGCTTGTCCTTATTACATGCATAACTCAAAAGCTTTTACTTAGAAATATGGGGGGAAAGAACTCCTAGTCGATATCGAGTTGAAAATGATTAAAAAGAAATAAATATGCTTAAAAAAATAGAGTTGAAAATTGTAATACCATACTCTTCTAGCTTTTCATTCCCATTTCCATTGCTTGGCTTCACGCACTTTGCATGGAAATCAATATATTTAATAGCTTTAAATTGAGTTACGTGAGGTTTTAAAAATTCATCTTATGTTTCATGGACCACGTGAACTCATCAATATCATTCTCTATCCATAACATATCCATACAAGTCATAAATATCATAAAACATCTCAAGAACCTAAGGTTTTAGACCATATTCCATGAAAACAATATTTTGCTATCGGGTTCACTATTTTAGTTTTTTTGATATGAACTTTAAAAATTTATAATTAATTTTAAAAAAATCAAAATTATGCATATGATAGCTTTCTAGAAAGCTTTAGATGTTAACTAAAGGTAAAAATAGTTTTAGACTAATGTAGTGGCCTTTAGCCTACAAAAAATAATGAAATAGTATCAAAGGTCGAGCTATGTTACTGGTACTATTATGCAACTTCAAAAATTTGGTTCTTTCTCTATAGAGCTCCAAATGAGGTGATCTTAGTGGCTATGGAAAGATTATGATGTCTAGTTTATACGGTAAAATTTTATGAGCATTTGTTCTCACTATGCCATTTGTTATCATACACAAGCATATCATATCATATAAGGGCTCCTTGGTACCAAAAGTATACATATTTATTTATATGGTTCCAAACTCCATTTATACATCATATTTACATACATTTCTTGTGCTCAATGGTTTACATCACATGTACATCATATAAATACAATTCTTGACATCAAAATACTATCAAAATGACTACATAACTACTCATTTGTCAATGTCTTGGTGTTCAAGTGGTTTAGCCTCCATTTTTTAGTCCACTTAGTTCACTTAGACACAATTAGGTATGTGGAGGGAAAGAGTGAGATTCAAAGAATTCCAATAACTCTTTACCCTTTTAAACCTACATAATGGATGTTAAAATATGTCAAAGTTTCAGCTGCCCAAGTTTGTTGTCACAGGTTTCTAATATAAACTTCAAAAATTCATAACTCATTTTAGAAAAATCAAAATTCAACAAACCATATCATTTTGAAAAGCTGTGGATGTTAACTAGATGATAAAAATATTTTTAGACCAAAATAGAAGCATTTACTACATGAAAATTGATAGAACAATACTAGAGGTCCTACTATGTTACTGGTACTGACCACTAATTTCAAAAATTTATATCTTCCTCAATATAAAACCAAATGAGGTTATCTTAGTGGCTCCAAAAAAATTATCATGTCTAGTTTATTCTTGTAAAATTTCATAAGTATTGGATAACATTTGGATCTTGAATAACATAGGAGAAAAAACTGACCATAAGAATAATGTTATTACCATTTTAGCAACTTTTTTCCAAGTTTAAAAATTCATAATTAACTTTCTAGAGCTCCAAATAATGTGGACTTGGACTCTACAAAAAGCTCTAAATTAGACCTATATTCAGGCCAAATTTTATGATAAAATTCATTTATTTGGTCAATTTGTGACATATGGTACCAAAATAGGCTTTTTAGGCACCAAATGGGGTCAAATTTATACCAAATGCTCTTCTACCTTGGCCATGACTTCTTGAGCACGTGAGAATGGTTAAAAACAGCATGCAAAACTTGTCCAAGAGGTCTAATTACCCATACATCACAAAACCACTTCCTCACTTGTTTATATATATAAGATTTCATAACTCATATTAGGCATAAGGATGTCAAGAACATGCATACTCTTTCCTATGGTTCCAAAACCAATACACACATGTTATATTCATGCATTTACATGTGTTCAAGTGTTTACATATCATATACAATATATGCTTATATCATTTGGCATTAATATGTTAACAAAATGACTATAGAACAAATCCTTTGTCAAAATCCTTGTTTTCATGAGTGGTGACTTTCATTCCTTGGCTTATTTGGCCCACCTAAACATAGTTAGATATTGGAGGAAAAAGAATGAGATTCTAAGAATCCTAATAGCTCTTAACCCTTTTAATCATATATAATAGCCATATTTTCAAGTCCAATAATGCATATATGAACATTAAACTACTAGTAACCATATATAAATTCATTTTCATGTGCAAGAAGCTTATACGTATTATACATTGGCTTTCAAGAGCATTGGTTTAGCTTTACCCCCTTTCTTTAAGACTTTTGGATTTGCCTCACTTATTTTCAAGGGACTCTGACTTTGTCTCACCTAATCCTTGGGACTTTTAGCTTATCCTCACCTTTGCTAAGGGACTTTTGGCTTTATCATACTTATTCAAGTCATAACACATTTATAAAACATATTTTATGCACATAATGGTACCATAGCATGTAGAAAATAGCTATATACATTTTTTATTGCATAAACATACATATACACATCCAAATACTAGAAAACAACCAAGAATGTATGAGAGAAAGATTGGAGAGTTACCTTGGAGCCAATGCCACACACTTTTTCATTGAAATCTTTCTCCTCCTTCTCGACCAAGACTTGCTATTAGGTGACCTTTAGTTTCCTTGGCCTAGACACACCAAATGAGGCATATTTAGGTCGTGGGAAATAAGCCTTGACTTTTCTCGAGTGCTATACTATGTTACTTTCTCATATGGTTCCATTATACTTTCATATAAGACACAATTAAGCAACTCTTAAAATTCATGATCTTGGCTCCCATTTCCCATTCATTCTAGGTCTTTTGACTTAATTTAGGTTCCTTGGAGTCATCACACATTTATTTTAAGGAGTCTAACTATAAGTTACTTTCTAATGTCTAATTATGGAGCCTACACCTCCATCTCACATTCAAAGGCTTCTAAATTTTTTTCAAGGCTTCCTTTGATGTTCTTCCATCATATCTAGTCTCATTCTAAGTTTGGAATAAATTAAAACACTTCCTAGGTGCTTGGTATAGCGTAGGCCTAGAAATGCTCCTTATTTGGAGCCCATAGAGTTTGCTTTACTTTCATGAAGGGGTGGAACCTATGCAACTTCCTAGAGGTCTAAGGGACTCATACCAAGTCTTACATAAGTTAGAATGCCTCTAGGAAAAATCAGACTTAAACATTTGTCTTAAAACCCCAAGATTCTCAATCTTCAATTTCATTGCTTCTCATTTGATTCTAATGGACTATTTTTAATTCCCACACTCCTAAATACTTGTTTATTTCTTACTAAGGTCAGAATTCATCTCCTCCTAGATGCGCTAGGTCTAACCAAAAATCACCCAAGAGAGAATAACAAAGAGAAAGCAAGACAAGCAAGAATTCTTACCTTGTTAACTTTCTCAAGGTGCTTTGCTATGCTTCCAAGAGCCCTCGAAGTTTCTATCCTCTCCTTGTTGAACTAGCCACCAACCATGACCAATTGAGGTGTTAAAACCATAGAATAAGAGAGGAGAAAGAGTGGAGGAAGTTTAGAGAAGGAAAGGGAGTGAAAAAAGTGTGAATTTTCTTATCTTTTCAAGGCTTTTTCTTCTTCCTTTTACTCCTCTTCTTGTGTGCCCTCTAGGTTAGAGTTTGGTTCTGTTTCAACATGTAAGAGAGTGGATTAGAGTGGCTAAATAGATTAGGATGTTTTAAGAAGCCTAGGGGTCTATTTTCATAAGTTTTCAACTTTGCAATTTAGTCTCTCGTCTTATTTTTTACTGTTTGGATTCATTGCAACTCTTTTTCGAAATTCATCTTTTTTATCATAAAATTTGGATCCTTTAATTCATAAAATGGCTTTAGTTTCACCCAAATTAGATTTAAAATCATTTCAAACCATTTGATTAAAGTTTCAGTCAATCGATGGCCGAAATCGCTCACCTGAGAGGTTTTAACTGTTCCCGAGGTTTTTATGATTTTCATGGTCTTTGAGAATCTTGGAAAGTTTAAAATTTTCTTTTAAAAAGCCATCCTATGAGTTTTTTAAATTTTTCAAAAATTACGAAATTGTCTCAACTTATTTTGGCAATTTTTCTTAGCTCTTCTAGTTTTGGTTTTTGGGCATCTTAAGTCTTTAATCCTTATTTTTCATTATTTAAAATTTTATCCTAATTTTACTTGGCCTTAAATCATTCATTTCAGGGGACTTGCTTCTATATTTGGTGAGTTCATGCCTTTACAAAAAAATTGGATGTTACAAAAGGTAAGTTAGCTAAAAAGCTCAAAAGAGTAGGGAGAAATTAATGACGTTTGGCATGACATTTTGTGTTTTCAAAATGATGAAATCTTCGGCTATATGTTTGGTGCAAGAAGCATTATTATCAATAAAAAGAGTATAAATAAGCGTTTTCATATACCTAAAAGCTTGTAGTAAGTCTTATAAATTATTGATGTGCCATCAATGAGCATAATTCTACCATTCAAAGGATCAATGTTTGCTGCTCTTTCCTTGCTATTAACAAAACCAAGCTATATAACTAGTATTGACTCATGTCTACGTTCTAAAGATAATGATACATTACTATGACAAGTTATGTGAACAACTCAAGGTGAATCGAAACTTGCATTACTAGATTCATTAGAATATTTCTAAAAAGTATGAAACATGAAGAAATGCAACAATTTTAAGGTTGGACTTAAGCACTTAAAAAAAAATTAGCTGCATTTTATTTTCTCAATATATCTAGAACAATGAAATTTGCTAAAATGCTTTATATTCCTTTTAATAGCTCAATTAATTAGAAAAGTCCTTTATTGAATTTTTTTCTAACTTAAGTTTTTATTTAGAATCCTTGAAGATTTATGCAACAAATGTGTCACCTAAAAATTGGTAATAACATAATCATACATTCATGCAGACAAGGTAAGAACTTAGTATGCTAAACAACATTCATCCTCTCAATTTCTATAATCATGACAAATTTCTAGGAAAATACCTGTCATACCATATCTAGAGGCTACTTAATATGCATGCCAAAGGGTTCAAAGAGTCCGTTTTAATAAAATTTGCACTTTAGGCAGCGGAAATATCTTACACAAAAAACCAAAATAATTCATTACTTTGCAAATGAGTCATATGAGCTTACCATATTTATTTTTCATCCTTAACACATGTGCTCAACCAGAACTAATTCAATTTACAGCCCAAAAGTTGGATCTAAGCCATGCATCACAAAATGGCATGTTGCTTTGCATTTTTTTTAAGTTTTTTATATTCTAATATGAATTTTAAAAAATCATAATTAATTTTAAAAAATTTGAAATCAGGCAAACTATATTATTCAAAAAAGCTCAGGACATTCCCTAATTGCCATAAAAGTTTCAGATCAAAATAACTGGGTTTGCCCTATCAAAATTGATGGAACAGTAATTAGTTGCAGTTTATATCCACCTTAAATTGCATTTAACTGCTGGCAATTGCATTGAATTTACTGGCAGTTAAGAAAACAGCTGGTAAATAACCCTAAAGCCATCCGTGAATGCATTATCTTTTGGCGTCTTCAAAGCCGCTGGATCCACCATCACTGACTGTGCATTTACTAGTAAAACCACCGATAAATTCTTGCCACAAATTGCCTCTTTTCTTGCAGTGAGAGATTCATTACTTGAAGAGTTATGCATAGAAAAAGAATAAGCCAATGAAGCGAACATATACACGTTAAAATCACCGCAATCTGAAAAATTGAACTGATTCCATATCAGCTATCAAATTAAATTTATTTACAAGTATTATGTGCTCTTTATAATAGTGTCAAATTTACCAGTATTAAGCATTTGAGAAGGAAATATTAAAAACGAACGATTTTTTCTTTTTTTTGGCCACGTGAAGAATCTATGTTGGTAGTTACATATCCACCTAACATAGTTAGTAACATGAAGTTCAGTAAAATTTAGAATAGTTTCCGTAATCAACCTCAAATATGATAGCCGTTGTCATAAGATCTGTGTCATTCTCTTCGGCTTCTTTCATACTGCGGGTGTTCTAATGAATTTAATTTTTTGATGAAATTATAGTACTTAATATTTTTAAAAATTATACTTTTGGTCATTATAATTTCATTTAATTTTTAATTTAATTATTATAGTTTAAATTTTTTTAATTTAGGTCATACTGTTAAAATTTTGTGAATATTTGTTAAAATTTTGTTGAAGTAACTAATTATATATTATTTTAATACTCTGAATCTATATGATTTTTTGCTAGCAAAAGAGATAAAAGCATAGATAATAAAGTAAAATTAACCCATATATATAGCAAAATATTGACAAAAATATAATAGCAAGGATTAAATTAAAAATTATTTAAATTATAAGAACTTAATTATACATTTTTAAATTATAAGGGCCAAATTAAAAATTGAGTAAAACTATAGGGATCAAAAGTATGATTTTTTCATATTTAAATAGACTCCATTGATTCAAAATAGATACACCAAATTATTCATAATTAAACAAAAACGCATGTTAAGTGAAGATTTCATTCATGTTAGGTGTAGATTTCATTGAAATTGCACTGGTACATTCTCTATCTATTTATGATTAAGTTAGTTTATTTATCTTTAATAACTTATTTAATAATTTCTCAAAACCTAAGTTTTTAGAAAGGGTTAAGATTGAATAGCGTGCTAACGCTGTTGGTAGATGTTATATACATCATTTTATCATCACAGATTATATTTTTTTAAGAATAAAGAATTCTAAATACATGCATTATACATTGATTTAGGAAAGTGCATCCTAAGAAGGAATTTAATTTTAGATAAAGTCAGAAAATACATTAATCATAATATAGAAAAATGAGTATATGCATTAACTAAATGACTAAAAGCTTATGAAATATGAAAAAGCTTTTCTTTTACTATTCTATAACTAACTTCTTCCCAACATGGGTCTCCTCTCCAAAAAATCTCTACCCATGGAGATAGTGGCTTCATTTCCCACTTTCATCTTTGCCCTCCATCTCGCCATCCTAATTCTCTCGTCAAGTCACCTCACCATCACCAATGGATCATTCTCACACCACACTATAAAAAAATATATTTTTAGTGACAACTTTTAGCGCGCGACAAATAAATTTCGTCACTAAAAATATACTTTTAGCGGCGACAATACCAAGTTGTTGCTAAAAGTTATCACAAAAGACTGAAATTAATTTTTGACATAATTTTTAGTGGCAACAAAAAAAAGTTGCCACTAAAACTAATTTTTGACATAATTAATTAAAAAAATCGCGCTAAAATCTCTTTAGTGACAATATCAACAATCTCGCCACAAAAAAAGAGTTTAGTTGCAACACACTGATTGCAACTAAAAGTTTAATAGACAAAATCTTTTAGTGGCGACAAGGAATTGCCACTATATTACTTTTTAGTGGCGACAAACAATAGTCGCCACTAAAAATACCTTTTAGTCTCCACAAAGAAGGTCGTCACTAAAAATTTAGCTAATTTTTTTTAAAAAAATTCAAGTTTACTAGTTAAAAACTTTTCGTGGCGACTTGCTTTGTCGCCACTAAAATATACTTTTAGTGGCGACTATTTATCTTCTCACTAAAAATATAACTAAAAGCTTTCTCGTAATTAAAAATTGTCTGGCTAAACTTAGTAGCGACAACGTGTTGCCACTAAAAAGTCTTTAGTGGCGATACCTATGCCCACTAAAAACTTTTAGTGGCGACTTTATATGTCGCTACTAAAGCTAATTTTTGTGGCGATTTCAAATCGCCACGAAAACCTATGCAATCAAATTTATAATAAATTAGTTTAGAGTTCTTGCATTATTTTTAATGGCAACTAATAGTCGCCACTAAATGTCTCTTTTAGTGGCGACTTATCATTGTCACTAAAAGTTATTCTAGCAAGCAATTAGTGGCGACATGGTTGTCGCCACTAAAAGTGTCTTTTAGTTGCGATTTTTTATGTCACTATTAAACATTTTGGCGCACAATGTTTTTAATTTAAAATTTTTTGTGCTTAAACTTTTAGTGGCAATGGGAATGGTCGCCACTACAATTATTTTGTCACCACTAAAAGTTACAATTCAAAATTTTTTATCAATTTAAAATTTGTGTATTAAAATTTAATGTGACTATAAGTCAATTGCTAAGAGAGACTTTAATGGCAACTTATAATTGTTTATAAAAGTTTGGTTAAAAATAGATTTATTTTTCTGGTCAACATTTCTATCTTAGCTAATAGTCTTACTTCAAATTTTGTTTTTTGAGGACTCAAGTTTTTTCCTCCAAGAGTGATCATCTGATTATTTGGTATAGGAAGAGACAATTGGGGAGATTTTTTATTAGATGTCAAATTATTCGTAAGCTTTGTAAAACCCCAACAAAAAATAAATTCATTTTTTTGATTAATTTTTCCATACCAGCTAATAGTCTCACTCCAAACTTTATTTTCTACGAAATTAGGTATTTTTCTTAAGAGTGTTCATTACATGATTTGGTATGGCCTCACGTCTAGGAGGAGTTTTCCTTAAATGTCAAAAGTATCACCAAGCTTTTCAGGACCCCAATTAGAAGTAGACTTATTTTTGTTCCTTCATCTATTTGATCAAGTTGATATCTCCTTGAAATTTATATATGGAACTAGGGCACTCCATGCGTTTGAAATTTAACTATGCATATTAAATTGATATATTATTTAATGAAATTCAAGAATAACTATTTCTCCTATGCATCCCAGACATCCCAAGCACTAATAACAATATGAACTTCAAGATTTAGATAAAGTAGTCTATAATTATTTCTATATCTAATTATTAAATTTTTTCCATTGGAAAAAATCATGTATAATTATTTCTATATACACAAAACATAGATGAATATTTAAATGCGGTTTTTTAAATTTTTTAAACATCAAAATCTTTTGTTAGATCTTTATTTTGCTTTCATCCACAAAAACCCTCTGATCCTAAAACCACCCACCGCCACTTCTACTTCCATAAGATCATAACGGGCAATAAAAACCCTACAGCAATGCAAATTATGGGACTCCCCAGCGGATCAACCCATGGGTTTGGGACCACTTTCATGATGGATAACCCTCTGACAGAAGGGCCAGACCCTAGCTCCAAGTTCATTGGAAGGTCTCAGGGAATCTATGCTTTGGCCTCTAAGCACGAGTTTGGGTTGCTCATGGTCTTGAACTTTGTCTTTGTAGAAGGCATGTATAATGGCAGTACCTTCAGTATTCTAGGACGCAACCTTGTGATGGAGAAAGACGGGTGTTTCGTTATGGGAGGGGATTTGCTTTGGCTAAGACATACATGTTCGATCCTAAATCTGGAGTCGCAATTGTTGAGTACAATGTGTTTAGTTATTGGATAAAACTTAGGTCTAGTTTAAGTGTTTGTGTTATTATATTCTTTAATTAATATATTATAAGTGGGTTTTTTTTAAAGCTAAGCACCGCATAAGTGAGTGTTTCAAAAAATTTTCTCCACATATCACATTTTTATTAGAAAATTCTCTGATAGTGAACACTTAAAAAATTTTATCTAACTCTAGTTCTTAGTTATTTTGGCTAGGTACCTAAGCCTAGTTTAAATAATTTGAGTGTGTCTGTTTTCTGATTAAGTTTTCTAGTTGCATTGCTGATCTTGTGTCATGTGGATGGATAATATTATGGTTTCAGCTGGAGATTACTTAAGCGTGAAGAAAAACTAACTAGTATTTTAACTTACTAACTTGGGTTCCATGTATTTTTTAATGATTAATTTGAGTGGAACTACAATATATAATAAAAGTATAGTCCAAGTTAGTAATGGAATGGGGAGGCCTGCCTTACTTGTTCTCCCTGCTACTCCTTGTCTCTCAATTTCTTTCGTAGAGAAATTTATTATATTTTGAGTGTTGAAATTCAACTAATCAAGACAAATAATTAAACAAAATAAACACACACAATCGAATAATAAAAAAAGAAAAAATAGAGAAGACATTGAAATTATCTTGATTCAATTCGGTTAATTCTACCTATATTCACACTAAAAACGATTTACTATTAAGAATCTTAGAAAAATTACAAGAGATCATTTCAATCTCTTTCTACTAAGATATGAAAATTCCTCTCTTCTATATGCACTCACCTTAGCATTTCTCTTATATAGGGGAATTTCTTAATTTCACACAAATACTCAAGCCCTTACAATAGGAAAACCTTAAGAAATTTCCTTCTTGTGAAAAACAACCAACCGCAAAATTCCTAAAATTTTCCACAACTTTATGGCTAGAATGCTTTTCACTGTAGCGAAAATGGTTTTCACTGCACCTGGCTCAAAACTCATCGCTGCCGTAATGCTTGAGTCTGCACTTGAGTTTTCGAAATTTTTCTCACAGTGGCCTAATTTTTATCACCACAACACCATTGCTACTGGAGTCATTCTTTAGCTTTAGGTGATACCTCCAAAATTTTTAGCCACTTTTTCAATAAAGTTGACTCAGCCTCATTTTTTATAGGGGTATATGAACCAACAGAAATATTCTTATTTATGAAATTTTTTTAAAAAAAGTAAAATTTTGAAGAAAATAAATAAATATAATTTTGAATTTAAATGTTTAGAAACTAACATGTCAAAATTTATTAGTATAAATTATAATTGTACAACAACTACAGACATATCTATACTACAATAATTAATTAAAGGAAATCAACCCATGAAAATTCTCCCAACATGTTGTCACGTTCAGTATAATTTCTATCCCCATCCCCCACTCTACGTGGTAGATAACCTCCTTTGATCATCTTGTCATTACATGAAAGAATTGTTTTTCCCCCAAAAAATCACAATGAAAATTCTGACAAAAGGAAAAATCTTCATTCTAATTAGCTATTAGTGTCTAAAATTTTGTAATGGCAAAGAAAAAAAAAGTCTTAAAGTTTGTGGAAATAATGCTATCCCAAAAGATGAATCTAGTACTACGTATAAAAGTAATAATTATCTTTTTAATTAATAACTAAATTATTATAATAAAAAAACTTTTTGTTGGCTTTAATTTCTTGAAAAACAAAATCAGGATTTATGTAGTGAAAAAAGTCACCACTAAAATCGATTTAATGTCGATTAGGTTACCACCATAATTACATTTTTTATTTTTTATTTTTTTTTTAAAATTTCAATGCTTTACTATGACAAAAATTGAGACTAAAAGTGACTTTAGTAGCAATCTTATAGAGTCACTACTAAAGCCACTTTTATTTTTTTATTTAACTTTAGTTTTTCAAAAAAATAAAAATAAAAATCAATACTTTTGTGTCACAATGTTACCATCAAAGATGTTTTGTATCGAAACAAAATATTTTTAATAATGAATTATTTTAAATCATTATTAAAAGATATTTTAAAGTAGTATTTTTGTTAAGTGACGAATTTTTTATATCTTTATTAAAAGTTTTGACAAAATAAAAGATATTCTTTTAAAAGGGACTAAAAAAAAATTACCTCTAAAAGTGTACTTTTAATGACATTTTTTTAGTCATTATAAAAATTGTTAAAAATATTTTTTTTTGTAGTGTTATACAAGTAGATAATCATTTTTAATCTTCTCTTAATAAAAAT